>OY757906.1:67330694-67540694 GCA_963585895.1 Sepioteuthis lessoniana | reverse complement strand
TATATATATATATATATATATATATATATATATATATATATATATATATATATATATATATATATATATATATATATATATATATATATATTCTACCTTCTATAAACATATATCTCAGTCTCTCGGTACCACTTTATAATATTTGATATATTCAGATATATTTAACCTTTTAAAACCATTCTGTAATCGAAAAGAGAAATAATCTACCCGCATAAAATAAACGCGTAAAACAATGGAAAACTTTTGTTATTGTCCGACCACAACACATTCAAAATAAAGAGAAACCACAGCTGTTTCGTTTGCATTTCTATACAGTCACTAACGAAATAATTAAAGCCCACAACATATATAAAATAAATGCCAAAATATTTGCTTTATTTTTCATATCTATCTATCTATCTATCTATCTTAGTCTGCTAAAATCAGCCACAATATGTTCTTGTGTCCCTTTTCCCTCTCTGTCTCTTTCTGTCTGTCTGTCTGTCTCTATATATTCATAATGTGTTAAAGTTTTTCTTTTATCTATCAAAACAATCTGTCCGTCTGTCTATCCATCGGTCCCCATATAAATAATCTTTTCGTGTAATGGTATTAGTATATGTCATAATCACAAAACCACAATATCTTATACCCGGCATGACTCTATAGCATATATATACTCTCTCACGCCATATGTGTGTGTGTGTGTGTGTGTGTGTGTGTGTGTGTGTGTGTGTGTGTGTGTGTGTGTGTGTGTGTGTGTGTGGGCTGCTACCCAATTATAGCCAGGAGAAAATCAGCTTTCGACAATGATCGATAGAATGCAATTAACAAAAAAGTTTTATTCGTGAATTTGAACGAACCATTCGTTTTTAATAATGTCTCAGTCTGCTCTCTCAACTAGGAACATCATTACGACTATGCTCTCTGTAGTGCGCACATGCTTCTCTCTCCTTTTGTGACACACATACGCACGCACACACGTTCACATCCAACCAAACACGCATATATATTAATAATGAAAATTAAAATTTATAACAAATTTGCTCGAACACATGAGTTTAAAAGTGATCAATTCTTTAAGAGCAGATTTGGGTATATATATATATATATATAATCAACAATTCATTTATTTCAACAAAGTTTCACGACACTGATCATCAGAAGAACATTGTTTAAGTTTCCATACAATCTTCGAATATTGAGAACTGTTGTATTACTTTTTACTACAATTTCGGTTTTTAAACTGACGATTGATATATATTATTTCATTTTAATTAATAGTGTACAATTATCGGTCGTGCACGAACACCGAGTTTGTTTTCATATGAAAAACATGATCGAAATTCCGTTTCACCGATTTTATTTTGATTGCGAATATTAATCACTTACCATGTTTTTTCTTTTCATATTTACATGTCATTTATTTTGTTTAAATTGTCTTCATCTTAGTATTTACTTTGATTATCTTTCAGTGATTCTATTTACTATAAAATTTGAATAGCAGTCATTCAACCGTATCTTTTGTTTGTATCCCGATGGAAACAGTCACTTAATAACTCTAGGCTGGTTGGTTGGTTGGTCAATAGCTTAATGGTAAGTCAACACTGGTTTGGTTATTTGATGCCGAAGTCAGTTTTTTTTTTCAAGCAATTATATGGTTTCAAGTAACTAATGACGATGATGTGTAAACAATTATAGCTTCAAGTAACTATTCTTATTACTAATAATTTGTACAAAATTATATAGCTTCAAGTAGTTATTCCTATCTATTAATAATTATTTTTTTTACATACTGTTATATAGTTTTAAGTATTCCTATTCAATACTAATAATTCTTAACCAGATCTATTTCACCTATAGATGACCTCCAAACTACTACTACTACAACTACTACTACTACTACAAGTCAGAGTGGAACTGGGAGTAATAGAAACAGATGTGTACTCCTCATCCACACAAATCCTCACAATCGAACTCAAATGAGTGTCATATCTATAAACTTCATTAACGGTAGAATAATACGCAAAACAGAGACAAAGAAGTGAAAACACCTTAATCTTTTCATTGTCGTATGAAATAGAATCGCCGAGGCAAGTTCATATCCTGCACGAGTAGTTGGCAAAGCACTTCACACTAACGCTCTTGGAAAAAAACATGGCTCTGACTCTCTATCCCAGATATAGGTAAATATTAGGGTAGAGTTGGCTTTTTATGGTTGGTAGGACAACCAGTGATCTAGAAGAAGGAAAGCTGAATCAAACCCTGTTGTACTGCGCTTAAACATTGGCATTGTGTTACATTCTGTCCGTAGTGATAGGTAAACTCACACTATTTTCATCAAAGTAACCTATTAACAATTAAATAAAGATTCTATTCTTCTAAATGAATAAAAGGTGGGCCAATAATCTAATAAACTGACACGTAGTTGTGAGCTAAATTTTTTCCTGAAAATTTATTGTATGATATTTGATCATGGAATGTGATTCATTTTGCATGACAACAGTTTTAGCCAAACGGCTCAAACTGTTGTCTTAAGAATTTATCAGCTTTTATCTTCATAACCATAACTGTGTCCACCTTCTTCGCAAGTCGACAAATCATTTCAGCGTTAACTTTGAAGAACAATAGCAATAGAGTTATAATTTTAAGAGGAAAATGGTTGAAAAAATGGCAGCAATAAAAAAGCAAAACAAACAAAAATTCAAACACAGAGACGTCTTTTACCCCATGAAAATGCTGATATTCCCATATCTATCTATCTATCTATCTATCGTATGATGTTTTATTTGTGCTGTTGTCATGACACACTATTAGCGTGCAAGACTTGTAAGGTATTCATAGGAAGTCGATTTAAAATCATGCTCATTCAAAATATTGTCTTGCACCGAATTTGGCTTCGTATAAGATATCTGTATCTCTATCGATGCGTTATTTCATTTATTAAGACATCAGCCAACAATTATCAACATTTATGAAAAGGATTATGCATGCAACGTCAAATCTGCAAAGCTCAACAAATTCACAATTTTGCGCAGTCAACCGCACAGTAAGTAGTAGACTACCAGTGAGGATTGAACTCACTATTGACAAACTGTAGGACTAGCATTACGATAGAACTTGATTCAAATGTAGTCGTTAAACTATATTTATTTACTGGTCAGCCCATGAATCCGGTGAGTTCCGGTATAACAGTGGTCTATGATGATATTAATACTTCCGATTATGAAAGAGTGAAGAACTCTGAATATTTCTGAGTTAACTTAGTTATATAAAAAAGTGGTTAAAATAAGATTCAACCCAAATGCTGACTCTACAAAGTTTTCATCCATTTTCAAATTGTATAGGAAATAGTTTTATTCTTTAAATTAGAGCAATATCAAATGCATTGCTCCACTAAAATATCTCGTTATGATGTATCATTTTTGTTAGGTTACAGCAACATGTATACAAATGTAATTAGAATTTTAGTAATATAGACCTTAAGTTTAAAAGCCATAAATGTTGGATACGCACTGTAGGTTGTGCGACATTATTTTTCTTTGGTACACAAATTAGATGGGAGTTATTGTTGAACTCGGTTTTGTATGGCATTAGGATATACAGGGAGGGTTGGATTCACTCTGGTAGTTATGGCATGTGAGACTAGCTTGCTAACCACTACTCAACGGTGAGGTGGAAAAAGGTTATTTCCTAAGGTTAGCTTAGTCTGGTACAAGGCTAGATTTGTGGAAGATGCCCACTCTATATTGATGATAGTGCACTAACGAAATGGTTTGGTAAGTCCATCGTGCTATAGTAAGCGCACTCTCCCGAAAATAGAATCCTCTGCTTCTGTTGTAATCATTTAGTGGCACGTGCGTGCTTCTGTCCCTGCTTTGTGTACGCTGTCAGCAGTTGCATCTGTTTGCACCTGGTTGTCGATGCAACTACAGAAGTCAAGTTCACGTGACATGTAACGGAGGTAAATAGAACCCCATCCCCACAAAACCCCCAGATGAACAAAAAAACAAATTAAGGAGATGGGGAGGACACTTTTTAAAAGTCTAACCGTTCGTGTGTTATACATTTCTTTGGCAAAAAAAGGGAATTTTGTAATGATGGATGTGATTGTGTCGTAGGTTAGTGACGCAGACCGAGGTGTAGAGAGAGAGAAAAAAAAAAAAAAAGAAAAAGAAAAAGGAAAGAGGTCGGTAAAATACTGATAAAACTTGAGAGGGCTAAAAATGGGAAAAGGGCAACGGGATGTACGAATAAATGGAAGTGAACCGGTAAGACGGAAGGAGAACGAATAAAAGTATATTAAAATTCAGAAGCAAAAAAGAAAAAGAAAAGAAAAACGAACAAAAAACAAAAACATATAATGCATGAAAAAACAGTTTCAAAGACTGTGCTGAACATAAATAGATATGAATTTACTGGAAGAGATCGATATGGACAGACCAAGATAGATAGATAGATAGATAGATATACTAGCGGAAATTGAAATTTCGATAGATATAAATCAGCTGTGATAGACTGTTATGATTAAATGTGTATATATATATATATATATATATATATATATATATATATAGAGAGAGAGAGAGAGAGAGAGAGAGGTGACAGACAGATTGTTATATATATATATATATATATATATATATATATATATATATATAGATAGATAGATAGATAGAATAGCGGAAATTAAAATTTCAGTACCCAGAATAGATTAAATTTACTGAAGATTAATACTAAGTAAAATAGCTGGATTACACTAAATAATCACGAATAGAGATCAATATGTGGACAGGTTCCAAAGTAAGGGACCAATCAACAATGCACAAACTGTAACCAGGTCAGAATTGTTATTGTCCTTCTGGGTATTGCAATATTATTTCGTCAGATAGCTGTGAACTATCTGAAATAGAAAAATATCAACTGACTGAGATAGATAGATAGATAGATAGATAGATAGATAGATAGATATAAACAAACGAACTTGAACAGGATAATAAAAGAAGAATAAATAAAATAGGTGTATAAAAGAAAAAAAAGAATCAAATGAATAAAGAAAGGGCTGAAGGAAGGTAGAAAGAGCAAATAATCGACTACCAATAAGGTAAACACCTGTGAGGGAAGATTCACTGGAAACAATGAAAGCGAACGGCCATAGCCGTAACAAACTAAAAACCCCGAAAAAACAAACAAAGAAAAGCAACAACAACAAAAAACAAAACATATGAGTAGTTGTAATATCAGTTTTAGAAACATTCTTACCTGGAGAATTGGGCCGGTGGCGTTATTAGAGATATACGTGAAATTGACAGAGACGATTTGTTGTATACATCCGAAGCAGACCTGACAGTGGGCCAGGAGAACGACTTACCAAGAGAGCATCCGCTTGCTATATTTTCCCTTATGGGACAACTTAGAAAATGAATGGTGTGTTCAGCTTGATACTAAGATATCTATCTGTTTACACTTGTTGGAGTTGGTGTGTGTGAGTTTGTGTGTTTGCGTGTGTGTGTGTATGTGTGTATGTGTGTGTGTGTGAAGGAAAATGTAAGTGATCGAGCGAGACAGAGAGAAAATATATACTCTAGGTAAGAAAGAAAGAAAGAAAGAAAGAAGTATTGGTTATCGAACTGATGACCTGGATGGAAATGTGTTTGAACAACAGAATGTGAGTGGGAGGTGGGGGTAAAGATGCAGTGTTTTTTTTTTAGTGCACAGGATTACAGGTATTTGTATTTTGCCTTCTGTTCATCTGCAGTTACATATTTCTGTGTACACTGCGCGTGCGTCGCATGTCCGACTAAGATGAACTGCGCGTGTGCACAGTATCTTTTTAACATGCGTTGCGATCCAAGCGCCTGCTTCCCACTTATATACGTTTATCAAAGACCGTACACATCGTCTCCGCTTGTCTTTATCGTAAATATATCTCTCAGTAAAATAAAAGTAAACACGAGTGTACGTACTGATACATGCACACGCACTCATAAACATATGGACATAATATGATGGTGCGTTTTTATATGTGTTAGAGAGAGAGAGAGAGAGAGAGAGAGAGAGAGAGAGAGAAGGAGTATGATTGAGTTTGGTATACGTTTGTTCAGACGTTTAGAGATCTCTTTAGCCAAGTCGAGGCAGAGAGAGAATGAAGAAATTTTGTACGGTAATCGCGCGCCGCTACTGCCGACAAGGAAGAGAATGGACTACACGCAGAAATGTAAAGGATTATATTGAGATTAATAGGGCCCTCTCACACAGCCCACAATCGTAGTACACACTGCACACACTCTTGCACACGCACACTTATTCATTAGAACTGGTGTCTGACTAAAGGTATTTAAACTTGACATTAGAATGAAGTTTATGAACAAATTGTCTGATGTAGATTTCTATACATTACTTTTTAGATGATTTTCTGAAAATTATTATTCATAATAAATTTGTATTATTTTTTGTCTTAATTCTTAGTACTTTTTGATAAAAAGCAACTAGAAATAGTGATAGTGGTTTGTCATTGCCACTGAAATAAAGAGCAGCACACATTGTAAATAATAATAAAGAATAAAGCTTTCTGACTCGAACTCAGATCTTCTTTTGCCTCAGGGAATCATATATATATATATATATATATATATATATATATATATATATGTGTGTGTGTGTGTGTGTGTGTGTGTATGTGTGTGTGTGTATTCGGTACGTTTTGTAAGTATTTAAAGAAAAAGTAAATTTACAATATTTTTCATTCTGTCAATTATAAATAATGTTGAATAGTATTATCCGTCATTTTAGTAATTTACAAAGCTTTTTACTTAGATGCAGCATGAGGCCGTATGAACTATTTGTCATTTTAGTTACTTTTTTATCGCAACAAACGCAGTTTTTCAGCATCATGTTGGAGAGTAATAAGAATAAACAAGAATCTTAGTAAGAATCGAGGAGAGGGCGTGAGTTCGAGTTTCCCTGAGTGCTAACTTTTTATTCTTGTTTCTTTAAATACTTTAAATTCTTTAAATGACAAGTACTATATATATATATATATATATGCACACACAGCGTGAGATGGATAAATAGTCGTCTAGATTATGTAAAAATGAAAATAACACTAACATCTCACATTATAAAATATGTTTACCAAAATTTCATAAAAATATCCTGAAATACTATACATCAAATTTATTCAAAGAAATTTTCATTAGCTTTAACCACAGTCCACTGCCGACTTCAGATTCTCCTGCAAGCATTTCCGACGGTTTCCTAGTTTAGATTGAAAAACGCTGCCGTTATCTTTGCCTTCAGTTCATCTTTGGTGTTGCACAGAGTTTTGTTGGTCTCTCGCTCAACCACACCCCACACTTAATAATAAAGGGGATTGAAATCTGAAGAACTCAGCGGCCAGATACTGGGTTGATTTGGTTGCAGAAATTTTCTCACAATCGACACTGAGATCTTCTGCTTGTCCTGTTGCCAGCAGCCACCCTCTCCATCCCGGACAGGACTACTTCCTCCAGGCACTTGATGTAGGCCTCCATATTGAGTCTGAAGCCATGTTGGGAGATGAATGGAAGCATAACGTCACCGTAATTTGTGACCATCCCAAACACTGTGATGCGGACTAGGTGTGTGATTTTCATCAATAACGGTTTAACTCGTATTGGTATAAACCCAGCGGTCGTTCTGTGAGATCACCATCTGATCTAGATAGAAATTTTCATCATCTGAGAAAAACCAAAAAATTTGGGTTGGAGGAGATGTTTGAGTTTGTTGAAAAGCTTAGCAGTGCGGTCTTTCCTCTTACCTTTCATTACCTGTGATAAGAAATGTCTTTTCTCATATTGTATGAGAAATAACGAGTGTATTCATGTACTACTAGCATGATAAGAAGCTCAGACACTCCTATGTCCCTGGCTACGGACCTGATTTATTTGCTGGGATCGTTGTCAATCACGGTCGGGATCTCAACACCAACAAATTTGGGAGTTCTTTCCTTATTAGAATGATCTGGGTGAGGCCTATGAGCTGCCGTAACTTTTTTTTCACCATTCAATTCTTTTCGAATCTTCGGCACTGTCCATATTGACTTCTGAACACAGTGAAACTTTTACATTGTTGCATCAGTGCAAATGCCAAGCGGTAAAGGGTGTCGTTTCCAAATATATGGAGGAGTCTATTGCATCATGGTGCTGCTTTCTTCCCTGACAGTGTCCAACGGACTCTAGTTTGCTGCACAGTAGACAAACAAAGTAAACAAAGCACATACACAAAATTAATAATTTGAAATGGCGACAATTCACCCATCGCATCTTTATATATATATATATATATATATATATATATATATATATATTAATTAAATTACCATGACTGGAAAATCCGGCAAACACCCACATGCGACATACGGAACACTGAATAGCTGTTTCGACCTTTTTGGGTCTCTTCAGCAGTGCATACCGTGATCTCCACCACTAGAGATCGAACCGGCAACCCTAGAATGCAGAAACCGAACTTCTACCTATGGGCCACCAGTTCATGCCACACATAAGCGATGCCAAAATCAATAAGGTCAAAACAGTTGTTCAGTGTTCCGTAGGTCGCATGTGGGTGTTTGCCGAATTTTTCAGTCATGGTAATTTAATTGATATAATATCAACTCCTTTAATTATATATATATATATATATATATATAAGTGTGTGTGTGTGTGTGTGTGTGTGTGTGTGTGTGTGTGTGTGTGTGTGTGTGTTGGCGCGCACGCTTGTGTGTATATAAAACCAAAGAGAGAAACAAAACTAGCTATGAGTTCGAGTCCAACCTGGAGTTCATTCATCATTGTCCTGATGCGTGCCGATCTTGGCTACCACAAAAGTGGCAACTCAAGTGAGTTGCGAGAAAAAGTATTTAGAATTAGGATAATAAAGGATAATATTCGTAAAAATACTTATAAGAGAAGATTTTTGTCAAATGACAAAAGCCCAGTCTGTTGGTTCGAATTAATACCTGTCATTTTTTAATGACTAATTAGATTAGAATACTCTTGTGTTCTTTGGTGAGACACGATTGTATCTTATGCATATTTTCAGGTGGTAAATTGTATATACGAAAGTGTGCAAGAATACATTCACATATGACCATACTGCCGTCAACAGTCATAATCACAGATTTGATACTAGATAGACATTCGACTGATCTATTAGTATATATATCTATATATATATATACATATGTGTATATATATATATGCTTACTAAGTCCAACACAAAGCCACAAGTTTTGGCCATCCAGTGAGAATCGAATTCACAACACAGCTTTAATAAACTGCTAAACTAACTGGTTAACACGTCCTGGAAAATACTTTTTACTAAATATACGCAAACACAGACAGACAGACAAGCAGTCACACACACACATGCGCGCGCACACACACACACACACACACACACACACATGTTTATTGGTCAAGTTTTCTTGCGTTTCCGCATCATGTCGAACATTTCAAGTCTTAAAAATTACTCAATCATGAAATAAAGAAGCTACTTTTCTCTGAATATTTTCGTTCTTTTGTATAAGCCCCTCCTCTTTTTTTTTCCTGTCTGATTTTCTTTCTATTCTCTCTCTCTCCCAATATATATATAAATGTTTGTCACGTATGTTGAAAATTCTGATCAAGACGCTGTATGTCTGAGTGTATCTTTATATTCATATATTATAATTAGACATCACGCGTAGACGCATGTGTTTATACGAACATGCATGTGTATCGATATATTTATGCAAAAGTAAATATATATGTATATAAATCTTATTTACTTTTGCATAAATATACATATCTATCTATCTATCTATCTATCTATCTATCTATCTATCTATCTATGTTGGTAAATGGAAATGTATTAATTTGATTATGAAAATAGAAGTAAGTCTTTTAATCCGATCTCTAATAATTCAGTTTGCCTGGAAGATTTAGTTCTTTGTTGACGATCCATGAACCAGTTGAATTCCTGTTGGAAGTGCGTTTCCTGATGAGGCTGATACTTCTTTATAAAAAAAATGTGAAGAATAATGATTAGAGTTTCTTTGTTATTTTCTTTATATCGCTATTTTCTGAATTATCTGGACATGATGTTCAGCGAATATGCAGATCCCACCAAATTATCATTCAATTGCAAATTGGATAGGAAGTTGTTTTATTCACAAAGTAAAGGCCTTTTAAGTGAATTGATATGATAATTATTACAGTCCAATACACCTATTTTGTTCGGTTAAAGCTCTTCTGATGAATTCAGCACTCCAGTATCCGATAGCGCAAAATATAAACCAACAAAAGCTAATACAAAATGCGTTAATTTCCCGTAAGTCACCGAATTGTCCGAGGAGTAAGATATCAAGTCTAGCATAAAGTTAGACTGGTTTCGATCCCAGCTTGAAGCACCCTGCATGTCTAGCCACACTGAAGAGTTATAATACAATGAAACAGTCTGTGAATGAGTATATATATATATATATATATATATATATGGAGGCATAATTGGAAATTTTGGAATATATATTCTTAATTTGTTATAGGCTTTCCTGAAAAGCGTTTTCGCGAAATTTCGAGTTGTGAGTGGTCTTATTTTATGTTTTAAAATTATCATAATATGCTATTATTTGAATATTGGGATATTTAATGTGCAATCTAAATTTCAAGATTTTTATCTCACCCAGTCTTATATATATATATATATATACATGTGTGTGTGTGTGTGTGAATATATTTGTCAATGTGTGTATATAAAATTTATGATAATGTAAGTATATAATGTATGTCCATATATAATTATGTGTGCATATATGTATTATTATCCTTGGTGATTTTAATGCACTCGTTAGGAGGTTTTTTGAGATACGGAATGTGCTTGGTTATAGCATTGGTAAAATAAATGCAAATAGTCAGAAGTTACTTGAACTTAGTTCAGAGCTCAAAATAACTATTTACAATACTCGTTACTGGCAAAAACTAAAATATAAGGTTACTTGGACCCACCCAAGATTAAAACATGGTCATAAGATAGACTTCATCATAACCTACAGATGTGATATTAGTGGTGTCTGTAATGTACAAGGTTCATTAAATAAGTTTCCAGATATTTTTCGTATGGGCACTTTTATTGATAGTATACACATGAAACTCAAGTCCTCTTCGAAGTAATCTCCTCCGGCTGTAATGCACTTTTTGTGCCATTCCAACAACTTCTGGAAGGCTCCATGGAAGTCCTCTTGTGTGAGTGTGTCAATGACCTTCGTTACAGCCTCTTTCATCTCCTCATTTGTATCATAACGACAGCCTCTGAGCTTAGGGAATAACCAAAAGTCATAGAGAGCAAGGTCTGGACTATAGGGAGGGTGAGGAACTGTCTTGATGCCCATCTTGATCAAATAGTCTGTGACAAGGATGGAGTTGTGGACTGGTGCATTGTCCTGCTGGAAATGCGCCTGACCCGATTTGAAGAGTGCTGGCCTCTTCCGACGGAATCTCTTCATGAACTCCCTTAAAACCTCAACATAGTAACCCTAACCCTAAGCCTTTAGCCAATCAACTCTGATGTACTGACCTCCTTACTCCTACCACACCTCTCATCATCCCTCACAGACTCCCTGCCTTCCTTGAATCTCTTATGCCACTCAAAAACTGATGCTCGATTCATGCAAGATGCTCCAAAAGCAGTCTGAAACATTCCATACGTTTCCGTGGCATTTTTTCGAATTTTAAAACAGAATCTTATTGCATATCGTTCTTCTAAAGTGTCCTCACGTCCAGATTGCATTTTTGAAATTCACCAGGTGGGACAATCAGGCTTTAGTAGGGTGTATTCCAATTGCTGCAGTAGCTGTTCATTTGAACCTGGAATCATAGAAATTGGTCAGTCATCTCATAAGGTATATAGCAATAAGTTACTGAATTTTCAAGAGTCTATGATAATCTTAAATGCCTGTACAAAAAAAGTCTGGAAAATTATTGAATACACCACGTAAATGTTATGCGTAGTGCAGAATATGACACAGATCACAGTTAAGTGCGGGGAAGTTTTAAACTCCGTGTTCACAAAAAGAACCAGATTTCTTGAGTGAAAGTCCCAAAGCGTCTCGACTTTAATAAACTAAGACAAAAAGATATTTGTGCAAAGTTAACTGAACAATTTTATGGTTTGGACTTTGATGTTTCATGGGAAAACTTTAGAGACCAAGTTTATTCTGTGGAAATGTACTTGGATAAAGAGTGAGGAAACAAAAACTGGTTTGACGATAATGAATCTGCTGCTGACCACTTTCTAAGAAAAAAGTACCTTATGTAAGTACATTTAGAATAAGCTCGTTCTCCAACTTTTCACCATGAAGGAATATATAGAGTCCAAACGTATGTGAACTGAGGAGGACGAAAAATAAGTGGCGGTCAAAGTTTTCTTCTGAAATTCAGAGAGCGTTTGACAAAACAGATCTTAAGTTGTTGTTCTACGGCCTCGTGCGTGAAGTTTTTGGTACATTAACTTTATCCATTGCTACTCTGAAGTCAAGGGATAAGACCACCATAATCAAAGAGCTCGGAAAAATTCTCCAGTGATTGTGATAATACTTTACCAATTTATTCGATTATGTGATTATATTCTGTAGAGTTTACCTCAGTTTGAGACAAATTTCAGATGGGCCGATTGCCAATTTATGCTTAAAATAGAATAGCAATAAAACAAATTAACATTCGAAGGGTACCTGGATTAGATGCCTTCCTCGTTGAGCAGTTGAGAATGAAAAGTGAAAATGTTAAGCATAATGTATTTGATCTCATCACAGAGTGCTGCCATGGATCTACTTCACCAATTGAGTTTATGGTGCTTTAGTGTATTTGTACAAGAAAAAAGAATAAAAAGAAATTTGTGACAGCTATCATTGAATCACTTTTTTGGATACTCTTTCCAAAATTTTGGTGAATCGATTGCTTTGGAACATCTGTCCTGCAGTCATTTCAGAAGAATAAAGTAGTTTTAGATCTAGCCGGGAAGCAACGGAAACATTTTTGGTCAGGTGAAGATAGGGAAAGTGTATTGAGCAATGAATCATTCTGTATCAGGTTTTTGTCATTTTGATCGAAGCTTTTTATATGGTTCACAGGATACGCTTTGGGCAATACTCGGAAAAATAGGGTGCCCACAATATTTTGTGAATATACTCTAGTATGAATTCTGGAGTTGTCATGGATAGTAGATTATCGAATGAGATTCCAATAGATAATGGGGTTAAGCAGAGAGGTGTCTTGGTCCTAATGCCATACTTGATCTTCTCTGCGATGCTGACTCATGCATTTCAGTATTCTGAGAGGGGTATCCTTTTATAATTCAGGACTACAGGAAGGGTTCTCGATTTTTTTCAAAAACTTTTATACTTTGATTAGAGAATTCCTTTATGCTGACGACATTAACTTTCTGGCTCATGCTGTGAATGACATGCAACCTGTTATGGGTCTATTTGCTGACTCATATACTGCATTTGGTGTAAAAATAAGCTTGACAAAAACAAAAGTAATGTTTACCCATGTAACAGGTGAGCTATCGCTAATTATAACCGTCCATGGTAATAGTTCGGCTGTTGATGCAACTTTTATCTGTGAAGTACTAATCAATAATTAACTTATCATTTTTCTTAGAATGCTGAAATTCACCAACGCATTTAAAAGGGATCAGTGGTAATCGGGATGCTTGAAAAACGGCTATGGACAAATAGTCATTTTACTAATAATACTAAGATGAATATTTATAGGTCTTGCGTATTGAGTGTTCTTTTGTACTCATCTGAAACATGGACACATCTTTATAGGCATCTGAAAATACTTGAACACTTTCATCAGAAGTCTCTGAGATGCATTCTAAATATCAAGAGAAATTCCAAAACACTTGACACAGAAGTCCTTACAAGGGCAGGATAAACAAGCATTGAGTTTCTCATCATCGTGGCCCAAATGTGGTTGGTAGGTCATATGTTATGCGTATGAGTGATGAAACTACTTAAGCAACTCCTTTACAATAATCTGCATACTGGCAAACGTCCATAGCTTTAGCCAAGGAGAAGGATTACCTCAAATGTAACCTTGTGAATATAAAAATAGATCCTGACAACTGGGAAAAGCTGGCATTGAGAACTGAACAGTCTGAACGGAGAAGGTTGGTTGGAATAACATCATATATATGAATAGAGTGAGAAATGTATCGTAAAATTTATTTTTTCTAAATTAATCATTTAAAATTTTTTTTATTATTCTTACAAAGATTTAGACCTTAGTGAAATCTATATCGAAATAAAGTTTCTTCTTGTTTAAATGAACAAAATATAAGCAATAGCAAACCATGTCATTATTTAAGAAACAAAATACAATTTGTTTCAACAACTGGTCGTTAAAAATAATTAAACACTTCTCCAATGTTAATTGAAGAGAAAAGATAAAAATCATTATCATCTTATTATCATTTTTTCGCAAATTAATATTTTTCAAATTTTTAATATTTTTCCAATAAACAAAAAGAACAAAAAGCAAAAAACGAAAACAAACAAGAGAACGTTATCTAGTTCTTTCTGTTCTCTTTCTCCTTATTTTTTTATCGTTTTAGAAATGCATCATTAATGTACTATTTACTTGTTTTGCTATGGATTTGATTTCAAAAGAGTGAGAGACAAAGAAGATAATTGTAGCAATAAGTGTGTATGTGTGTGTGTGTGTGTGTGTGTGTGTGTGTGTGTGTGTGTGTGTGTGCAGCCATATGAGTGACAAGCCATATTCGACACAGCCATCAACCCGCGAAATTTAGAGCACCTCGATCAACTCATCTGATGAATGAACAACTTCCTCTCAACGACAACGTTAAACTTGATGTTCAGCTCCAATGGTACTGAGTTTTACGAGTGCCGTGACCATCATTAGTGAAAAAGCATAGATAATGGTGAGACAATGTGGATAGATAGTTTTAGAAAGCTGAAGATTTGCTTTATCCAACACTCCCGGTATCTGTTATAGTTTCAGTGAGAATAAATAAGAGGAAATACTTTCAAAATATTATTTTTTGTGATAACGCCGGCTTCCCTTGTCAAAAGATATGTGAGTTTCATGCTCTTTATCCCCGAGCCGCACAGTTTACTGTCGAAGAATAACTGTCTAAGATACTTGTGATGTGGAATGAGTGAAATTAAAATAAAAGAAATACGAGTAAAATTAATAATTAGCAAAAATAAGAATCTGAACGTTCTTTAGTTTCTCATATGCACGTGCAACCCCACACTGTATATATGTATGAATATATATATATATATATATATATATATATATATATATATATATATATATATATATAGATAAGAATAAACAAAAGTGTTCGGTAAATATCAAATGAATAAATAATAAATAAATGTTCAGAAGGATAAAATAAAACTATTTAAGATCTCACTTTACTATTGTTTCACAACAACAAATTTCCTGTCTTACTTACTTTTAGTATATATATATATATATATATATATATATATATATATATATATATATATGCGTGTGTGTGTGTGTTATCACACATAAGCGCACTCATATCATATTTTAAATAAAAAATGATTTCCTCCAAAATCAAATATAATAGGATTTTATTATTTCTAGTTGAACGTTATTCAATTAGAATATTATTTATTATCAAACTACAACAATAATACTCTGTACTCAAAAATAGGAATATGTAACTGTCCAAGAACTTGTGGAATTTGTTTGAATAAAAATTTAAAAAATGTTTACCACTTAACATGACAGAATTAAAAGACTGCATATTCTCAGATTGGAATGCTGTTGAGTTTAGTCGTAAATTGTATCTAAAAATATTTGTTTTGACAAATTTTCCACAATAAAATTTTCATCAATGACTTCTTGATATCCTTTAATAAAAAATTGTTTGGGTGTAGTTATTTATGGGGGATACTGCATTACAGTATGCTCGTTTGAATAACTGTATGTGTGTGCGTGTGTGTGTGTATGTGTGTGTGAGCAAATGTTTAGTTAGCGTTTCTTTAGATTAACTATTTCAAAATCATAAAGAACGTTTCAGATACGTTTTTGTGGATCTTAGCTTAGGCTGGTGCAGTAATAAAAGTAAAGTTGGTGACCTTAGTCGAGGGTTACCCGATGCTCCTTTTTCAATAGCTACTACACCGAGGAAGAGGAGGGAGCAACTTCATTCCCTGGATTGCTCCACTTTACCCTTGATACTTACCTTATAATGCTGAGTGTTAAGCAAGGCGGCATCAAGTACCGTTTTTTGAGTCATTGGTATGACTCGACCTGGGATTGAACCCCGACTTCCCAGACCATTGGCGAACACTCATCTCATTTGGCCAATGGCTCGGTAGTAATAATATGTAGTAATAATGCACATTTATTACATTCATTCCAGTGAATTTTCATTGGTCGAAGATCCTCTTTTGCGATCGTGTGAATCTGCCCATATATTTTAATGTCTTCCACGTCCTCAAATCTTGCATTTGAGATTTGCAGTATGGTGGACATTAAGAGTATTGGACCACATGCTATTCATGTCACGTAGTGATAAAATTACCCTGCTCAGTACCAAGAAACTTTACCTCTCCCATGTGGCACCTGCTTCCTTAGCTAAAAAGGGTAAGGGTTGGTTTGATTGCCTCGTGCCTAACATGCTCCTCAAGGGGAATGCAGTGGAAAGACGAGCAATATATGAACACCTTCCCTCAGATCCTTGCTTTCTGCAGAGTGCACTACTTTTAACCGAGCTTGTGTCACACCCTGGCCTCCTGGAGAGATTGATAAATACCAAATTTATGAAGATTATTGATCAAAAAGCGTCGAGAACTGGCACTGATTGTAAGTTTAGACTTTTATACATTATCACTTTATTAATTAAAATGTTTAAAGATTCAGTTTTGATATTTCTAAATTTCACAGCCTATTATCCTTATTATCCTTATCAAGTCATCTTGCCAGCTCAGATTCCCTTTACTTTCTCTTTAGCCATCCCTCCCTCTCGTCCACCATTCCTGGCAGATCCTCTTGCAGGCATTCAGTGACCGCACAGAGCTCATCGACCAAAACTAGTGTATCCATGTGTGAGGTTCTAGAAGATAACTTTGCAAATTAGTTCGTCCCTGCTTTCTATGTCTAGTCAGTCTTACTAGGATGGATTGTGAGATGGGAGGCAAGTGGTCGTACAAATGTTTTTTTGTGTTTAGCAATTTGCACGAATTTTTCAAAACAGTACGCAGCATCCTTTGGTAGTTCCTATCAAGTTTTTCTCCAAGCGTTTGGTTAAATTCAAGTGTGTGTGTATGTATGAGAACTATTCTTATAATATTAAAAAGTATTACTAAAGCAGAGAAGAAGCTGAACTACTGGGAAGTGTGCAAACGACTGAATTTCGTTGGTTTAAAAAAAAAAAGGTAAATCACTGACAGAATGAAGCAAATATTGTATTTGTTTTTTCTCATATCAAAATCTAACTTATTAAAGTTTAAGTATACTGGCAATGTACATCAAATGATCGCATATACAAATCAATATGTTCATTAGTACCAAAATAGAGGATGTATTGATTGTACTCTGACCCCACACTAATACACTGCTTATCCTTTTTGGGAGTTAACACATGCAGTACACTTACATGCATAGGGTTGTATAGCAGATAGGAAATATCATTTAAAGACTTAAAATAAATTATCAGAATATCTATTGCCCTTACACACACACACACACACACACACACACACACACAGATGAAAATCGGTATCATCCTTCAGTGTGTTAACATCACACTCACACACACACACACACACACACATATATATATATATATATATATATATATATGTGGGAATTTGGAGCTAAAAATCGGTCAATTTCCTCTTTTCAATTAGTAAACAACCAAGTTAATGGGCACTTCTATTCCAACATTCATTCATTCATTCATTTGTTTCTTTTTTTCTTTTAATCACGCTATATTTTTGGAATTATTGGATCTTATTGATTGGAATCTTGTGTGATATGTTTTGTCAATGGCAGTATATTTTTTTGTTTTCTAAAAGTTTTTGATTGATTTATGTAAATTAATTGAATAGTTCATTTTTATTTTCGTTTTGTCACGCGCGCATGTGAGGACACATACATACTGATATACAACAATACTACTACTAATAATAATCGTTAATACACTATCACCATTACTATTCATAATTGCAATGATGCCACTTAACCACATACTCAGAAAGTGCACGGCCGGATACAAACTTAGTAAATCGCAGGAAAAGATTAATCACCTAACGTACATAGACGACATCAAACTATTTGCAAAAAATGAAAAAGAACTGGAAACTCTAATACACGCAGTTAGAATATGCAGTCAGGATATAGGAATGGAATTTTGCATTGAAAAATATGCCATGCTAATTATGAAAACTGGCAAACGACACATGACGGATGGAATGGAACTGCAAAATTAAGACAAGATTAGAACGCTCGGAGAAAAGGATACGTACAAATACTTGAGCATCTTGGAGGCTGAAACTATCGAACAAGAGGAGATGAAAGAAACAATTTAGAAAGAATATCTCTGGAGAACCAGAAAGCTACTCGAGACAAAACTATGTAGCAAAAACCTTATCAAAGGAATAAATATCAGAGAAGAACTTAAGCAAATGGACCAGAGAACAAGAAAACTATTGACCATGCATAAGGCATTACATCCAAGAAAGGAGGGAGGAAGAGGACTTGTCAGCACTGAAGACAGCGTTGGTACGTCGACTCAAGGGCTACATCGAAAAATACGAAGGAGGACTGATTACAGCCACCAGAAACGATACTGACAACACGTTTTTTATCGACTAATAAACAACATCTCAAACGAGAAGACCTGGACACATCTAAGAAAAGGAAACCTTAAGAGAGAAACAGAATCTCTCTTAATAGTAGCACAAAACAACGCCATAAGAACCAATCATATCAAGCGAGAATAGATAAAACGCAACAAAATAGCAAATGTAGGTTATGTGATAATAGAGGCGAAACGATCAAGCACATAAGTGAATGCAGCAAATAAGTATAGAAGGAGTATAAAACTAGACACGACTGAGTGGGCAAGGTGATCCACAAAGAGATGTGCAAGAAATTTAAATTTGATCATACGAACAAATGTACAACCCAGCATCTGTCTTGGTGAATGACACACATAAACTCCTATAGGACTTTGACATAAAAACGGATTGCCTAATCTCGGTCAGACCTTATAATAATCAACAACAACAAGAAAAAAAAAGAAAACTTGTACAATTGTGGACTTTGCTGTCCCGGTTGACCACAGAATAAAACTGAAGGAAAGTGAAAAAAAAAAGACAAGTACCTGGACCTTGCTTGGGAATTGAAAAAATTATGGAATATGAAGGCGACAATTATACCAATCATAATCGGTACTTTTGGTAGAGTCACCAAAGGCTTATTAAAGGGACTGGAGAACTTGGAAATAGGTGGACGAGTGGAGACCATCCAAATTATAACATTATTGAGAACGGCCAGAATACTGAGAAGAGTCCTGGAGACTTGAGAAGACTTGCTGTCACTCAAACTCCAGTGAAAGACCATCAGCTAACACTAATGTGAAAAACTCCCTAGGAGTAAATAATAATAATAATAATGATATATTTTTCTATATTCATGGATAAAGAGTGCTAAATATCAGTGATGGAGTATATATATTTAAGTTAGGGTAGCATAGACTTAAAGTCTATGACACTTTATAACAACTTCTCGCCAATGCGATCATCAGACCACCCATTTGGTGTTTGGAAACAACGACCTTCGTCGTAAAGTGTAAGAGCCTTTATTCTTTTGAAGGTTGATAATGGTTACTTCCTTAAGAGTCAATATTAAAGTTTGAAATAAACAGATTATATCTTATAATATCCAGTTTCATCTAAAAATATAAAAAAATCAAAAGTGTTGCATGAGTATGAACCGACTGAAGTTGAATTTCTACATTTTTATCTCTTTGCTTAAATATCGAAAATGAAAATAAAGATATTAGAATAAATTCGATGAATGCGCAAAAGACATAAACGTCCAAAAAACCTCTAACAAAAAACAGGCTGTAATGGATTTTCAAAGTCAGCTAAAAGAGTATTATTCACTGATGTACAAGGACTGGTGTCCTCATGTTAATGGCCATTAAAGTCACAACATTTTGGACATTGTGCCCTTCGATCTACTTCTGGTGTTTTAGCCTACTGGTAATTTCAAACCGAATTGCAGAAAGGACAGGCTTAAGACTCAGAAATCTCATCATTTAATTACATGATGAATAGTATAAAACATAAACTCTAGTTCAATTGAAGAAGCAGGAAAAATGAGATGTCGTTTGAAGCTCCAAATTACCCCCACTAAACAATGGGGAAGTAGAAATAAGCATTGTTTTACCTGTTATCTGGTGGTCTTGGTTTCGATCACTGAGTGGAGTGAGTATAAGACATATAATCTGGTTAAGTGAACGAAAGAAGTGCCATGATATGAATCAATTGATAGGAGAATATCTTTAAATGATGAGCAGTTCCTCGATTGAATAAAGATTTCGGTTTGGAATTTCCTTAAAGATGCCGACAATTAAAGTCATCTGAAGAAGAAGGGTAAGTACAACAGACGAAATCTTACGATTTAATTAAAAGCAGTCTATTTGTGTTAACAAGTTAGTGTACATCTCAAAAATTCTGATAAATTTTTACAACGAGAATGAAATAATTGTTCTGGTTGGTTATTTAATGGCATATCAAACTTCTTGGGTTATTTAATGCCGAAGCCATCACTGTGGAAGAATAGTGGGTACTACTTAACCCATTGTACGAGTGGAATTTTAACTTGTTTACTTCAAGGGCATAGTCCAGCACTTTAGCCATTTAATTACGGGGACTCTTCCCCCCTTGGTTTGATTCTTAGTTCAAAACGAGCAAAACAATGTGAAATGATTATGATAATAAAATTAATCAAATCGTTATATAACGAGAAATATAAATAAAAGATTTTGCAAGTGCTTCATCTATGAAATTCAAACTTCAAACGTCTAGAAGTCTCTAACTTGGGAAAGGAAAAGCAAATCACAGTATTAATTTTAAGGTAGGTGGTCAAAGAATCCCCGCTGTGTCAGAAGAACCGGTAAAAAGTTTGTGACGTTGGTTTGATGAATACTTGAAAGATATAAATCATACGAAAGAAAAATCCAGAACATTACAAGACGGTCTCCATAAGATCGAACGTTGACCATAACAAGGAAAATTCAAGGTTTGGTGTCTGCAGCATATATCTATTCTGATACCATTATAGCCCCTGTTTGTATACAAATTTGCTACAAGTAAAGTTGAGTCAATGGAGGCAAATATAAACAAATATACCCCAAAATGGTTGGGTTTACCTCCTGGTTTGTCTGATGTTGCATTGCACTGCAGACAAGCAAAATTAATTTACCATATAAATCAATAGAGGAAATAAAATCTGGGAAGACTTAAAATAACCTTGGATGACACAAAGGATAAAGTAATAAAATCATTAAATCCTACATTGAAAATAAGAAAGAAGTAGAAAGTCAGAGACACCATTAGAAGGGCTAATGATTAGACACACTCAAACAGGGAGATAATGGTTCGGAATGAATGAAAAGCTGTGGTGCTCAAAGCTACGGGCAAAATCGCCGAGATGTGATCATTCAGGATGTAAGGATCAAGGTGGACAATAAAAGATTCATAAAAGGAGTCCATCAATTCCAATAAGACCAATGGATAAACTGAGCGGAGAGTTTACAAAAGTCTCTTTCTTGGAATGACATCTTGAGAAGAAGGCCCCGAAACTGAGAACATTCTCTCCTGATGTTCCTAAGACTCAATTTAGAACTATTTATTGAAAAAAGAAATAAGACTAAAACGTTTATTCAACGGAGGTGTATTTAAAACGCTATGGTAAAGTATCATTTGGTGGAAATGACAATGGCATGAAGAGCATCTTACTGTTCGTTCGCTTTTTGGTGAGTATCAATTACTTAAGTAACTTTCTTCTATCATAATATTAAATCTCCGTGTCAGTTTGTAATCGAATTATTTGGAAATCAGATATTTCATCATAATGTCTCCTTAGATTTGTCCTATATTATGGAACACATTTCTTCCTATGAAGTTAAATGTAATATTATTCCGTCCAGCTGGGCAACGCCGAGTAGCCATTCTTGTTTTTTCTCTTTTCTCAAATCAGGATTATGGCATCAATGTACAACTCTGAATTTATTTATTCAAATAAAGAATAGATTATTAATTTCTTGAGTTATACTTGATTTACGAGCAAGTCAAATTGAAAATATCGGTTTCTACCCGAATAGTAGTTAAGCAACGACGAAATTCTTCACTGATAAGATAGGTGACCACTTAATAATGGCAACTATTTTAAATAGCGAAAGCTTAGTAACTAATTGCGATGTCGTGAACATCAATAAACATCTAAAATTAGAGCTCCACCTTTGGGAGTTTTTTTCACAGACAGTACATCCTCCATTGCACTAAAAGGGAATCAAACACTGATACCAGAGCGGAAGATATTTTTAGCACCTGGCATGACTCCTGCAATACATATGACCTCGTGTCACCTCCTGCTGTTTTTGGGAAGAGGTGAGGGCGGTTGATAAATCATACAACTAAAACCTGTATAGAAATATGCCTGATGATCTCAATGTGATCTGATAACACCCAGATTGCTGGCGAGCCGTTCAGGCCTACTGGAATTCAACAGGTGAGGGTTTTTCAATATCACAGTCTGACAGTTGGTAAGTTCTAGAATCTAATCACCAGAAGGCCAGAAATACCAGAATCTCTCAATCTCTACCCGAGAAAAACTGGAATTTACTGACAATAAATCAACATGAAATTCATATGGAGGAGAAGATTTTCAAAATGGATATTTACTATTCTTAGCTTAGTCTGGCATAAAGCCAAATAATGGGAGTAAAAAAGTAAATTAATGAGTCGGAGGATTGTAATGCGTTAATATTACAATTAGGTAAAACCTACAGGCTTTGAAAATCAGTATTCGAAATTCTAACATCTTAGAGAGATTGAACACTGATCATAAACACGTTCACCCCCACCCCCATATATATATATATATATATACTTGAGTAAATCAAAAGTTTTGCAATATTTTTGTTCATGCTAATTTGCGGGGCGTATATCACGTTACCGAAGCAGTTCATACCCTAGTAGGTACAAGCCATGATAAGTAATATTGTGGTAGATGGTGCACTGTAATGTTGTGATTTGCTTCTGTGTGTGTGTGTGTGTGTGTGTGTGTGATTTGAACGGCCCGTAGATTAATATGCACGGTAGTTTAATTTGTGAACTTGTGATTTATGTGTTTGAATTGGGCCATCACCTCTTGGAAGCAACCAAAAAGAATTGTGAAGGGCCTGTTGATCACAGTACAGGTACCAGATGGTTGAAAAAAGTTCACTAAGATTGCAAGGTCAGGTAGGCTTAAAAGCGTGGATTCTGAGGCTGTGCTTCAAGCCGTTGAGACATATTTGATGAGTAACACTTGGAGAGTACCAGGCGAGCTCAACATCTCACTATCTAGTGTGGTTCGTCACATTCACGACCTCATCAAAAGTATCCGCACCTGCTGAAATGTGTTTCACGTGACCAAATATTGCAAAACTTGGTATATCGATGTTTTATAAAATACAATTCTAAGGCAGTGGGGGTGTCCTTGGAGTGTTATGGTTAAAGTGACGGACTGTGGAATCGTAGTAAGCGAGTTCGAATTTCAGTCGCACTATTATGTTCACTTTCGGACAAATACCCTTGGGAAAGGTATGAATCCCCTTATCCTTCCAGCTATGGGTCAAAGAGTACCACTACTGTTCTTCTACAAGGATGGCTTTGGCATTAAATAACCTACAAAGGTTTTATGCCATTAAATGAAGAAACCAAACCTAAGGCAGTAAAAGGCACTCGCACGTAAAGATTATACTTTTTACTTGGAAAAACTGTACTCAAAGACAACAGGATTTTAGCAAGCCCCTTGTCATATGATTAAATTAGTCATGTGCTAATCTCATTCGGGCATCTATTTTTGTGCTGTCAGCGATGCCATTTAACAAAGGCGATTATGTGCTCATTCTTCTGATATATTTGGCGTTTAAATTTCATAAATGCACAGCTAAATTGTGATAGAAGTATAACCAAGGAAGTTTTCATCATTTTGAAACAATCTCTCTCCCTCTCTTTCTCCTTTCAATACATTCTCTCTCCCTCCTCCCCATTCTCTCTCTCTCTCTCTCTCTCTCTCTCTTTCTCTCTCTCTTTCTCTCTATATATATATTTAAATTAAAAACACAATAAGTCCATTTCTTAAGTTTCATGTATTTTCCAAAATCCCTTAGTCATATAAATAACAAGATAACGTAACATTCAAATGAGAGAAAAAAAATTTATCCCCACTTTGGCGGTCTGGAAGAGAAGAGAATCATTTGTTAAAAATTATTGATATTTTTGAAATATTTATCAAAAAATTATTCTTAAATTTTTTTCTCTCGTTTGAATGTTACTGTTATATAATAGCCGAGGGATTTCGGTTCATGTCTTTGAGTTTAGTTAGGCTGGGGACCTTTCGGCTCGGCGCATGGGTTGGTTAGGTGCAACATTGAGGTGGGTGTTGGCGCGGGCGCGCGCGGGCGGATGAAGGTGTTACTCAGATGTCTTAATGGTCCGAGACGAAACGGGATGACAGGGTGCAGGTGACGTTGCGCACCGGAAGCGCGCGGAGGTTTGTGTGAGAATTTGAAGAAAGAGAAAGTTGAGTACTAGATTCCTAACGAGAAGGATCGACTTTTGGAGCTCGCAGACGCGAGGCGAACTTGCGCCCTAATGGGGCCGCACGAGTTGGCGGCCAAATGAATAAGACAGCATAGAAGATTGTGTCTCTCCTCCTTACGTCGAAACCTTTTACTCAAAGTTATTAAAAAGGTTTCGTACCTGAACAAGAAGTTGTTACGTGTTTTCGAATTCCGAGATTCCTATGTTCTTTATATGTTCTATCGTTATGAACATTATATGTCCATTTCGCACATGGCCATATTCGTGTATATGGCTATGTAACATTACGTGTCCCAACACTTATCAAGTTATTCTTTCCTGTAAATGTTTTGCGCAATACATTACGTGACTCTACGATGTTCACTTTTAGTACATAACCGTCTGAAGAACCGTCTGAAGAATGTGACAAACATATGAAACTTTTGTAACTGATTTATTGTATCCATAATTCTAAGATTTAAAGATCTATACCAAATCTGCTGTAATTGTATGGATCATTTATTTATGCCAAAACTTTTCTTATTGCGTATTTCCGTAAAAACCAACCAAAATTATGATGAAGAATACTAATTAAAAAAGATGCTGGTGATAGTTTTTAAAAGCAGTAACAAAGAATTTGTTCTATTCAATAAAGTTTCCAAGTATTTTCAGTCAAAATAAACGGGATTTACTACTTTCGGAGCTTAGTATCATATAGTAAGACGAATTTTATTCCTATCAAGCGTAAGTTTACGAAATCCTTTCCTTTAGGTGCAACGAAATGAACCAGAACTCGTGTCCCAATAAAAAGAAAAAAATGCGCATAGAAATATCATATAAATACAATACAACTTTATAAATAAATACAATGAAATGCACCAAAAAATATAGATGCTAATATGAATGCATCTACACATGTAAATACAATATAGATGCACATATAAATATATCGGCATAGAACCTGCATTCATAACCCCAGAGACTCTCAAATCCCTTTCCGTAATATTTGTGCGTGTGTCACTGCAAGCGTAAATGAGAAATGAGATCTCATTCCAAGCTCGGCGATTGTATGCCCATCATTTCAGACAAACAAGCATTGCTTGTGCAATAAGTAAATACAGCATGATTCGGTTTATAAAAACATTTATTTAGAGCATATGCGAAGATATAACTTGTTGAGTGACGAAAGATACTGCTGCTCTCAGAATATCAAAACAAACAGTTGAACCGAAATCTTAAGATGTCGTCTGCTAAATCTGTGCGTGTATGCATTTTTCATGGCTTTCGAGATGAAGTTTATGATTTTGTCGGATATTTGGTTTATTTTCGGACATTGCATTATGCAAGTTTGCGGGACTATATCATAGGCCTTTTTGTAGTCAATCACTGTCATGGTTACATTTTCCTCCTAGTTTCTGTCTCCTTGAGGATGTGCTGATCTATGTATAGTAGGTCACATGTTCCTCTTATTTCTCTACGACACCCTTTCTTTTCTTCTAGGTATAGTCCACTGCATAAAAGAGAATCATAGACTATTTCTTTAATCTGTGCAGACAGTATTTTCTTCATCATAAGTTGACATTTTAATTCCACTATATCTTTGCGTGTTTTACCTTCGCTTATTGTTGCAGTTTCCGTACTTCTAGCCTGATTTCCCATCATGATTTTGTATTTTCGTTCGGGTTCCTTCGGGGAATATCAATTTTATCACAGACTAATTTCGCCTCTATAAATTAGCTGGTTTAGTTTAATGATATTGCATGCAGAAATATTTACTAATAAGTTCTTTATCCTTTAGGCTTCTAACTTGATTTTTTCACGTCTTGGTTCTTGAGGAATGGCTATGTAGGCTTCTTTTCAGTTTATAAATTTTTAAAGATTATTCTCTCTTACAAATTTATCATTTGTCAGTGGTGCTGGGGTCAATGGTATTTTCGTTTTCAGTATTCTATGTTTCAATTCGATTAGGGGACTTGTCCATATTTTTCACGGTTAACATATTTTTGGTATCTCAAGATCAGAAAATCAACCTTTAAAATCATTCTTGCTTGGTTAGCAATTCTTTTATTAATTGTATTAAATCTAGTGTGTTCTTTCCATATTTCAACAATTCTTTCTCTGTACCCTTTTTGTGTAGGGGTGCTCTTTAAATAACAGTGAAGTACATTTCTGTTGTCTTCACTTGTTGATTTTTTTCCGTTGGTGTCGATCGGTTGATTCGATATTTTGGTCGTTTGTGTACCTGAAATTAAATCTGCCAACATTCGCAGAAGATCGATTAGTTACCCCATGTTCTCGATCAACTGCCGATCATAACACTCAGATGTGTTATCTAAGTCCCACTTTAATTTTGATTTAGATTAGATATTTTTCATGGTTGGTATAATGAGGCTATACCTGACCAAAGGGTAATAAACAACCCAACACCTATCGACATGCCGTAAAACTAACATATCAACCAAAAAACTACTTATAGTTTGAGTAATGACGTTGGGTTAATAATTCATGTCAAAAATGAAAATTCAGAAGGCAAGGAATTAAGTTTGAAATTTAACTTAAATCAAAACAAAGGAAATGCATTAAATGAAGGATCAAAAAAGATTAAAACGATTAAAGTTATCGCAGCAAAACTCCTCTTAAAAGGTATACGTAAATATATTTTGTAAACCATGAAAATCCAGCAAACATTCTGAAACGAAACATTCGGAAACACTGCACAGCTGTTTCGACCTTATTAGGTCGAATCAGTTGTGTATACCGTGATCTTCACCACCGGAGATCGAACCAGCCGCCACAGAATGCAGAGGCGAAACTATACCATCAAGCCACGGGTCTGCATCCCACACAAGAGATCCCAAATCAACTAGCCATGGTAATTGCGTAGCCAATTAATCTTGTAAGTTACATCTGTACTCTTTACAGAGGACACAGTCACCTTCAGGGCCACGTCTTCCCAAGAGGATTGGAAATATGCGGCCGCGTAATTATTATTAAAACCGCAAGGAAATAGATGTACATTTTCTTTCTTTTAAGTAGGAGGTTAACAGTTTTAATTAAAACAATTCAGTTTAGCGTAAGTATAGTTTCAATGTTAAAAACAGTTCTATTTCAAACAATTCAGTTTAGCATAAGTATGAAGTTTGTATATGAAAACAGTTCTATTTCAAGTTATTTAGTTTAATATAAGCATGTAGTTTAAAGGTCAAAACAATTCTATTTTAAACAATTCGGTTTAGCTTAAATACGCAGCTTAAATACAAAAATAATAACCTCTCGAAACCACGGTTAAGTTCTATTTGACCCATAGATAGGACCCTTATCAGGTGCAACCACTCTGGGCCCCTAGTTTCCTTGCTGCATCCTTTCCGTTTCTCGGGGAACAGTCCGTGGCTTATTAACGAATCGTAAATCTCCTCCCTAATTTGTGCTGTGAGTATTTTCCACATCATCGGTCGGCACGTTATAGGTCTGTAGTTGTTTGGTCGGTTCTTTTTCTTTTTTTTTTTTTGACGGGGATCAAGATGGTCTTTCCTTTGGTGATCCATTAGGGTATTTTTCTTCTTAGAATCTATTCATTTCGAATGCCAGTCTGTCTTAGATGGAAGTGAATTTTTCAATTGTATGCCATCATGTCCTGGTCTTTTCTAATTTAGTACTTTTTTAGTGTTGTTCTGAGGGAACCGAGGTGTATTTTCGCCTTAAGTCCTTCTTTGAATTCTTCAAACTCTTTTCCTATGTTGCTAATCCATTCCCTGATTACAACGACCAAAAACGAACTCAATCCGACTATCTATTCAGTTTTTATGGAGAAAGATCAAGATAATAAATTACTCTTCTTCGATTTATTACGGAGCTATGATTCAGGTCATCTGTGTATCGTAAGTCCACCATCACCGGATAGTACCTCAATTTCAACTCCCATCATCCATATAATATGAAGAAAGAAAATAGTCAGTTGCTTACAACATCGAGCAAAAGCCATTTGTAGCAATACTGATGCATATCAAGAAGAAATGATTAGTTTAAGACACAGCCTCCATCGCAACAACTACACGGAGCGCATAACATGGGCTACAAGAAACTTCGATAGGAGGATAGAGGATGATACTCGAAAACTCACCACATTATGTCTGCCCTATGTCAAAGGCCTAGCCGAAAGGATCCAAAAGATATGTAGTGCATATGATATCAAGACAATATTCACAAATGGTTCAACCTTCCGGAGGTATCTCTTCTGCATCAAGCCACCTACAGAATTCAACATGATGGACAACTGAGTGTACTCTATCCCTTGTAGTGTGGTAAAGTATACAAAGGCGAGACATGCCGCCCATCAAACGTAGGGCGAGAAAAATATCGAAAAGCAGTAGTACGAGGTGAAATAATCAAAATCCGATAGACAGATGGATGAAGGGATGCATCATCCCCTTCCCTAAAAAGGGTGAGTTCGGATTAGCCAAGAACTACCGAGGTATAACACTTACATCTATAGCAGCCAAAATCTACAATGCTCTACTACGAAATCGCATAGAACCCAAAATCGACAACATCCTTAGGGAAAACCAAAATGGCTTCCGAAGAAATAGATCCACGACCTCACAAATATTGACCATCCGTAGAATCCTTGAAGGCGTACGGGCAAAAAACCTACAGGCGACATTAATATTTGTTGACTTTACCAAGGCCTTCAATTCCATTCACAGAGGGAAGATGTAACAAATCCTACTAGCATACGGCCTACCAAAAGAAACTGTAGCAGTAATAACGATTCTCTATAGAAACACCAAAGTGAAAGTACGTTAACCAGATGGAGACACAGAATACTTCGACATTGTTGCAGGAGTACTACAAGGGGACACGCTAGCCCAATGCCTATTTACCATCTATTAGACTACGAGCTTAGAACATCAATTGATAAAATCTGAGAGAACGGCTTCGAGCTGACAAAGAAAAAAAGCAGAAGGTATCCCGCAAAAATAATTACCGACGCCGACTACGCCGATGACATAGCGATACTGGCAAATACACCCAACTAAGCCGAAACACTACTGCATAGTTTGGAACAAGTCGCTGCAGGCATTGACCTCCATGTCAATGCACACAAAATGGAATATATGTGCTATAATCAAACAGGTGACATCTCCACACTAGACGGAACCTTTCTGAAGCTGGTAGATAAATTCACCTACCTAGGAAGCAGTGTCTCGTCAACCGAAAAAGACATCGACACATGCCTAACGAAGGCATGGACAGCTAACGATAGGCTATCGATCATATGGAAATCAGATCTGACTGATAAAATGAAATGCAGTTTCTTCCAGGCAGCGGTCGTATCGATACTGCTGTATGGATGCACTACTTGGACGCTAACTAAACGGCTGGAGAAGAAGCTAGACGGCAATTACACAAGAATGCTGCGAGCAATATTGAACAGGTCCTGGCGGCAACACCCCACAAGGCACCGACTATACGGCCACTTGTCTCCCATCACGAAAACATTGTAGCAATAGAAAAGGGGGCCTTCGGGTCACCCTCGACAACGGTCACCAACTTACTTTTATGATTGCCAATAAAACCCGGTGGATATTTTTGTTCCTCAAACTTTACAAAATGAAAGCTGATTCCACGGTACTATTCAGTAGATCCCTGGTTAGTGTAGTCGTCCGTAGCAATGTGCATTTCGAGAAGATTAGGTGAAAGGAGTCTTAATTTTGATTATATATACATATATATATATATATGTATATATAATCGAAATTAAGACTTACTGTTAGCTAAAATCTAAAACAACAGTAAAATCAGTAACAATATCACACAAAAGTCGAAATGAACGAAAGTGTATGGCAATATTAAAATATTGAAATATGTTAAGATATAAAACAACTTACGACCACGAGATTCACGAGATAGATCGTCAGGTGAGTTACTTTTACCACGTCCGTCCTCTTTTCTGTCGTCTATATTGGAGAAACAGCTATACAGGAACTACACAAGGATATGTGTGTTTTTTGAAATACTGGAAGTGAACCTTAAAAAACAGCAGTGGTACAGCCACTCACCTCCCATCTAAAAAAACCTTCAAGTGAGACATACTTACTCCTGGGTAAACAAGGACAACACTGGGTGCGGTCTAGAGGACATGTTAGAAACAATGGGTGATAGACAAGAGAGAGAGAGAGAGAGAAAGAGCGAGAGAGAGAAAGTCAAGGGAATATGTGCTGTCGGCACGCCTTGATTATGATGAGGATGATATAAAGTTGAATACTTAGCTTTGATCTACAGTCGTAACATGCACGCAAAAACAATGCGAAATAGTTAATAACCATTTACTGAGCTTAGCAAATTTTGACACAAAGCGAGATATATGTGGTACTCGGTAAACTGCTTAATGATTAGTATGTATTTACGCAACCCCTCCGCCACACAATGTCAGTTTTTCTTTGGTGTACTGGTATCTTTTAATTTAGTTTTCTTTCCCCTGGATGAGGCTAAAGACTCAGCAAGTGCTCCTCCTAGTGCAAAGACATGGATTCACGTCAACTGAATTATAAATAGCCGCATCCAGAATTTGAACTCGGCTAGTCCAGTCCACCTCCTACGACGATAAACGTTACATCCATGCATGAAATAATTAGTTCTGTTATGAATCGATTATTCTTACAAATATTCTCAACTTTGTACCTTTTATAACGTAACCTAGCGGAGGTAGTGTTGTTATTTGGTAACAATTGCTTAGTTTGTTGTGAAAAAAATTCAAAGAATTATAATAATAAATTGTAGTCCTTTATAGGGTTTTGAGTTATTATTCCTATTTAATACAAATAATTCGTCCTTAATTATATGATTTAAAGAAATCTTATATAATTTGCAAGCTGGTAAATATTTCATACTCAGCTAAAATAGCAATGCTTTAAGCACCAATATATGAATTTAGTTAAAAATCTATATAAACATCTTGAACAAATCTATTTGGCTGATAGATTGGATCCTAACGGAGTAGATCCGAGAGTAAAGAGAATAAAGAGATGACTCTATACTCATTAGAGTCCCAGAACTAGAGCCCCCCTATATGATAGAGTTAAGTCTAATACCCAAACCACTGTGTATGTGTGTGGGTGTGTGTATATATGTATATGTGAGTGTGTGCTTGCATTCATGCGTGTGCAAGTGTGTGTGTGAATATTTTAAGTAAAACTGTGAAAGTAAAATTATTTTCTGCTTTAGGATTTGTAATGACCTTGACATCTAAAAATTCCTTCTTGGTTCAATAAAGTAAGCAACTTGTCAACAAATTTTATAACTATATTTTGAAATATCACCAAATCATAAATTCTATTTCCAGTATGTTTATTTTTTAAATTATATTAAAATATTTTTCAAAATAATCTTAAGGGTACTCATAATTTCGTATATTAACAGATTTGTTTATTTATTTATCTCAATTGAATTTTTTGTTCTAAGCAACGCTGAAAGCTTTAGATTGTTCATTACAATTACAGAGTACTTGCCAAGAATATTTCGCTGAGGAAATGCCAGTGATAATATACAAAAGATAAATATAGAAATACAATACATACATTCACTCTCCAGATAAGAGTAAGTTTTCGCCATTTCCTTTATTTTTATTTTTATCTTTTTTTAAAGTTAGATTTTGGTCCCCAAAATTATAACTTGGCAATATTCTGTAAGTATCCATCTATTTAGTGATTCAGGAAGATATATATATATATATATATATATATATATATATATATATATAGAGAGAGAGAGAGAGAGAGGGAGAGAGAGAGAGAGAGAGGAAAGAAATATAGTGTGTGAAAGAATTGTTGGTAATTAAAAATTGGATTTTTAAATGTAAATGTTCAGAAAAAAAATCAAGATAGCAACTGAAACTTACTCATATCGAGAGGATGAATGTAAGTATTACGTTCCTATATAATATTTTTTAGTACATTACCGTAGACATTTCCACCGAGGGATATTCTGGACAAGTACTAAAAGTTTACCATAGTTTGTCCCCAAATCCAGGAAAAATTACTTGTTTTGTAATTATGCGAATCAAGTGGGTGTTGTCATTATCGGGCAATGGAAAGCTAATCTAATTGACTATTGTTGACTATGCAGAAAGTTCATTTCGTACAGTTGTGTAGTTTATTATTGTGAGTTGGTGTCAGGGTAAGTTTGGCTGAGTCAAAGGATGTCAGCCATTAAGTGATTGTTTACAAGCTTATTCAGCAGAACAATTCATATATCCTTATGATTAATCTACAAATATGAACTAATTAAATTGGACTCAGAGGACAAAAAATTGGGATTGTTAGTAAGCTGTTCGAGTTTGTCAATTCACTGGAGTATCGAACACACTTCCATCCTTATCAGTTTCCCTTAATTTTGGCTTCGTGCTAAACTAAGTTAAGCCTTATAAGGAGTTCCAACAATTAAACAATTGTTAGCTAGTCTATCTTGTAGAGCAATTTGTTATTATTGTGAGTTCGATCATTCTCGGTCTCTCCTAATTGTGGCCTTTTGCCAAAGTAAACTAGGCTTTGTAAAAATAGCAGGTAAATTCAATATAGACATGCTAAACGAGGCGAAATAGTCCACTCTTATTATAATTGTTCGGTCTGAATACAAATCTGATGAGTCTACAATCTTTTTATTTCTCACTTCGTCTATTGATTTTTGTCATACATTTAGTTCCTAATTAGATCAAACATTTTATTTTTGCATCAGACGATAAGGCGTGAGTATCCCAATTTTTATGACTACAATACTTCATTCAACATTTCTTTCATTCATTCAGATACCGCGTCATTCATTCGTAGACACTTTTACAGTCTGTTAATGTATACTCCTATGCCTTACCCCTCGACCGGCAGTCACACAGGCCAAATAATCATGCTCGCACGCACTTACCATTACCACTCCTTCCCCCCCTCTCTCTTTCTCGTTTCTGTTAATTCTTAAATTTTGTTGTTAGATATATATATATATATATATATACTCCATTCTTCAGCACAAACTTTTATTCTCTCATCTTTTTTATTTTATACCCTACTCTGTGATTCTCTCTGCCCACGCCGACCGACGATATCTGAAGAATTTTTGGCATAGCTTTTACTGCTGAAAATTGATATTGCCCGGCAGCCATCATCCAAAACCACTTCAGAAAAGGGCCAAATATTTTTTTTACATCTTATTTTTGCTTCTTTAAAAAAATCTCATTCACTTTTTAGGCCATTTTTCTTTTCAGTTTTGTTTTTCTTTATTTTCATGCACACACACACACACACACACACACACACACACACACACACACACACACACACATATATATATATATATATATACATATATATATATATATATATATATATATGCAAAATTTGGTTTCTATTTAAAAAGCACTTTCTTTCTTTCTTTCCGTTGATTTGTTTGCTTCTTTTTTTTCTTTCTTTTTTTCTTTTTTTTCCTGTATATTCCTCGTTTTTTATTATTTTATTTTCATTTTCTCTCACTCTCTTTTTTTGCTTCTTTCATTTATTCTGCTTATTCTTTTTATGATTTTTATAATTTTTTCCCTTTCTTTCTTTCTTTCTTTCTTTCTGCGACCTGTAACACTTTCTCCTTCATTGTTTTCAATTCTTCTATCTCTTAAAGCTTTTATTCACACACACACACACACACACACATACATTTTCTACCATTACCAACAATATCAATTATTAATAACCTATCTACCTTAATCATTGTCTCCATGTCTAACCTGTTTTCGTGCGCGCTAAGCTCTGATGATACGCTTGCTATTGCTTTTGAATAAAAGCTCTAGCAAGAACATTATTGGAGATTACAATAAATTTTTATATAACTTATATTCCTTGCTAATAGCTTTGCCTTGTTGCAGCACCAAACTCTTTACATGTCATTATTCTTGTTTGTTGAGTAGCAAGCAAGTTATGTCGTCCTATTTTTTTCTTTTTTACTTCTGCATCCGTTTCGTTTCGCTTTCATATGTAATCACAACTGCATTACTACAGTCACTAAATATTTGCACTTGTGACGTTTTCTGCTTTCTTCTTTTTTTATTAACCTCGAAGAGTAGAAGAGAGAAAGATCAAATGTTTGTATAACCAAAGCAATTTGCATCAAGTGCTGACGGTCTGACTGTTCCATCGGCGGGGCATAGAATTCGCTGCCTGCATAAGACTTCACCTCAAAAATTGCATTTGGTGGCGAGGCTCCAGTTTTGGTGCACTATAGAGTGTAGAGTAACCCTTTCATTTTCATTACTTCCAGATCCATTTTGACCTGTTAAAGTCCCATTCGTGGGTCTAATAGATCAGTTTAAAATTATGGAAAGAAATAATTCAAACCACATAACAGACTACAAACAAATCCTTCTTATTATTATGGGGAGTTTTCGCACTAGCTTTGCCTGGTGGTTTTTCCTTAAGGTCTGAGTGACAGTAAATCTCTTCAGGTCTCCAGGACTCTTCTCAGTATTCTGCCCGATCTCAGTAAATATGTAGTCTTGATGGTTTCGATTCTTCCACAGATTTCTAATTTCTTAAGTCTCTTTTTTAAGCCCTTCAGAACCGTTCCAAGCGTACCAATTACAATTGGTAATTACTTTGATGCTCATGTTCCACAGCTATTTTCTGGCAAGGTCCAAGTATTTGTTTATCGTTTTACGTTCTGTTATTAGCACTCTGTGGTCAAACAGATCGGTAAAATCCACTATACGTCAAGTTCTTTTCTTATTGATTAACACGAGGTCTTGTCTTTTGGTCGGGGTTAGGTAATCAGTTTGCGTCTCAAAATGTCAGAGAATTTTATGCGTCTCATTCTCTAGGGTGGATTCTGGTTTGTGCATGTACTATTTGGTTGTAAGGTCAAATTTCAGTCTCTTGCACAATTTCCAGTCGATCACCTTCTCCACACAGTTCTGCCTTGTCTCGTGTGTTAATTTTCTGGATCTATTTAATGAGATTAATCGTTTCATCTGTTTTCTCAGCATAACACTCAGATTTTGCTTTAATATCATTAGTCCTTATGGCGTTGTTTTCTGCTGCTATTAGATGAGATTCAGTTTCTGTGGTTTCTCTTTCGGAGCCATATCCAGGTCTTCTTGTGTGCAATCACGCCATTTTATCTCTCAAAGTATTCCTATATTTGTTTTTATTCCTATTTCTATTTACTAGTTTTAATTGTTTTTTCTATCCGTACTTATGTTACGAATTCTGTTATCAACTACTTTAATTAGTCTTTCTTTGCTCTTTTTTATGTAATCTTCCAGTCCTTGTTCGGATACATCTACGCAATCCTCTTTCTCTTTCTTTTTTGACATATATATTATGTTTATGTTATCGTTCGAATGTAAGGCCTTGTAAGGCCTTCATCAACTTTCTTGTCCTTTTGTCCATTTGTCTAAATTTCTCCCTTGTCCCTTTTAAGAATGGTCATGAGAATCTTACAAAGAAGACTGCCAAGGTATTTTTCCTTTTCATGTGGTTTCTGATGTAGAGCTTCAATTCGAAAAGCTTTCTCGTTCTTCTGAGGAAATCTTTTCTTATCTTTTTATATCCGCTTGTTTGATAGTGTCCGCTTCCAATATCCCTAAGTACTTGAAGTTTTCCTTCCCTACAAACGATCTGATGCTTTCCTGATTTGGCAGATCTATTTATTCCTTTGATTTTCATTTACCACTTTTCATTATTGTATGGCATATTTTTAAATGCCAAAATCCAATCCAATATTCTACCTGTATATTTCTATTGTTTGAATCAAGGTCTCCAGTTCTTTTTCAATTTTTTGCTAACAGTTTGCTGTCGTCTTTGCGCATTAGGAGATTAATCTTTTCTTTTGATTTTGTGAATTTGTAGCGCCTCATGCACTTTTTAAGAACATAGCTGAGTGACTTCTTTGCTATAAAGAATAACAGGGATGAAATCGAGTCTCCCTGGAAGATGCCTTTTTGCTAGGGTTTGGCTTCTCGCTAGTTACTTGAAACCTTATAATTGCCAAAAAGACTGGCGTCGACAAAAAACACCTCAAAAAGGTTTGGCATGCTGTAAAATCAACCGGAAAACAGATGATATCGTAACGTTTTTCTTTTATTCTCTGAGAGAAGAGAGTACGAGTACATGTAGCATATGCAATGCAACTGGCATCAGGCACTGATCATAAAACTTCACGAAAAAGAAGGTCATGTATATGATATTAAACTACCTGGTGGTGAGGTCCAAGTTCTGGATTGTATCATATCTCATAGAATTTTATCCTAAATTGGAACTTAATTTTATGCCCATTTACTTTTCAGCTCAATTTCATAATGGCTGACATGATACTCCTAGAAACAACAACGAAAAAGATCTAATATTCAATTGTGATTCATCATTATAACTGGAGTAAACTAATATCAATTGATATTGTAGCGAAATGTGTAATCATATATTTCGAAATTTACTTTAAATTTATTTTGCGAATTGGACATCACTTATTGTAAAAGTCAGTGTCCAATTATACCTTATGCGTATAAATAAATAATATATTTGTCCATCAGCATTCATAATGGTACTTAACTGAGCTGAAGATTAGCAAACAAACTACACGAGTGATTTGTTTATAACAGTGAAGCCTTTTTTAATGAACTAATTAGAGAAAAATGGTGCCACAGTTTCACCCGAACAACACTCCACAAGTTTTTTAATTTTTTTTCCTTGAACAGATTCCATACCTTGGCTAGAAGTCTCCAATTATCCCACGATTTTACTTATAGCTGGAGTGAGTAGAGAAGAGGTGCAGGCATACCTTTTTCAAGCGTATTAACGCAAAGTAAAACAAACCGCTTGGTCCAAAATTGAAACTTGGCTCACCCAGTCAATTTCTTTTGACGAGAATCATTTCTCCACTCGCACTTTCATGATGACATCTAACCCCCACAATATGGCCACTTCACTTAGTTCCACCTTTAAAGGTAATTTTTCTCAAAAATGAAAAAGTCTCACCGAAGAGGAAGTAATTTTAAAATATAGCAGAACTAAATAAATTAATACCAGTTTAGATTTCTGAGATAAAGAGTTACTATCTATATTATTTATACGATTAGGACAATGGTCTCTATTACACACAACATTTTCGCTGCTGTACCCTCCAGCCTTATTTAGGAATCTTTTGTCGTTGTCCGTAACCGTCAGGGAATTTTCAATTGAACCCTTTATTCATTCCATGGGAGTAGATTGTTCTTACTCCCCGGTACATGTCTTTAATTATCAGTTATTTCACCCTTATAATGACGCTTTTCTTTCTACGGAATCTGAGCCCAGGGACTGAACGTACGAATCTCAGGTTGATTAGATACTACTTTTAAGAGCCTTAGAAACCTAATGATATTTTATCTGATGGCGAAATCAGGCCAAGAGCAATTGTCCTCTTTAACTCAGTGAAGTTAAGAAGTGATGTTGCTATTTTCTAGTCTGACCCCTGTCCAATTCTGAGATGGGAAACCACTTAGGAACATCAAGTACTGTATACGAACTGAGATGTAGCAAAGCCTAGTTAACAAAAATTCTTCAAGTAAACATATAATTCACCAGATATCTTTTTTCCTGTCTGCTATTGCATAACCAAATGACGGTTAGATCTATAACTATCAAGTTTTCTGGGATTACTTATAGGGCCCGAAGTAAACTTTAAGCTTATGTTCTCATGCATAGAAAGACAAATTTTTACAAATTGTTCTTTATAGAAGTTGAATGCTTTCTAAGATATTCGTTCGCTAAGTCAAAGACAAAAGTCTAGCTGAGACAGTATCTATTCTTAATACTTCCTGATCGGCAGTCTCGATAACTTTTAATCTGTAGTTTTCTGCGAAACATAGGATTGTACAAGTGTAGTATCTTCCATACTCTTAAGACTACTCAGCTAGTTAAAGGAAAATATTTCATTGATTTGGTTGCTTTTGTTGGTTTAATGGCATATAAAACTTTGTGGGTTAATCAACGCCAAAGCCATTTTTGTACATGTACAGTCATGGTACTGCTTAACCCATTGCTGGGAAGATAAGGAGCTTCATTCTCTATCAAAAAAGGAGTTAAAATGATGCATTGAACATTAGAAACTCGGTGAAATATATAACATATATATATATATATATAGTGTGTGTGTGTGTGTGTGTGTGAGAGAGAGAGAGAGAGAGAGAGAGAGAGACATTGATACATGTGCAGGGTAGCCAAACAGTTTATCGACCTTTGGAAACGGAGTAAAGCTTCATTAACCCTCAAATCGGTACTTTTGGTCAGAAGTCACGTTGTCTTCAGTAAAAGTTGCACAAATGCTCTCTACTTTGCAACTTGAAGCTAATAGAAACTGGAAGTGTGAGACAGTTGTGCACGTGTTTCTATGTGTGTCTATGTGTGTGTGTAAAACACATATACGCACCCATGAAGAGAGAGAGAGAGAGAGAGAGAGAGAGAGAGAGAGAGAGAGAGAGAGAGAGAGAGTTTATTAGGATATTTCATGACAAACGGTTTTTATGGTTTTTTTTTTTTTATCCCTGCTAACGATACCGAATCCTGTCGAAAAAAAACATTCTGTTATGTTCGTGATGTTGATACAGACGCCTCTATGGAGATGGATTTGACCTAAAATGGACACTATGCGTTTAATTACGGATATGTGCGTATAAAGAAATGTGTACATGTGTATGTGTGTGTCTTTCTTTTCATATCAGTTATTGAAGGCAATGCAATTATTTATGTCTATACTGCCTTTACTACAGAATAGAATGATTATGACAAAGAGATTGAAAAAAAAAAATAAATAAAGACAATCATTGCATATTTTCCAGATTCTTTATTACTCTATGTAGTCTGTACTTTTGAGTAGGCATCAACCAGTCTATATGAAAGCACTTTTAAATTCCTAATTTGAATAGAAAATGAAACAAATTACATACAATTGATAATTAGGCACTCACGTATACACATGTGTGTCTGGATATTTTTAGTGTGAGCGTCAGTGCATGTGTGTGTATGTGTGTGTGTGTGTGTGTGTGTGTGTGTGTGTGAGAGAGAGAGAGAGAGAGAGAGAGAGAGAGAGAGAGAGAGAGAGAAAACTCTCTTTCTCTCTCTGTGGATGCATATTTTACTCGTGTAACGACCGATTGATCGACTTGATTCTAGCATCTCTTGTCTTCTGGCAGAGCTTGCTACATATATATATATATATATATATATATATATATATATATAATTCCTTCTATACTAAGTATGTAAAAAAGCATCGATAGATGTTTTAAAATTTTGAAAATAAGAATTTAGATGTTGCCGCGAACATTGCTAACCAAATTATGAAATAAAATTATGATGTCATGATACTCTTGCCAACACCCCGATATTTCGTCTAAATGATACTTTTCAATCAGCAAATTCTGGCGAAACAAAGTATTTTTAACGCGTTGCACCATCTATATTCAGTAGAACTTGTTCTGTTAGACTTTTCTTGGTTCCTAAACTGAAAATTAATCTTGAGAGTAATAGTTGAGGATGCGGAGGACTGTAAAAGAAATACAGACTATATGAAAAGGAGAGTTTCATAGTTGCTTTGATCCATAAAAAACTCACTAGAATAAGTGTGCTGAATACTATTGGGACTATTCTGAAGAAAATTAACATTTAATTCATTGTTAACTTCGGACTCATTCGATGCAGTTTTAGATTCGATACTTTTTCAACTCAACTCATATAGCCACGCCCTATGAGCGCTTGACTTCTTTGTATGATGCATATATATCTCTAAAAAGGAGTGAATCATATCTTTTAAAATTTGCATGCAGGTATATCTAACTACTTTCCCTTGGTTGTAGTACACAGTACCTGGTCATGTTAACAACCCCCGTACCTTGAGTCATGACATCCAGGCTCACTTGTATTTTTTTTCTCTTTTATTTTCACATCCTTTCTAAAGGCAAGAATACGGTGACATTTTTCGAATATGACACGGAAAAACTCTATGTGAACCTGGTCCGAGAGATTCCTGCAACTCCTCTGTTGCACCAACGCTGGGTGATCCGACGGTAGAGTTTGCGAGGACTGGTGTAATTATTGGCTTTCAATGTCCGTTGCTGCATAGAGCACCTCGTTTAATTAGCCATGCATCACATATTGCACCCAGGGAGATAAGTTTAATCAGGTCAAGGACACAGTTGAGGAAGAGGAACTATCCCAAAACCAGCCTGAAGACCGGATGTTTGTGTGTTGGGAGGAGTGGACCTGTTCATGCAATTTGCCGTCAACTCAACTCGCCGCTTTATTGAGGAGGTTAGTAGCTTCAACGCCCATTTCTAATGTGACTTGTGACATGAAATGCGACATGTGATTCCAGTATGATAGTTGCCGCATGAGAAACTAAAGAATAGGACGATTAACGTTGTCATTTTCAACTCTCTTAAACAATTCAGCATGAAAGACCCGCGCTTAAAAAAAAAAAGAAAGAATAAATAAATAAATAAATAAATAAAAAGTGCAGTTATAAATGGTTTTAAGTGAGCACAAGGTCGTGTACATAGTTAAATTAACGAAAGCAGAATCTATGAATGGATATATATGATGCTTATTGTTGCTGGGTGGCAACTCGCAAATGATTTCTGCTTACTGAATCTAAACAATGTTCGGATGACCTCCAATAATCTACAAATATTTTAAAAAAGAAAAAAACTTTGAGCGTCTCTATATCCTTGGTTTGGTTCGGTTTATTTATTTAACTCTTTATGGGTTATCTAATGCCGAAATTCGATTAATTTTTTCATTTCTAATTGTAGTAACTACAATTTTAATGTTTCCTTTTATTTTTAATTTTTGATTATGTCTATAATCATTTGTTTGCACACATTTGCATGGACACAAATATTCCTATTAATACTATTTTATATACAATTACTTTGTTTCAATAGCTATTCCAATTTAGAACTACTACTACAAATAATAATAATAATAATAACATGTCTGCAAATAGTTATGTGGTATCAAGACATCTAAATAATAAAAATCTTCAAACAGATCAATTTGATCCATAGTAAAATAATTTAATGTAACAAAATTTAATATGAAGAAATTGATACTAAAGCCAATTTTAGTATTGAAAGGAGTAATGTTTTTAATCGGTAAGTTCAAACAGTAAGTTCCGCAGTTTTCCAGTTCGGTCACTGTTTCAAAAAGATTATACAGAAAACAAGGTTTTAGAAAGAGAAAGGAATTTTACAAAGAAACAAGATGTAATTATAAAATTCAGAAGGATGGAAAACTGCAAATATTTGTAGTTTGCTTGCCTTATCTGAGAGAGTGTCCAGAAAACAATGTTTTTTGAATTTAAGTATTTTTTCTTTTTAGTTTTGTTAAAGAGTTTCAGTTTTCTTTTAATTTTGAGTCTTCTCTAAAGTTGTCTTTCAGCAGAATTTTAGGCTTGAATTTTATCTTTCATTAAGTTTTGAGTCTTTTTAGTTTTCATTTAATTTTGATTGAGTTCTGTGTAAAGTCTTTTTCACTTGAATTCTCGGATTGAATCTTTGTCTTTTGCTTAATTTTGAGTCTTCTATAAAGTTTTCTTTTAGTAGAATTCTCGGGTTGAATTTTCATTTAATTTTGTTGAATTTCAGCAAAGTTGTCTTTGGGTTGATTTTAGTTGAATTTCAGTAAAATTGTCTTTAGGTTGACTTTTAGTTGAATTTCTTGTGAAGCTTCTTGCCTGTTTGAATTCTTATAGACTATTCAAGAAGCGAGTGACGAAACCTTTCGGCTGGCATTTTTTTCCCGCCTTAACAGTCTGGTTTCAAAGTTCATACTGAGAGCTTAATAGTAGTTTATGTGTTGACAAATAGCTTTTTGGCGCCGTATTGTCTGGGATTACTTCTGCATTTTCTACTCGGGCAAAATTAAGTGTCACACATGGTCGGTTTGTTTCCTTGTTAGAAATAGATTTTTATAATAGATGGAACCCTAACAGATGCTACCACTCGGGGTCAGAGTGGACCTTTGAGTAATGGCAAGGAAGAAGTAACTCCATACTCTCCAGAGTTCCAGATCTGGAGCCACGCCAGTTACAGGCTAAAACAGCTCTATTTTTTGGAGGGGTGGGTGGGGAGGAGTCTTACCCTCGTTCAGCTGCTTTACTCGGCGTAATTAAGTGAAAAGAGAAGAATAGCTTTCCTTTTCTCCAAACATTCTGATTTTTTTTTGAATAGTCAGTTCTATTCCTTCCATTATTTTTCTTTTTCGACTTTTCATTGTCAATGTCAAATTTCAATCCTATATCCAAGTTGTATATTCTTATTGTTGGTATCAGAGACCTCAATTCTTTTTCCTTTTTTGCAAACAGCTCGATGTCATCCATGTACATCAGGTGCTAAATCGTTTCTTGCGATTTAGTAAACTTCTAGTCTCCATTACACTTTCTAAGTGTGTAATTCAGTGGCATCATTACTATTACTGATAGTAATGGTGAAAGTGCATCTCTCTGGAAAATGCCTCTTTGAGTTTTCACCTCTGCTAAAGTTTTTCCTCTTACTGTCAATTTCACTTTGTAGTTTATCATAGCTTCCATGATAAATTTTATGATTTTGTCTAATATCTGATAGATTTTGAACAGTCTGCTATCCAGCTTTGCGGCAGCACATCGTAATTTTTTTTGTTGTCGATCCACTCAATGGCTACATTTTTCTGCCTCGCATGCTCTCGTTGAGGATATGCTGATCAATGTACAGTAGATCCCTTAATCCTCTTGTTCCTTGCCACACCCTTTCTATTCTTCGGCAAAGAGTCCGCAGCTTACTAGTGATTAATATATCTCCTCCTTAATCTGTTCGGTTAGAATTTTCTGTATCATAGGTAGACTTGTGGCCAGTCTATAATTGTTGGGGATGCTTCCTTTGTGGTTGTCTTTCTGCAATAGGGTAGTCTTTTCCTTCATCATCCATTCGGGTATTTTTGCTTATTCTAAGCATCTACTCACTTTAAGAGCTAGTCTGCCGTAAATACAAGTTAATTTTTCAAACCAGAATCCATGTGTGTCATCATGGCCTGGAGTTTTCCGATGTCGGTATTTTTTCAGTGTTGGTTTGAGTGATTCCTGGCTTTTTTCATATTATTTATCCATTCAGCTTTTCTGTTATGTTCTTTCCTTTTCCAAAATTGTTTTGCTTTCTTTGCATCCAGTTGTTGGTATATCCTCGTGCATTCCTAATCTACTTTTTGGTTGAACTTTCTTTTGTTATTTTGGAAAGTCATTGCTTGACCCTGTCTCGGTATCTTTCAAGTCTCGTTTCTTTTGCCAATGTCTTTTGTTTTATCTCTTTTAGTGGCATTGTCAGACTTTTTACTGTTTTGTTTTGGTCCTTTCAACCCAATGCATCCTTGCATGTTTTACCTTCCTTAGCACTTTTCTTTGTTATCATAATTTCTTTACCATGTCCCCCTTGTCTAATTTCCTATCCAGATTTTGCATTTCTTTTCGAATTCCGTAGGGGAACACTGATTTTATCGCTGACTAGTTTCGCTTCTGCATAAATTAGTTCGTTTTATTCAGTGATGTTGCATGTTGGGATATTTGGTAATAATTTGTCTATTTTTTCAGTTTCTACCTTGCTTTTATTTTAGTTTTGGTTCTTGATGGATGACTACATAGTCTTTTTTTTTCAGTTATAATTTTCTATACTAACTCTACATTTATTTTGCTTTCTTGCGTTAAAATTTGTTTTGTGGTGTTAATTGAGTGTGGTATTTCGGTTTTCAGTATTTTGCGTTTCAATTCAGTTTGAGGATTCAGGTATTTCTGTATTTAGTGTTTCGATTCCCGTAATGTGATCTAGTTGATATTCTTTGCAATTTACTTCTGTGCATATTTCTAGTATCTCAAGGTCAGAAAACCAACCTTTCTTTAATATCATGGTCAGCAAATCTTTAGCTTATTAAATCAAGTGAATTCTGCTCAAATTTCAGTCATTCTTTTTTTATACTCTCTTTATGTCAGGTTCCTCTTGAAATAACAATGGAGAACATTTTTCTTGTTTTCCCTTCTCCTTTTTTTCCGTTGGTGTTTCTGAGTTGAGGGATTACTTTGGTTGTTGTTTATAAACTTGAAATTAGATCAGCCACTATTTACCACAGTCCGAGTTATTTCTCATGCAGGTTATCAAAGGTGCACTCGCAGATCATGACACCCAGACCTGCTATCTGTGTCTCACGTTGAATTAGGTTTGAATTTATCCTTTTTCATAGGAAGTATATTGTGGCTATCCAAAACCTTGGGCTTGTTTATTACCTGTGCTCCTGTCAAAGATGTAACCGGGTTCTCTTACTAGCCAGACGACGCTAAAGCGGGTTACACATTATTATTATTATCATTATTATTATTAAATCGGAATAATTACTTGAAATCATATAATCGTTAACAATTTTTTTTCTATTGAGAGTAGTTACTACGAGTTATATTGTTTTCCAATAACTATTATTAGTTACATGAAGCCATTTAATTGCTTGGAAAAAAAATAGAAAAGAAAACGACGAACTTCGGCAATAAATAACCTAGTATGGTTTAAAATTTTGTAAGACCAACCAACCACCAAACCCATAAAAATGGAATGTTTTTTCTTTGTGTGAGAAAAAAGTTCATATTTATATGTATTTGTTGACAACCATTGTATGTAGTATACGATTATAACTCGACACAGACTGAAAATGGAATTGAATGTGCATACTCAAAATGAAACTATTATCTTCCATATTTATTAGAGATTGGTGACCTGTTTGTTTATATAAGTTTCAGCATTTAGTTTTTAGAGAACAGAATTCTTACATTTGTGCAATAAAAAATACATATACACGCGCGCGTGCACACACACGCATATACCCATATACGCACACACTTATATATATATATATATATATATATATATATATATATATATATATATATATATATATATTCATGAAGAAATTTTTTTGGATCAAAGATGTCAAACAAATTAAATTTAATACACTTTTTAATATGCTTCACTTGTCGAATTTGATGTATGAATTTAGGAATAAAACACAGCATGCTACTCCAAATAATCTCGTTCTTCAATCCGCTTGTCACATCGTTTATCAAGTTTCTTTTACCCTTTAGAAAATATAAATAAATAAATAAAAACACTAAACTTAAACAGAAAAAGGCATTCACTTGAGTCGAGAACTTTTCTGCAATTCTTATATGTTATTCTATTCGTTTTTTAGAATTTTTCTCAGAAATATCCCTGAAGTTTTCATACATAGTTTTCAGGGTATTTTCATTTATAACTTTCTATAACCTCCTCCTATATCGTCTATCAACCCGGATGTGAAAAGAGGAGGAGTAGGAATGGGGTTAGTACTCCGACCTGTAAATTATCCCCTCACCAGAGAAACGCCGAGGAGAGATAAACAAGTAACTTAGCCGCCCTGAACTCTTGTCGACGGCCTGTACCCCAAGTAGGGTGGAAGGAGTAGGAAGCAAAGAACAAAAAAAATCCTCCGCTATTTTCTTCTTGGAAAAAATAAAAATTCTTTAGGAACTTTCATAATAATACCTCGGGTAATTGAAAAAAAAAATGAAATTATTTGCAAAGCAATGTTACACTATTGGAGACAGAATAAAATAAAACTCGTTCAAATTTTAAGAAGTGTTAAATTTATGTGTCAGAAACATAATCATCATTATTCGTAATCCGTTTTCATTTTGGGCCGCAAATTTTGAATTAGGACACTTTTGAAATTGCCGTGTTACTAATAGGTGAATTTAGCTATGTATATAGATTGTATTATGATTATGGTCGTCAGCGATGTACACGACGAGCCGAGTTCGACATTTTGAACCTTTACGTCTCTCTATCGAGATTTATGTATTATAGTCGATTAAGTAATGAGCTGTGTGGCTGCAATTTCCAAAATTTCTGAACGGGCAACAGGTTGTGATGAATCAGTTTCAGTTGAAGAATTACAACACTTTTCTCCGAAGTGGAGACATCTTCGTCAGTGTATGGCTTCCCGAGAAAACTATTTTGAAGGAGATTAAGCTGGTTTATAATTAAAATGGCAATGAAAGATTTTATACTGTTATTCTCATTGCATCATAGACTCATCTTGTATACAAGGTATGTTCAGAAAGTATCAAGACTGAAACTGAATTTACCAAGGCAAAAATTGACAATGAATGAAATACGAGGTGCCTTCATTAAGTTTCCAGACTTTTCTGTACAGGCATTTAAAATTGTCGTAGACTCTTGAAAATTCAGTATCTTATGAGATGACTGACCAATTTTTATAATTTCAGGTTCAAATGAACAGCTACAGCAGGAATTGGAATACACCCTACTAAAGCTTGATTGTCACAGCTGGTGAATTTCAAAAATGCAATCTGGACGTGAGGACACTTTAGAACAACGATATGCAATAAAATTCTGTTTTAAACTTGGAAAAAGTTGGAAAAAATGCCACAGAAACGTATTTATACTTCAGACTGCTTTTAGAGCATCTTGCATGAATCGAGCATCAGTTTTTGAGTGGCATAAGAGATTCAGTGAAGGCAGGGAGTCTGTGATGGATGATGAGAGGTGTGGGAGGAGTAAGGAAGTCAGAACACCAGAGCTGATTGGCCAAATAAAGAATTTGATGGATAAGGACCGTCGTGTGGTTATAGAGACAATAAGTGCACAGTTTGATGTCAGTGTGGGAACTGTACACACAATTATTCGCGAGGAACTGAAGATGCGGAAAGAAAGACGTTGTCATGACAGCATGGAGATGGTCGAGCTAATAAATTCATATCCCGCAGTTCTTGATGCTCTGGTGACCTGTGCTGAAAGATGGATCTACTGCTACGACTCAGAGACCAAGAGACGAGTTCCTAGCGAAAGCATGCTGGCTTTCCCAGACCCAAGAAGGCCAGACAGAGCAAATCCTCCCACAAACTTTTGATGATCCCTTTTTTGACAGCACTGGCATGATCTCCATCCACTGGGTTCCCACTGGACTAACATACAACAAGGAATACTATCTTGAGGTTTTAAGGGAGTTCAGGAAGAGATTCCGTCGGAAGAGGCCAGTACTCTTCAAATCGGGTCAGTGGCATTTCCACCAGGACAATGCACTAGTCCACAACTCCATCCTTGTCACAGACTATTTAACCAAGATGGGGATCAAGATAGTTCCTCAGCCTCCCTATAGCCTGGACCTTGCTCCCTGCGACTTTTGCTTATTCCCTAAGCTCAAGGAAAATATAGAGGCTGTCGTTATGAGATAATTGATGAGATAAAAGAGGCTGTGACGAAGGTCATTGAAACGCTCAGACAAAAGGAATTCCATTGGGCCTTCCAGAAGTTGTTGGAACGGTACAACAAGTGCATTGCTGCCGGAGGAGATTACTTCGAAGGGGACTAGAGTTTCATGTGTGTACTATCAATAAAAGTGCGCATACGAAAAAAGTCTGGAAACTTATTTAATAAACCTTGTATTCTTCAAATTAATTCTCTGGCAATTTAACACACTTATTTCAAAGAATTTTCGATGGTTCATATATATATATATATATATATATGTGTGTGTGTGTGTGTGTGTATGCGTGTGTGTGTGTGTATGTGTGTGTGTGTGCATATTTTGGCAGCATTTCTTCATTGATACATATTTTATTGAACATTATATACATTTTTTGTCAACATATTTTTTTGTTAATCCTTTCGAGTAGCGCTATCGATCTTATGATATTTGGCGGGAATTGGTTGATAAGCCTTCCATAATTAGTTGTTTCCTGAGTACTTTCTGCCCAACTTTGGACCATTATCAAGGGAGAATGTATTACAAAAGTGATATAAATTGTGTATGTACATTACTACTTTGTAAGAATGAGTGTTTATACTGGTGTATTGTGTAGCGTTTTCGAATTTATTTCTATAAATAGCGTCAGTAGCTAAAGACAAAATTAATTTTATAAAGTTTTGGTTGTATATTCTTAATATGTAGTGCCTCGAGGATCTATAGCTTTTGCTTGTTATTTTGTTGTTCTAATATTGCGTTTTCGGTAAGAATTTTCCGAAATTCAGTCGTCGAGCACAAATGTTTTTATTAGGATCAGTGGGGACTATGTTTCTTTGAATCAATGTTTTTAATATTTTTCATCTGATTTATAATTTTAGTGCATTTGGTTGAGGTAAAAAGTTTGATAAATACTTGTTTATTGGGTGGAGTGATACAGCGTTTATTTTGTTGGTTAACATTTTTAATCATACGTTTAATTTGTTCATCAACAATATAGTTAGGGAACCAATTATTGATGAGAGTTTGTTTTATGTTTTTTGTTTCTTTATAAAATATTGTTTTGGTGAAGAAGATTTGTTTTGCACGGGATATTAGGTTATTAATAAATGCTTTTCATATCGGAAGGGCCATTCACTTTTAAATTTGAGACACAGGAGTTATTATTCGAGGGTTTTTGTAAGTAGACGTAGTTATTATTAATGTTAGTATCAATGAGAAAATCAAAAGAGGAAATTCTATTGTTTTTGTTTAGTTCATGAGTAAAGTTAGGAACTGAATTTTTTGGAAGTTGTTTTGTAGTATGTTTATTTCATTAAAATCATTAGCAGTAATAAGCATATCATCAACATATCTTAGGTATATCAAAGGTTTTCTAATGCTATTAAATATTTATTTTTGAGGTCGGACATGTAGAAATTACTAAAGATTGGGCCCAAGACAGTCCCCCATAGATACCCCATCTGTTTGAACGTAAATATTTCCAGGATGGTCATGAAATGGAACTTCAGTAGTGCATATTAGTAGTATTTTTCGAAGTATTTTAAGGTTGATTTTAAGAAGAGGGAGCGTTGGGTTGTTATAAATATTTTTTATGATAATATTAATTGTTTGACAGGTACATTAGAGAATAGATTTTCTATATCCACTGAATATCTATAATTTTCGCTCAAATATATATACATATATATATACACACATATATATATATATATGTGTGTGTGTGTGTGTGTGTGTGTGTGTGTGTGTGTGCTTCTCTTTTAAGTTGGCGTTGTGTCGCATTCTGCTCTTGGCAGAAGGATTGGCAAAATTCATATATTTTGAGAAACTTTTAGAATTAACTTGTTAATTAATGAAAAGAAATTGAATGATTATTTGGCAATTATAATTCATGCATAGAAATACTATTGGCACCAAATATTTTTGTTTACCCATATGTATGACACTAAAACTGAATTTTATGAATTAGCAAAGTGTTTAAAATCTACACTGATATGATGGCAGTACAGTACAATAATCAAATATGTTGCAAGAACACTTACAAACGGACGTTACAAAATTGATTCTAATTTCTACAATAAGTTCTTTAAAAAAAGCAACAACTTTAATTTATGTTGATACATAATTATTCGAATACATCACATTAAATTTTGTTTTCGATAAAATCCTTTTTTTAGCTGGAAAGTTTATTAAAGAAAAATATTTAGAAAATAGGTCGGTTTCAAGTTTATAAAACGATCTCATTAATTTATTTTTTCCTTCAAACGATGTTTAGTTAAATAAGTGTGTAGAATAGACTGCATAATTTAAAACTTTTTACAGAATTTTGTTTTTTTTAAAATTAGTTCACTGATTTCAGTTGTTTTAGATTTTAAATAATTTAATCTTTAGAAAATAAGCTTACAAAATATGCAGCGGATTTCAAAAAGAATTTTATGATTAAAATTTTGTACAGAAATTCGTTCTTTAAAATCTTCTCGTTAGAAATTTTAAATAATTCAGATTTTCTGAAAACTTTTTGAATAAGATATGATCATCTTAAAAATAGGTGATTAAAATCAAATTTTCTATTGGTTCAAATAATTATAATAATTATATATATAATAATAATTGCATATATAAAATTTATGTCAGGAAGAAAAGATACTTTGATCCTGTTAACCTATTAAATCTGAGATTTAATTTTATAGCTTGTTGTAAGCATAAAAATTAATTCAGACTATTTTAAAAAATAACCGAATAAATAAATATGATTAATTAAATTGATAAATTAATTAAAATTTGAATTAATATCAGTCATTTTTGCTCTATTATGATAATTTGGTGAGGATTTTACCGTGATTAACATTTGTTTTAGGTTGTTTTATTTTAATTTAATGTTTAAAATTTGATATACTAAAATAAGATATGTCTGAATAATAACTTTTTGGTAAATTTTTACCATCCTATTTTAGCGAAAACTAAAAATCAGATTCTACTTTTTTGGGCGAATACATGTAAACAGCTAGAAAAAATATACTTCAAGAACAACCCAATATTTTAGAATTCGAAGTGGGGGGGGGTCAGTTTGTTTTATAGATTTAACGTAAAATGATCACTAACTTCAGGACCAGCATTACTGACGACCAGAGATAGCGGCAAAGGGACGTGTAACCAATATTTTTTCTTTTTTTTTTGTTGGAAAATGAGATGGTGAGGGTGGAGGTGTTAACTAAGGTTATTTGGAGTGGGAATAAATAAAAACAAGGTAGGAAACAATATTGGGGGGGGTTCTTTTTTTATATGTGATGAAATGACTTTAAATAAAAAAAACACCCACGTTTCAGCAGAAAAATAAAATAAAATAAAATAAACTGTGTTGCGGGCGCCCCCACCACACAGTTTGTTTTGTTTTCTTTTTTCCCCACCCTCTTCATCTGTTTATGTCTCCCGGTGTAACTTTTCAGCAAATAATCGCAACCATTGAGTATGTGTTTCAGGTTAGTAGTATTCTTACAAGCATTGCATAGGTCAATTCTTTGGACTTCCAAAATATACTATTGGTATGTAATACTCTTCCGTCTTTCTAGAATTACAACAAAGAGCAGCGAAGGTTCGAGCATAGGGCAATATGCTGCAGTAAGTTGCCCAGAACGAAAAAGTCAGAAGTCGGATGATGCGCCATATTCGATAAGAAACTACCCGAGTTCAAGCGTATATTCGAAATGTCACACACACAACATTCCACTAGGATAAGCCAGAAACGTGAATAAAACGAAAATATGTGTGTAATCTAGGATTCGTTTATGTTTCTTTCATGCAATTTTGACCAAAATTTGCAGAATGTTTTCTTAAAAACAAACACAAAGTGGGCTTGAGTCGTTCAGCAGGTGAAACTTTTCGAGCTGTGGATGGTACTTCTACAGGTTGAATGACGTATAGTTGCCTGTTGAAGGAAATCATTACTTTTTGGGTTCTGGTTGATATCGCGCTGTGCAATATTTATTTGAAAATTTACCTTCGAGTCTATGCATCTCATTTTGAGCGGCGAATTTCTGTCACAATTTCTTTTATTTCTTGTGAACTCCTTTGAATATCAACGTTGTGAATGGAAAACTATACTGGCCCTGCCACAGCACCAATGGCTATCTTCAATGTTTTTAACTTTCCATTTCCGATTAGTTATGATAGAAAGTTAAGCACTTTTTACTTGAATATCTCGATAGACTAGTATCTTACTGACATACTCCTCAATAATGTTTCTTGGAGGTTCAGCTTTGATGTTGGGCTATATAGTGCCACATTTGTAACGGAGATTGGCTCTCCAACGATTTTTTCAGATACTAATTGAACACTTCATTGTTTCAACTCTTGTAAGTGTTATATATACCTGAAATGGCCATGCTATTTTGGGAATAAAGCCAAAGTAAGCCTAACCCAATTTATCTTTACCAGTCAGGTCCCATTTATCAACAGAGCGTAAACTATCTCTAAGTTGTTTCTTTACTTATTTCCCGCAATGGCTATCCGTGAGAGGAAGGGGGTAGCTCTATCCGAGACTTTATTTCCCTGATCGCTTCATTTATTAACAATAAGCTGTGACATTTAACTGGCTTCATTTCTCATACTCACCTAACTAAAAAAGCGCTTGTATGCAGATCATGAGATTTTCATGTGTGTTTTAGGCTCTGAAATGTACGTCCATAAAAGCCTTAATTGATGGAACATTCTGCTTTTTTCTTTCGGTATATTCTCTTCCGGGTAATGTAAAATCATCCCCATTGTCCATACAACAAGGGAACGAGAAATTACAATTATCTAATTTTTGTCTTTTAGTAGAATAATTCGAGTTAGAAAATTTTATATATGTACTATTAGTATACATAGATATAAGATTTCTGATATTTTCAATAAACCAAACGAACTCCATTGCCTTTTATATTAGCACATGCCTGACTGATCCATAGAAGTTTTCAAAATCTAAACTGATTACATTAAATCCTAAAGAATAGCTTTATGCTCAGTAGAACTAAGAAAACTATCTGTATCGCAGTATCCATGTAATTATTGCTCAAATCAAAATTATTGAAAATTTTTTTTAGCAAGGATACCGAAAAATAAGTCTTCTATCTTTGCCTTGACGAGGGAATTTGCTGAAATTGCTCTACGGTTTTTTGAATGCTTCTCCAGTGGAATGTGAATTCCATCTGCTAAGCTAAATCTCTGCAATTAATTTCCCGATGTGCGCTGTTCGTAAAATCTTCCTGGTGCATTTGTAGAACTGTGCGTCCTCTTTTGTATAAGCTTGTAAACAGACTGTTAAAAAGCAGATATACTTTTTACCCTTGCTCTTCGGATAATTTTCCTATCTCGTAATTTTATCGGTGAAGTGTCGAATTAAAGATAAAAATTAGCCGAAAAGAGGAAATAATAAAAAGAGGGAAGAGAATAAAAATACTTTGGAGAGGGAGAAAAGAAAGAAAAAAGAAAGAAAGAAACTAAGTAAATGGGTGAGAGAAATTGTTGTATGAAGGTGTTAAATCGAAATCGCTGACATAGATATCCGACAATGAAACTCTTTCCAGGTCACTGTTTTGTAGTTGCCATATCCATAAAAAGAATATAATCTATAGGGGTGTTAAAGCCTGGCAAAACTCTCCCATTATTTCGTGGGTAGGTTCTATTGACAGGTGCGACATCTGAGGCGTTACCCATTCTTTCTTGATATTAGATCCTCGGCTTAGTCGATTTGTTGTCCCCAAGGCCACAGAGCGAAACCTCGCCCGAAATTAGAAGCGTATTATCATGAAATTCTTAATAATCTTATTGTTTACGCTTGACATTGTGAATCGGGCAGGTGTGGTGAAGCGGGTCTTTTGTTTTTCGCCGAAAAGTGTTTCCTTTAGAAAAATTTTTTGTGAACCTGGGCCGAACTTTCCATCGCAGTGGGAATTTTGCTTGGCCTAAATAGCGAATCAGAAGCGTATATTCTGTGAGTCCTAGGTGAGTACTTCATACCCAACAAAGAAGTTAAATTTAGCACGAATATTAAGATCACCCATAATATGTAATCATTGATCATAATTAAAAACTCTCTCATTATATATATATATATATATATATATATATATATATATATATTTATATATGTGTGTGTGTTTTAAACAAGAAAGATCTCCACTTTAAGTAGAGAGCTTCTGACAAGTTTACATATATTGGTAGCAATATCTCATCTACTGAAAGTGATGTCAATATACGCCTAGCGACGTATATTCTATTGACAGGTTATCGGTCATATGGAAATTTGATGTCTCTGATAAAATGAAATGGGATTTCTTCTATGCTGTTGCAGTGTCTGTATGGATGCACCTTCAGGATATTAATGAAACACACGGAGAAAATGCTACACAAGAATGCTAAGCACCGTTTTATGAAATCCTAGAAGTAGCACCCCGTAAAACAGCCGCTGTACAGCTATTTGCCTCCTGTCTTAGAAACCAACCAAGTAAGACGAACAAGACACACACACACACACACACACACACACACACACACACACACACACACACACATACATATATATATATATATATATATATATATATATATACATGAGGTCTGTTTAAAATCTATAAAGACTGCAGCTATAATACCCAAAAATTAACTATGAATAAAACGTCGATTTTCGTCAAAATAGTCCCCTTGCTATTCTATAAACTTATACCAGTGAATTTTTCATTGGTTGCAGCGCCTCTGAAACTTCTCTTTGAATATAATATAAAATCCCAGCGTCGCATTTCTTTTAATTCCCTCCACCTTCTCAAATTTCTGATGTACGAAACAAAAAATTTGCACGAAGCAACTTTTTGGTACACTTGTACAATTTTGTGGTTTTAAAAACCATCGAGAAGGATTAGAAATAAATGATGGGAATCATTCTTGCACACACACACATACACGCGAGCGCGCGCGCACACACACACACGTATATATATATATATATATATATACTAACTAGAATGATTCCCATCATTTATACTGGAATGATTTAAATATCGATCGGCACTTTTTCTCGTCTATGAATCAAGATAGTAACATCAGTTATGTATTGTTAAGTTGTACTATATGCTGGGAGCAGACTGGGTTCTTCAGCCTTGGTGAAGCAACTAGTCTAGGAGAAGGAAAATTTAGAATTCAAACCTGTTAAACCCCGCTTAAAAACTGACCTTGTGTCATATCCTGCCCGAGTGGAGAGGTTGGTAAATATGTATATGCTTGGGGTAAGTTAATAACATTGTTATCAGCTTACCGGCAAAATTAAGATAACTATCAGTAATTAATTAGCAGGGAAAAATCAACCGAATGTTCATATTTACCTCGGACCGTAATTTTTCAAATAAAATTCAAAATATACCATTGGATTATAATTTTTATTTGTATTACCAAATTATCTTGGTTATTGTAATCGTTCAAGAATAATGATAGCGATAATGAATTCAACTAAAAAAAGATAAAAACAACATCTGCTGTAGACAAAATATACCCCAAAACGCTCCAAATCAGCGGGAGCTGAATACACTGTGTATTAGCTTACTTTAATCTTTATCAAAATTCACTCCACATTTTGTCGGGAAGTATCAAATTATTTTATTTTAAAGATTAATGCAAATTGAATTTTTTTATTAGAGCAACAGAACTTCAAAGGCGACAGTCTGCTTATAAGTTCTCAAGGGTTTAAATTGATGAAAATCCTTAAACTTTTGTGTCATATAACTGAAATAGGTAATAGATTGCGCTTAATGAGTTAAAATATTTTGAATTTAGTACGGAATATTGTGTTGCTTAGGAATACATGCCACTAGTTTTGTTTATCATTTGAAAAACGATACTTGTGATGTCATGTGACTGCAACATCACCAAGGGTCGAACATATTGCCAATTGATATAAGATTATAGTTTTTTAAATTAGTGTGATATTAACATCTTGTGTAATCAGTCAATAGTTGTAAGAGTGTTATGGTATTTTTGTATATGTTCATTGATATGTATTCAAATAGAGCTAAAATCTGATAAGTAACATGCTAGTCTAAAGAATTGGGTTATGGACATGCGGCTAATATAGAATTAAACGTTTTTATAGACAATAATGAGAGAAGGTAGTGTTATTAGTGAAGATGAAGTTATCTGTTTTAAATGTTCTATCGTAGAGGATAATTCTTAAACATTTGCTATTATCAATATGCGATATCTAACATAATCTATAATTAATGAAAGGAGCTTTTACTTTATAAGATTATTATTTATGGCTGAAGCTGTAGAAATTCTACAGTTATTAAACTGTAGAATTTCTACAGATTTAGCCAAAACTACTGATCAGTGTGACATCAGTATACAATCAAAATAGGTATTATCAGTCATTATTTATAACCTAATTTCATATGGTGTTTCTGCAGTTTGCTTTCTTATACAGAGTTTTTATAATTTTCATAAGTAATTTTAGAGCTTTTTCAATCTCAGTATACTTGTGGAATGTCACTCACCGTTCAACACTTATTTTTGTCACTCACCCATTGTTCTGCCGCCCACCCATAGCCATATCATGATACAAATAGCTATGAAAGTATGCTGTACTCTTAGAATAACAACTGAATTATTTGATAACAGCGAACAGAAAAATTAGCTTCTCATTAGAATCTATGATCTTTTATCAATCGATCTTAAGACAGCATTCGGTTGACTGATCTCTTGGCTTTGGAATGTAAAAAAAAAAAAAGGTACTGTAAATCCTATTCTAAATTTGACTATACTATAAGAAAGAAAAAATATTTGCGATTTTTTTGTTATTGTAACCATTTTGTTCTAAAATGTCCAAATGTTTGCACTCACGATTTATACACTTTTGAAGACCTATCCTGAAGTCTTGCAGCGCTCGCCACGCGATTACCTCTGATATTGCTGCGATTTCCTGATGAATAAACTCTTTCAATCCGTCAGTTGTCTGCAGCCTACGTCTAAAGAATTGATCCTTCAGGTATCTCCAGAGGAAGTAATCACAAGGAGATAGATCTGGCCAACTATTCCGTGTCGACCTCATCCGAAAAGCTTACGAAATAACCGCTGCGTTGCAATGAGGAACCATTTCTGATTATACCATTTCATACCATGATGACAACAAAAAGAGCATAGCTCTTGCTGCCGCAACTCACCGATATATCTTCCTTCTGATTATAACAATAAGCGCCTATTCGACTGCAATTTTTAATCCGGAAGATTATTCTGTCGAACCGTGAATTTTTTTCTGAATTTACCATCTTTGAGCAATGCTCACCTGATATGCTCCGAATAATCCTCCCTATTTGCCTTTATTCTAGCTGCAAATCTTTTTGGCTTAAATTTGGATTTCTTTTTGCATCGCGTTGCGTCATTTTTCTAATATAGCGTGCGCCTAAAATGCGGAGAAAAGTTGTTTAGTTGGAAATAATTGCAAAAAGAAACAAAAAACGAAAAAAAGAAAAGAAAAGAAAGAAAAGAAAACAGTGTTGAAGAAACAATGTGTCTGATTATGAGGAAGAGACAGAACCTTTCTTTATCTGACCCCAACAGATAAAATTTGCTTCCTTATTCTTAAATGATTGTAAACAAACAAGTTTATCACTCTTTTCTTGTTTTGTTATGAAAAACATTAGGGATTATGTTTGTTGAAAAAGAATGATAAGTGAAATACGAGAGGAGTGAGGCAGATAGAGAGAATGAGAGAAAAGTTTGAAAATAAATTGCAATAGATAGACTGATAGATAGAGAGGAGGGAGGGGAATGAAAGAAAAGGAAGAATAAAGCGAAAGAGAGAGAAAGTGATGGAAAGAAAGAAAATAAAGAGATGAAGTAGAGTCAAGACAGAGACATGGAAGAGAGAGAAGTGAGAGAAACACCGTGAGACAGTGACGAGGGAGAGAGAGAGGGAGAGAGAGAAAGAGAGAGAGCGATAGAGACCGAGAGTGAGTGAGAGAGAGATGAGGGAAAATGAGAGATGCGGGTGAAGAACAGTCATAGATAAAGAGGGATTGAATTGAGAATAAATTAACTTTGAAATAAGGCGTAGGGCTTCAGAATTCTAATGGCGTCAGTATTCTTTTACTTCACGTATGCTCAGATTACAGTTTTACAACGAGGCGAGTACACATTACCCAAATGCACAATAACATAGACACACGCAAGTGCACCCCCATACAATTTCTCTCTCATGAGAGAAGAGAAGATTCATCTAAGTAAAACAAAAAAATCAATAATTTTAAAGAGGGTCTTACTTACGACTGCTTGATAGCTAGCTGGATCGGTTTATACAAAATGAAACTGCAAAGCTCCATTTTGTGTGAACCGACTAAGAAGTAAATGATTACCAAACAAGGAAATTTGATTAGAATAAAAGGTCATTTCTTCGTCCAATATGTTTACGAATTCTTTGAAAATATTGCAAAAGTCCGTTCTAGCTATGTCCATTTTTGAGCAACGCTATCATATCCTGTTGTTTTTGTGCTGACAGCAAAAAGACACGTGAGGAGTGAATGAAACGTTAATTTTTTTGCAAAATAGTCCCGTCGGAATTCAACTCAGTGATCTCATCTTGTTTTTTATCAACAAAAGCAATTTTGAAACTTCTCTTTTGATTTGGTGCGAAATTGCGCCGTCTTATTTTTATTTTTATTTTTTTGTATTTCTTCTATATCCTTTAATCTTAACATTAGGATGAATTTTCTGTAAAAAAAAGTTTTTCTTGTGAATATAGAAGGCACTGCTGTGTGTTTTCTCTGAAACTGCTGATCAAAATACAGAATACTGACACGTCTAGACGGCAATCTAGTCATCATCACTTTATCATATAAACTGTTCAGCTTCATTTAAATGAAAAATACGTTTTGATCACATCAACCAAAAACTTCATCTTTTTTTCTTCAGTAAAGTCTCTTCATCTAGATACCTTAGCTAGTTGGTGACCTTAGTCGAGCGTGACCCGAAAGCTCCTTTTTCAATAGCTACCACACCGAGGTGTAGGGGAGGGCACAACTCCATTCCCTGGATTGCTCCACTTTACCATTGATCCTTACCATATAATGCTGAGTGCTACGCAAGTCGGCATTAAGTACCATTTTTTGAGTTTTTGGTATGACTCAACCTGGGATTGAACCCCGGTCTCCCAGACCATTGGTGAACACTCTTCTCATTAAGCCAAGCGTAAATTTATGTAATATTAGTAGTGCATGCTTGAACTAAGAACTACAAATACTTTAAATATGTTGAACTGAGAACTACAAACACTTGGAATGATTTTATGTCAACAAAAGTTGTAGAAAAGATAAGAAAAAATTCTTTTACGATCTTAAATATTTTTCGCCATATTTCACACTCGTCTCCACTACCAGAACTTGTGATTACCCGTCGTTAATAGACTTGAGGGGATGCAGCAGAAATTAATTTAAAAACTGATTTCCCTTTCTATCCTTTCATCCCATCGCAGAGTGAATCATGCTATTTGACCAACATTTGAAATTTTCAAGTTATATTTGGTGAGTTGTTATTATTTATACCACTTTAGATGGCTATATATGAACAGAATAGATTAAAAGTTAAATTGAAGGCTTTGAAGAGAATGTGAATGTGAAATATATATATATATATATATATATATATATATAACAGACAACTTAGTTGGGATACGTAAGATTCAAATCTCACCTGACGATAAGTATCGTGAAACTCAGCGTTTTGAATTTTTTTTTACTTTTGATTTTTTTATAGTGCTGTATTTCTACACATTTAGTACGCAGAACGTTTTCTTGCTTTGAGCCCTTTTATTTCTTACTGAATTTTCCGTCGTTTACATTTTGAAGAATTGTGGGAATTCAAATACATAGATAGATACGAATAGCATATAATGAAAAGATACACAGATTAGACTCGATATATTGACATGAACAGAAGTCTGTCTGTCTGTCGGTCAATATATATATATATATATATATATATATATATATATATATATATATTCAGGCAAGTTTTATTAAAACAACAAATTTTGTGAGTTTAACCTTTGTGTATTTATTTTTTATTTACAAATACGATGTCGAATCTCGGGGTTCTAGGTATTAAGCTGATTTCCAAAGTTCAATTTAATTTCGATCAAGTAATTTTAACTCGCATTGTTCATGATGTAGGCCAATGATATCTTAACGTATTGTTTTTTGTTCAGATGCTTAGTCCACATAAATAATATTGTTGATTTGACAACCTTGTTGGTTGGGGCAGTACATTACACTGACAGAACTTTTGCTGGAGGGTAAAAATCCCCCAACGAGGTGACCGGTTGGCCGTGGATGGCAACCTGAGATCCTTGTGGCTGAAGCAGTCCGTGACCCGGCACCCAAAGTGATGAAGCGACCCGTAACACTCCACTTTGGCCCTCACTGAGTTAGAAGGACGGTCGAAGAAGCCCGATCCAATCAATGTCATGTCAAACTCTAGCTTTTGTATGGTTGCCGCGACTGTATTCTTCAAATTGCTCTAGTGGCAATCAAGCACCCAACCCTACTTTATTTCAAAGGTGCTAGAAAGCAATAGCTGAGGATCGGTTACAATGAGATGGTAATACTTGGAACCATCTAAATGATGTGCAAACAAATGATTGATAAATAACAGAATAATTAGTGTTCGATAGCAATGCTTAAGACCTGTTTGTATCCTGGGTATGATAGTCAACTGCATGTGATGGTGAGGCCCCAGTCTTGAAATATGGGGAATGTGGAGCACACCTTCTTAACAATTATTCTCAGGTCCACTCAGACCCAGAATGGCAATATATGTTAAGGTCCTAACTATGGTTCAAATAGAACTGTGCAAGCATTTAATAGGGATAATAATAATTATTATTAGTTATTTGAAACCGTACATATCTGTGCAGATTGTTCGTAGTAGATAGAAATAATTGATGAACAAAATTATTATTGTTAAATAGCAATACGCGAAACAGTTTAACTGCGTGTAGACAAATAATTGGTATCAAATAAAATTATAAGTATTAGATAGCAATACTTGAAAGTAAAGAATTAAATTTGACGAACTTAGTCGAGGATGACCTGAAGGCTCCATTATCAATAGCTAGTACACCAAAGTATAAGGGAGGGCACTACTATATTCCCTGGATTGCCTCACTTTACCATTGATTCTTACAGTGTTGTGAAGCAAGGCGGCATCAAGTACCATCTTTTGAGTCTTTGGTATGACTCGACCGGGGATTGAACCCCGGTGTCTCGGACCATTGGCGAACACTCTTCTCATTTGGCCAATGGTGGATGTAGCATAAAAATAACCATTAAAGTTTGATATCGCATTGAACCTAACCTATTGTTGCATTTATATAGGCATTTCAAAATGCACACTTCTACATCATAGCAGATCTTATTCAATGGTCGGCTGATTCGCATCCCACCCAACGATCGCTGAATATTGCCTCAAGAATTTTTATTTTTTCTTGAAAGCAGAGTTACTTAAAACATATTCACGATAATTTTTCCGGATATTTAATGGAGGATACACACACACACATATATATATATATATATATACACACATATATACGGCGTGAGGTGTGTGTATGTGTGTGTGTGTCGCTGAAATTTTGCAAAAATGAAAATAATATAATCATCTCACTTTATCAGATATATTTACCAAAATTATAAGAAAATATCCCGAAATACTATACACTAAATTTATTCAAAGAAATCCCCATTTAACCATAGTCTCCAGACGTCTTCTAAATCTCTTGCAAGCCTTTCCGATAGTCTCCTTGTTCAAATGGTTAAATGCTGCTGTTATCCTTGCCGTCAGTTCATCTTTGGTGTTCCGTGGAGTTTTGTTGGTCACTCGCACAACCACATTGTACACATAATAATGAAGGGAGTAGCAATCTGGAGAGATTGACAGCCACATACTTACGTAGTCTCAGAAATTGTCTTGCTTGTATGCACGACACAGAATCTTTTTGCCAAATTTAAGCAGCCATCTTCTCGATTTAGGCCAGTACTACCGCCTCCAGGCACTTAATATAGGCCTCCATATTGTGTCTGGGGCAATGCGAGAATATAAATGGAGGCATATCGTCACCATCACTAATGATGACCCGAACAGTATGTTGTGGACTGGCTGTTTGCTTTTCATCAATATGAATATGAATCTGTCTTCAGATTAACACTCAAAGACTCCAAAATCTTTACATTAAAGCTTCCGGTATGAATAGCAAACTTTACAGTGTGCCGTTTCCAAATTTGTGGAGGAGTGAATTGTGCCATGGTACTGCTTTTCTCATAGGCAATGCTCAACTGACTCTCGCTTACGGCACAGTAGACAAATCTTGAAGCAAATAAAGCGCATGCTCGAAATAATTAATTTACAACTTTGACAATTCACCCTTTGTACCTTATATATATATATATATATATATATATATATATATATATATATATATATATATATAGAGAGAGAGAGAGAGAGAGAGAGAGAGATGAATAGCTGTAGTTAAAGATAGATTGAAGCTGGATGTTTTGTTTTTGTTTTTTTTGGTACAAAGCAGTGCAGAAAAAAAAATTAGTTTGAGATTTGCTGCTGTGGAACAAACTGGAAATCATGACATCGTTCAAGCAAGTGATTCAAATCGAAAAAAAAATTTTTTTTAATGAAATTGGGCGGGGAGAGAGAGAGAGAGAGAGAGAGAGAGAGAGAGAAAGGAGCAGTATCCTTTTTGTGCGACCAACTCTCTTATTTTGGGTTGACCGTTGAATTCTAACAGGTTGACGCCACCTTAAAGTTAAAAAAGAAACTATTTGGCGACAAATTTAGGAAACATCTGCGCATGAAAGAAATTGCCATTAATTCTTGGTGTGACCCGGGGTGGGGACGATGCAGACATTGTTTTAAACACCCAAGTCTGTATGGGAAAAAAAAGAGATATTGAATAGATAAAAGAACAGGAGAAAAAAAGAAAAGAAAATGCCTAACGAAATGGAATAAACTTTAAAAATCCTTCCCCTAAGAAAATAAAGCAACCCCTCAACCCCCCACTCCTATATACGCCCCCCCCAAAAAAAAAACCAAGCCATATACACAAAAGAAAAACCCATAACAAAGGCAAATATGTAGTTTGGACTCTCTACAGCTATTTAACATTCCTTGGGGAATATTTCGATGTAGATTTCTGTGCAAGGAACTTTGCTTAAAATAAATCGTTTTTACAGAAAGCCAAAATGGAGAAACGTTTTGATATTTTTTGCGTTGTAAAAAATTAAAAGAAAATACTTGCAAATTGTGGCTGGTTTTAAGTTTTTTTTTTTTTTTTGAAGACTGCTTAGGAAATGACGCCCTGCTGGTGTTAGATAATTAATGCTAGTGTTAACGCTGCATAAAAAAACACAAGCTGTGGCAGTACATCAACAGCCTGTAAATTGCAGAGGATGACAAATTGAGTAAAACTTACGTCAGTTGAAATATTGACAACAGATCAGGTTCAAGACAAAGTGCTTCTCAAAGCTAAGATTTAGTCTGTGTGATCGACGGTATTAAGAATGTTGCAGCCAAATACTAAGTAATCCTCCAAATTAATTCTCTGTTTAACACGTAAGATGGGAGAAGACATGTTTTGCTTGAACTAATTTTAGGTCGCTTTGCGTTCGAATGAAGAGTCTACAAAAAAAAAAAAAAAATATATCAAAATTTATTTTTTTAAAAAAGCAAACTCTTCATGGCACTCATGATACATGATTTTGTAGAAAACCAGTTAAAGTTTAATGTTAAGGCTTTAGGCGACACCAGGTTTTCAGTAATTCAGGATGCTTCGAAATGTAGCTGTTGAGAAGGCATTTTATGCATTTGACTTATGTCGTGAAACGGCAATCGGAATGTCCGGAAAACGTAGATTTCTTTTGGCGAGAATTTCAGCAAGTATAAAACCGTGATTAAAAATGTCCTTAATCATTTCTCTAAAAAGGAACAACCCCAGTTTTTTTGTCTAAAAAGAGAAAAACTTACTATCATCTTTTATAACATAAACTCTTGCTGTTAATTAGTCGGTTTCTGCTTTTTGTTCACATTATTTCGACAGTCTGTTGGCTCTGGTTCACTTATCCAGTATGGAGATCAATTTGAGTCTGTTGAGTCATATGTTTAAATTTTAAGCTCCTTAAACGGTATATCTTATAAATAACACTGAAAACAGAAAGTATTTTTTAAAAAGAGGAATAAATAAAAGCATGAAAATCCGTGCACAGAAAAGATTATTCCTCCTAAACAATATATTTATTAAACTTTCAGACATCCATAAAAAAAATATTGTCTATACGCACAAATAAAAAATAAAAATTTCTCCCTCTGTTTGAGATCACTATAAATATTAAAGAATCTTAACCTTAACTGGATCACAATTAAGTTATATTGAATAAAGCTTAAGTAAATCACTCACCTTGTTTGCCTTTATCTCACACACACACACACACATATATATATATATATATATATATATATATATATATATATATATATACTTACGATACTTTTTCGTTATATCATTTATATCTATTTATTCAGAGATTTTAAACTGCAAAATCTAAATCAGTCACAGTACAAATAATTTAATCTCGGTTGTCAGTTTTACAAACATTTAAAAACCAACGAACAAACAAAAACGACAAAATCGTTAACGTAAATGTTACCTTTTTACAGACCGTATTCAAGAAATAAAGAATGGCTCGAATAGCAATATTGTACCATTTTGAAGTTACAAAAAAAGTAAAGCGCCCGTACGAACACTCTGCTTATCAAAATGCATTTCTCGATGGAATTATTATTTATTTGCAAGTTCATTAACTAAAACAAATTTATTAAATGACTGAAGTTGGGGTTGATGTATGACAAAAAAGTTCATTTTGTTTCCAGAAATTTGATCAAGCATTTATTTCAAGATAAAGATTGTGTATTGGATAATGAGAAGAGTGTTCGTCAATGGTCCGGGGGACCGGGGTTCGGTCCCAGTTCGCGTCATCCCACAGACTCAAAAAATAGTACTTGATGCCGCCCTGATTAATACTCAGCATTATAAGGTGTGGATCAAGGGTAAAGTGGAGCAATACAGGGAAAGGAGTAGCACCCTTCCCTACACCTCGGCGTAGTAACCATTGAAAAGAGAGCCTTCGTGTTACCCTCGACTGAGGTCACCAACTTTACTTTTACTTATTAAGATCCGTTGATTAGCCGATAGAGATTGAGGTAAAATTAGTTCTTTAGAGGTTGAAATCGTTTATAGAACAGAAGATCAATAATAGAGCACAAGTAGAAACGGCAGTAAAATTTTAGTTTTAATTTTGAAGGTTTCAGATTCAAAAAAGTATCTCAAATAAGCATCTGCAGCTAAACGAGAAATAATCATCTCACACTTGCTCTGACCTTTGTTTTATAAAGTTAAAGCAAAAAGATCTATGGCCATGTCAAAATTAAAAATAATTTTCTACTCATTCGACTTCTTCAGTGACTCACAGACTTTTTGGTTTAGCGCTGACAATTAAAGAATAAAAAAATATTATTATAGTAACAAGATAATAAATCTATGATTAGAACTGTAACAAACAGTATTTACATTGCATTCCAATTTTAAGATGATTTCATATATTCATAAAATGTTTAACGCTAAAATCCTTCATTTATTTCTGCCTAACATTTCACTAACAAATTCAAAAAATTGTTTGGCTATGTATTTATTCTCCTTTTGTGATCAAACAAAATTCCAAAAGTCCGTGCTCATAGACATAGATATCTACTGTAAGATTAATTTTACTTATCTCCCTTCCAAATCATGGCCTTACTTTTGGGATCACTTAACATTTTATTGCCATTAGAAGTATTTTATTTGGGGTAATAAAAAATTTAGTAATCTTGGCGAAATTTTCTTCAAGATACGAAGTGTATTCAAAAGGTATGAAAACTGAATTTCAGTTTATCAACAAGGAAAAGGAGAATAAATGAAACTTTAATTTTCTTCAAAATAGGCCCATTGGCTTTCAATACACTTGTTTACAATTGAAAAAGTAGACGAGTGAAACGAACAGAAAAACTGAGAGAAAGGATTAAAGATAAATTGCAATAGAGAGAGAGAGAGAGAGAGAGAGAGAGAGAGAGAGAGAGAGAGGGCGTAGATTAAGTTTTATGTCGAGATGGTTGAAACATTTTCGAAAATCCTTTTTTAATGTGAAACTGCGTCAATTTTTAAGTGGAGTACGTGTGCTTTGAATTCTCTTAGTTTTCCATCCCCATGACCGTTTGTCATACCAAGGCCAAAGAGACCAACTATTTACCTATAACTGTCGAGAGAATAGATCTTTCTTTCCAAAGAGTATAAGCGTGAACACGAACAATCTCGTCCAGGGCTTAAACTTGGGTTGCCGAGTGAATTTCTTACGACGATAACCATTACGTGTAGACTGACTTAATTATTTTTTTTTTCAGAATTAGCATTGACACGTCTAGACTTTACCTAGACGTCAAGAAATTATCCCTTTATCACGTAAGTTGTTAAACTGTGCACACTTTTTCACAGAAATTTTGAATTTGAATGTAGAAAAACTTAAAAGCTTCAGTCTCGAGACTTCTTGACCACATTTCGTATCACATCATCTGAAACAGATAAACACGCATACGGACATACAGATGTATAATAACATTTGATTATATTCGTGTACACTTGTGTTATAATGTACATCTATGTACAACTTATTGAGACACCTCCCTCAGATGGGTTAATATATAAATGTGAAAAGAAGGTTAAGTGGTTTTTGTTTTTTCTTATCTAATCAGCGTGATATCTTTCCATGCTGACAAACACCTCGGCGTCTCCTTTGCTCTATCATTTGACCTTATCGCTGCTGGAATGTCAAATGATCTTGAAAAAAAATCACTAGAATATATACCCCCGCAAAAAACAAACAAACCCAAAACAAAACAACAACAACAACAACAACAAAAATTCCAAACCAAACAAACATCTTCCATTAAAACTATTCAAGCTTTTTTTGTTTGTTCTTCGTTCATTTTCTCTTTTCTGCCATTCTTTGTTTTTGTTGACACACTTCAACCGGTTTCCAACATGAAAAGACGAGATAAATTTGAGAAAGTGATTTATTGCAGTTTCTTTGCTTGTCAACTCACACTTGCTGCTAGCGACGAGATCACGTTTAATATTGTTTTCTGTTAGGAAACCATATGGACCAGTTTTCTTTTTAAGTAAATGTGATCAAGTGAAAATATGTCAGTGTTGGTGAAGCTCCTGATGTTCTCGTCAGTCTTTTCCTTGTCAATGAACGACTAACTTCCTATCTCTCCCTTCAACTTCCGAAGCAAGAGTACAATATTACTGGCATGGAAAGAAACGGGACAATACAATCTTCCGTGTCTCGTCAAACATGGTGTACGATTTGCTATAAGCCGATCCGACCTTGATATTTTTCCAGAAAAGTTTTATAAAGTAAATGAATAAATTGAGAAATAATTTTAACCCTTCCTTTTTTTATTTCCTATATTTAAAAAAAATTAAAAACTAGAAGATCCGTGTTGTGTTCTCGTTGTAACAGTGGTCTGTTATGAAATTGATGCTTCCATCTAGGAAGAAAATAATGATTCTAATTGTTAATTTGGATTATAAGAAAATGACGTTGTATGCGAATGCAGACAACAAAAATATCATTGGTTATAAAATTAGACAAAAATTGCTTTATTTTTTAAGAGAGCAACTTTTAAGTTTTTGCTCCAATAAGAATCTTGATATGATTAGTTTTTTTTTTGTGGGGTTGGGGTTATAAATACATTCAAATGCGACTTATCTGGTTATCTTGTAACCTTGTCTATAATTTATGATTTTCTTTTTTTTTTTTTTGTCTAATTGAAATGTCTGAAGGTTGCTCCAATTCTGTAGTTTTGTCCAGTTCCATGGGAGAGGGCTGCCTCTAAATCACTCAGACAACACCGACACACTTTAAGTAAAAGTAGTAGGGTCAGGTTTATTACCTGTTTCCTGAGGTACTCTGTATATAGAAATGTTAACGAGGTTGGACAATTTTTGTCATTCGCTTCCTGTTCGAGGTAGGGTTCTTGTGTCCATTCTAATTTTTACATGTCACATCTAACCGCAGTAGAGTATTGGTAAGTACCAAATTCAAATATCTTTTCTGCTATGAATCTGCGAAGAATTCTTTAGTGATTTGAAAATATCAAAAGAAAATAATCACTAGAAAATAGAAAATATTTAAAAAGTCACAAACATTACAGTTTAAACTTCTAATCAATGTGCTTTGGAGTAGTGGCGTGGGATTATTGATTATTAGCATTTGATTAGTTAAAATAAACTTTTTAGGTAGTGTGTCGATCTAACGGCTAACAGCATGGAAAAAATCTGTTCTTATACTTCGAAGCATCTGATTTACTTCAGAGATGACCATCAATTTTTTTAGCTGAAGTTTATGATATAAAGGTCAGAACACGAAGGATAGGATGAGTGCTTAATCGGTCATGTAAGTTTATTGGTGAATTATTTATTTATTTAACTGAAACGTATAAAATTCACGCACGAATTTTCTGTACGGTAAAAATTACTCTTTTATGCGATCAGACAGCTATGGTGCCGAGCGGGGGTGTGGCTCCCATCGATTTTCTTTAAGAGATACAGACAGAACAATAACGACACTGAAGAAAACAAGTTTTCTGCAATATTTTACTCTTTTTTCTTAAAATCAACCATAAGAAATACAATGGAGAAGCTTTGCACCATATCAAATGAATGGTTTTAAGGGTTCTTCCACCATTGTAAAACTCGCAGGAATACGTGTGCATTGAATGCGAGTTGGGTTATTGAAGAAAATTAACATATAACTCTTCGTTCATTTCTATCGAGATAAATGCATCATTAGTCTTCATACTTTTTAAAAACTATTCTAGTATGTCATTCTTATGAAAACAAATACAACACATGATACTATGTTGTTCATAAGAAGGCTTTTTGCTTTCATCTGAAATAAGTTTTAATCTATCTCGTGGTAATGGACATAACAACCCGAAAATTTTATAATGTAAAATTCTTAGCAGCTGAAACAAACCTACAAATATATGAATACGGAGCTGTCCAAAAATTAGTACACCTCTACACAAAATCCCATCATTATTATAATAACACTGCAAATCTGTTGGTAATCTCTGGATATTGGGTGTTAGAAATTTTCAGTACTTTTTTTACAAACTTACGATACCGAAGAGTAGTTTTTTCGAATTTCAAATTCACTCAGTTTTAACTTTTATATTTTTGGAAGCAATTATTAGACGTAATGTTCTACAATTTTCCGAGTTCCCTATTAATTGTCCCTATTAGTTTTCACACAGTGTCATGGCAAATGCGATTAAAACCAAAAACATGAATATATAGCAGTCCCAAAATAAGTGCAACTCTTATATTGAGTTGTGCAATTTTATTTCGCTATTGTTTGGTTATAAATAATCCATTTTGATTGCATAATGTTCCATTAGAAATAACAAATACTTCTATTTTTTGGCTTAGAAGAAAATTAACTTTTAATAAAAAACGTAATTTTGGTTTGGTTTGTCTGTGTAGCAACATTTTAACCCTTTTCATACCGAAAGTTTACTTCCAGTTGAACATTCCAGAATATATCAAATGGAAATATTATTAGCATATTCATAAGCGTGTTTTATCTCTTTTGATATAAACATTTTTATATAATTGTATCTTCAAATAACTATCATCAATACAATTAATTCATGCAAAGTTATATGGTTTCAAGAACGCCTATCAAATACTATCAAATAATTTCAATCAGATCTGTTGATGGACCAAATGAGGTCTAACCATTCTGAGCCAGAGAGGACTTTTTACAATCTCTATCCCGATCAGTATGTCTTATAAGTTGTAATCAAGTCCACTCAGCCATTTTGAAGGAAATCTCCAACAAATGTATTTCAAACATACTTCAATTTTGTTTTTATGCGATTTCTATACCAAATTTCCGATAAAAGAGAGAAATCGATCATAACTATGACAATGATGATTAAGTTATCCTAGAAGTTATCCTATGATGAAGCTATCCTGACAGTTCACAAACCTAGGTGTGTCAGAGGAGCATAAGGTGAAGACAAAAACCTATTAAAAAAATGGAAATATACCAAGGCTTTATTAAACATCTCAGGTAAACAATGGAGCATTACGTTTCCATTGAGGTAAGAAAAGGAATAAAAGCATGGCAAATAAAAGAAGAAGAAGAAGAAGAAGAAGAAGAAGAAGAAGAAGAAGAAGAAGAAGAAGAAGAAGAAGAAGAAGAAGAAGAAGCGATAACGCGATATCATACACATATCATCTACTTCAATGGAATGAAAGGAAGGAAGAAAGAAATGAGGAGGTAAAAATGGAAAAGAATAACGATAAAAACATCGAATATATATATATATTGTGAGAGAGAGAGAAAGAGACAGAGAAAGGGACACACACACACACACACACACACACACACACACACACACACACACACACACACACACACACACAGTCAGACAGATAAACAGACGGAGAAAGAGAGTAAAAGAAATGAATGAAAATGCTTATTTTTTGAACTTTCGGAAGTTTATTTTTTTTTAAAAGATGCAATATATCAATAAAAAAAGAAATTGTAATGCGAAAAATTTTACATTTTTAATTATTATCTTCTTTTAATTTTAAAGACACAATTTTTCTCAGTTTATTTTTATTGTATCTTTTTATTGCATTGTACAATGTTGCATTTTTAGAGGGTAAAAAAGATAAACAATTACAAAGATTGAACGAAAGCAATGTTTATCGATAATTCTATAACTGGTCTTTAAACTTATTACTTTGAACTAAATATATCAATTTTTAATTTGTGTAAGTCAAAAACTTTTTTAAATAAAAAGAAATTAACTTCATCGATTAAACTTTTTATTTGAATTAATACATGAAATGTTCCAACAAAAAATAAGGACACGTTTTTATTTTAAAGCTTCTTTTTATGGTTACATTTCCTTGGGTAAAAATAAAATAAATCCAACGAATATATCTTTTATCAATGTAACTCAAGCAATTAAGAACTGAATTTAAATTTTTGTAATATCTAAAAAAAAGTTCTTTAGAAAAACAGGATTGTAATAAAGTTTCAAATCACTCACGAGATTAGGATCCTTTTTTTAAAAAATTGTTGCGGAGCCGATAAGTATGTCGACCCTGCAAATGAATTATGTGAATGAGAACAGCCAAAGCAATATGAAGGAACAAAGGCGAGATAACAATTATAACAAGTGACAATTTATTTGTCGTATTTACAAGAGTGTATGTAAATGTCCGTGGCGGTTGTATGTGGTCTTCAGCTAGATGGGTAATGTTGGTAGCTGGTATGATCGCGTTGTAGATGTTCGCAGCTGGGCGTTCGACGAGGGTAGCTGGCGTAGGTCGAGTCGTGGAGACAGTTGGACAGTCGTCGCGGGCAGCTGAGGTCGGTCGAGGTTGGTAGATCGATACCCCCGGTTATGACGGTATGTTGTGGTTAACCAAGGGTGTGTCGATCCGGTTGCTGGCCCGTACGGCGGGTCATACGTGAGTCAGGTGTTGCAGTGGTAGGACAGTCCGTAACAGCGAGTCGTTACGTGGACTGCGTGGTACCTTGCAAGAGCGTCGAGGTCGAGGAAAGGCTAGGGCTTTGCCGGGCCCCCTAGCCGTGCGGACGGGAGCGAAAGCTTTGCCGTGTCAAAGCCGGTTGGACATATCGGACGGGAGTGAAGGCTTTGTCGGGTCAAAGCCGTGCCGACGGGCGGACTGGAGCGAAGGCTTTGTCGTGTCAAAGCCGTGCGGACGAGCGAACTGGAGCGAAGGCTTTGCCGTGTCAAAGCCGTGCGGACGAGCGGACTGGAGCGAAGGCTTTGTCGTGTCAAAGCCGTGCGGACGAGCGGACAGGCCAGGAGGCCGAGGCTAAGAAGGGTGTTATCTTAGCGCTGTGCAGATAGCGAAGCGGTAGCTAAAGGTTGGACCGTGCCATTAGCGCTGCGCAGCTTATCGGACAATCGGAACCGAGCGAGAGTAAGACCGGTTGGTCTTAGAATCCGTTTTCGTGTTTGCCACCTGGCCGTCTATTTCGACTGGTCATTACTGACCAGTCAGAGATGCTCTGACCCGCAGACAGAGACCTCTTATGGTCCTTAAAAGGACCTTTGTGCATACCTACGTAGGTGGAAGAAAGGCAGATCTACCACGAGAAGTGGGATCAACGCCGGAAGGTAAGGTGAATGCAACCGCACAAAATGCAGGATTCCTCCTTAAAGAGCTTCGCCGAGAGCTAGCCGTTATTTATCCTACGCCCCACCAGCGTACGAATATGGCACAAGGCCGTTTTTAAGGTGGGTCCTATCGCAGGGCCGAAGCCCAACGCGGCAGGCAGTTCCAAAAACGCCTCGGACCCTGTCGGCATTCCCCTTTTCGGGGCGCCTCAGGCGCCGGGCGATAAACCCAACCCCTCCGAAGAGGGTTAAAGCCTGGGGGGATTGCCCCCTGAGGCCAGAGGTGATGTATCCAGTGGTGGAACACACCCGAATGAACAGTGCGGCTAGCAACCACAGCCGGTCGAGGGCGCCCCACCACAGGACACAAAGCAAGCGAAGAGCTGGCCGTTTATTTGTCGCTGCCTCCCACCAGACACGACTTGACACAAGGTCAAAAGCCCGAAGGCCGATTAAAGTGGGGATAAAGGGGAGGGGAGTTCGGGAACGAATCGAGACTCGAACCCTGCTTGTCAGTGCTGCTCATCGGCTCACTTAGTGCAATGTGAGCCTGATGAGGCAAGCAGTTTCACGAACCCAAATGTGGGTCCGGGCACGTGTGCCAGTTTACGGCTTAAACTAGAGGCATGGTCTAGTGCCGTACAAGGGGGACAAAGGAGACAAAAATGCAGCTCGCCCACCCGAAGGTAGCCTAGTCGAAACTAGGTGCCTAATTAAAGGCCCCAAGTCTGCCATTGTTCCTTTTGCAGAGCCACGCTCCGGACCGAAGTCCAGAACAGGCTCCGGGGCCTCGCACAAAGCTAAAAGCCGAGGGCTCGCCTTTTTTGTCACTGCCTCCCACCAGACAGGACTTGACACTAGGTCAAAAGCCCGAAGGCCGATTAAATTGGGGATAAAGGGGAGGGGAAGGTCGGGAACGAGCCGAGACTCGAACCCAGCTAGTCGTTGACCCACTAAGTGCAATCTGGATAAGGGCCTGATGATATGACGAAAGTGCTGTGACACACAGCTCCTGCCGCGTGAATATGGAATTCTTTTGTAAAAAATGAGTGTAGCCATTAGGTATTTTTTAAACCTGCTATAAGCTGGTGACGATTATTAGTTCCAGTTTTATCAAGTTATTTTTGGCCGAAGTGCTTTGTAAATATTATTAATTTTAAGTCATCCTTTTCTTTTAGCTATAACGAGATGTCAAGGTCGTTAGAAAGAAAAAGGGCTTAGTCAGTTCCGGTCGTACTCGGATATAATTGTCCTAAAGCGGGCGTGTAACTTGATATGTTTATGTTTATCGGCAGGTCGCGGCAAAATAATATTTGAAATGTAAAGTAATAAAATAAATCCTAAAATAAAAGAATAAGTGAATTCTTGGATTTTTTTTATCGTTACATTTTTGAGGTTGCTTTGAATTTTAAATAAAAATTTGTTGCTTTTTAAAAATTATTAACAAAAAATTGTTCTGTAACTAAGCGTTAATGGTAAAAAAATTTTTTTTATTGAAGACAAAAAAAATCATGAAAATGTTTTAAACCTTTCACCAGTATAGTGCTACATATTTTATTTATCATTTTAAAGATTAACAATAAAAGGAAAACAATTCATAAGATCAAAGAATATCTTTCATTTGAATTAATAGACTAAATCTTTCAATTACAGAGCAGGACAAATTTTTCATTTTTATCTTTTCCTTTTCTCTCTCACTCACTAGTTTTCCCAAAATTATTTGATTCCCAATAAGTATTTTTTGTAAATAAACTTGGGTCGTTAAGTAAATATGTATTTATTCTTGTGGAATATTATGCAGTCAATACGAATGTTATTAAGCACTATTTATTATCAAACTCCAATATTCTGATTCTGTAATCACAAATAAGAATATATAGCAGCCTAAAAATAACTGCTCGTTTGCGAAAGAAACTATTTCAAATCAGTATTTGGAATGACTGCGTTTATTTCTTAATATCGCTTGAAGTCTTGATGACATTGACCCTATTAGATTTGCACAAACAGTCACTGTTTTTCTACTCCAAACATCATGCAGACTTTCAATTCAGTTTTATTGGATGGCAGTCGTTTTTATCTTTGGTTTACAAGAAAATTTACTTTTTATAAACAATTGGGAGTGGTGCAAGAATTTATGGGTGATATTGCATATACTTTTCAAATATCACTGGTAATTTTAATCTTTTTCAATTCAAGTAAATGTTCATGTATTTGGTTAATATATATATATATATATATATATATATATATATATATATATTATAACAGTGTTGGTTGTCACTAAATCACTTGGTGGGTTTGTGTCGAACCAAGTGCAATATAATATGGAGAGTGCTCAATATCTAGGATAGAGCTATTATAAATAAAGAAATCTGAAATTCTTTCAAAATATAGGCACGAGAACAAACACCTTCTCTCGGACTTCGATCTATACACTTAACCCATCTAACACCTCAAATATATACCCCCCCTGAAGCACCGTAAGTACCATTTTCCTCCACCAACCATCACACCTGCCACACAATACATGAACCATCTTTCTCCATTAACCCCCATACTCTTCTCTACACGCCTCTTCTATCTGTTAATTTTACATTTGTAGGAGAATTAAGAATTGGCCCCAACTCTCTACATTCATCTTATCTACCACGTACACTCTATACAATATTAAAACAAAACATATAAATATAAAAAATAACCATCCCAACCGCCCAACTATTACCCATACCCCTCAAACCCGCCATCTATTTCCTTAATCAATTTCCTTAAATTTAAAATGACAACACTTTGCTCTTCAGTTATAATCATCATCGTACATAAACATACTAACTATTATTGTAACCCCTTTATTATTTTCATTACGCACGTACCACCAAAGAGAACTATAGTATATATAATATTTACGCGACATTTCATCAATTTATTAATATATCCTAGCCCAGTTACCTTCCCGTAAATATTATACCAATATTGTACCATGTTATATTGCAATAAAATACACTCTTGTGATTCTGGTCTACATTAATATATACGTTTAAATACGCTTACAAATCAAATCTTTATTCATTCCCCTCGACATGCAATGATGATGTTTTGTTCCTTAGCGATAGTCACCAACTCAGAAATAAAATAATGTAGCGAAAAATTAAGATACACATACGAATTCACATCCGGCTGAAATAACGCGCTGCGTTTGTAACTTCACTCAAACCCATACACAAACACATTAATACACAACTATAACTCACACAAATATACGCACACACCCATACATACTCACACACTTACAACCACACGTCAATTTCATTAACATCGGAAGCATTGAATTTTCACCGGGGTTGCCCAGTTAAACATCCGAAACCCTTCAAATCGCACCGGAAAGTAAATTTCATATAGCTCATAGTCTTTCTCGTTAAGTTTTACATAAGAATACATACTTTATTTTTATGAATCACCAGTTCCCTTTCTCACAAACAGACATTATAGCCGATAGGGTATAAAAAATGTAAACAAAGGCTGCTGCTGCTGTTGCTAAATGAAATACCTTTAAAATTCCCTTAGCTTGGTGGCTGAGAGGTCTGAAACTTTGTCTAACGTAAAGTTGGACGGGTTTCGATCCCAGCTTCGAACGTCCTGCGTGTCTAACCACACTGAAGAGTTCTAATAGAACGAAACAGTCTGTCTGTGGATGACAATATATATATATATATATATATATATATATATATATATATATATATATATATATGTATTTCTTTATACAACATATACACATGTAAGCTCATATATATAATTATAAATACACACACACACACACACACACGTATATATATATATATATATATATATATATATGATAAAATAAGTGGAAATGAGGATGAATTAACATTGATAACGAATTCAGTAATATTTTGTTCTTTATTGGAAACAGAACTTCGTCAGAATCTGATGTATTTCTGTTTCCAATAATGAGGGAAGAAAGAAGAGGGAAAAAGGAGCGAAAAAGAAATTTCTTTTCCTCTTATTTCTTCTTTCATTCGTTCTCTACCAATTCAAGCTGACTTTTTATAGACGTTGTGTTTCTCCTTAACTTTTTTTTGAAAGATGATGCTTCATGACGAAATCTTTTTCGAATATTTTTCTGTATCATTGAAACCATTATTTTAAATTCATAATTCCCGCCCTAATGATGACCTAAAATACCTTCTTCCTGAAATTTTCGTAATTTCACATCATAGATAATTTCATTCATAGTGGTTGAATTGCGTCGGTGGAGCTTAACTAATATTCCTTAATAACTTTTCTAATCTATTTATAAGTATTTTTTTCCGTTTTCTTCTTTTTACAACATTTTTTTTTTTCATCATACAACGTGTGAAAGCACGTGCGATACTCATGATGAAAAAAATTTTTTTTAAAAAGAAGAAAACGGAAAGAAAAATACTTACAACACACACACACACACACACACACACACACACACACACACACACACACACACACACACAGACGTTGAGCTTTACTATATAGATATATGTTTTGGAAGAATACAGATTTTACATATACGTAACATTATCCCTAAATATTGAACAGTTTTTCCGTTGATAACACATAAAATTTTAAAAAATTCAAGCACACACACACACACACACACACACAGAGGCAAGCAGACAAAGGGAAAATATATATATATATAATGCAAATGTATAAATAAATGAACAAATCAAAAACAAAACAAAATAATGACACACCCATCGACTTTAATCAATTTCGGTTTCATACTTAGGGGTAAAAAAAACACAAATACCCGTTCATCCTTAATAAACCTAATTGATACTATATGAAAAATAACACCATTCGTGTGTGTACGAGTTAGTATAGATGCTGTAGTTGTTTCCTTATTGTCATCAGGAAATAACTGATGATTAATTTCTCCTTTTAGAAACTTTTTAATAAATATTTTCTCATAAACGTTATGCTTGAAACTTTTGCTAATATATATGAAAATAACATAATAGAATTACTAAGGAATAACTGTATGTCTGTAACAATATATATTCATTAATATCTAATTCTTAAAGTCCTTTTGTAAATAAGATATCCCATGAATGTGATGAAAATAATTTGCTTATACATATACTACACGTTGCACGTTGATCATGCGTATTAACGATTTAACATGATGTAGACTGTGTTAATGTTTGCCTGGGTGCAGGAACACGCAGATAAATTCGCATATATATATATATATATACGTTGTAACAGTGTTGGTTGTCACTAATTCCCTTTGCGGGTTTGTGGCGAAGCAAGTGCGATATAAACCTAAGGTCGCAAACAAACTTCCATGTCATTAAATATATAAACCTAATATATATATATTTTTATAATTACTTATATATATATATATATATATTCATCAAACAACGTGTGAAAGCACGTGCGATACCCTAACCTCATCAGCCGCCAACCAGGATGATAACACAGTTTCGGTAGCTCAAGGCGGTACTGCCACGCCTGGCGCTACCGAGCAGCTTTTGCCACCGGATAGGGTATTTAAAAGAAATATATATCTATGTATACACAAGATCAACTAAAAGCAGACATTACATTGGACGTTCGTTCATCTTCATTTTGGTGCAGTTTGTGATTTAAAAACCTGTTTACTTACGGCCGTTGATGTCATAGCAACCGTTTCTTGATTTTGCCTAATTACACGAGAAAGGTGGTTCCGCGTGTTAAACATTCATGTTGAAATCCTTTCTATATCCGTTACCTATTCGGTTCGTTTTCTTTCATTTATGCGTTACTGCCCAAAAGCACTCGAGACAAACGTCATATATAATTCTGCTGAAAGATTTTATTATATATATTTATATATATATTTATTATTTATTATATATATATATATATATTACAACAGTATCTAGTTATCTCTATCTCACTTGGTGGGTTTGTGACTGACCAAATGCTGTATAATTTATGTAACATAATGGCCGAGGGATTTCGTTTATATATCTTGCCTTTGGGTTTAGTTAGCCTGAGAACCTTTCGGCTCAGCACATGGGTTAGTTAGGTGCAAACTTGAGCACAGGTGTTGACGCGCGCGCGGGGAGGATATGTCATTCACAGATGTCAAAATAAAAATCCCTGAGAGAGGATGGAACCAGGGATATAAATGACGTCATGCACCGGAAGCGTGCACGGAGGATTTTGGGAGATATGAAAGAGTCAGAATTGAGAACTAGACTCCGAACGGAAAGGGTCGACTTTTATCATTTTTCTGTCTGATGATTGTTGTATAAAGACGGCATGAAACCAGTGGTCACAGATAAGCATCCATGCTATTAAATATACATTAAAACTAATATATATCTATTTATTATCATTATTACAAACACGCGCGCGTACTCACATACACATATAGTCATTAGTCATAAAAAGAGACAGAAATAATGTTAAAAAGCAGGTAATCTGATTTACTTTATGGGAAGGTAAGTAATCATGTGGTCAGCCAGGTATGCAAACCGATCACCTGAACAGCTGTCTATGGAATATTTCGCATCTCAACAATAAAGAGATTCCCATTTACGAATAATTATTATTGCTGTGTGAGAAATACAATGATCGGAGAATTAGAAAAGAATTAGACTTGTTAATTCATGACCTAAATCATCTCTTTCCTCCTCTTTCTCGATCTCTCTTTGATATTTATTAAGCTTAAATTAGATTGCCTTGCAGACAAACGGGTAGAGTTAAAGGCAAGAAAATTGAATATTGCAAAGTGGTAAAATCTGCTCGCCGAAAAAATTAGGTAAAGCCTCTCATTTTTACTTGGAAGAAATCACATCCAAACATAGATAATTTTGATTAGAACCTTGTTTAATCAGTTTTAATGTTTGAGATTTGAACTAATCAATTTTTCATTGATTGATATTTATAGTCATTGAATTTTCAATGAGTAAAATATTGTACTCATTGCATTTTTATTGATTTTTACACCAGGTGTAAATGCTCTTGAATATTTGAGCTTTTTTCGATGATACCGTTGTCTGAGTGGTCCTTAGCATTTTCAGTATTTCCGGTCATTTCGTGAGGTTTTTTTTTTGGATAGTACTCAGTCCTCCAAATATGATAAGAGCTTATGTAACCTTTATGTTCTACATCTTAATTTCTCTGGTAGAGCCTAAATACTTGTCTTGTCTTTTATTTGATTTTAATTTTTCCCTAAATTCAGCCAGAACAGTAAAACTCTCTTTCTGAAACTTTTTTCTCCGTGTTTATAATATCTAGATAATCTGATCAACTTGGTTATTTGTTTTGTGTTCTCTAAAATAGTTTCTGATTTCAGCATTATTAGTCTTGAATAGCTGAATCATAGTCATTTGCATACTTTCCTGTAAATTTCCCTTTCCACCCACGCATTTACTCTTCTCTTTTGTTCTGTCTTTTAGTTTTGTATTGATGATGATGTTTTGAGCACGGCTATATCGTCTTAAATTACAAAAGGTGGACTGAACTTACCGACCAAAAGAGAAGTAAAGAGAGAAAGAAAATTTCGTTTACAAACGAACGAACAGAGTGACCTGAATAATTAAAAGAATTTAAGAGTTTTATCATTTCAAAATGTTAAGACAAGCTGCATTCAACTTGATATTTATTGCAAGATAAAAACTTCTTGAGTTAGAGAGAGAGAGAGAGAGAGAGAGAGAGAGAGAGAGAGAGAGAGAGAGAGAGGGAGGGATTGAGAAAGAATGCGAAAGAGAAAGAGGGAATGAGGAAGAGGGAGAGAGATAAAGAAAGAGAGAATGGGAAATAGAGAAACAGAGGAAAAAGCATAAGGAGAGTGAATGGGAACGGGAGAGAAAAGAAAGAAAAGGAGGTTAAAAGAAAAATAGAGGATGAAAAAAGGTGAGAAAGAGAAAGAAAAAGGGGGAGATAAAGAGGTAGAAAGAATGTGAAAGAGAACGATCGGTAGAGAGAGAGAGAGAGAGAGAGAGAGAGAGAGAGAGAGAGAGAGACACTGATTACTTTGAAAAATAGATTCTCAACATTTTATCAAAGATATTCATACATATTCGTGTTTTCGAATCAGTTTTAATAGTTTGTTTTTAAGTTTCCTGTGTGGCAATTAGAAAGAAATAAAATTCACAAGTATCATTTGATAATTACAAGTGGTGTGAAAAATAACAAATACACCAAAAACGAATAAACAAAAAACAAAAAAACAGCTATAGTATCAATTATTCTAAGTAGAACTATAATAAACAGGATTAAAATCTAACGTTTTTCTCAGTTTCTCTGTCTGTTTCAAGTAATTGCACACTCATGCACATACTGTTTGCCAATGGTCTGGAAATCTGGGGTTCAATCCCAGATTGAGTCATACCAAAGACTCAAAAAAGGTACAAAAATATCTCCTTGCTTAACACTCAGCATTGTAAGGTACGAGGAGTAATCCAGAGAAAAGAGTAGTACCCTCCCCGACACCTCGATGTAATAGCTATTGAAAGGTCACCCTCGACTACGGTCTGCCAAGTTACTTAGACATACAAATACAAACAGGTAAGCACAAATACAAACACTCATACGCTTCTCCATAAATATATCCACCTTTACACCAACACAAACATACAACCCTTAAACCCTGACAAATTCGACACACACACACACACAGAGGCATGTTTTATCTCGACTATAGCGGAAGTGATTGACAGGGACCTGTCAAAGTTCAGTCGCCGCGGAAGCAACCCATGATAAAATCATTGGAAAAAATCGGAAACGCAAGGGTGTTCGTTGGTTAGCTCTAGGTAACCACGTGGTATTTGAAAGATTTTGTTAGATTCCAAAAGTTGATAGTGTTGAATACTGAGATACGAAAGTGTAAACTGGACAAAACTACTCTCTTTCTTCTTCAGACCAATCTAAAAAGAAAATGTCACATTTCAAATAAATGTGAGTTTTTTTTCCTTTTTTCGTAAACAAACTTATCTGCCGTTCCTTTGGATCAGAAACGGTGTTTACTTACCCCTTCTACCATGATTAAATTTTTAGTATGCACGATTAAAGAAAGCTAAAAATTGATTGGTTCGATCGGCATTTCCCCTTTTTTGAGGGGCGCCTCAGACATAAAGCAGTGAACTTTGCTACTTTAGATAAGGGGGAAGGTGTATTTGCGACCGGAAACACGTTATTATATAGCTTGCTATATAACGTCACAAATGTGGCGAATTTTTCCTAATGAGGTTAGCTAATTTGTATATTTTGTTTTAAAAATAGACTACTACAAAAGTGGAAAAAATGATTATAAGAAAAAGATAGAAAATGAATAACCATGTTTTATTCACATCGATAGCACCAGTAATTTTAAGAAAAAGTAAGAAAAACAAAAACAAAACTGACCCTGATTGATTTCGGTTTTACACTTTTGTGTACAAATACCCACTCCACCCAATGCAACCTTGGTGATACAAGAAAATGAAGAATGTTGCCATATATTGTTGTGTGTATCGTAGTTGTTTAGGTTTTTATTTTCATTATATTTGTCGCAAAACAATTTTAAGCCATTTGGTTTAATGGCATATCAACACTTGATGGTCATTTAATGCCAACTCCTGTTTGCATACACACACACACTAAAGGAATAGTTTTTTTGCATTCAGTAAAATGGTTTCAAGTATTGCTGTTAGTAATTCTATTTATCAAGTCCTAGTTTTCGTTGTTTTTCCCTCTGTTCTTTCTTTGCCAATGTTATTATTGGCTGCTGGGATTAGTCATTCTTTGGTCTTTCTAAAATTATCCTCATTTCCCTTGTCCATTTTAGAATGATCCTGAGTACCTTCAAGAGGAACTACCCGAGTGTTTATTCCTTTAATTAGATTTCTGTTGCAGCGCTTGGTTTTGAGAAGTTTTTTCATTTGCCTGAGATACTCTTTTCTTATTTTTTGTTTCGTTTCCTCTTGTCCGCTTCCAATATTTTCCAGTAATTGTAGTCTTCTTTTTCTGGAAGTGTTCAGATTGATTCTGTTATACAGCGGCATAATGAAGCGGCAATAACGCTTTTGTTTATTAAATATATATATCTCTATTTCATTTCTCAAAGAGTCGAAGGTGTCAGTAATTGTGAAAGAGAGACTGAGACGAAGGACTCATACAAAGGCTGACGGAGAACTGCTATATAGACCTTTTCTTAACCCATATTCAGGGACTTACGTCCTTGCTTCTTTGAAGGGATGTTTTCAAGCGGGGTCCGCTGGATGCCACTGACCCTTCCACTGAGCACTCGCCGGCCGCTCTCTGAATCCGAATCCCTTCTGTCTGCCTGACTGACCGCGACTAACCTTTCTGTCGTGATATGCTTATGCATTGCTTGTTTTCAGGTAATCAGTTTGTTTACTCTGGTGTATTCTTTGTAGAAATCTCTAATTGACGGCTCTATCAAAGGTCAATACGCAACAATTACTGATTTAACAGTTCTGTTCCTTTCGTTGATTCTCTTTTCCGATTTTTGATTTTGAGTATTGCACATTTTTCTGTGTCAAATTGCATTCTATATCCTGGATGTATATTCTTATTGTTTTTATTTATGACTCTGGTCTGTTTTCATTTTTGCAAATCGCTTGATATCGTACATGTACGTAAGTTGATTTTCTTAAGATTGGAATTTTATTAACCACTAGTGTACTTTCAAAGTAGGTGAATGAGTAGCATCATTGCTATTACGAATGGCTCCGGTGAGAGCGAGTCTCTCTTAAAAATGCCTCTTTGGAATTTTGCTTTTGCAAAAATTTGCTCTTTCGCTATCAATTCTCACCTCCAGTTTTCTATGCTATTCATAATGAAGTTTATGATTTTGTCGGATATTCTTTACAGTTTCAAAAATTCTATCATCCATATAATAGACTTTCTTGTAGTCAGTTCATGCAATGGCTACGTTTTTCCGGCTCGTTTTGGCTTCTTAGAGGATGTGCTGGTCTATATATAGTAAGTCACCTTTTCCTCTTGATCCCCTGCGGAATCATTTTTTTCATACGGAAATAATCTGAGACATTATATTCTATTCCAAAATTGTTCGTTTCTTTTGCCTCTGGTTGCTGGTTTGTCATTGTTCACACTTCACCTATAGTTGGTAAAATTTTCTTACGTCATTTTGGAATGTCCTGTTTTGCTTGTATTGTTTGACCATGTATTTTTGAGTCTTTTGAGCTTTCCTTCTTTTGCCAGTATCTTTTGATTTATTTCTTCTCGTTGTATTATCAGACTTGCCTGCTGCCGTCTTTTGGGTGGTCTTTTCTTTCCGTTGAGTTACTGTATGTTTCACCTTTCTTCGTAGTTGTCGCAGTTTCTTCATTTGTCCCTCAAGCCTCATTTTCCACCCACGTTTTCTGTTTCTGTTCAAAATATATAGGTATATACATATTTTATGATTGAAGAGTTTTGTTCCTGCATAGATTAACTTAGTAATACTCAGTACGACTTAGTAGTACATAGATTTTTTAAAAATTTGCTTCAGATTGCTTATTGTACTTGCTTTTTCTAGTGGTCACCCATCTAAGTACTGAGGAGGTTCAGCGCTGCTTAACTTCCGTCATCTAGTCGGGACTGTTTTTTATGACTTCATCGTAAGTCAGAAAAACTAAGCGAAGATTAAGTTTTGTTCAAGGCCACAAATATAGAGCACCGAATAACAATCGAATTTTCTTCGTAGCTACGTGTTTGTGAGACTATTTTGGAAACCATTACACAACGATAAATTATGGATAAAATTATGTAACAAGAATTTGGTTCCTGGCTTGTATGTGTTATTTCTTTTTTGCTTATGTTTTGAAATGTAGAAGATGACCATTATTATCTTTGCACTTTGGTTTGTTGTCCTAAGTAATGGAGTTAAGGACTAACCTATTTATCTTGATAAACGCTGGCATATTTATACTTTTTTATTTACATAATCTGAATAAAACAACGCTTGAATACAAAATTCTCTATCAGCTACTCAGCACTGAATCTACCTGAAATATTCGGGAAAATGGGTAAATTTCTAAACTTCATTACCCAGATCACAAAAGCAAAGTTTGAAGAGAAAAAAAAAAGATATTTTTCAATTTACTTTTTACATAAGCCACAAGAAATCACCAAAGTCATTCATGTAAACAGGCCAAGAAATCAGGCAACTACATTCTCTGACTGGCGTCGACATTTAGTCAGAGTGATTATTTTGAAATTCTTTATTCTTAAATATAAACATTATTGACTTAATTTTCATGTTCGATTGTTTTGAGTTCATTATAGAAGATATAGAAGTAAATATATTCACTTACTTTCTTTTTTTATTGAAAAATTAGACAAAATAAATAAAAAAAACGATAAAAACGTATTTGCATGGTCAAATTCATCAAAATTTTCGAGCCATAAGGAAATATTTTCACATAAAGTTCATCTTATATTTTTGAACATCTTTGTTTTTGATTATTGCGGATTTTGATTATTAATTTTTATTTTTTTGAAGCAAGATTTGTGCTTTTTTTAGTGTATTGCTTTTTCTTACGTTTACTTGTTTACAAAAAACTGAGTTTAACGGAAGAATGTTTGTAACATATCAGTTAATAAAATTATTGTTTTTTTGTTTAAATATATAAATACTCAGAGGCAGTAGATACAAGTGTTGTCAATGTAAAATAAAATAAAACATTACAGGTAATAAAAATAAAAGCAAAATGCTACGGAACAGGTTTTAAAATATTTTTTCTAAATCAATTAAAAAAACAAACTTGGAGAATTCAGAAAAAAAACAAAACATTCGCTCCCGTTTTTTACTTTTCAACACACTAAATTTTCCGTTTTTTTTCATCATGGTGTGTCGACCACACAATTTCCCTTGACTCTCTTTCGCCACCTATCGAACATTATACTTGCTAAGCATTCAAGATGGCACCCAGTATTCGCTCAGAACTTATGAATGTAAGTGTTTGTTGGTCTGACAACACAGTGTACCATGACAATTAGGATGAAGAATTGGCTATTTCTTCATATATGTAGGAGTCCATAGGAGTACGTCACATTAAGTATAGTAAGTAAAAATGCGTGATAAGATAAAAACTAACACTTGTATTTTTCTCTATATACATGTCACTTAAATACTATAAATAAAAAGAAGTGTAATATTTCGATTCATTTTCAGTTTGTTTTTATTCTAAATTTAGGTATACTGCGAGTTTATATCTTCTTTCTTCCTAAATCATTTAAAAACGAAAAGTAAATAGCCTTCATTAAAGTCAATAAAGAACTGCCGCAAAAGAAGCAGTGTTTCTTCCAGTAAAGTCTCCATCAGATGATGACCCAGGGTTCAGGCATGGTTTCGGGGCCGGAGCATCATTACCACTAACCCTGGGCGCCCCAGCAGTATTTTACAATACTACCAGACTTTATTGGATGGTGTTTGATTTGTAAGAATGTCATATCCGTTCAGATGCAGTTACAGCCTTGTTTTGGATCTTTATATATATATATATATATATATATTCCCCCTTCTTTGCTGGTGAAAGTCGGAGTTTGGTTAAAAATGTAGAGGTCGCGTTCGAAATAAAACCTCGACATCCAATCTCAAGAGGAAATATGCCTGTTGACCAGTCATTCTTAGTACACTGTTCACGTAGGTCTTCGTACTTTTCCAATTTCCGCTGATGCGCCCAGTCGATGTTGGTCTCGAAAGGGATCGTTAATTCAGCAATGATAACTTTTTTTGAATTAACTGACCAAATGACGTTGGAAAAGCGAGTTGTCGGTCTACATCATCAATAACGCGCCAGTCCGTGCAACCATCAAGCAATGTTGGTTTGTGCCAATTATTTCTATGTGGAGTTTTCGAAACGTTTCCTTCTTTAAGAAATTGTATACTTGTTTTTATACATGAAATTTCATTGGCAGTTTCACAACACATTTTTGCAATCTCAGCAATAATCCCTAATATTTCATTATGTCTCCACGTGTAACTTCTTAGGGAATACTGATATCCAGTTAGAACGCGTTTGAGATTAGCAATCTTCCCACATGCTTTGCAAAGGTTGGATGTACTTAACCCCCAGAGTTTTAAATTTACTGGTGTAGTTAATATGTCATAAACTGCCTTAATGAGGAAACCTAATTGTTTAGGTTCTATTTACTTGATGTCGCTCCATGTGATAGTCCTGTCCTTGGTGTTTTTCCACCTAGTCCATGCACCTTGTTTGGGTTGTGCCACAGCTATGGCGAGACGTTTGCTTTCCTCAAAATGGTGAATCTCTCCCGAAACCATTCTTCGTTTATTCTTTGTGATCTCTTTTGACCATCACCGTTGTGGGGGAAATCCGGTTCTCCCAGTTGCCACAGAGCTGATTACTTCTTTCATTTTGAGAGAAGATTCTGCCGTCTCCACTGCATGTTTCGCGTTCCATTTTCGACTTGTTATTATGGCATGTTGTGCACTTCTCACCAGTGGGTCCACACAGTCGTGCTTTACCTGATTTAAATTCCTCAACAACTGATTTATATAATATTTGGATTTATTCTAATGTGTAATTAATATCACTAAAATCTTAAATTCCCATGTTCCCACCGTGAAAGATAGTACATTCCCATGTCCAAACACTTTAATATCCTCCCACGTTTGGATAAAAACGAAAAATTTCTGTCATTCCCGTTTATAAGAATTTATAATCTTCTCATGTTTAGATATAGAAACTTAAAATTTGTACTCTTTGAATAAGTCAAAATATATTGTGTTAATTTAATTGTAGGAATCAATCTCAAATTAGTCATAAAATACAGTATAATAGGGTGCCATGTCAATTAGAATGGAGAAAACAAGATTCGTGTATTTCTTCTTATTCTTTGAAATAAAGGCAAATGATGTGTGTGAAAGTTCATAATCAGAAAAACTGTCGAATAAATCTTTTGAATATTATCAAAATTGTTCGTTTGAGTATCTAGTCATTATTTTTTTTTTTACCTATTTTTGTTTTTAGTTTGTAAATATTTTTGTAAAAGTTAAAATAATTTTTGATTGATTTATCGGTACATTTTTTTCTACTTTCTGATCAATAAGAAATAATATTTAATAGGTATAATTATATATTCATATTGTTATATATATATATTAATATCATGTATAATTATATATTATATATTGTAATAATATTTGATTCCTATTAATAGGTATAATTACTATTTATTGGATATCATCGATAAAACCCTAACAAAAAAGGTCTGATAGTAGTAGGTTAGTTGTAATTTAGGTCATCATATGTGACCAGAGGAGATAGCTGCCTGATTTCCAGGCATTTTGATATGAACGGCCTTGGAAATAACAATTGGAAGAAAAGAAGTAAAACTTTTGTAGTATAGTGTTATCAATTAACTTATTTTTTGTTTGTTGTCCAAGTTAGTTTAGATTGTTTTGAAAGTATTGTAAAAAGCTACAAGCAATGAATTTTAAAATTTAGATCTCTGGGCTTTCAAACGTAATCAAATTCGCTTCTCGTAGCCCATTTTGACAACGTTGACATAAACAAAGCATTATTTTTGTTATAAATGAAAGATGTTTGAACTCGGGGTACATCAGTTTTATACCCGGCCAATCATTATTTAATGTTAGTTCAATGTACTTTAATAGTTTTTTAATCAATGGTGCTTCTGAATAATACAATGTGATATCAATTTAACTTCCTGCTTATCTGAGTGAATACTTAAACATGTACACGCACGTCTACTTGTGTACTAGCACATAACAGTAACCGTGTGTGAAATTTTATGCATGATTATGTGAATTTATGTACGGCTAACTGTGCATGGAATGCTGAATCTTCTTAGCGTATGCGTGTGATGGTGTTAGAGAGAGAGAGAGAGAGAGAGAGAGAGAAATGTCCATTTATGCTACTGTTATGCATATAGGTGTGCGCCTAAGTGTGCGCGTGCATACGTGTAAATGTGTGGCATGAGTTTTTATTTAATTGTAACTGCAATTTTATATACTTTTGATGTGTTATGTTCTATTTGTTTGTGTGTGTGTGCAAAAGTAAGTGTATGTATGAAGATTACAGTTATGTGTATAGTGTAGTATGCGTGTGTGTATGCGCGTGTTTGTGAAATTAGTTTTATTTAATTGTACTTGCATGTATTGTGTGTCGATGTTTGTGTAAATCACAGTGTATTTGGTAGTGATTGCATACATGAATATGAAGTTTCATATATATGAATTGATGTGTGTGAGTGTTATGGTGTGTGGTGTATGGTGTATGTGTCTCTGTGTGTTTATGCGCGTACATATATGTGTCCGTGTGTATTTGAAAATGAGTGCAAGTCTAAAGATTAACGTTCTGTGCATATATGGTGGCGGTAGTGGTGGTGATGGTGGTGTGCACGCGTATGTATATGTGTGTATGTGTGGTTGTGTTCATATCTATGTGCGTGTAAGGACGAGGAGTTCCTGTTGCTTTCGTAAGTTAATTATTGTCCAACAAGCGACTTCAATGGGCACCGGATGTAAGTAACTCCGTACCCTCCCGACCGTCTCTATGTTGCACTTGGGTGGTAACTTAAGCCCGATTCTTTCTTTCCACTTTCAGAGCAGCAGTTGCAACGCTCCACTTTAACCAAGGTCTTTACTGATCACCTTATATTTGTCTCCTTTTCTTTTGACCCCAACTTATTCTACCTTTAATTACTTCGTCTCATATATCAACACTCGGCCAGTAACTGACCTCCTGACACATATTGGCATAATGTGTTCGTTTACGTTTCTTTCTTTTTATTGCAAAAGGCTGATTACGGAACATTTAACCGTAGACAAACCATACATAACAATCTACATCACAAAATCTATCTTCCAAATTAACCAACAATTGTAATAACAGGTATAAATTAATTGCAAAAAAAAAAAAAAAAAAAAGAATGAAGTCAGTCACTATTCCTTACAATAAATAGAAACGCATGTGGACTAACAGTTATCGTAAACGGTTTAAATAGATTCAGCGAACTAAGTTCAAATCCAGGACAAAGTTCATTGTGTTTCAATTCCTGTTGATTCAGTTGGCAAGAGTATTAATCCATCTGTTCTCCTTCCACTAGCTATGGTTGATTAGTTGGGAAGTTAATCTTGCTATGAAAATCAGTCTAGAAAAAGGTTAACTCTGAGTCGAAACTTTTTGTAGTCTACTTAAAAATTGAACTTGTGTCGCATCCTGCCCTTTGCTGAGGAGTCGCTTAAATACACCCTAGGAAGACTGATAGCTCCTAACTGCTGGATGCTTAGGGTCTTTCGATATTGGAAAGATTTACCACTGAGAATGGACTTAATTAGAAAATTTAGTTCTCTTTGCACAAGAATCCCGAGCAATATCATGATATTTCAACTCTTCAACAAAATATGATATGGTAAAAATCTCTCACAAATTCGACTTTCCCGTAGCTGATCTTCAAGTGGGCTTGTATTCATGCCCCTGAAGTCTGCTGAGTTCAACGGAATCACACACACACACACACACACACACACACACACACACACACACACACACACACACACACACATATATATATATATATATATATGTAGTGGAATTATGAACGAGAGATGAGGATTTACTAACTTTATCAGTATTGTGATATTATATTATCATTATGAACAAGACTTGCTTTCTGTGGGCAATTAAATCGCAATAATGCCACTGATATCTTTTTTGCGGCACGAACAAGATCTTCGAGTTTCAGTCTTGCACGTATTTGATCCCGGTTTCAACCTTTTTCCTCAAAGGCTTTCCTTTTCATGAAACTATATCAGTGCCATTTGTGTCGGTTTTCTACCAGTTTTTCCCATGTCTCAATGTCAAAATTCAAGCGCTTAAGGCTGTCTTTAATTCTGTTTCAGTTGAATTCATTACTTATCTTCAAAGTTTGAGAATAATGACATTGGCATAAGCACTTATACCCAGTTATGGTTAACGGAATCAGAACAAACGACCCCCGTGAATTAAATAAAGGACGTGGTTTGAAGTTCCGTGCTGGCTCCCGAGTTCGACAAACACCTGAAGAAGGCCGGAGGACATATAGACCGCAACGTTAGGAATATAACAATAAAGATGTAGACAATAGTTCGAAAACCCTAAACGATAAAAATCAACAAGCTTCGTCTCAAAAATTCAGACAAGGAAATAAACTTATAATAAACAATTTTGATTTTGTTTGGTTTGGTTTATTTATTTAATGGCATATTAACTACCTATGGGTTATATAATTTAATTATACAATTACAATGATAACTAATAGTATTTTGTCATCTAATCGCAATCATTTTTTCATTCGCATTTTTTATTTGACTATAATTTGAACAGTTATATCGCATCAAGTTTCCCTATTTAATACCAATGATTTGCTTGGAGTTATATTGTTTCAAGCATTCGAATCCAATACAAATAATTCATGAGTCAATCTATTTGACCAACAAATCAAACTCTAGTAGGTACAATCACTCCGGGCCAGAACAGACTTGTGGTAAATGGCAACGTAGGAATACTTGAGTTCTAGAGCTGGAGCCTCATCAACGAATGCTGTTTAATGTTATACTCAGGATTCATGACTGTTCAGGGTTTATTTATTGGTAATATTATATAAGAATATAAAAATGACTAAATAAATAAATGAATAAGCAAAAACCAAAAAAAGAAAATGACGTGTCAAAAAACAAACTAAATAGATGTGATATTGTGGTCTTGTTAGGGGCCAGAAATAAAGATACAAGAAAGGAATTGTATTAAACAAATATATGAACAAAGAACAGTAATACAACATAGACAAACAAGAGGATTACCAACGAGATTGTTTCGGTCCGACTGCTAGGGTTGTCTGCTGGAATATTGCCTTCTGCCTGCTATTTATTGCTGGGAGAGTTCCTAACATATATATAGACATAAAGATAAATATATAGATATAACTTGCAGCGTACAAATCCACTTTGCATATAAGTCAGCAGCAAGATTTTTAACTCTAAATTCTGGGTTAAACCTATACCTGTTCTAAAGGTCAAAGGCTAATAGTAGAATATATGAAGCATGCACACCTTACACATTGAATTCACAATCTATTGTGTTATCATGAAAGTGTGCAGATAAAAAAAATACTGTAGTTGTCTGATTGGCCGCCTTGGTACTGTGACATTCCGGTAAGTGTTTACGGCTATTGCATCAGCTGTTGGAAACGGTGTGTAATATAGCGTTAATATGATACTTAATCTGTATCACAGTTTTATCAATTTATATCAATTTATCAAATATGTTCACCAAGCACGAGTTTAAGTTGGAAATGTTTGTGGCAGTCTGATGGAGTTTCAGTAAGTGATATATATTGATTATTAGGTATATTATTCCACTGGTTGAGCGCTCTGCGGTAAAAGTTTGGATTTTAGCCCTGCTAATTTTGTAGAGATTTTTTCAGACTTAAAAATTCGACTTGTACACCGCAATTTATAAATGAGGGAATCCATGACTTGAGATTAAATCTTTGCTTCACAACGACACCTTTCCCACTACATGATAATGGAAAGTGACGTATTATCAGTTTAATGAAGAGACCCCGAAAGGAGTAAACTTCTTAGGAGGAGTAAATCAAAAATAGCTAAATTATCGGCATTCTCCTTTTGGGGTGCCGGGCGATAAATCTATTCATGAATCCTTTTAGACGAGGGTGTAGGTGTTGCCTGGTGGGAAGTTTCCTTTCCCTAGAACTGCGTTGATTCATTTTTTACAACAGCTAGCGTGATTTCCAGAAATACATTCGATGACGTCCAGAGTGTACATGCCTGAATAAAGAACCTAGAGACAAGGGAAAGAGTATGCTTTACAAAACTGATAAAAATAATGCCCAGTTGTCAAAATTCTGAGAAGAATTGTACCAGGTCCAGAAAACTGATCTCTCGGATTTAAAAATACTGTCATGCAGGTGATAATAGCGGCTGAGAAGTTCGTGTTTGAACAGCTGTAACCTTCGATTTTAAATTCCATCATGGTGCGCTTTTCAGCTCCCACTATGATTACTTCCTCTGGGGAAAGCTGATGGCTCAAATCTTTAAACGTAGGCCCCTGACAACTGACGAGCTGAAAAATTTTATTCGTCATAAAATCACCCAATACCAGAGACAATGACTAAACGGGCAGAAGTTGAGATGCATACTCCCCTTCCCTAAAAAGGGGGACCTCGGATTAGCCAAAAACTACCGAGGTATAACACTTACATCCATAGCAGCCAAAATCTACAATGCCCTACTACGAAACCGCATAGAACCCAAAATCGACAACATACTTAGGAAAAACCAAAATGGCTTCCGAATAAATAGATCCACGACCTCACAAATATTAACCATCCGTAGAATCCTTGAAGGTGTACGGGCAAAAAACCTACAAGCGACATTAATATTTGTCGACTTTACGAAGGCCTTCGATTCCATTCACAGAGGAAAGATGGAACAAATCCTTCTAGCGTACGGAATACCTAAAGAAACCGTAGCAGCAATAACGATTCTCTATAGAAACACCAAAGTAAAAGTACGATCACCAGATGGAGACACAGAATACTTCGACATTGTAGCAGGAGTACTACAAGGGGACACACTGGCCCCGTACCTCTTTATCATTTGTCTAGACTACGTACTTAGAACATCGATTGACAAAATCAGAGGGAATGGCTTCGAGCTGACGAAGAAAAGAAGCAGAAGGTACCCCGCAAAAACAATTACCGACGCCGACGACGTCGATGACATAGCGATACTGGCAAATACACCCGACCAAGCCGAAACACTACTGCATAGTTTGGAACGAGCTGCCGCAGGCATAGGCCTCTATGTTAATGCACACAAAACGGAATATATGTGCTATAATCAAACGGGGGACATCTCCACTCTAGAAGGAACCCCTCTTAAACTAGTAGACAAATTCACTTACCTAGGAAGCAGCGTCGAATCAACCGAAAAGGACATCGACACGAGGTTAACGAAAGCATGGACAGCTATCAATAGGCTATCGATTATATGGAAATCAGACCTAACCGATAAAATGAAACACAGTTTCTTCCAGGCAGCGGTCACATCGATACTGCTATATGGGTGCAACTAACCAAACGGCTGGAGAAGAAGCTAGATGGCAATTACACAAGAATGCTGCGTGCAATCTTGAACAAGTCCTGGCGGCAACACCCCACAAGACACCAACTGTACGGCCACCTGCCTCCTATCACGAAAACTATTCAAGTTAGACGAACCAGACATGCAGGACACTGCTGGAGAAGCAGGGACGAACTCATAAGAGATGTACTCTTATGGACCCCCACACATGGCCGTACAAAAGCAGGACGACTAGCACGAACATACATTCAGCAGCTATGTGAGGATACGGGATGTTGTCCTGAAGACCTGCCTAGGGCGATGAACGATAGGGAGGAGTGGCGAGAGAGGGTCAGGGATATCCGTGCTACCAGCGCGACATGATGATGATGATAGTACGCGAGGAAAAGCGTTTGACGAATATAATTTAATAGATAAAATGATAACGATGACAAAACAAAAAAGGAAATATTGTTCTTTTCTATTGTAAAATTATTGTAAAATTAGACTTTTAACCAAATATATTTTGACTTTTTAAAAAATTTAGGTTCCAGTTCCGAGAGATCAGTAAATAGTTAGTATTACTCTTGTATTCTAAATAAACTGTAAACTTTCACGTGTTCAGCTCACAGTTACTTACTAAGGACACAGAAGGACGGATCACACTGTGAGAAACAAATATACCAGTATAGTTTGCTAACCTACAACCGGAATGGTTCCCCTGTCAATAATGTTGAAATATTTATTACCTAAAATTTTAAAATGAGGGAGAAACTCATGAGAGATGAGATTGCAAGCCGAGGAATGTGACCTACTAACCACAGGTGTATCATCATAAACACCAAATGTAAGTAGGTACAGACAGAAAAACGAATTTAAAATGATTTTCTTTATTTCATTATCTGTCTTTCAAGTTATCTTTTTCCTGCACCCGGATAATAATTTATTGTGCTCAGCTTAACTAGATACAAAGACAGAGTAGTTGAGTGACCGAGAGGATCGAACACACTGCATAAGTAAATAGGTTTTCCTGCACGCCATAGCTAGCACTCTGGTGAACCACGCAGGTTATGTTGAGTGCACTAAACGAATTCATCGTTCTAAGTTGAGTCTAGCAGGCAGTTTAGGCAGTGAGAGGCGGGCAGTGTACTTGATTCTTTTCAAAACTATGGGCAAAATAAACATCTCCGATGAGACCAAGGCTGATAAGTGGCGTGAAAGTAGCGATCGTTTCTCGCTGTTCAGGAATGAACATGTCAACATTAGAATCGGATTTCTACGCATTAAAGGGGTAAATCGAGAAATTGAATCCTCATTCAGTGAAAGCGTTTTAAATTATAAAGTTTAACAAATGTACAAAGTAGAAGAAGCATTGAGAATGTGATCGCGCAGATCCTCAGACTTGTGGAGTCGTTAGAAAAAAACAATAAAAGTAACAGATAAGTGGTCGTGATTAGCGAAGTGAAGACAACCAAATCAGCTCCAGGCATGAGAAATACACTAAAGTTACGATAAAAGTAACGATCTAGTTGAAGCCAATGCAAGTGTCAGAATCACAGCTATTTATGATTTGATGCCATCGAGATTATTTGGACCATTCATTATCCACAGTTTTCCGCAGAAAGATAAAAAAGAATATCAGAGAAAACATGACTTTTAAAGCTCTAAAAATTTCATTGCTAATTAATGAAGATTTTTCTACGTGAAACGAGTCTACAATGAAACGATATGAGTTTGTGTAACCTCGAACAAAACGGTGTTGAGGGTATTCAGATCAGGAGAAGGTCACTCTGCACAGATGGTTTTAATTATCAGGTTCATTTAGGTCATCAATCTGCAATTGACAAGCAGCACAAAACCTGAAGTCACCTTTTCCGGCTGTTCTGTGCATCGTTAGAAAAATAAAAAAAGAAGAAAAATCTACTAAGTCTAATTTGTATTACATTTGCGGAAATAGATCAAATGTTGCTGTCGAATAAAGAAGTATTCCTGCACTTATTAGTGGTTGATTGAGAGCACTCAAACTTCTGAAACTGTGAATAAGGAAGAGCGACAGCGGCTATAGAGTAGTGGCAGGCTTAATCTTTTTGAATAAACTTCATTTTAAACACAATGTAACTGAGTTAAGAAGGACAATGCAATTTTGTTGTTGAAGAAGAAATTGTTACCGAGCAAATAACAGTAGATTCACATGCTACTCAGGAGATCTGGATAACCAAAATAAACTTCAAAGAAAGTTCACCATTAAGTAAAGACTCCGATTTATTTCCACGGAAACTAATATAGATAATTATTTTATTACACTAGTGGGGGGGGGCATTGGTGGAATGTCAATAGAAGTTTAACTTTTCAGTCAATAAGCCTATAACATGCAGGTTCTTGTTGATAGCTGGTAAAAATGCATAGCCAGTGGTGGGGACAATGTGGAAGAACACTGCTTTGTCGAGTAAAAGTTGCTCTATATTAGTGTTACGATACTCACTGTTACTATTGTCGGAAGATTCACTCGAAAAAGTGTGTTGAATGCTAAAGGCACTATTTTGAAGAAATTTAATGATTCTTTCAATGTATATTTCGGCCCTAATTTAATTTACAATATGGAATACTATACCTCTTTCTTATATATGCAAAACATAACATAGTTTAAATAAGGATCATGAACGCAATTTAGAATGTTTTTGTTTCAAATTATTCAAAGTTTCATTAAGTTCGGCGTTTTTAATTACGTGGCCATTTATTTCTAAATAATTATTTGATGAGTTCATATAGGACAAAATATCGTGATAGATATCTAAATACTGCTTATAGGGGACCTATTTATTTTAAATAATATATATATATATATATATATATATATATATATATATATATATATATATATATATATATATATATATATTACTAAAAAACAAAAGCAACATATGTAGTGCTGAACCAATAAAAATCGTTTCATACAAAATTAGAAATATGGTTTTCAAATTTTTCATGTTATTTATTTCACTTGTATCATACAACACTTTAGGAAGACTTAGATAATTTATACTTATTGTAAAAAATACTTGAAACTGGTAAGCATACATTTGCCTTCGAAAATCTACACCTCTGATATAGAAAATTCAATTTGAAAGACTCTTTCAACAATGAAAGGATATTACATTCCCTGACAAATCACGGGGGTAAATTTGGGGTTAAGGCTACAGTAGGCAAATACATCGCATTTTGAGCTCCTGCTGACTTAGTGAAAAAGAACGTATAAGGACTGTATATCTTAATGTTTTTTGCTCGTAGTAAATATTTCATTTTATTCTTATTTTAGTTGACATGTACATATAAGTGGCGTGTCCTGAAAAATATATTGGGTCAAGAAAATATCACTGTTATTATGATCTTGCAGATGGAATTAAGTATAATTAAATGTAATTAAAAATTAAATTAAATACATTACATTACCTCTGAAATGTCAACTGAATTCTTTCGAGTGTTTGCGTTTACAATTATTTATCTCCGTCCAAGTGTAACATTTAAAACAAAGTTTATTAAATTCGCAAAAGTTTATTTTGTTGAATTATAATAATTTCTATTTGCATTACCATATCATTTCTGCTAATGTCATTTTTAAAGAAATATGATAATATGAATTCAGCTTAAATAAAAACAAAATAAAGTAATTACTGCGAACAAAATATATCGAAATATACTTTGCATACTGATTCACGTTCTGTTTCACGAAGTCAACGTATTGGCAGAATTCAACACACACACACACACACACACACGCGCGCGCGCGCGTGTATATATATATATATATATATGCGCGCGCGCGTATATATATATATATCTGTGTGTGTGTGTGTGTTGAATTCTGCCAATACGTTGACTTCGTGAAACAGAACGTGAATCAGTATGCAAAGTATATTTCGATACACCAGAGGCGCCTCAATATATATATATATATATATATGTATATATATATTGAGGCGCTGCTGGTGTAACGGTTATTGTCATAGGAAATTGACGCAGTGACACCAGTTCAAATCCTTGACGATAGTATTTGCAGGGAATCCCCGTAGCGTAATGGCAAAGGTGTTTGACTGAGGCTTCAGAGTAAGTGAGTTCTAGCTTCAGTCGTGCTATTATGTTTACTTTCGGACTAATACCTTTGGGAAAGGTACCACTTTATCCCCCAGGTATGCGTAAAATAGTATCACAGAATTTCTTCTACAATTATGGCTTTGGCATTAAATAACACACGAAGGTTGATATGCCATCAAAAACAAAGAAACCTAACCAAAGAAGCTGTTTGTATAGCAAATAGTTGAACAAACACAGTTCTTTAACCTTTTGTTATGGCAATGTAGACCAGCAAGAAGGTAAACACTGAATTCAAAACCTGCTAAACATCACTTAAAAAAACTGACCTTGTGTTGCATCCTTCTCGTGCGAGGAGTTGAGTATAGATTATGGGTTGGGCTACAGTGACTGCAGCCCCTAAAAAAGAGTTGTCCCGGATATAACAAACTGAACTGCATCTGGCCTTGAGTATCCGGTTCTAGGGAAAGTAGAGTACTCTTTTATTGCCATATAGTCCGTTCTGTTCTGTCTCGGAGAAATAGCACTTGTTAGCATTTAATTGATGGGTAAAATATATTTTTAAAAATTAAAAGTATTAGCTAAGAATACTTGAAAATCTATAAACGTATTTACATTAAGAATATCTACTTGATGCTGCAATCTGTTTGTAACAAATGATCGTTATTAGTTACTTGAAACTATATAATTGCCTGAAATACTTCAAGCCATATATAGTTGAGTGCAAGTCATTTATATTCCTTAGGGATATTTGAAACCTTATAATTCCGAATAAATTATTTGGTAAGAATACTTTAAACCATATAATTGTGCGAATACAAATGATTATCATTAACTAAGAATTGTCACTCGAAACCATATAATTTCTTAGAAAAGATAGACATGGGTTAATATATCTTAACACCAACCAACCAACTTCTACTGAATTTGGCATTGTATGTAAAAATTCAACACACACACACACACACACACACACACACACACACACACACACACACACACACACACACACACATATATATATATTAGTTTATAGTTGATCTGTTCTAATATTCCTTTGGGTCGTTTGACATCTGGATGGAATAAATTAAAAAATATACCATATTTTCCTCAAGAACTTTCGGTTCCAGTTGAAGCCATTTTCAGGAGAGCAAACTTTGAAATGACTAATATAATGACAAGTCGTATGTATTTATATCAAGAATAGAAGGAAGAATGAGTGGGAGGGGAATTTACGAAAGCCAAGAACTTTACTGGAAATAAGTGAGAGAATTGTCGGGAAAAAATGTTAAAGGCATTTTAGAACGCTGCAGCAACATTTGAAATTGATTTTGTTTAAAGAAGGTTAGTTAATTTTTGAGTTTTTTTTCTGTTTTTTTTTTCTGTGTAATATGAAAATGTATTTTGTACTCCATTTTACTTATGAACTCAACATCAATAATAAGCTCCCAATTATTTTTTATGTCTTCATCGACACAAACAACAACACTTTCACCACTTGTAACCGATCCGTCAATCAAGAGATGCACCTGTGTAAATAAGCGGAAGAACAGCGAAAGCAGGTGGACGTCAGACAATTATATAACCAGGTGCCCGAGGCGGTTCGAGCGAGTTGGAGTCAGTTGGAGACAAGATGCCGAATTGAGAGCCAGCGGCAGACAGAGGGCTTTGGGCCCTCAGTGACCCACGGTTGAGCAACCCCAGCCAAGATGAGGAAGAAGTGCTGCTTTGGTCAGAAGAAGTTTGGGTCAAAATAACAGTCCGTCCTTGTCTCAACTTACCTCTCACACACATGAAACATCACCCTTTCAAGAATAAAGCGTGAGAGATATATTTTTATAAAGAAGTGTAATCGTTCGTTCATTGAAGTTCGTCATTATTGTAGACTATGTTTCCCCATACAAAATAAAACCTACTGCTTCTAATTTCAAACTCTTAAAAGCGAATATTTTGAACAATATAAAATAGCAATAATTAAAAATCTAATATATCGCGTCAAACTCATTGCCTCCATCAAAACGATCTCCAACACCGAACTCAAAACATTAAACTTCCATATTACAAAAAGAAAAACAAATAAAAACTAAAGATTTTTGAAGTTCTCAACGGAATTGTAAATCAGACCACAGACGTAAAAATTAGCCAAATTGGTCTAATAAGTAGAATATTAAATCTCAGGCCGAATCATATCAAAGGCTCAAAAAATGGTACTTGATGTCCTCTTGGTTAGCACTCAGCATTATAAAGTAAGGGTCAAGAGTAAAGTGGAGCAATCCAGGGAATCCAGTGTAGTAATTATTGAAAAGGAAGCCTTCGGGTCTCCCTCGACTAAGGTTGCCAATTTTACTTTATTTACAAAAGTAAGTGACCTACATGACAAAAACGATTTTCCATTAAAAGTTTTCTTATTGTAAGTTCAAATTTCAATTATTTTTATTTGCTATATATGTTTTTATTAATTTAGCAAATTGTAAAATAGAAATAGAAATCACAATGGATTCATCCCAGAATATTATTTATAATCTACATTAGTGCAATTATAATAGATATATTTCATAGAATTTCATCCAATACCGCAAATGTATATCTAGTTAAATACTGAACTTTGTACAAACTCTGAAAGACACGCACACACGCACGCACTCCATATAAATACATATATATGTATATGTGAAGTTAAGTATCTAAATACATACCCACAGACGCACCAAACACTTACACGTGTTCCCGAGCAAGCTTTACTTGAAATAAAACGTTTCTTGGTTTTGCTACATCCGTTAAGACCAGGTCATTCTGCAGCCAAGTGTAGTCAATCGTAATAATGAGGATAATTGCTACATGAACTTCATATACTTTGTCCAATTCACTTCCGCGTCTTTTTCCTTCTTATCGCTCTCATTATTAAACCCGTTCCTCTATCGGAAACAGTCGGAGATTATTATATCAGAAGAGGCCTTGGCTTCATTATCAGTTCTCAGGTAATCTAGTTCAAAGGAAGGCAAATGTATGAGGAGCCTATATATTGCTCGTTAAGTATGCATCGTACTTATACGATACATTTAACGTTGATTCCTAGAAATTAGTCGGATTATCCAAAAATTCTTGCTTTGGTTGAGAAATCTTAGAAGTTTCTTTGAAGCTTTCTCGGCTCTTATAGGAGGAGTGACAAAAAAGAATCGACACTGGATCATTAAAAAATTTAAATTTAAACGAAGAGTGTGCAGTAGAAGAACTTAAATATGAAAGCAACGATGTCTAGGCGTTTAGACAGTAGTCTAGTAGTCTAGAAGAGTCAGTACCAATGCACGTAACATTTTGATCGGCAGTCTTAATAACTTTTGATTTTGAATGTTTTGGGAAATACAGGATTGTGCAAGTACAACACTTTTCCTATTCACTGAATATAGCTATTTGCGACTTTTTTTTATTTCCAAAGCTGAAAATTCATCAAGAGATTTGAGGACATGGGAACATTAAAAGGAATAAATCGACACACTTTCACATTCAAATGAGAATTTTATAGAATAATAGAATGTCACTAGAAAAGTTGGAAAATACGTGGTGTATTCAAAAAGTTTCCCGACTTTTTTGTTCTGGCATTTAAAATTGTTGCAGAATCTTGAAAATTCAGTATCCTATTGCTATAGATCTTATGAGGTGACTGACCAATTTTTATGATTTCAAGTTCAAATGAACAGCTACAGCAGGAATTGAAATACACCCTACTAAAGCCTGATTGTCACAGCTGGTGAATTTCAAAAATGCAATCTTGACGTGAGGACACTTTAGAAGAACGATATACAATAGAATTCTGTTTTAAACTTGGAAAAAATGCCACAGAAACGTATGGAATGCTTCAGACTGCTTTTGGAGCATCTTGCATGAATCGAGAATCAGTTTTTGAGTTGCATAAGAGATTAAAGGAAGGTAGGGAGTCTGTGAGGGATGTGAGAGGTGTAGGAGGAGTAAGGAAGTCAATACACCAGAGTTGATTGGCCAAAGGGTTAAGGTTAGGGTTACTATGTTGAGGTTTTAAGGGAGTTCAGGAGAGATTCTGTCGAAATAGGCCAGCACTCTTCAAATCGGGTCAGTGGTGTTTCCACCAGGACAATGCACCAGTCCATAACTCCATCCTTGTCACAGACTATTTGACCAAGATGGGCATCAAGACAGTTCCTCAGCCTCCCTATTGTCCAGACCTTGCTCCCTGTGACTTTTGCTTATTCCCTAAGCTCAGAGACAATTGAGGAGATGACAGAGGCTGTGACGAAGGTGATTGACACGCTCACACAAGAGGACTTCCAAGGGACCTCCCAGAAATTGTTGGAACGGTACAAGTGCATTGCAGCCGAAGGAGATTACTTGGAAGGGGACTAGAGTTTCATGTATGTACTATCAATAAAAGTGCCCATACGAAAAAGTCTGGAAACTTATCGTATGCACCTCGTAAGTCAGTATTTTGACATTTTCTTGCTCAAAACAGAAAAGTCATTTTTTGGACGAGAGATTATATATATGCAGATTATTGAGAACATTGATTTCGAAAATCGGGATGGAGAATACCGTGGCTAGATACAAGAGAATCCTTAATACTCCAAACTAAACAGAATAGGAAAGGCTCCGTGATTTAAAGTAAATTTATTATAACATTGTTGAAATCTTAATAAAATATTATTCCGCCGCAATACTGCAATAAGTAATTAATATCAAATTAATATCTAATAATATCTGTTTGGATTGGTTGATTAGAAATATTAAAATCGTGGTACCTTTGGTTTAGAAGAAAATTCACTTTTTATAAAAAATAATGCCAGAGGTTTAATTACTCATTGGTAATTCTATATATATGTTTGTGTTTATCTGTGAGTGATTTTTCAAACGATATTTATTTTCAGCCCCTCCCTCATATATATATATATATATATATATATATATATATATATATATATATATATATATATATATATATATTACATGAAAAAACGACACCATAAGCATAATTTCCCTTGGAACGTGATTTTCAAACAATGACGTCAGATATGATCCTCACAGAATCTTCGTACAAGACTTGGTTTTCCGTATTACATCGCAGCATTTATAAATCGAGTATTGAATTTAATAAAGAAATAAATATTTGATAAAAATCATAAACATAAAATGTGAATGAAAAAGTAAAAAGATAAAAATAAACAAATGAAACGTTTGTTAATCGGTGAATAGATGGCATAAAATGTACTTGCTACCATTTTTACATTTTGTGAACACTTCACACTTTTTGTTTAATAGTTTGTCTGGACACACAGACACACACACACACACACACACACACACACACACACACACACACACACACACATATATATATATATATATATATATATATATATATAAGCAAATAAAAATCTTACTGTTTTGCTAAAAATAGCACAGTTTACATGAAGCGCACGTTTGATATAATCTGGTGTAGAGAGATTTTCATATGCACACACTGGATTTATAGATACCGTTTTAAATATTAAATAAAAAAGCAATACTCAGAAAAAAACCCTAGAAATTTGTGGATTATATATATGTATGATTTTGGCTGTAAAAAGAAATGATTATCTTGTTGTTGTCAGAGAAAGTTGCCATTGAACACTGAGAAAGCAAAGCGAAAGCGTCTCTATTTTGGGAGGAGGGCATAGAAATAAACCGCTTCATTCCAGACATAATTAACGATTGCTGAATTTCGTCATCTGCTGATTATCTTCAATGGATGTTTTCTATTCTTGCCAGTCGATTTTATTTGCTTGGGACGCGCTGCTAACCATATAACAATTGTTGAAAGCTCCAGAGATAAAAAGGCTGAACAAAGCCAGTAAACATAATAAGTAAGTCTCGATAAAAAGAAAAGGTTGAATGAAACGGAACGTGCGCTTATCAAAATGAATATTGAGGCAGCCATTTTTCATGCTCCTCTGCATGTGGAGTAGAGAAAAATGGTAATGAACAGTTATGAATGAGAGAGAGAGAGAGAGAGAGAGAGAGAGAATGGGAATTCAGATTAGAACTAGTTTGTGCGAGGTTTTTTCATCATTTATTTTATTTTAGAGAAATAAAGTTTAAAAAAAAAAGGTTTGGAAATATTGTACATACATTTTTCATATCATTTTTTTTATAAGAACACTAGAGTAGTTTCTTTAGGAAAACATGGCCTGACTTTATTAATCTAGGATTCCTACTCTATATAGTTTTTGTCTAAAGACACAATATCACAAGAAACACCTGGACAGACAGATAAGTAGCAAACTCAGCTTGTCACTCACATCGCTTCCGCTATTAGTGAAATGCATTATCCAGTGTTTAACTGCATCATATCAGCAAACGTTCAGTTTGCATCGATAAATCTCTATTAGTGTAATTTTTCCACATGAAGAAATTCAATGACACCCCTGTACTCTTGGGTTAGATACCATTTTGCTTAACTGCCGCTAGTTGTAAAAGCAGATTATGTCTGTTTGTAGCAGAAGGCTCAATATCCACCTTTGACGTCGTAGAATAGCAAAATAAAATAGAAGCCCTCACTTTCGAAACGACCCTCTATCTAACGACTCACTGAATCTGCTCTAGTTGCCGTAGAGGTAGTTTGGAACCTCCTTCGCAGATTACATTATCAAATGAACGAGGATGAATGTATTTATCCAAGATGCGTCACAAGATCAATTCTAAAGCGGATTACACCTGGTTTGAATTCAGAGTTTACCTTAAGAAGACCGGTTACCGTACCAATGCTAATGAAGTAAGTCTGTTGTACTATTTACTCATAGTTGGGGGTTGAAGAATAGATGGATTAATGATTTTCCCGCGGACAATATCGTGAAGTCAAAGGCAAACAGTCTCGTCCAGGATTTGAACACGGCTTACCGAATCAACTCCCGCTGATTTGATGAAAATAAAATAAATATTTAAAATAGGGGTCTCTTGGGTGTGACACTAAACTGTATGCAGTTTTAAGGCTCCTTTTCCGAATCTCTGAGAATTGTGGAGTACTCCTTGCCGTTAGTCCCAGATCGACTCTGTCCCTGAATGATGGAATCTGTCAGGATCCCATTCATAAGTTCAATAGATCAGCTTGAAAATTATAAGTATTCCATTAGAACACTTGATATCATACAGCAGAGTGTACATTATTTCTTTTGGTAGGAATATTTGATATCATATAATTGTGTACAAATAAATGATTGTTATAGACTAATAAGTCCGATTAAAAAACTATTGCGATAGAATTCATCAAATCTCTTTATAAATTTGGCACAAACCAAACTAAATCAAAAACGTAATACCATGTTTTTGTTTATTGATTCAAAAATCAAAGATGGATGAAAATAAACCTCATTGTGGGTATATTATACTATCCTATTTTAAGAAATATAAGATTGAATCTTAAAATGAAAAAATGTCTTTATGAATAAAGTACTGTCAATAATTGAACGTGACAAAAAGAATGATGATTCATGATCCATTCGATGTGGAATCAAACTTTTTTCTGCAATAACTCAATCATTATTCATCATCATCATGTCGCGCTGCCAGTATGTATCTCCCTGACCCTCTCCCACCACCCGTCTTTATTGCTCCCGGGTGGTCTTCAAGGCTATATCCTGTATCGGCGCAGAGCTGTTGTATATAGGTTCTAGCTGGTTGTCCTGCCTTTGCTCGTCCATGCGAAGGGGTCTACAGGAGTATTTCGTTTATGAGTTCGTTCTTATTTCTCCAGTAGTGTCTCGCATTACGGATATGATCGAAAAATGTAAAGGCTGTGCTTTAGCGGTAAAAGCACCCCCCACTACTTTCAAACCTTGGCCAAAAACAGAACAACTTTGATCGAGGATACATGTTGATTTTGCGGGTTCCCTGGAAGATTTCTACAACCTAATTGTAGTGGATAGTTACTCTAAATAGCCTGAGGTTTTCAGATGCAGAAGACCAACTACGGGGCCAACTATTGGGTTCCTACATGAACTGTTTGCGCGGTTCGGTGTAGTAGATTGTGTGGTCAGCGACAACGGAAGCCAATTCACATCAGTCAAATTCAAGGAGTTCTGCGAAATCTTCCAAATAAAGCACATAACCACAGCGCAATATCACCCAAGATCAAACGACCAGGCTCGACGTTTTGTAAACACGTTAAAGCGAGCACTCAAAAAAGCATCAGGTACCCCGACGAACAAGGCACTACAGCAATTTCTGCAAGTATACAAAATCACACTCAATCCCAATACACCACTGGCAGTCTCACCAGCCAAGATAATGTTTGTCAGAAAGATAAGATCCGTCTTCGATAAGCTACTCCCGAAACAAAATAAGCTACGAAAGACCACATTAGCAGCTAAAAAATTTTCAACCCGGGAGAAAAAATTTACTTTAAAAAATATCAAAATAACATGGGAACATGGAATAATTAAAAAAAGAATTGGTGAAATGGTGTACATTGTTGAAGGACCTAAATACACACATAAGAGACACCAGAACCATTTTTAGAAACACCGTTTGAACGACTCCAACGACGTACCACAAACAGAAGAAGAGCCAATAGACACCGTTTTCGACATGTTCGATTTAGATCCTCCCAAACTAACACCTGAAATACGTCGGTCAGGGAGAAAGAAAAAATTCACCGACCCGTTGATGATCGATCCAAAAAGAAAAAAAATATTAACAGTATTTTTACGAAGTAAAAGGTTTGAGGGATGGGTGTTGTGGGAGCCTTACCCATCTTACCATAATGGACTCTTTTGACCGTTATTAGTACTAGAGATTTCGCTGCCAGAAGGCAGATCACCATCGGTCTGGGGGAGGTGCAAGGCCGATGGTCCGTAGGCAGGTCTGTATCTAACGTACACGCAACGGGGGTCTAGGTATGCCTGTACTGGAGAGCCACTGGCTTGCTGAAAGACTTGCATACTTGGGCCGATCCTTGACGGGGGACGCAGTGTGGAGACTAAAGGCGAGTCGGACTTTTCCTCGCCTAAAGTCAGACCCAAAGGTCGACGTAGGCCTTTGGGCGAAGCACTGTTTGTCCGCGAGTGCTGAACGGCTCTTCGTAACCTTCTTGGGTCCAGTGACCTTTCAAGGCCTCGAAAAGAACTATATCGGGAGCTAGTGGTGGGTTCCGCCTCTGATCCTCTCAGCGAGCGGCGTGGCTGGACGACGGAGGAGATTCGCTCTCATTGGAATTGGGCGCCAGGATCGAGTTTCTTGAACAACTCCGAGTTCTCGCTCACCTGGCGACTTGTTCGAAATGCGTTACCCCTTGTCGGCTTGAACTACAAAGCGGGCCTGGCAGACATGCCCGATTGCGCTCGCTGCTGCAGTGGCTTGGAAGAAACGGCTGAGCACGCCTTCTACTACTGCGAGCGAGTTCGCCCGTTTTGGGATCACGTCGGCGAGTGGACGGCTCTCATCGAACCCAAACAGCTCGTGCTGCTCGACGTTGGTTACGTCGTAGACAACGTTCTTCCTCCGTTTCAGGGTGAGAAGCGTGTGGTGTTTCTCGCGATCCTAGCTGTAGCTAGAATGGTGATTTGGACGACGCGAAACAAGGGATTGTATGACTATGCAAACTTTTCTCATCGTGATCTGGTTTTGTATATTTGGCATCAGCTGAGGGTCCAGCGAGCCTGGTCGTGTGAAAGGGGGCAATGTTGGAGTCATCCTTCCCTCCTCTGCCGGCCCATGGCGTCTATGGTACGGGTCCTTAGGGACCCCATCCCTGGTAAGTAGGATTGTTTTTCCCCTTGAAACCTACTTAGCAGTATGTTGTGGAGTCATTGTCCCCGTCATCTAGTCGTTAGTTCTCAAGATCTTCCCCATCCCCATTATTTTTGTACCTCAACCCGTATCCCAATCCACTTTTGTTGAAGATCTTGAACATTCATATGTATAAAAATCATATTACCTGCTTGTATTGACCCATACTGCGCCCGCCCCTTTATTTCTTTTACCCCTGAAGATTAGGATTCCCGTCCCACCTAGGGTAGGTCCGGCTTGTTTTCGGTTCTTTCGACCCGGAAAACAGTCGGCCTCCAATTTTATAGACGGGGGGATGGGAGGGCAACTAAACGGGGAATTTTTTCCTTGTTTTCGTTATTGTATGTTTCGGGGTTTTTCTCCCATTCCCATCATATCCACTGTAAATAAATCATATATTGTAAATAAAATCATCCATCACTTTCGGGTTTTAAGTAGGTCTTTTTTCATCGAGCAAATGTGGTATTTTGGTGGTTGCTGCGTGCATGGTGATGGATGAATGGTTATATATTGTACTTTTGAATGGGTCGGCGAATGTGGCTTGCTAGGTTCCCTTAATATATATAGACAAAGCAAGACCGCTCGCTTCCAATTCCCTCAAAACTTCAAGGCCTTGTGCCTACCATTTTATATCAAAAAGGAAATAAAGGCAGATCAATATCGGTGTTATCCGAACCGTACGAGACTTCTTACCTTTTCTATGTAACTCTATCTTTCTTGTGTAATATAATCTGTTATCTAATATCCGTGTTTGTGTTTTCATTAGTAACTCTTTCCGGGGCAACAACATTTAATCAATCATTAATGATAATTATGGCACTTGCCTTGGTCTGCACGAGTGGGTTTAATATACAATAAGGTTTTCTGTTATAACAAAAATAATTTTGTAATGTTTTCTAATGTACTGCTAGTTTGCTTTAAATTTATATGCTTAAATACACTAAAATCTGTTTTTTGAATTTGCCCTACTGAAATGGGGCGCTTCTAATATACCCTGATGAAATGAGGACGCGTTTAATATACCCTGATGAAATGAGGGTGCGTGTAACATGTCTGCATTACTGTATGGAACCATCAACACGAATTGATATGTCTTGTAAATCACAGTCTAGAAAATCCTGTACTGAAAAGAACCGTACTAAACAAGAGCTTTTGTACAGTGCAACTTATATACCATTGGATTTTTTATGGTCGATCGCCAAGACACTTTATTTCTTTAGTGACAATCCGACGACTTAATCCTGGATAATCTGACCAGCTAAATTAAGCCGCCGTTAATCTTTTAAAATTCTACTGTGTCCACCTTGCCCTATGGCTACAACATTCTTTATGTTGACCCTGTTCATTTTCTCTCTGAGCCGCGAAATCTTTTCATCGTGAGTAGAATATTTTTTTATCAATCAATTTGAATTAATGTTCATTTTTTACAATATTGTATTGAGATCGGAGCGTTGGTATAATTTTGTCATGTGTAAAATAGAATAATGGACATCCGGTTCGGATTAAACTAACTACATAAGCGAATAGTCTGTGGAATTAACTTGGAATTGTCACTGTATTATAGGCGCCTATTTTCATCCTCGTAAAATATTTGTCAGTGTAATAAATTCATATATTCAATTCAAAAGCTTCAAAGCACCTTTTGACCAATGTTAAGGAAATTTTAAAAGTAACTTTGATGTTTTCTCAGCTTTTTATTTCTATTTTTTAAAATTTATTGTGTAATCAATCAACTTATTGCATTTACAATAATACTCATAAATAATATATACTATTTTTATAGTTAATTTTCCTCAAAACAAAAATATCCGTATATTATCATTTCTAATGGAATATTTGACAGTTGAATATCCTTAGTCCTTATCTACTACGAAAGTAAATGGTATTGAAAACGAAATCGTAAATAATAATTATATATTTCTAATGAATTATTCAAATTACTAGTCATTTTCTGTTACCAAAATCAACAGCATTGAAAATATAACTAAAACTAAAATTGCAACACCTCTGTAACAAAAAATAAAGTTTCTGACCCATTAGAGATTGGTAATGAATAATACCTGATACTATTTGTTTATTTGTTAGTATAATATTCATATAAAAATGATAAAATCCAAGGATCTTTGATTTAGAAGGAAAAAATTAGGTGGACTTGTTTATAGGCAATGCAGTACTATAACTAAGACAACTAAAAATAAACTTGCAAAAACCTCGGAAACCAAAGACAAAATTTCATAAATGTTTTTAGAGGAGTGCATATTTTTGGACTGCGACGTATTTATGTTTTTGGTAACAGGTTTTCAATGTTGTCGAATTTAATAAAAATAATTCATAATAATATATCTTTTCATTGAAATAATAATCCTATCATCTTTGGTTAAAAGAAATGAATTTTTATTTAAGAATTGTTTGGTATTTTTTTTATCTATAGGTGATATTAAAATATATTCGGCCTTGTAAAATGAATTTAAAAACTTACAATTTGATGTATGAAAACTTGTTGAATTAGAGAAACATCATGTAAGGTTTTACATTCGTAGATTATTTCTATCATGTGAGGAGAGAGAGAGAGAGAGAGAGAGGGAGGGAAAGAATTCATGTGCACATTTATGTTAAAAACTAATGAAGCGTAATTAACAACTGCGATGCACCAAATATCAAGTAACAGATCACCTCCTAGGGGCAATTATTGATGAGCTAGTTTCAGTATAGGGATTTTCACCTTTAGTTTGTTTCCTACGTTTGTGGTATGTACAATGTTATGGGTCACTTCCCAATACCATGTGCTAGATATGACAAAAAAATGCATCCGGTCGTATGGCTAAAATTCTAGAGATCTGCGCTATGTGGAGTCTACCCTGAACAGGGTAGGTATTACCTTGTAGAGTCCCATCGATGTGTAAAATAGTTCTGCTTAGTGATTACTAGTATTATAGATACTTGAAACAATATAACCATGTTAAAACAAATATCACAATATAACAGTGTTCAAACAAATATGATTTACTGGAAGTTGCTTGAAAGTTGCGGAGGCGTACTCAGCGTATTGGTTATCGCTGTAGGAAATGGAATCGATGACCCGCGTTCAAATCCTAAACGATGTTGTTTGCGATTCACTTTACTCTAATGGTATCGGGAAAGGCATAAATTTCTATGTTCTTCTTCCAGCTATGGTTAAATAGTAAGGTAGATTAGGTTATTTAACCTTGGTTTGAAAACCGTTTTAGAAGAAGGAAAACTATGAAATTAAACCAGCCTTACTTCGCTTAAAAATTCATCTTGTGTCAAATCCTAGCCTTGACTTAGGATTTTGGTTAATATACTATGGAGCTGTATTTCAGCTAATCTGGCAGACCATTATAAGTGCAATTACTTTTAAATGCAATAAGTTCCCATGTCATCTGAATTTGGGAGGCCTGCCTAGTAGGTTAGATACGTATACTAAAAAAAAAAGATTGAATTTCGAACGCTGATTTTCAAGGTAAAGTATAGACCAATTAGAAGAATTGTGCAACATAATCTCACAAATTAATTCTTCGCTATCTTGCTTCGTGCTGTTCCTAGCTAAAAATTGCAAATATCATTAGGTTTTGACTTCTTTGTAGTAATTCTAAGATCGATTAAAATTTAGAACTGAGCCTATTTAATGTATGACTGAAGAATTCAGCCAATATTTTTGAGTCTCTCGATCGATCTAAATATTTAATTGCAAAGGTGTTTGTTTTGGTTTTTGAGTGGGGGGTAAAAGAGGGAAAGAAAGAAAAGAGAATGTTGTAAAAGCAGAATAATGTGAGAAAAATATAATGAGATATTGTGTGTGTGCAAGTGCGTGTGTCTATGAGAGAGAGAGAGAGAGAGAGAGAGAGAGAGAGAGAGAGAGAGAGAGAGAGAGAGAGAGAAGAAATAAAATATTGGAATTAAGGAATACTGAAAGAAGAAAATAAAATGAGAGAGGGGTTAAGAGTCTACGTGTGTATGTGTGTGTGTGTGAGAGAGAGAGAGAACAGCGACTGGGTAACTTAGCTCTTGCCAGAGAATATTTTGATTTGTGACACCATTTCGCTGGTTAACATTATCGCACTGTACCATCGTCGAGAATTCAGCTTAAGAATATTCTTACACGAAAACTTAAATGGCATCAACGCACTATTCTACGTGTTCGGAGCATCTGATCCGAAAAGCCATTCCTTAAATAGCATCATGACTTAGCTCATCTGGTAAAGCAGCCCCCGCCTTCAATATTTTTACCAGTTCGGGTAATGTGTGTATTTCACGGATTTATATTCAACAATAATTATGTGGAATCAACATTTTTCGGATCCAAAAATGCATTTATTATAAACTGATTCTTGTGTCTTTTGCGTCTTCTACGTGCACGTAAATTTAACACGTTTTTGTACGAGATGCTTTTAGAAATTATCTGTATTTAACAAGACAGACACAATGAATGAAGCATTAATTTTCTTCGAAATAGTCATCTTAGCATTCAGAATACTTATTCCAGTCAGCTTTTTCTTCGTCAAAACCTTTTTAGAATTCTTCTCTCCTATGTTTCTTTAAATGTCTTCCACGTCCTCGATTATAAACCTTAAGATGAATTTTGGCTTTCGAAAGCAAGAAAAGACGCTGGAGGCACAAGTTCAGGTAAATATTAAGTGTTGTACCAGTACAATCTTGTATTTTGAAAAAAAAACTGCTGATAAAAAGATATTCAAACTGGCATCTCAATTTTTTCCATTGGCACTGGCGATAGAGTCTGATGATGATATTTAGATAACTGTCAAGATATCATCAATTTATTTATCGGCTGTGCACTCGTCATCTTTTATGACCGGTTTCCAATCTTTTAACCTTAGATGGGGACGGTCGCTCCACATGACTAATAACCCACTGAAATATCAGGAGGTTATCAGGTGCTACACAATGACTAAGGGTGACATGAAATTGTACAAGGCAGGGACGTTACTCTATTTGACAAGACCCCGTTTTGACTAAAAGTGGGCGATGATTTATTAAAGAATAAATCGTTTCTCTGAAAACTGAACAAAAATCACCTCACATCTTTTTATGAGATCGGCCCAAAGAGAGCTCGTTAAATCCAAAATAAACCTGTGTGGGGTTAACGTTTGTCCATTTCTTTCATTACAGGGATCAAGTGACAACCTCTTCATCTGTTCAACTTTTCTTCGATATCTTTTCAAAACTACTAAAAGAGTAATAATAACTTCAGCACAAGGCCACACATATGGGGAACTTTGTGAGGATCGGATTCACTATTCAATAGATCTTCGACATATACTTAGCAACTATCATACCACAACGCAGCTACCTCATTACTATACTTGATTTAGTTTGGCACAAGGTGAAGCGTAATAGACACTCAGTGAGAATTAAATTCATGACTAATGGTTTGAAAGTTTGCTAACAATTATACACTGTGTGACGTAGCGGAATTTTGAATAAAAAACATGGATTTAATTGCATCCCTATTATTGTAGTAGATTTTTTTATCATAGGATATTAATCACGCCCTACATGCTAAGCCAACAAGAGCCTTGGTCACTGTTGACTGTTGTTATGCAGATGAGGCGCCTTAGAATACCGAGTAGAAATCTATACCGTCAACATATTACCTTCGTGACTTACGATCAAGTCACCCTGAAAGCAACCAAAGCACCAAAGTTAAGCAACGATGAACCTGATCAGTACTTAAGTAGGTGATCATAATAGAAGTTACTGTTAGAAACTTCAGCCCTGTGTAGCCGGCTGATCACATCTCGATAAATCAAAATCGGTTTAGCGCATTGAACAAATTCTTGCAAATTGATAAGCGGTCGCTTATATAAATGGACTGAAGGTAAGCACTAATTCTTCAATACAATATTACTAAGACTTTGACTTCAAGAGTACTAATTTCGCGCAAAAACACAATATTTTGAGTATGGGACTAGAGGGCAATTCATTGAGGGATACTAATGGTAGTAACCGTCAGCTTCTGTAATGTAAATGTACATATTGATATTCCACGAGGAAGATAGGACCGCTGTCACATTACATCGCTAATGGTTCAGCGCTTTCGCAGCAAGAGGAGATTTTTTAAAGTTAGATTTTCTCGCCTTTGTTTTTTATTCATTTTTCTTCTTTTTCCTGACTGATTGCCTTACCAAGACCGAAGGACTCTATCTCCCCAATGAATTGACTACAGCTGAGGGAGTAGGAGAAAGTGAAACCCAAACAACTTTGTCCAAGATTTGAACTTGGCGCATCGGGTTCATTCCCTAAGAGCATAATCATTATGCTTCGTACCACCATAAAAGTGAAGGTAAGCACTAATTCTTCAGCGTTTAAGAAAAATTTCTCTCCCATCGTTTATTGGTTATTGGCATTATATACAGGATGTTGAAAAAAATCACCTAAGCATTTAAAATTGAACAAAATTTTGGAGAAACATTAAAAAGGAATATCAAACAGTTTGCCTTTCTTAAGTTAAAGTTGAGGAATATAAGGGGGAATTTTGTAACACCTCTAAGCTGATCTTGAGAAGCAATGGAAAGCAGCATGTTAGATGTGAAGTAAGGATGATGTATCCAACGATGGGTTAACGGCATTCTTCATCTGATGCTGGGCGGAAGAACCCAAACCAGTCAACGGCCTGGATCAAAACAGTTCAGTCAGGAAACTACAGCTACTTATCTATAAGGGTCTATTGATGAGGTTAATCCAGCCATCGTGTTTGTGTTCTTTGTATTTTTATGACCCGCTTAAGAGCTTGGTCACATCTGTATCAGGTGCATAGATTTTAAACCACCCCAGGGTCTGGTATAGCCACAATTTACCACCCATGATAGATATTTCCAATCGAAATATAACGCAACATGGTACCAAGAGAACAAGCCTGGGTGTCATAGTTGGCAGGTACTCTCCTGATAGCCAGTATGGGGGGCTTGATAGTCATCCTGTGAATATTCGTTGTTCTTTTTTCGGGTACACGAACGACGACTTAAGTGAGCACACAAACCAGAGATGCCAACAGAAAACATGGACTAAGGACGACAACTAACTTGCACTTCACAGTAAATTTAGACACAAAGAAGAAATAGGAAAATGATGATGGAAATCTGGGAAGAATACGCAAGATTTCAGACAATAACCCAAAGACTCGCTGACCAAGTAAGAACAGTAATAAAGAAAGGTTGGTCTTCTGACCTTGAAATATTAGAAATACGCCAGAAAAAAATAGCCAATCAAAACATCAAGACACTAATACAATAACCAACACACAAAATAACTGAAATGAACTGCAAACTAAGAAACAAGAAATTAATTTAGAAAATTAAAAGAGAATTATGTACGTAAAGAAGAGTATCTCCGGAGAACGAGAAAGCTACTCGAAGCAAAACTATAAAGCAGGTACCTCATGAAAGGGACAAATACCTGGGCTGTCCTCCTGGTAAGATATTTGGGACCATTCTTGAAGTGGACCAGAGAAGACCAAAAACAAATTAAGCTGAGAACAAGAAAACTAATGAACATGCATAAGGCCTTACACCCCAGATATGCCGTTGACAGTCTCTGTGTGTCAAGAAAAGAAAGGGGAAGAGGACTTGTGAGCAGTGAAGACAGCGTTGACGCATCGATACTACGACTCGAAGACGACATAGAAAAGTGCGGAGAAAGACTGATTACAGCCCCCAGAAACAATACTGACAACACGAGGATAAATATAACGGAAATAACCAGATAACAAAAATGGGAAGAAAAACAAGTCCATGGACTGAATTGAATAACCTTAACCATAAAACTCGGCGAACACTTGCGTGCGACATACAGAAACCCTGGACAGCTGTTTCAATCTTATTAATTCTCATCAGCAGTGTATAACATGATCTCCCTCACTGGTGATCGAACCAGCGACTACAGAATGCAGAATCTAAACTCTACCACTGAGCCCGCAATCCACATCGCACACAAGTGATGCCAAATCTACTGGTCATGGTAATTATGCTGAATGTGTCTTGCAAGTTACATCCTTACTCTTTACAGTTGACACAGTCCCCTCCAGAGCCATGTCTTCCCAAGAGGATTGAAAATAAGCATCCTCTTGGGAAGACATGGTCCTGGAGGTGACCGTGTCCTCTGTAAAGAGTACGGATGTAACATGCAAGACTCATTCAGGCAAACTGGCCAGACAATTACCATGGCTAGTTGATTTGGCATCACTTTAATGCGATGTGGGTGGTGGTTCCGTGGTAGAGTGTCGGCTCTGTGGTCACTGGTTCGATCTTCAGTCGGGAAGATCATGGTATACACTGCTGATGAAGCCTAATAAGGTTGAGACAGCTGTTTCCGTATGTCACGCACGTGTGTTCGCCGGATTTTCTGATCATGGTAATTCAATTCACAATATCATAATTCCTCTAACTAAAAAAGAAAAAAAATGTACAACTCTATGGACGTTTTAAACGGCTAACAAGCGACATTTCACACGAATAAACGAGGACGTAGCTAAGAAAGGGAAACCAACGCCATAAGGGCTAATCATATCAAAACAAGAATGAATAAGATTCAACAAAACATCAGATGTAGGTTATGTGGTTATAGAGTCGAAACGATCTATCACAACACGAAACTTTTAGTAACAGCGATAAAAACATGATTTATAGACTTTTTAGTTTTTATACGGGTGTTTGTGGTCATCCGAGTATCAATATTCAGTTTTCGGATTGCTTCTTCTTTTAATTGTTCTATGTCAGAAATTCTTCTTCTGTCTGATGATTGTGCCATTTTCTCCACTTGAAGTTTAGTTTAATAGCAATGATAAAAATGTGAGTCATTGTTTATTTAGTATATATATACACATAAGTAGAGAATATCGGCAATATATTTCCCGAAAATTAAAAAAATGTATCCTAAAACTAAACGCACAGTTCAGGAGTAGAATGAAGATATAAATATAATCGATATACTAAAAAAATAATAAAAAACAAGAACAGTAATAAAATCAAAAGCAAAAAGCCCCTCTGTCAAAAAAAAAAAAAAAAAGATTCGGTAACTTAAATACAAGTTTTAATTTTGTAAAGCATGTATCGGAATGTAACTGTTTAAATTGCGTTCCGCATGAGTGTCACGTGTCAAGTATTTATTTCACTTCCGCCTATGTTTAAACTCAAAACATAATGTTCAACGGTTTACGCCGATGAAGGACGCAGGAGTGTCCGAAAATTACGTATGCATTTTCGCATATATTACGCGTGTGTGTGTGTGTGTGTGAGAGAGAGAGAGAGAGAGAGAGAGAGAGAGAGAGAGAGAGAGAGAGAGAGAGAGAGAGAGAGAGAGATAATGAAAGCCAAGTTTTGGAAATTTACATTTTATTCATCTTAACATATTTCGCCTATACAGCGTCATCGTATGATATGAATTTTATTTATTAAATTGCGACGATAAATTCCGTTATCACTTTATTAAGAAAATCTCAAACTATCAATAAGCAAAAAAAGGTTATACGAATAAATTGTTATTTTCATTAATCTGGTTTTCACTTTTTCGTAATATTTCTTTACCGCAAGATTATATATGCTAGCCAGAGTTGGATTTAAAACTTAATATATAAAGTTTGCCATCAACAGATATATATTACGTCTATAACACAAATTTTCTCTATTAAAAATCAGCATTCAAAATTCTGGTTTTTACCTTGGCTCAGGTGACTTTCCCTAGCATTAGGGAATATGCAGTATTTTAGCTCAGAAACAAAAGCTATCTCACAGCTCAATTTTCTCTGATGATTGCTCTCTTGGATTGATACCGTCTCTTCAAAAGAAAAGCAGTCTTGCAAACCTTCCAGAAAAGATGACAAATAGACAGAATGATGACTGTAGAAGTAGTTTGATTCAGCTTTACAACAAGGTTTTTATGCATCGCTATGTGCCTTTTCGAACAAGACAAAGATCTGAAGACGTACCTCAAATGACGCAAGTGGTATCACCTACACACACTCTCTCTCTCTCTCTCTCTATATATATATATATATATATATATATATAATTTCATATGGAATGTGACATGTTGACAATGTCAGGCTTATCTAATCTCATTGGGATTGTTGAAGAATTCAATCATTGAAAGTTTCGCTCGAAGAGATGAGATAAAATTGAAACTGTCCAATTGCTCTCTGTTCATATATAAATAAATATCATAAACAAAGTATTTAAGCACTGATTAACTTTAGAATAGGGAGCACTCTATATTTCATCACAAAAACGAAAATAAAATAAGATACTAATTCTATAAAAGGAATAAATAAAGACCAACACGGATCAGATCAACTTCAAATGTATTATAGATGGTAAGTTATGTACTAGGCTGTTTAACCAATAACCTCACGTTGCATACGGTACCTTCTCTTTCTGAGTGGAGAACTCTACCAAGAACTGGCGGGTATTAGTAATTTTAGCATGACTAATGTATTAAATAGCAAAAATGAAAGTATGTTTCCACATAGCTAAAAGTCAGGATAATAGAGAGTGCAAAAATTTGATAAAATAGCAACCAAGAAATAACACGCTTAGTAGACAATCACATGAAAAAGAAATAGACGTTCCTGCCAAAATATACCCAAATGCAAGTACAATCGGGGTCGTCATGGAAGTAATACACATTTGATTAAAACTTGGAATGTAATCTGACAGTATAAGAAAAGGAAGACAGTAGAGAAAATTAAACTGACAAGTTTCCCTACAAGAATACCCATCATGACAGCAAAATAAGTCATTCTGATTTTTAGTCCTGTCTCATATATATATATATATATATATATATAATAAATCAATATGATTTTCAGTCCTGTCTTATATATGTTTTATATATATATATCTTAAATATATATATATATATATATATATATATATATACATGTCTTATATATATATATATATATATGTGTGTGTGTGTGTGTGTGTGTGTGTGTGTGTCTTATAAATACATATCTTACATATTTTTCTCAGTTCTGTCACATATATATATATATATATATATATATATATATATATATATATATATATATAGTTTGTTTCTTTGTTAAATGCCATATTAACGTTCGTGAATTCTTTAATAGCCGAACTATCTTTGTAGAAAAACATTTGAGGTACTATTTGACATATATCTAGTAGGGGATATGCGAGTTCATACCTTTCCCCATTTAGTCTGAAAGTGAACAAAATAGTGCGATTAGAGTTTGAACATACTATGATGTTGCAGTCCAACACTTTAGCCACTACGCCGCGGAGATTCCCTCCAATATATATATATATATATATATATATATATATATATATATATATATATATATATATATATATATATATGTGTGTGTGTGTGTGTGTGCGTGTGTGTGTGTGTGTGTGTGTGTGTGTGTGTGTTGAGAGGATTTCTCTTTCCGACATAATTCCACTTGCACAATCCCATGTTTCACTAAAAGCTGCTGATTAAAAAATATCGATAATTGTCTAGACTACGTATAGACGTCTAAATACCAGTTTAGACTTCTGTGCACACATCTTCATAAAAATACTGAAATAAAAAAATTGAAAGATTCAGTCTTTTATATATATATATATATATATATATATATATATATATATATATATATATATATATATATATATATATATTGTAATAAAGAATTAAAAGATTCAGTTTCGATATATATATATATATATATATATATATATATATATATATATATATATATATATATATATATGTGTGTGTGTGTGTGTGTGTGTGTGTGTGTGTGGCTATTGTGAGTTGGATCCTAACTTATACTGTATTTTACTTTATGCAAGAATCAGCTTTAAATCATCTAAGGGTGCTTTGCTACAAGTAAATAGACATGGTAAACGAGGCTCAAGACCCGGTAAGTTTGTCTGCGTTTAATTTTAGTGCTAAGTTCCCGAGGAAGGCATGAAAACCTAACACTTTCAACCATGATCAAATCGTCATGAATTCAAGCTTTCCGTAAACTATGGAGGAAAGGTTGTGTAAATAAAAACTAGCTAGTTTTGCAGACCATACCGATATTATGACAAAAATAAGATTAGAAATACCGAAGAGTCTTTTGCTCTAGAGAAAGGGTTAAAAAGATTCTTTTAAAAAATTCATATGAAAGGTGATGTGTACTTTAATTAACACACACACACACACACACACACACACACACACACACACACACACACACACATATATATATATATATATATATATATATATATATAATTCTAAGTTGAAATCCCGACGACACTGAATCGTTTAGATATCAGTAAGGGATTGTGTTTCGTTAACCTCCCGCGTGAGTTGAGCCTATATGTTTTGAAAATCAACATTTGAATTTTTTACTTTTCTCGAATAGCGATAACCCACATTAATGGAAAAATACTCTTTACCTTGAGCAAGCAGTTTCATACACGTAAAATACCTGTATATACAAGGCTCATAAATTAGTTTCCAGACTTTTTTCTTATGGACACTTTTATTGATAGAACACACAGGAAACTCTAGTCCCCTTCAAAGTAATCTCCCCAGGCTGCAATGCACTTGTTGTACCGTTCCAACAACTTCTGGAAGGTCCCATGGAAGTCTTCTTGTGTGTCAATGACCTTCATCACGGCCCCTTTCATCTCCTCAATTGTCTCATAACGACAGCCTCTAAGTTTTTCCTTGAGCTTAGGGAATAACCAAAAGTCACAAGGACCAATGTCTGGACTATAGGGAGAGTGAGGAACTGTCTTGATGCCCATCTTGGTCAAATTGTCTGTGACAAGGATGGAGTTGTGGACTGGTGCATTGTACTGGTGGAAATGCCACTGACCCGATTTCAAGAGTGCTGGCCTCTTCTGACAGAATCTCTTCCTGAACTCCCTTAAAACCTCAACATAGTATTCCTTGTTGACTCTCCGTTCAGTGGGAACCCAGTGCATGTAGATCATGCCTGTGCTGTTAAAAAAATGGATCATCAAAAGTTTGTGGGTGGATTTGCTCTGTCTGGCCTTCTTGGGTCTGGCAAAGCCAGCATACCTCCACTGGGAACTCTGTCTCTTGGTCTCTGGGTCATAGCAGTAAATCCATCTTTCATCGCAGGTCACCAGAGCATCAAGAACTGCGGGATCTGAACTGATCAGCTCGACCATCTCCCTGTTGTCATGAAAACGTCTTTCTTTCTGATCTTCTCTGAGCACCCTTGGGATAAACTTCGCGCAAATCTTCCGCATCTTCAGTTTCTCGCGAATAATTGTGTGTACAGTTCCCACACTGACATCAAACTGTGCACTTATTTTTTCTATAGACACACGATGGTCCTTATCCATGAAATTCTTTATTTGGCCAATCAACTCTGGTATTCTGACTTCCTTACTCCTCCCACACCTTTCATCATTCATTGAATCTCTTATGCCACTCAAAAATTTATGCTCGATTCATGCAAATGCACCAAAAGCAGTCTGAAGCATTCTATACGTTTCTGTGGCATTTTTTCCAAGTTTAAAACAGAATTTTATTACATATCGTTCTTAAAAGTGTCCTCGCGTCCAGATTGCATTTTTAAAATTCACCAGCTGTGACAATCAGGCTTTAGTAGGGTGTATTCCAATTGCTGCTGTAGCTGTTCATTTAAAGCTGAAACCATAAAAATTAGTCATTTCAGAAGATGTATAGCAATAGCATACTGAATTTTCAAGAGTCTACGCCAATTTTAAAAATGTCTGGAAACTTATGAAAGGCACCTCGTATCTAGGTCGATGCAATAATTTGTACCTATTTACTTTGCATCACAAAAAAGATTTGACTGCGTGAAACCATCGTCACTGCCTATACAAAAACATTTCTAGCAACGCCCTGTTTGCATTTAGAATATACTTTATTCATTCTACCTTTGTGGAATGCCAGTTCAGCTGAATTGATATTCATATTTTTGCGTCATTCTCTTTCCAGCTTTTACCTTTTGATTCTTTTTGAACTGATGAAGTGGTTTCTCAACCACAAACTTACAGATTTAACATTGCGTAAACGAAGGTTTGTCAGATACCAGACGTAAAAACTACCAATGTAGTGTATAGTTATGGTCTCCAATTATATACGACACAAAATGTACCTTTATTATATTTTAAACATATATAGTTGCAATATCAATGTTTTAAGAACCAATATGTATATATTTCACATTCATTTTAAACATTGCTTCAAATAGATCTATTTAATCCGTAGATTAGACCCAAACAGATACTATCACTCCGGGTCTGTGTAAATGCAGAAGAAAAGGCATCGAAGGAGTGACTCACCACACAAGAGAGCTCTTTTCCAGAGATGCAACCCTAGGTGTAATTTACTGATATACTCCGGTCTGTATAACTATTATTTAACGTATTTGGATCTTATTTATGATGATGAAAATAAATTGAATTATAGTAGCAAAATAGTTCACCTTTTTTTCATCTTCTTCTTGATTTCTCTCTTACTCTCTATGCTTGACTTTTTTTTTAAGGTTCCGTCGTCCGTCTCTGCTGACAACTCCCAAAATTTCTCTAAAGATTTCATCGATCTCCTTTCATCACCCACAACAGCCTATGGAGAATTAGAGAGCCGAGATGGAATATTCACCCGCTCGAATCAAGCGTTTCTGACTAAATAATTAATTTATTCCTTACCTTTAGATTCGTTTTGGTCGTTTGATTGAAACCATACAATGAGAGTCGTAGTCTCAGATTGACCTGAGATTCAATACACATCATTCATGATTAATGACCAAATGATTTTTCGACTGCATTTTAAACCATTCTTTACTACCAGCTAAATAATAGATTCTACAAATCGAACATTAACAATTAGAAAATATATATATATATATACATATATATATATTTATTCAAATACTTTTGGTTCAACATTAAAATGATGTACACACAAATTACAAACTTTTTTCAAATACAAGGTATGAATAAATGTCTTATTAAAATCACAGACAAAATTGTTATTTGTTGATTCAAGATTTAGAGTGACACTGATTCGAGTAGCAACATTTTCACGTATCACAATCCGCTTTCTTAGCTCGTCTTCGGATTTTATATTCAATGTTATTCCTATTTTAGCGGGCTGTAACCTTATTTTTGTTCATAAACATTTTCTACACCAACTTGAGCTTGATTTTTTTTTTTTAGTTTTTAAAGTTTTCTAAAATCGTACCTGTACTGTCTTATCAATTTTAACTTGACGTATATTCAGCTATTCTTTGGTTTTATCGGCTTTGTAAATTTTGAATATCTTCTATTATTCTAAATTTTCAGTTATATTTTTGATGGGTTTTTGTCTCAAATGATTTTGGCAATATCAACATAGGATTTTAGCACAAATAGTTTTATGGTCTCTGTACATTATTGGAATTTAAACTTTACGAAGAACTAACAGTTAAACAAACTGTTCGACCTAACTAATAATATGCGCTTTGATGCAATGGATAAATACACTTAGAATCAATTCAATTATTTTATTCATTTCCAAGCTATTCATTTCGAGTGAATTTCTTAATTATATTTGAAAAAGTCAGCAGTCGCGTTTCCGGATGGCGTCGCTTCAGTTCCGTCGTGAAAAGAAGAAAAAAGACAAACAAAAAGCAAAACCAAAATAAGACGAAACAAAAAACAAACAAAAATAGTCAGTTTGTTGATTAGATGTAAAATTAGAATTTCGCCTTCGAGCAAGGAATTAATTCTTTTTAACTGATTTGAAGCAGGTGAACTTTATTCGTGCTTTTAAAGAGTCTTAATCAGGTCTTGTATTGCTTGAATCCACAATCATTTTTCCAAAAAATTTCATGTTTGGAAATGACAACATCAATAGGTGTAGGATTAATAAGTCGCAGAAGAGGGGAATTACAGAACGACACACACACACACACACACACACACACACACACACACACAATATATATATATATATATATATAAGGGGCGAGAGAGAGAGAGAGAGAGAGAGGAGACAGACAGACAGACAAATTGACAGGCATATAGAGAGGTGGAAGAAAAGAGAAATTAGAAATAAAAGTGTCAAAACCAATCGAATAAATATTAAATATCTATTATTCTATCAATCTTGATTAGCTGTTTTGATGTAATAGTTAACAATCACAGCTGAATAGTTGATCTAATCTTTACTGGGTGCCCTATTTTAAAAATTTAGTATCAAATCAATACTTAGTTTTTTTTTACTGTTGTACTTAACCTTAGTGTAGAAATTAACAAGCTATTCTCTCAGATCACTTACAACAAAATTCTTATGAAATATTAAATAAACAAAACGGATATTATTAGATATTATTTATTACCAAGTTCTACAGCATTGAAATCCTTTAATCAAGAAAAAATCAAGTTTGTGTTGAAAATGTTTTTAATGTATGGAATTTTGTGTAGGTTTGTGCTTCTTTTGGGGCTGTTGCATTATCATATTTCGCTCAAATTTTCAATGTTGTGAGTTTGGTAATAAATGATATCGAATGATATTTGTTTTGATTGCATCATATTTCACGAGAAATTATAAAATCTTGGTATAATTCACTCGAGAAAATGAGTTTTTTTTATTAAAAATAATAAAAAGACGTATTTATTTATAGGTGATATTCGACAAAGATCCTTCCACAAGAATTATAGGCCCAATAGGTTGGTTGGTTGGTTAGTTAGTTCGTTGGGTTTTACGGCATATCAACCCTTGTAGGTTATGGAAAAACCCTGTTTATACATATAGATTAAATATATGGTCTGTAAACGAATAGTTTGTTGGCAATATTATTTTAGAACGAGCCTGAACTCATTTGTTTGTCCTCAGTTAAATGCTTTGAAGTATTGCTATCCAGCACAAATAGTTTTATTTGCCCTCAGTACAATGGTTAAGGATATTGCTATTTAACACGAGTAAATCTTGAATGGACCTGGGAGCAATGACAATAATGGGATACTCAACACTCCCAGAAGCTCCAGGACCAGGGCCTCCCCATCAAATGCTGTTTAGTGTCACAATCAGAGATGCAGTTGCCAAATTATTGAGCCCCAGCCGACTGGATTTTATCAGCCCAAGTGTTTTCCAGTTGACTGTTGTCTACATCATCACTCTACCTCTCTTGGATTTTTCCTTATAATTCATTCTGGTGCAAATACTTATCCACTATAACGAAAAAAAAAAAGCAAGACTTATTTCACCTGGCTGCCTTCTTGTTGCCATGTAAAATAACATCTCTGACATTCCTTTGCTCATTGAAAACTCTTTTGGACATAGATATGATTTAGTGTTGTAACGCATTTTTTCTTCACGTTGTTTAAAGCTATTTGTGATTTGTGTCACAGAAGCCTTTCAGTTAACTCATAGTTAGCGGGAAATCCTTCTTCTCATTCAACACTTGCATAAATGACTATGATTGGAAAATGTTTTGTCGCCTGTTGGTGATTTTCACTCCACGGATAACAACCGATAGGTATTCACCATTAGATGAATAGATAACAAGATAGATTATAAATTGATAGATTGACAGATAATGAAAAGGCTGAGATTGATAGATAAACATATAAAATTGAAAATTCAGTATGTTATTGCTATACATCTTATGAGATGGCTGACCGATTTTTATGATTTCAGGTTGAAATGAACAGCTACAGCAGCAATTAGAATACACCCTACTAAAGCCTGATTGTCACAGCTGGTGAATTTCAAAAATGCAATCTGGACGTGAGGAAGAACGATATGCAATAAAATTCTGTTTTAAACTTGGAAAAAATGCCATAGAAACGTATGGAATGCTTCAGACTGCTTTTGGACGATCTTGCATGAATCGGGCATCAGTTTTTGAGTTGCATAAGAGATTCAAGGAAGCCAGGGAGTCTGTGAGTGATGATGAAAGGTGTGGGAGGAGTAAGGAAGTCAATACACCAGAGTTAATTGGCCAAAGGGTTAGGGTTACTATGTTGAGGTTTTAAGGGAGTTCAGGAAGAGATTCCGTCGGAAGAGACCAGTACTCTTCAAATCGGGTCAGTGGCATTTCCATCAGGACAATACACCAGTCCACAATTCCATCCTTGTCACAGACTATTTGACCAAGATGGGCATCAAGACAGTTCCTCAGCCTCTCAATAGTCTAGACCTTGGTCCCTGTGACTTTTGGTTATTCCCTAAGCTCAGAGGCTCTTGTTATGAGACAATTGAGGAGATGAAAGAGGTCATTGACACGCTCACACAATAGGACTTCCATGGGGCCTTCTAGAAGTTCTTGAAACGGTACAAGTGCATGGCAGCCGGGGGAGATTACTTTGAAGGGGACAAGAGTTTCATGTGTGTACTATCAATAAAGGTGCCTATACGAAAAAAGTCCGGAAACTTATCCAATGATACTCGTATATATATATATATATATATATATGTTGATAGTATTTATAATATTAGCACGAAAAGTAACCTAGTTCATTGAGGATACTGCAGAATTAAAAACTGGAATACAATAATCATTTCTGAGAGCATCTTTGTCAATTAATCATTGCTATTTGGGCCATTTCGAATACAAAACAATTAACTGACTGTCTCGAAGAAAAGCCCGATTTTCCTCGAAGTCCGTTTCGTTCATGAACTATATTTCCTCTGTGAATTAAGAACAGAACACCCCAGACACTGTCTAACTTCTTTTCTTAAATTACAGTTCGTATTTGAGTTCTGACATCTACGGCACAGCCACATATAAAAGACCATCTGTAGTTATTCGGTATCTATTTAGAGCTGCCTCTGCCTGTGGCATGTTTTTTTCAGCTCACTAGTTCGCTGTTAAAAAAGACGACTGTTTTCTTTTCAATAACCCTTTTATGAGTTGTCAAAAATCAGAGATTTGGTGCCGTAGTAAGATTTTTCTTGCTATCGTTACCACCAAACATCTGTCCCTAGAACGCGGACGCGATCCCACTCATGATCCAAAATCTAGCATCTTTTGATAACGCATATCCATAAACTGACTTGAACCCGGTAGTATTATCAATCTTTATAATATTAAAATTTTCTCTATGTTTATATATATGTGTATGTGGGGGGCGTATACGTGGGTATAACCATCAATAACGGCATATCATAGTGTTATTTTCATTAGAACAATAAACTTAAAAATACTTTATAATAAAGCAAATTCTTGACGAATTTGAAACTGAATGATAATTTTCTGTTGTCTACACTTGCTCCAAACATCATTTTGTAATCACCAAAATTCCTTATATAACGATGAAATGCAAATTGAAAATCTTCATCACTTCTTAAATAGAAACATCGATATCACAATGAGTCGCAGTTAAAACGAGAACCCAACATGTTTATGCGTCGTCCAGCATATTACTAAAATTCTCATCAATTAAAACAGTTACAAACTTCCGAAACAAGAATATAATCAATGATTAAAATAACAATCATCATATCAAATCTGATGCAGGCGTAACTCTATCTAGTATCAAGGATGTAACAGAAAATATGTGAGTAAAATATCATGATTCATGCAAAAATGAATTAATGAACATAAGAGTGACATAAAAATTGGCGATGAAAAAAATGCGTTAGTGTGTTGAAATGTGTCACCAAACAAAAAAATCCCTCTCTCTCCTACTGGTGTAACGACGCGCACAGTCTACACTTCTTGGAATGTCTGTCTCCTCTCATTCCAGCTCTTTACATAGAGGTTGGTGACTCGCCTATGCAAAACACCACACATTTGCATAGACAACCCAGCAACCAATCCCAGTTTCCGTGTCTGCCCACCTCCACTCGCTTTGGGGGTGTCAAGTCGACCGACCGACTCATTAAAGATAACAAAATGATAGTTAATATGCATAATGAACAACTTAGGAGTATTGTTGAATCTAGCATTATATTTTATCAGAATACTATCAAATAAAGATCCAGACGCTTCAACTTATCTCCTTAAGGCCCAGTCGGCTGGAGCAGTAGGATACACCTCTGCAAAGGGGTAAGATACAAGCAATGAGTGTCCTAGATATAAAACCAAACTGCAGCCCGCAGTGGTAATACCTGTTAGGGTTCCGCCGATGGGTCAAATAGAACTTTTTAATCATTTACTGTAGTTGAAACCATTTAGCTGTAAGCAAACAAATGAACCCTGGCTCGTTTAGAAATGTTATCTACAAACTATTCGTTTACAAATTATATATATATATATATACGGGATTTGGCATTAAATAATCTACAAGGGCTTCTATGCCATTTTGACCCCTAGATGGGTTGTTTATGTTTTATGGCTACGTCGGTCGTTCTGTTGCATTTTTTTCATCTTTCCGTAATATCCCGTATCCCAGGAGTAGAATATCTTCTACACCCTCCATGGCCCTTTCCGGGAAATTTTTTTTTCTTATTCTATTCTCATTATGTCACACCTTAACGAAGGCAACAATCCTGACTCTCTTTCCAATCGTGGTTCATGACAATATATATATATATAACCCAGCAAAAAGGAAACATCATTGTAAGATTTTTTATTGGATCCATAAACTTGAAATTATCTGAGAGAAAAAAGCAATCCTTGAATTACGACTAAGTAATAATTTTTTGGCGGGGCCTTTGATGGCGCTAAACGTAATTTTTTTTTATCATTCAGATTTACGACAATAATGACAATGATGTGCTGAGCAAATGCCTTTACTCCTTCCTAAATAGAAGAACCGACATGGCCGTGAACTGCTGTTATATCGGTAACGCAAAGCTTACATTTATAAATAGATGGTGTATTATAAAAAAAAAGGATAATTTACAAACGTTAACCAACGATAGACTGGGACACTTTTACTTTTTACCACTGTCACTAAGACAAGTTCATGTTAATCCGAACGAAATTGTCTTCTTAATCAACGCTAAACAAACAAAAAAACAAAGGCAAAACATCCATATGCAAACGGGGAAACACTGATCCTATGCCTACTTTCACAGATTAGAGTCTAAATAGACTTTTTGGCTGAGTATTTCAAAATTAAAACAGGAAACCATAGGTAGTCTCCTTATCTTGATAAGGTGGGCTAAGTGTAACGTTTGTTCTCGTAGTAAATGAAATCGACTTGAGTTCATATCTTGGACGGGGCTGTTTGCATTTCATTTCACGTTAATGCCATTGGAAAAAAGGTATGAATGCCGGGTAGCCCTTCTATATATAAATATATATACATATATATTGTCATCCACTGACAGACTGTTTCGTTGTATCATAACTCTTCAGTGTGGCTTGAGAGAGAGAGAGAGAGAGAGAGAGAGAGAGAGAGAGAGAGAGAGAGAGAGAGAGAGAGAGAGAGAAACATGATGAAAATATTTAGATTACTGTTCATTTAAAGTTGGTTACATTTTAAACAAACGATGAAATCTGGACTTATATTTACCAATAAACTCCGAATTTAACCAATATTTGATTATCCGGCTGTTAATTTTAAATAACAGACAACCATTTTAATAATTTTTGTTAATGGGTGTCTTAGTATACTACTTTGCAATTGTACTGTCTGCTCTACGGCATTTAACATCCCCATTTAGCACAGGGGCTAACAGCTATCTTGAAAAATAATTGAAGTTAATCATTTTAAAGCATATCAGCGGTCAAAGTATCGAGGACAAATGTCTTGAAGACTCGTCAGCGAATCAAACTGATGGGATAATCAGCAACAACAATTTAGTGCAAAAAAGCGAAAGGAATATTTTAGCCACAAGGTATCCAGGCTGTTTAGTGCGAAGGACTTAGGAGTGAAAATGTGCCTTATCAGAGTTAGAAGAAGGAGGGGATTTTAGAAGAAGATTAGATTAGGGTATTAAGAAAACTAGGGATACTGGTCAGAATTAGCTGCCCAGTGGCAAGAAAAAAAGAAGCTAACGAAAAGCGTTTACTCAGTAAGATGCGCACACACGCACATATGAGCATTTAGCGTAAAGAGAAGATAAGCAGAACAGCATCGGTGAAGACTAATGTTGTTAGTTCGATCCTACAGGTTGTTCAGCTCTTTTGACCCTGTTCCAGACTACATTATACGAGATGTGTTCCAAAAGTATCTAGACTGAAACTCTTTTTACCAAGAAAGAAATAAGTAAGGAATGAAGCATTAATTTTTTTCTCCAATTAGTCCCTTTGGCATTCAACACGCAGATTCCAGAGATCCCATTGGACTGGTTTGTGATGAACTTGACTGAAAAGTCAGAGTTAAACAACCCACTAATGCGGGTCACCTCTGGTAACTCTTGTAGGAAAGCTGGGTAGAATTATCGGCAGTCTACCTCTAGTCTTTTGTGGAAAGAATGCCTAGAATCTGTGAAGCAGTAATAGCAGCCAAAAGGAGTTATTTTGATCGATCAAAATTTAAAGATAATTTTTTGTTTAAATTGTATCTAATGATTGTTTTGGTATGATAAATAAAACCAATGTGGAGTTTAACTTGCTTCATTAAAAACAACTTTTTTCGAATGAGAAATAAAAATTTTTGAGGATGACCAAATAGTTTTGACTGGTAGTATATAAATATATGTGTGTGTGTGTGTGTGTATGTGTGTGTGTGTGTGCACAATATTTTGGTAACCAGTAGTACAATTCCAGAGCTCAGGGTGATTTACAGAGGTCGTGAGAGTGACGAATCACTTTGAGATACCAAGCTCGCTTAATACTCTCCGAGTGTTACTCACTGGATTTACCAAAGTGGCTTGAATCACAGACTAGGAATTCGCGGGTTTAGGTTTAATTGACTTGCCGGTTCGTCGAGGTTCTTAAAGCAGGAGAAAATTTCTTGAATCATCAGGTTACTGTATTATGATCAACTCTGTCTTTACTTTTCGGACAACAAATGTTTTGGCATCTTCCGTTGTGTTATGACCTAAGTTCGAACACGTAGCACGTAAGTTCCTGAATGATACTACATTGCATGATTATCTGTGAGGCTTTCGAATTACACACAGAGTGAACTAATGCTCATCACCAACTACCAAATAGAACGGGTACCTATCACAGATTGAATTCCTTCAGTCCCGTGATATATGCGTCACAAACTCTCATATTATCAAAGTATTTTGACTCATCCAAGTCTATATATATTTATTCATATAAAGAAAAATTGAGTATATATATATATATCTATATATATTTATACTTAGTTATTATGAAACTCTTTTGATATAGTGCGAAGCTACATCATTTTAATATCCTCCACGACCTTTAGTTTCACCGTTTTAATTGGAAAGAATAAAAACAAGGAAAAGTAACCGGGCACTTAGTTTGTTGGGTAGAGAGAGTGTTTCTCTTGTGCCATTCTGTATCACACCAAAAACATTTTGTTCAAAAAGTATCGAGACTTGCTTTATGAAATTATTTTTTCTTTCAAATTGGCCATGACTCATTTAGAAATTATCTCTTTATTATGTATGTTGCTCAGTTGTGAAAACATGTTTATTCTAATTTCAAATTTAATTAAAAAAATTTTAAAATTTAAGCTTCACATTTTAAATGAAAATAATGTGTGAAAAGATACGACAATCATTCAACAGATAAGGTGAATGTTGCAATAAAATGACACACTTCGCGCTGGAAAAGAAACTTTGCTTTATTTTTCAATATAATCTCTATACTTAAAAAAACAAACAAAAGAAAACCAAGCTTGGTTTTCTTTTGTTTGTTTTTTTAAGTGGCATGATAATAGCGATTACGGAGACTGTATATTTCATTATTGTGGGGGTTGTTCTCTCCGGTTTGACCATAGTTTTATTGTCTCCGGAGCTAGTGTGAGTTTTACTTTTTGTCAATACCTTCTCGTTTAAATTGTAGGAAATAAATTTGTTTGGTAGAGGTGGGAAGAAGGGTGTATCGGAATTTTACTTTTTTCCAACTCCGCAGTCTTCATCATAAATGTTTTTGAACGGATTTCGAAGCCCAAATTAGAATTTGTGAGACTTTCACTTTTAAAATTAAATTTGAACTTAGAAGTTTTAATTTTTAACTTTTTAATCATCCCTTTTGATTTTATTCAGGTTTTGTGGATTGTTTTATTTCTTACTTTAACATTTAATCTTTAATTTAGTTATTGGTCTTTTCTTTTGACTTTTTCCTTTTAATTCTGCCTATATTACTCTTCTTCGAGGCACTATTTCTAGTATAATTTTAGAGCATTCAAATATTTGCAAAATATAGATAATACAGTTTTCCTTTTTTTTTTTCAATAGAACTATGGTTTTAAAATGTAAATGCATTCAAAATCTAGAAAATTATTTAAGATTTCTTATCAGTTAATAAGAGAATCAATTGCTTATGCTCGTATCTTACTCCTAAGCTCTTTCATGTCTCTATTGAATATTTCTGCTGGTCTGCTTTAGATTTCACAATAGACATACGTTCCCGACGGAGCTGGGAGGAGAAAATATAGCTTCTATTTTTCTTTTTATTTCCCCATTTTCTTTTAAGCCTGTTTGTCTGCCTCTGTCTGTCTGTCCGTCTGTCTGTCAGTCTGTCTCTCTCTCTCTCTCTCTCTCTCTCTCTCTCTATATATATATATATATATATATATATATATATATATATATATAATGTTGAAATAAACCAGTTATGTTACCTCAGTAGTTACTTTCCAACATTTACACACAGTATAGCCCATAAATAAGTGACCATGTGCCGACTATGCTTTGTAAATACTGTATCACTCTTAAATAAGTACTCTTAGACTATTTCTTAAATAAAAACATCGTTTGCTTTTAAACTAAAAACGTGTGAAATATTAGACAATAAAAACGGATGTTATTAGTCATTAACTATTATCAAAATCTACAAGAATGAAACTCTGTGACTAAAAATAAAATTGTTACACTTTTGTAAGCAAAAATAAAAATTACATAAATATAGATTAGGAGTATACTTAATTTGGGACTGCTATACATTCAAATCTCTTCTTAGAGTGTTTGAATGATGCAGGATATGGCAATAAATTATATATAATCCAATTTGTTTTTCTTGTTTAGTGGTCAATTAGAAATAATATTATGGTATTTTTTATTTGAGTGGACTTTTTTTTATCGACGATACAGTACTACGCACAATATAGAAGAAAAAAAAGAAAGATAAAAAGAAATAGAGCGCGTGTGTGAAAGAGAGAGAGAGAGAGAGAGAGAGAGAGAGAGAGAGAGAGAGAGAGAGAAAAAGAGAAGAAAGAAAAAGAAAAAAGAGAGAGAAATACTTTATTATAAAACAGAGAAGTATTGTACAAACACAGAAAACAAAAATATGACTGATGAGAGAGCGGGTAGTGTAAAAGAAGAAGAAGAAGAAGAAGAATAAGAAGAAGAAGAAGAAGAAGAAGAAGAAGAAGAGAGAGAGAGAGAGAGAGAGATAAACGTCATTATAGGACAGAGAAGTATGGGACAAAGATAAAAAAGAATGATGAGAGAGAGAGAAAAAGCGAGAGAGAGAGAGAGAGAGAGAGGTGCATATATGTGAGTGTGTGTGTTAGTATTTGTGTGTATGTATGGCTGAAAGAAGAGAGAGAGAGAAAGAGAGAGAGAGAGAGAGGTGCATATATGTGAGTGTGTGTGTTAGTATTTGTGTGTATGTATGGCTGAAAGAAGAGAGAGAGAGAGAGAGAGAGAGGGAGAGAGGTGCAGCTCAATATAAAACAGAGACATATTGAAAAAAGAAAAAAGAACCAAAAGGAAACTAAAGACAAAACAGAATGGAGGCCAAAAAAGAGGACATGATCTATTTAAAGATTGTGAAGACGGAAACGAACATTAAGGCAAAAATGATGGTCGCTGCTGATAACCCAAATTCATTTCGCCACTTGCACCCGACCACAGATAACCATTTATGTCCCTTCCTGCTAAATTTACTCATCTCTCTCTCTTTCTCTGTCTTTTTCTCTTCTCGGTGGACTGAACCTGCAATTTCCATCATTCTTTGGCGAGCTGTCATTAGAAAGCTCGAGGCTCTTACAAAAAAGTACGCCATGTATTTGAATATAGAAAAGTGTACTCCGTGCTTACATAGTTGTAAACGAGCAGATAAGCGCAATGTTTTTCGATTACACACTCAACATCCCCGTATATAGTTGTTATTTACTAATCTTTGCTTTGTCTGGCACACTTCAGGTTGCTTACAGCAACTGTTATTATTCCCTTGCAGTCACCCATCCCGAAACTGACCAAGCATATTGCTGTTTAACTTTAGAAATGGCGAAAGCAGAGTTTTCAGCGTGACTTGATCGTAAATCAATCCTCATTTACTCTCATTAACTAAAGTAAGATTAATTTAGCTGACCCAGTCGGCTGGGGCAGCAGAATACACCGACTGCATTTCTTCAGAGGGGTAAGACTCCCCCCAAAGTGTCCTGTGTATGACACTAAATAGTCTGATGGTGAAACTCTAGTAATGCTGGAGCTATGGGAAAAGCGGGGTATCTCTTTATTGCCATTGCTCCTAGATTCACTCTGGCTTGTACTGTAAGCACTTGATAGGGTCTTATCTATGGGTCAAATAGTTCTAAACAGTGTATTTTTGTTTAAATTGTTTGAAATAGAACTGTTTTGACATTTAAATGAGTGTAAACAAAAAACTGTATTTGTGCTAAACTGAATAGTTTGAAATAGAAGTGTTTATATGTATGAAATTGATAATCTACAATAGTTGACATGCTACAAAACCAAACCAGACCAAACCAATAAGTTTAGCATAAGACCTGAATAATGAGGCAAACATTGAAGAAGTGAACACACTAGCAATTATTTACTCGGCTAACTCACTCACCATTATACTTGGTGGCTCAAGTTACAGAAGTGAAGGTTTATTGTGAGAATCGAGCTTGTTAATCAATGCACCATACAAAAACCCCCTGAAAATTTCACAAGCATAAATTCCTAATATTCTGCTACCCAATGTAGATAATTATAAATTATATGCTTTTTGTATGATGAGCTTGGAGATTATCAAACTACGGAAAGTGTGCTGTTTGGATTACTATCGTAAAAGGCTCGTAGTGGTCCACTCAAAGAATTAAACGAACTCAACCCTCGTCAAGTTTGGAAAACTAGTCTCTTAATCAGAATATCACAGCAGGTATTCGGTTTCACATTCCATACATTTGCCCACGAAATAATTTTAAACACACTCGAACAAACTTATCTATCTATCTATCTATCGATCACGGATTATATATATAGCGTATTGGATATTTCATCATCATCATCATCATCATCATGTCGCGCTGGTAGCACGGATATCCCTGACCCTCTCTCGCCACTCCTCCCTATCGTTCATCGCACTAGGCTGGTCCTCAGGACAGTATCCCGTATCCTCACACAGCTGCTGAATGTATGTTCGTGCTGGTCGTCCTGCTTTTGCACGGCCATGTGTGGGGGTCCATAAGAGTACATCTCTTATGTGTTCGTCCCTGCTTCTCCAGCAGTGTCCTGCATGTCTGGTTCGTCTAACTTGAATAGTTTTCGTGATAGGAGGCAGGTGGCCGTACAGTTGGTGTCTTGTGGGGTGTTGTCGCCAGGACGTGTTCAATATTGCACGCAGCATTCTTGTGTAATTGCCATCTAGCTTCTTCTCCAGCCGTTTTGTTAGCGTTCATGTGGTGCACCCGTATAGCAGTATCGATGTGACCGCTGCCTGGAAGAAACTGCGTTTCATTTTATCGGTAAGGTTCCATATAATCGATAGCCTATTGATAGCTGTCCATGCTTTCGTTAACCTCGTGTCGATGGCCTTTTCGGTTGATTCGACGCTGCTTCCTAGGTAAGTGAATTTGTCTACTAGTTTAAGCGGGGTTCCGTTTAGAGTGGAGATGTCCCCCGTTTGATTATAGCACATATATTCCGTTTTGTGTGCATTAACATAGAGGCCTATGCCCGCAGCTGCTTGTTCCAAACTATGCAGTAGTGTTTCGGCTTGGTCGGGTGTATTTGCCAGTATCGCTATGTCATCGGCGTAGTCGGCGTCGGTAATTGTTTTTGCGGGGTACCATCTGCTTTTTTTGATTTTGTCAATCGATGTTCTAAGTACGTAGTCTAGACAAATGATAAAGAGGTACGGAGCCAGCGTGTCCCCTTGTAGTACTCCTGCTACAATGTCGAAGTATTCTGTGTCTCCATCTGGTGATTGTACTTTTACTTTGGTGTTTCTATAGAGAATCGGTTTCTTTAGGTATTCCGTATGCTAGTAGGATTTGTTCCATCTTTCCTCTGTGAATGGAATCGAAGGCCTTCGTAAAGTTGACAAATATTAATGTCGCTTGTAGGTTTTTTGCCCGTACACCTTCAAGGATTCTACGGATGGTTAATATTTGTGAGGTTGTGGATCTATTTATTCGGAAGCCATTTTGGTTTTTCCTAAGTATGTTGTCGATTTTGGGTTCTATGCGGTTTCGTAGTAGGGCATTGTAGATTTTGGCTGCTATGGATGTAAGTGTTATGCCACGGTAGTTTTTGGCTAATCCGAGGTCCCACTTTTTAGGGAAGGGGAGGATGCATCCCTTCATCCGTCTATCTATCAGGTTTTGATTGTATACTGCATTGCAGTGTCGGAGCAGTATGTCGTCGAATTGTCTAGTCTTCCATACTTCTGGGGGAATCTCGTCCAGCCCTGCAGCTTTCCTATTTTTAATTTTTCTGAGAACCGAGTCGAGTTCTTCTTGTATGAACGGTCCTAGTTTAATGTCTAATTGTTTACTAATTATTCTGGTGATTGGTTCATGTGTTATTTTCGGTGGGTTTCCTAGTAGGTTTTCGAAGTGCTGTTGCCACAGTTTTATTCTTTCTTGTTGGTTTGCTGCTTTAAGTTTTGCTTTGGCTGTGTTTTTTCTTCTACTCACTTCGTTTATTGTTTGCCAGGCTATCCTAGATTGTCTATCTTCCACCGAGTCTCTAATCTTATCTATCTGATTTTGAATGTATTCTGTCTGTTCCTTTATATATATGCCTGCTAATTGATATTGAGCCGTTTTTAGTTTTAAGGAATTTGTGTTTGTTGGGTTTTTTCGATAGTTTTGGGGGGCTGTTTTCACTAGTGCAGGTTTTTCTCTCATCGCTAAAGTTTCCCATGGGATTCTATATTTAGTTTTGAGTTTTGTTGAAATGCATTTCGCTGCTGCCTCGAGGTGCGCATTGACGAAATTTTCATATTCGTCGTTTGGTGTACTTTTTTCCGTCCTTTCTTGTAGTGTTTCGTATCTGTTTCTTAATTCTAATACGTATTTATCTCTTATATCTCTGTTGTTCAAAAGGGAGCCGTCATAGTGTTTGGTGGTCGCTGTTCGTTTGGCGTTTTTTCGTAGGCTTAGCCGTATTTTCGCCGTGACTCTTCGGTGATCGGTGGACACACCCTCGAAAGAGGAGTATGCCTCGCAATTCATTGCACCATTTTTCCATTTCTTGTTTATAAGGACGTAGTCTATCTGAGCTTTAGTATTGTTCGCGTACGTGTATGTCCATAGTTTGCCCTCCCTTTTTTGGTAGTTTGTATTGAGGCATGCTAATCTATTTTCTATCATGAAATCTGTTAGATGTTGCCCATTCCTATTTGACGTGTTGTGGAAGCTGTATTTGTTGTTTCCGTTTTTCCCGATTTGGGCATTCATGTCTCCGCCAATGACTAACATGTTGTGTTTCGGGATGCTACGCACTAATGAGGATAACTCATCGTAGAAGGTGACTAGTTCAGTTTCTTCACTAACATTGGTGGGGCTTTGAATCTTTTCTAAAAGCTAAAAATTGTTAGAGGCCTAACAGTATTTTAGAAGAAAAAGTAAAAGCCTAAAACTCCCAATGCTACCACACAAAAAAGAAAAAAAACTGTCGTTTGTAAAAACTCTATAATTCCTAAAGCCTCCCCGGCTCCCAACGGTAGTATAGAAGAAACACTAAAAAGCCTAGGAAAATGTCCGAATACCGCAAAAAACCCCAACAAAAAACGAAAAATTTCAGTACCAGTAAAAGTCTGACGAAAGTACCTTAATCTTGGACTTTAACTAAGTTGAAACTTAAGAAAACTTAAATCAAAATTACCCCCCCCACTTTTTTTTACGTACACATGGGAAGCAGCATGATGTACGTAAAGGTATTTGTATAAACCCATGGACGACCAAACTCAATACCTAATCGGGTCCTGGACGTGAGTTTGACGACTTTACGCTCAGGATCGTTAGTTCGATCGGGGAACTACTGCTCCTCTATAAGAGTGGCTTCAATAGAAGAGAATAAAACAGCCATCGAAAGATAACCATGACCCACACTCAAACCACATACACAAACCGCATCGCTCTTCGCGCGGGTAAAAAAGGGGTGCGTCCTGCTAAGGTTGGAGCCCTGGCCTCAGTGTTCGAAAAATCAGCTACAGAGCTCAAACGACAAAAACTACTAAAATGCAAGCAAACACTACAAATAGCGACATTTAACGTAAGAACTTTAAATAGAATAGGACAACTACCAGAGCTAATCGTATCGGCCGTAGAACATAAGATTGACATAATATGCATACAAGAACACAGATACACGCACACCGAAGATATCAAATATCACGAAACTGGCAATGGATGGTCGCTCGTCACTGTATGAGCATGGAAAAACTCTGTCAACGCCGCAGTAGGAGGGGTAGGATTGTTTATAGGACCTAGAGCATTAAAAACGCTAAATAGCAATGAGAAAATACAACCGAGAATGATGGCAGCTACTATTGGATATTTAAACGAATTAAAAAAAAACAATCGACCCATCACACCCTATATATATGTGTGTGTGTGTGTGTGTGTGTGTGTTCAAAGGAATCGAATAAACAAAAAATTCTTCTCTCAGTAATAATCCGTTTGTTTTTTCATTTTTACACAAAGTAGCTTGAACCATTGAGATCACGCATTTTCTCTGTGAAAGCTAACACTTTAACTGTATGTTGTATTTTGTCTTTTTATATATATATATATATATATATATATATATATATATATATATATTACGTGTGAACAAAAACGCGCAACTACTAAAACATTGTGCTTTGTAAAAATCACCAAACATTAGCGATTTATCGAATTTTAATAAAGTTTTTGCTTAGTAACAGATGATGTAATTTCAAAAAACAAAGTTAACTGAATTTCGGAAAATTATTCTTTTTTTTTTGTTTTTGGTAATTTCGTTATTTAAAAAGTTATTAATTATGTATTGTCTTGAGTTTTACACATTTTAATGATCTTTAAAAAAAGTTATTCTGTTTTCTTTATATATATATATATATATATATATATATATATATATATATATATATATATATATATATAATTGTTGTTCGTTTGTTTTCATGGGCGTCTTACTTATTTCATTTAAAAAATGATGAGGTACATATAATTTTAATTTTCTAGGGGTTTTCTTTTGCTTTGAATAAAAAATAAAATAAAAAAGCTAAAAGAAAAGAGAAAAAAATCACATGATTCTATTTCTTTTTTTATTTTTTAGGATGTTTTGAAAATTTAAAACTGAAAATCGTAAAAATTCAAACAAACAAACAAACAAACAAACAAACAATTTTTGATTAAATTTATGAACAAAGAAATTATAACCCGTAACACAAATTATTACTACTTTTGGTTATTGTACTTTCGTAAACCACCCCTACTTGGCGTTTGTTTACACTTTGCCGAAGAAAATAAACCCATGAAAGCTGGACATTCAATATTTCTTTATTTTACGCATCAATTTGTTGAATTATATTCTATAAAAAAGAAAAAAAACTTTAAAACAGTATATTCGCATTTCTAATTTCGGTTTTCTTCGATTTTTGCATCTTTTTTGCAGGTGCACGTTTTTATTTATTCCTAATAGTAATAATTCAGCCGGATACAAACTTCGCAGATTGCAAGAGATCAATCACCTAATGACATTAAACTGTTTGCAAAAAATGAAAAACAACAATAAAACTCTCATACAAGCCGTTAGAATATACAGTCAGGACATAGGAATGGAATTTGGCATAGAAAAATGTGTCATGCTTGTCATGAAAAGTGGCAAACGACGGAATGGAACTACCAAATCACGACAAAATTAGAACGCTCGGAGAAAATGAAACCTACAAATACTTGGGTATCTTGGAGGCTGACACCATCAAACAAGTGGAAATGAAAGACAAAATTCAAAAAGAATATTTCAGGAGAACTAGAAAACTACTCGAAACAAAACTCTTCAGCAGAAACCTTATCAAAGGAATAAATACCTGGGCTGGACCCTCGTTAGATATTCAGGACCCTTTCTCAAGTGGACCAGAGATGAACTTAAACAATTGGATCAAAGAACAAGAAAACTATTGACCATGCATAAGGCATTAGATCCCAGAGACGACGTTCACAGACTATATGCGTCTAGAAAAGAGGGAGGAAGAGGACTTGCCAGCATCAAAGACAGCGTTGATGCATTGATACAACGGCTTGGACTACATAGAAGAATACGAACGAGGACTGATTACAGCCATCAGAAACGATACGGACAACACGATAGACGATAGAATGACAATAACTAGGAAACAAAAATGGGACGAAAAACAACTCTATGACCGCTTTAAACGAACTATGGAACATGAGGGTGACAAATATACCAATTGTGATTGGTGCTTTTGGTACAGTAACTAAAAGATTATTGAAGAGAATGGAGGATTTTGAAGTAGGCGGACGACTGGAGACTATCCAAATTACAGCATTATTGAGAACGGCCAGAATACTGAGAAGAATCCTAAAGACTTGAGGAGACTTACTGTCATTCAAACTCCAGTGAAAGGCCATCAGCTAACGCTGATGTGAAAAACTCTAATAAATAATAATAATGGTTATAGTTATATCGCAACCTACAACAAAAACAACCCAGAACTATTCAGAGTAAAAAATAAAAAATCTAGAACTTTAAACAATGACAAAATCAAAGAAATACTCGACACAACAAAAATAAATAAAAGCCAGAGACTGACCCTTAATACAAGGACATCACCTCACAAGTGTAATATCAAAATAGAAGAAAACAGAAAATTAGATGTATCGAAACACCTATACCAATGTAGTCAGTGTAATTTAAAATAATGCTCATAAATCAAACGAAAGACTACACGCTACTTCAAATAAAGGAAAATAAATTTATCGATGAATTCAAACCAAAATTAAATAAAACATGAATCATACACACTCAAAAATGGAAACAAACATACATACATATATATATATATATACAAGTAAATATACACACACACACACACAAAATCTCAAGACACACATTCACATATACACAGAGAAAAATAAATGTAAGTGAAATCCGAAACCACTCCAACACACACACACACACACACACACACACACACACACACACACACACACACACACACACAACGTATCAAATATTAAAAGCAAATGAGGGGTAAAGTAGACAAAAGTAAACTCACTCTAAGAAAAAGAGAGGAATAACCTTCATAAAAACCCATAACGAACTGAAAACCATTCAAACTGCAAACACTAGCGAGTTCAAGTCTCATTGAATGCCCCATTAACAAGGCCTTGTGCTATATATGTTTTCTGACGAAAGCATCAAGCTGGAAACATACACGTATATAAGAACAAAATAAATAGATCCTAAAATGATACAAATCTCTTCGTTGATCTTTTCATCTTAAAATATTTTATTCTCACTTTGGACTTACAAAAAATTATATATATATATATATATATAAGAAATGGACAAACGAGAATAAACAATCGTAAAACAGCGTTTGATAAATCAAAAGTACCCAATTGTTCTCCAGCGGAGCAGTTTAGATACTAAAAGGAATTTGGATGTCATCTTCTTAATTTTGCTCTTTATTTCTCTCCCAAAAGATTTCATCTAATAATTGTGTTTTCTTCTTTATTGAAGATATATCAAACTAATAGGAATGATACAAAAATAAGAAGGTGAGATCCCCATTCCTTTTCATTATCATTAAGTCGTACTGACAGCATGGATTCCTTTGACTTTCTCTCTTTCTCTTTCTCTGCCATCCGTCCCCATAAGTTATTGCTTTTAGCAACACCTCTACACCGCATACCGTGTCTGTATAAAAAAAAAAACTCACACGAACGCCCTTACATATATATTCATATGATTTTGATATTTGCTTTACACTTTCGTTTATTTTACAACTGTTGCAGTTTTACTTTCTAACACTTTAAATTTAATTCGCCTCCACACACACACACACACACACACACATATATATATATAGATGGGATATTCTAAATAAACCTCTTATTTATTTTCACATGAACAACAAATACAGGGAATCCAATAATAACATCTAATATTGCAAGTTTTCAACTAAAAAAACATTTTTCCACATCATCACTATCATAGCGATGCATTTTCCTTTTCGGTCTTTCCAGAGCCTCCAAAATGGCAAGGCTTCTTTTTGTTCTTTTTTTTTTTTTTGCAACAAACTATCGCAAAGTTACTGATTAGTAGTTTTCTAGTTGAAAAGCCAGCTCTCTTCAACGATGCTATTGTTCACCTTGTTAAAATTAATGCTTTATACTTACTTCCACCGTATCAGCGAGAGATTTTATTCTAGCGAATTTTCCATTGTTCGAGGCACCTCTAAAATCCTTTTCGACTTATTTTGAAGCTGCACTTTGCTATCTTTTTATCGATATCCTTGTTCTGAAATCTTACTCTTAAGATGAATCTTCAGTTTGGGAAACAAAAACAGTCGGTTGGTTTGTTTCAACAAAATCTATTGTTCGTAAACAAATGAAACAGTATCGAAAATTGGCACTGACTTGTCAATATGAGATCTACACGTATGGGCAGCAGTCTAGACATTTAGACAACCTCACTTTATTATATAAGTCATTTACTGGATCAATTGGCCGTGTGGGTAGAGTGTTCGCCAGTGGTCCATGAGAGCTGGGTTCCATCCCGGGTCGATTCATATCAAAGACTTTAAAAATGGTACTTGATACCGCCTTGCTTAACACTCAGCAATATAAGATACGTACCAAAGGTAAAGTGGAGCAATCCTGGGAAAAGAGTAGCGCCCTCCCCAACACCTCAGTGTAGTAGCTATTGAAAAGGGAGCCTTCGGGTCAACCTCGACTACGGTCGCCAACTTAAATTGTGTGCACATGTTCATGTAAATTTAAGATTTAAAAAATTTAAGAAATAAAAATTCAGTTTAGATATTTTCGTGCACATCACGTAGTTTTACATACACATGTCTTATGAAGTTAGTCATGATTAGAGACTAATAACAATGAATAATAATAATATAGAACAATTAATGATTTCAGCAGAATGATTTTTCAGATTTTAAATGAAAATAAAAAATCCAACTTGGACACCATTGAAAAATTAATTTCGCTTGATGAATAATATTTGTTATCTTGTTTTTTAATTGTTATCACTTTATTTAAAATATTAAATCATCCAAATCTTTGGTCTCACGAGCTATACACTCCAGAGATATCACCCTGAAGCTCTAAAGCACTTTTCTAATTATTGCCTTTTGCATTAATGCAATTTTGTGACGAATAAAACGTTTCAATTCATCAGTTGTCTGGAGCCTAGGTTTAAAGACTTGAGCCTTCAGGTACCCCAGATGAAGTCAACACCAGGGTATCAGGTGAGCAAGCCGAGCACGGGAGGTCACCACTTAGAGAGATGAGTTTCAATCACAAACTAATGATGTTCACTATTCCACGCCATGAAATGGCATGGCTGTTGCGAAACAAAAATATACTTCCCAACCCCTCTCCGCTATTAACGAAATCTTCAATCCAGGAGATTATTCTGTCGGGCGTTGTATGATAAACCAAGTAAGCTATGTGTTATATGGCATTTACTTTTTAACAACATATCAGATACTTATAGGTTATCTAATGCTTCATTTGATTCATTTTAAACATTTGACTATAATCTTAACCATATTTTCAATGTTAGATTGCATTTTTGTAAATATCACTATTTCCATTTGTCTATAATCATTTGTTTGCACAATATCATGTCAATTATTCTTTTCCTATACAAATTTACACAATTATATGGTTTCAAATATTCCTACCTAATACAAATAATTTGTACACAATTATTTAGTTTCCAGTATGTTAAGCAATTATATGGTTTTAAATCACAAATAATAAATTCCTCTTTCATGTATTCACGATTGATTTAATTATTAATATGTTTTACCCTTTTGAGAGTATTTTTTACATCAGCGTTAGCAGATGGTCTTTCAGTGAAGTTTGAGTGACAACAAGTCTCCTCACGTCTCAAGGATTTCTCTCAGTATTCTGGCTGATCTCAATAATGTAGTAGTTTAGATGGTGTCCTCTTGTCCTGTTATTTCCAAGTCCTCTAGTCCTTGTACCAATTCTTGTTAATTATTATAAGGTTTGGTCGTCTGGCCGAGATTAGGTGATCCGTTTGTATTTCAAAATCCCAGAAAAGTTTTTCAGGACAGATTATGGGTTGTGTATATACCATTTGTTCGTATGGTCAAATTTAAATTTCTTGCGTAATTCCCCGTGGATTACCTTGCCTAACCAGTCGTGTCTAGTCTTATACTCCTTCTGTGCTCACATTCGCATATTATGCGATTGATGGTTTCGTCTCTATCACCCCGTAATCTACATTTACTATTTTGTTGCGTCTTATCCTTATTTTGATATGATTGGTCCTCATGGTGTTGTTTTGATCTGCCATTAGAAGAGATCCACTTTCTTAAGGTTTCCTTTCTAAGCCACGTTCATGTTTTCTCGTGTTAGATGTCGCTTGTTAGCCGTTTAAAACGTCTATTGAGTTGTTTTTCTTCCCATTTTTGCTTTCTGGTTATTATCGTTCTATTGTCTTCAATACTTGCATATCCTCTTCCCCCTTTTCTTGACACATATAGTCTGTCAACGTTACCTCTTGGGTGCAAGGCCTTATGCATGGCCATAAGTTTTCTTGTTCTCTGGTCCATTTTTTTTTAGTCCTCTCTGGTACACTTCAAGAATGGTCCCAAATATCTAACGAGGTGAGACATCCCAGGTATTCATCGCTTTGATCAGGTTCCTACTCTAAAGTTTTGTCTCGAGTAGTTTTTTGGGTTTTTTTCTTTCATCTCCACTTATTTGAAGGTGTCAGCTTCCAATATTCTCAAGTATTTGTAGGTTTCCCTTTCTCTGAGCGTTCTCGTTTTTTCTTGACTTTGTAATTTCATTCTGTCCGTCATGTTTCGTTTCCCGCTTTTCATTATTAGCATGGTGCATTTGTCTATGCTAAATTCCATCCCTATATCCTGACTGTATATTCTCTCTGCGTGTATCCAAATCTTTTTCGTTTTTGGCAAAGAGTTTGATGACGTCCATTGATCTTTTCCTATGGTGTACTAAGTTAGTATCCGGCTGTGCATTTCCTGAGTATGTGGTTAAGTGGCATCATGGCTATTACAAATAGTAATGGTAATTGTGCATCTCCCTGAAAGAAACCTCTTTAGATATTCACTTCAGCCAAGCTTTTCTCTTCTGCTGTCAATTCCACTCTCCAGGTTTTCATGGTTTTCTCGATAAAGTTTATGACTTCATCTCATATCTTGTACATTTTGAGGCAGTTTATTATCTAGCTTTACGATACCATATGATATGCTTTTTGTAGTCGATCCAGGCCATAGGTAAATTTTTCCGTTTTGTCAAGCTCTCGTTGAGGATGTGTTGATCAATGTAGAGTTGCTCACCTGTGCCTTTGGTCCACTTTTGGCATTCTCTCAGTTCCTCGGGGAACAATCCACGGCCTGTTAGCGAGTCGTAAATCTCTTCCCTTGTTTTTGCAGTTAGTAATTTCCACATCATTGATGGGTCTATATTTGTTTGGGACGGTTCCTATGAGGTGATCTTTCTGGATTAGTCTGGTCTTTCCTTTGGTCATCCATTCGGGTATGTGTGCTTCTTGTAGGCATCTATTCATTTTAAGTGCTACTCTGTCGTGGATGGAAGTGAATTTTTTGAACCAGAATTCACGTATGCCATCATGGCCTGGCGTTTTCCATTTTCGTATGTTTTCTTTGTGTTGTTCTGGGTGAGTCGATGTGCATTTTCGCTTTCGGTCCTTCTTCGAGTCCTTCTAACTTTTTTCCTACGTTGTTTATCGTCTCGGGTTTTTTGTTATATTCTCTTGGTTGCCAAATTCTACTCCAACAATGATTAGTTTCTTTTGCATTCAATTGTTGGTATGTCTTCATGCCATCTCCTTCTACTTGTTGGTAGAATTTTTGTTGTCGTTTTGGAATGTTCTATTTTGTCTGTATTATCATTATTATTAGTAGTAGTAGTATTCCAATCAAATAACGATGATTTAGTTTTAGTTTATTTAAAAGCATATGAAAGCATATGGACACCCTCTTTTCAGAGAATTAATTTTTATTTATTGTGGACTTTTTGTCCTCATCTTGGTAGTTTTTTGTGTTGTTTCTTCTTTCACTACGTTTCGGCCAAATTCCACCTCTGGCCTTCTTCAGGTGATTTTACCGCGACCTCGGATAGGAATGATGAGTCTTGTAACCGTATTCCCAGTAATTACTGCCTTCCATAGTTGTTGTCTATGCCCATCGCTGGTAACTTTCGCTAATCTAGATAGAACCGGTGCTTCTGCATGACTTTAGCGTTGGTTGGTAAAGCTATAACAATTATTGAAGTATAAAAACTGAAAATATGAAGTTATTTTGCACGCCGTTTGGCATTCATCGAATTGTTTTTTCCCATGGAACTTTTTGATATTTTATTTCGATCAACTCCAGTCATTTTTTTTTGTCAGAAATACCTTCACTTACCGTGAGAAGACATCATATGTCACTTTGTTGAAGCTCATAAGATTTATCATCTTGAGGCCAAATTTTTTTCTTTTGTTTGTCATTTCTACAAGTGGCATTTGTGCATACCTGTTTATATTATGGAAGTGTTTGCATATTAGATAAAGCGCAGATTTTAAGGGGTGAAGAGAGAGAGAGAGAGAGAGAGAGAGAGAGAGAGAGAGAGAGTGTGTATGTGTGTGTGTGTGTGTGAGAGAGAGAGAGAGAGAGAGAGAGAGAGAGAGAGAGAGAGTGTGTGTGTGTTCAGTCACTGTTGTTTAAATGAATCTTAGTATATCTTAATGTTAAAAACTTCCCATTTCTAAATCCTGCTTAAAGGGCTGAACAATTTTGGTGCAAATCCTCCTCGAAGCAAGATTGAACACACGTCTATATGTCAAACTAATTGTTACTAGTTCTGCCTTTATCGGGCTTTACTTTTGTAATGAATCTGGATTATACGGCCGGTATATATATATATATATATATATATGTATATATACAAAAGAAAAGTAGGAATCTCAGGAACGTTTTCGATTAAAGCAAAAATGTCTATCACTAAGTCTTCCCCAATAACAAAAACTGTAAGACTTCACATCTAAAATCCTCATTTTGTTTGTAACCCGGTACAAAATGCCCATATATAATTAAAACCCAAAGCATTTTCTACTTGCTATTGTGACGCGAAAGGTTTACTTTTATCCCAGAACGGGGTTTTATTTTCGCACGTGTGAAGACGGGGCAGGTTGGCACTTGATCCCCTATAGAATAAGTCCTCTTTCAGAGTTTTTCTCTCAGGCATATAAGACCTGTCATATTACGTGAGGGGTTAATTTAGGGACAGACCGACCGCCGCTGGCAAGGGGTTCCAAATTTCACACTATCCACACACCCACCAGGTCGCTAAACTTCCTCCCCCAGACAACAGAAGATATGGACCAATAGGTTTTAGTCGTAATAATATTATATTGTTGTATTCGACAACTCCGGTTTCCCGTGTGATATTCTAGAGGAATTTATTGGACAATTTTAAGCAAGATAACATAAGGCGAATAGAAGCTGAAAAGGAAACGTGACACAACAAATTCGTAGCAGAACTGCCAAGAACAACTTAGACCACGTGGTAACATAAAAATACAGGAATCCTTTACTATACAAAGAGATACACTTTCAAAGTGTCAAATATGTATAATGAATTGAACAGTCCATGGACATAAATGTCTTTCTTTTCTGTTCTTTCGTTTTCCTTCATATTGAGAGGGAGAGAGAGAGGGTGGTATATAAAGTTTGGGTATAAAGGAGAAATGGCCCCAAAGTTACTTATCTTATTTTTCGACGGGGTTCCACTGGAGAATCTTTCTTCTTTCACGGGCTAATAGACTTTATGCTATTTTTAATACTGGCTTGAAGAACTCGGGTCCCTCTTGTCTCAGATATTCTTTTGTCTTCTACCCGGAATACTGGCTTTGGTTCGTCTGCCCGCTACGAACCCTGCCAAACAACTAATTTTTCTTTTCGTTTTTTTTTCGCTGACGGGAAGAAGGTGCCACTTCCGTTTTAGGGTCTCAGCCAATCATTTGGCTTCTCCCTCCTTCCCCCTTGGTGTCCGGCGACCTGAGGTTACTAAGTACCAACATCTGTTGATATCCCCTCTGTGACCTACATTCTTTCTTAACGGTCACTTTTTTGATGGGTTGCCACTGTTCATTCCAACGGGAGGATAGTATTAATCTTATTTCTATCGTCTCCGTGGGATATCACGTGACACTAGGGATATTAAATGGGTCAAAAGATCTTTCTCGGATAAGGAAGTGTTTACCTGGTTGAAATGATTTAGAAGATAATTTTGTTCTATATATATTTGGTGACCATAATTAAGGTAAGATAAAACCAACCAACGCTCCTTATAAATATATACATAATTTTATTTTTGCTTATAAAGTGTCAATGCAGTAGATTTAGGTAATAAATACTACCTAATAAGCTCCGTATCTTTGATTTAGAAGACAATTGATTTTCTTAAAATAAACAATTGGTAATAGGCGGTCGTGTGGGCAATCGTAACACAGAAAAAAAAAGGTACCTCATAGAGAGATTATTTGAGCAGTACACTTAAAATGCCTTTTCAGAACAAAGCAATTTCCAGTCCAATTTGCAATTGATTGATAATTTTATTGCGTCTGTATTCACAGTGGATGACATTATTTAATTATCGAAATTTTTTATATAACAAATAATTAATTATAACCTTTCACTTCTTTTTAAATATAATCATTAATATCATCATGGACCGCTATTATAACGGGAACCCAATAGATTCACGAATTGTCTAGTTTTTAATATATTCAGACTCTTCTTCCGAAAACATAGACTTGAAAAATATTTCTAATTAACATTTTCGTTTAAGTTTCACGAGACTAGGGAAATTATAATTTTTTTTTCTAATTTGGTATCTTATTCGATAAAACTAGTGAAATCTTTCCAGAAATTTTTCTATTAAAACTGATTTTATGCTGTTGCTGTTTAATGAAACTTACATAAATTTCAATTTATTGATCGTGTTGTTTGAGTCTGTCTTCGCTTTCATCTATTGCATTGACTATACCAGTAGAAGAAGTTTTGATGCTAATAAAACAATATAAGAAATACTGTGATAAAATCGTATCATTTACAAGACGGCCCGTGAATATACTCAGCGAAGCCTAGAATACATCCCCTGTAGAGGTATAGAATCTCCGTTGTTATTAGCTATTCTGTTAACTTGTTTTTAAAAGTGTTAACTTGGAGCAAGGAACAAGGATTGACAAGGATAAGGGAAACACGTATGTGAAAATAACAATGACTTATTTAGTCACCATGTTACATTCTGATGTCAGGCAACTCCATTTGAATTTGGATGGAATGGTGGTGTGCGTATGTGTTTGAAACCATTTTACTAGCCGAAATCTGAAAATTTCACAAGTGAAATCAATGTAATTATCAAAGACTAGGGTTTCTTGGACTCCAAATCGGTTTAAAATTTTCTATAATTTCAGGATGGATGGTTTACTCTGAGGTGAGGCGGCTGATCGGAAAAATTACAGGCCATCTACATCTATTACTAACATTCGATATCAATTGGTCCTGCAATCCAGGACAGACCAAGAAAAGAGTTCGTATTTTCTCGGGAATTTTGCGGCAAATTGATATTTTGTAAAGTTATGGGCAGTCCTCTAATTGTTTGTCCATGTTTGGCCAAAAGTAACTGCTAGGTAACAAAGTCTTCGTGCGGCTAATGCCTTGATGTCCAAAATGAAATCGTTTTTGGATCCTATTTTGTTAGATCAAAGGAACAATCACATGTTCCTCTAGAAGAATAAAGACATTCACGATAGACAATGATGATTTGAGTTTTTAAGAGGTTAGAAGATATTTGTCAGGACATTCGTACAATGGTAGTGAATCACCTTCTGCAAAAGTGGTTCAGAAACTGTGGCTTCCTTGATTATTTGCGAGGTGATAGGTAGTACTTTTATCGTAGCTGTAAATAGAAAAAATAATTTCTGATTTTACCGATACTGCAGCAACAAAGGAGTCTTCAGTTCGACATTTGAAAGTTTGGATAAGGCATATGCTTAGCAAATTGAATTCATTGATTGGTACTTAATGAAAAAGTGGCCTATCTTTTTAACTGATTTTCAATATAAACTTTTATTTGATCCCAAAATGTTAACCAGAGGTTTGCAATTAGTAATCAAAATAAATTGACGTCCATAAAATATTTTGTGAAATTTCTTTATGGCAAATATATCTACCCAAAGCTTCCTTCTCAATTTGACTGTTTTTCCGCTCTGCAGGAGTCTAAGATCTTGTTTCATGAGCAATGGCCTTCTGACAACCATCAGGCAAAATACTTGAAATCACGGCTCCAACACCACAAACTGAAGCATTCGAAATTATGGTGATGTTAAGGGACCGTTTGTAATGTATGAGAAGCAAGTCTGATGAAAGCAAATATTTCTGAGATCATTTCCATGGATCATCCTTTTCCAGAAATATTTTTGGGGAGTCAAAACACGGAGTTTCGGTAAAAATGACCTGTAATGGCCTACCAAACTAAGAAAAGAACATAGTTGTGAATTGTTGTTGGTGCTTGCATGCTTTTTATTGTAGAAATATGTTCTGTTGTCCATTTTTATCAAATATAAAACCCAGATACTTGATCGGCGTCGGAAAAAAATGATATTTCTCGACTTGAACATGAAAATCATATTCCTGAATCCGTTCAAAGACAAAGAATAAACAGTGTAAGGATTCACCCTTAGTTTCACTCGCAATAATGATATCCTTACTTAATGCAGTAGATCCATATAACCCAGTCAGCATAACAATATTACCTGCTGGAATAAAGCAGACGTTGACAAAACGTCAAAAGTAAGCCGCTTGTAACGAAATAATGGACGATTCGTAATGTGCATGCAAAGAAGTTTAAATTCCGGTGGAAAATCTGCATATATACGAACTTTGTTGCTTACTTTCATTGGGCTGCCTATGAAGAGTAATTTGTTGGCTTGATTACTCTGGCTTGTTCGAGGCGATGTAACTCTTTTTCTACTAATTCAAGGGTGGCGTAAGGAATTGTGTTTGAGCCTAAAACTGTCATTTTGTCGGGTTCCACCTTTGACTTTGGTGTAACACAATGAAAACTTTGCCGAATATCGTTTTGAGAGAATGTTCAGAGTAGTTTTCAATTTCGGAAAAGAGCAAATATATTCAACACAGCATTGAGTGGCATTGACAAAAGATCCAGCGCGTCTGTCGAGTCAATTCTAATCAAATTGAGACAAGAAATTCTTTCTCAGAAAAACAAACATTGCAATTCAACTTACTGGAAAGCCAAATTTCATCACCAGATGCAGTTCGAGCAATGTGGTCTATTTTTAATATGTCAGTTTTTCCTTATTGTTCCAACGTAAACTGCAAGATTAATGTAATGTCTGAAGCTGTATTATATTGGAAATGAATACGGATTTTGTTGACTGAAACTCTTATATACTTTCTGCGTGATTCAAATTCAACTATAAAAGTCACTGACACCGAATGTTAATTTGTTGGCTTATGATATGTGTGTGCGTGTGCGTGTGTGTGTTTTCACAGATTTTCTTTGGAGTGGCTTTGAAGTAGAATCGGAAGATTTAGCTTATGAAAGGTGACAAAAGTTTTCCTTGTGTCCGCGTTTTTATGTTTTTTGTACAGACAAGAATTAGAATAATGTCGATCACCAAAAAAGAAGGAGTTTTCTTCAACACACGAGATGAGTTCTTGCTTACTTGGACGCAGCTGTTTGTGGATAAATTTGGATATTGTTGAAACGTTATTGTATCTTTATTTAGATTTCGAATTCAGCTGGGAGATTTTTCACCGTTGTGTTTTTGTTCTGCTTCAGTTTGGCTGTGTGAGATTTAAGACCAGCGATGAAGATGAGACATTTAAACTGGTCTTCAATAAATGTCTGACGCTAGAACTTCTCATATTCAATATTAACATAACCAGCAAAAGTTACGTAGTCGTCTGAGATGCGTTTCGTAATTTTTAAATAGTTGTATCTGATTTGAAAGAGAGACTGTTGAATACCGAAAATTTCGATTAACTGGTCAACAGTTTTCGTGAATGTTAAATCTGAAGGCAATTTGGGCAGAATGAAATTTGTGAAACGTTCGTAATCTTTTGTTCCTAATTTACGGATTTCCACGCGTCATCTTTGTGAGAAAAAATTGTATTGAAAAGTGTCGTTCCAACGTTGAAACCATAACAGAGATTTCCTTATTAGAGGGATTTTACTTGAACGGCGAAATAGAGTTTGCCAGAAAATCGAGAGAAATGTTTTCGGTTGAATGTCCTGAGTTCTCGGCAGCCAGTTGAAGTTGAAATTAACGTGTTTGAGCTGTTATTAAATTTGAATGAGATTTCTCAAACTGTTTTTGCTCCTGAGGTAAAATCTGTTTTAACTCGTTTGACGAAGCGACCATTATTTTATTCTTTTTCTTTTTGATCAGAGAAATAATTTTAAACTAAATTTCAATCACCCAAACAGGTCTTATAAAAATGATCCTCGACACCAAATCTTTTAACAGTGGAAATTTGACGCAAAGAACCGAGATTGACTGAGATAAAGGTAAACACGTGTGAGAAAACAATAATGATTTATTTTGTTACCATGGTATATCCTGACATCCCATCCCAGCAGCAGAAAACTCAATTCTTTTTCCCTCCGAGAGATTTGTTTCTCTTTTGTACCTAACACCCCCTAAAAACGGAGCTAAGTTATTTTTGGCACAATCAGAAAGTCTGTTTCCATAGGTCACCTCATTAAACCGACTTTGTTTTAATTCAAGTATCATAGAAGGTGGGGAATAAATACCTACCCAGAAATTTCATGAATTTCTATGAAAATGCGAAGATTTTTCTCCTGTATATGCCATTTTGGTTTCGTTTGTTGTTATGTTTTTTGGCTTTCATTATTTATTTGTTTAATTTCATATTCTTTTATTATAGACAAGTTTTTTTTATGTTCCTTGGGTATGATACTAAACGGCATCCGGTTGTGAGGCTCCGGTTCTTGAACTCTCGGGAATGTTAAGAGTTACCATAACTACTTGGTCTACACTGATCCAGAGTTGTCACACCTGTTAGAATCTCATCCATGATTCAAATAGATCTGTCTGGAAATTATCACAAATTGTAATACTTGAAACCGCGTAACTGTGTGCAAATTATTCGTATTAGATAGGAATGCTTGAAACTATATAACTGTGTGCAAAAAATTATAATTATCATTAAATTGGAGAAGTTATTTAAAACAATATAATTATGCAAGAACTATTAGTATTAATACTTTTTGCTTGAATAACTGTTTACAAATGATTAACATTCGTCAATTGACACCATTTGAAAAGAAAAAGACAAACTTTAGAATTAAATAACCCAACAAGGTTTGAAATGCCATAAAATCAACCAGCAAGTCTTTGAGTTCATGTTCTTACAGTGATGCATAAGGATAATGATGCTTCTATTTAGAAAATAATGAAGTATTCTAATCAGTATTTTGCAGTTAATGTCTGTTACATTGTGAATTTGGAAAATTAAAAAAAATCAAACTTACTGACAACTTTCTTCAATGAAGTTTTGTAAGTTGTTTTGATGTCTGATATTCACATACGTTACAAAATCAAACTAATTATTCCTTTTTAAACTATTCTGATGTGAGATGAAACAAAGATATCTTAAAACAATTTGAAAGACAAGAGATTATGAGGTATTCAAAGTAAACCACCACTAGCTTGCCTAAAGTAGGTTTGGAAGAGTGTACACTACGATGAATAATTTTCGCACGACTAAATGGTCTAGATATTTCTTTTTTTTTAATTCTCAAAATCACCCTAAGTACGTTCAGTTGGCCGCTGTGGGCAAAGGGATACAAGATAAAAAAAAAAACATTAGGGTCGAAGTTTGTTTTACCCCCACCTTCGTATATCTTGGCTGATACTTTGAAAAGAATCATTAACATTCAATTTTTTCCTCCTGAATAATTTAATCCCTTCCTTAACACATTAACGCAAAGTTTCAGCCGATCTGTTTTACAGTTTCCATTGTAGAGAGGCAGTGGCATTGGTAGTTCAAAACGTTGTGTCGACGATATAAAAAACACTAAGAACTCATTCAGTCATCCGAAGAAAATGTCCTCTTTAATGTTAATTTTGACATGTCCTTCTTGTGTGAGTTTGTCAAAATATTTACAGACCGTGTAATTAGGTCTCATAAACTTAGATTTTCACATGGGAATCATGATTATATATCATTTTGACTAGTAGTATTCTTTATCTTCCTAATTCCCGTTGCCTTTTATCGCAACTCACTCGGGTCGTCTATGACAGCGGGGAACAGTGCATTTGACGCAAGAATAAAAAAATTTACTCTCGATGAGACTAAAACTCCAGTCCTCTTTTGCCCCGAAGAAAGCTGGGGCTAATTACCAGCTGTTTTATGTATGTACCAAAGGTGTATTACAAAGGGATAACAAACTAGAGAGATACTTATTTACTCTGAACAAAAAATTCAAAGTTGTAACCAAGAGGAAAACATGCATAAGGATGTTGTAATTCACAGTGCAAATGTTCCAGGAAATAAACTGTTGGAATGGTGAAAGAGCTGGGCGATGATGAAGAAAGAACGGATGCTGCTCTCTAAAGAACCCCCCTCCAAAAAAGAACAGACAAAAAAAAAACCCAACACAAATTCAAGTTTTTATAGGAAAAACACAAATAGATAAAAGCATTGAATACAGCATGTTTGAACATCTTCCATAAGAGTAATGACAAATGAGAGACAAGCTAACTATATAATGGCGATTGACGAGAGACGGACATCCTCCATAGGAACTAATGACCGACTCTGCACACGAAATAGAAAAAATAAGATGAGGAGCCTGTCCAGATATGGAAACATTATTCCATTCTAAAGCTAATCTGATTTTATATGCGTACAAAATAGTGTTTGGTACTTTCTGGGGTAACAGAATTACTCTGCCATTTTTGCTATCGTGCAGGACTGTGACATTATAGTAACGAGTTCGTCATATTGCGTTTACTTTCAAATAAATACACTTTGCAAAGGTATCAACCCCCTTTTTTCCTCTTGGCAATGGGTTAAATTGTACTACTACTCTTTTTTTTTTGGAAGGATAGCTTTGAAATAGCCAAAGAATAGTTGATATGCTATTTAACATGAACAAAAACGAAAACAAAAAAATTCCACCCCGCCCAGCAAAAAACAAAACAAAACAAATCAAAACAAAAAGAAATCAATAAATAAACAACAAAACAAACCAACTGATTTAAATTCAGAAGTAAAATGGAGACATTGGAGTTTGTCACAGCAATCGATCTATTTAAATTGAGTTCCCAGCCCTGTCGACGGGGCTTCTAATTTGACGAAGATATCCTCTGAAGAAAAGTAATACACCTTCTTCACGAAGGTATGTCCTGAGTATGATAGTAAACTGAATCTGGTTGAGAGGCTACTATTCTGGAGCTCTGGTGAGCATGGGATACCTCTTCATTGATATTATTCTCATGTACACTGAAATTCGGATAGATAGAACTTATTAGGGTCCCATCGATGGGTCAAATAGATTTATTCGAAAATTGCTATTGGATAGGAGTACTTCAAACAATGTCTACAAATAAATGATAATTATTGCCCAATAGGAATAGTCACTTGAAACCATGTAATTTCTTGGATTAGGTTTTCTTTGTTTAATAGCATATCAGTCTTTGATAGTTATTTAATGTCAAATCTATCCTTCTAGAAGAACAGCAGTGGTACTATTTAACCCATAACTGGAAGGATAAGATGGTTCATACCTTTCCCAAGGGTATTTATCCGAAAGTGAACGTAGTAGTGTGACTGGGGTTCAAATTCGCTTACTACGATTCCATAGTCCAGTGCTTTAATCATTACACCACGAGGATAATCCTCGGCTTGGATATTTTGTATTGGATGGGAATACTTGATATCACATAACTGTGCAAGCAAATGATTATCATTATTAAATAGGAATAGTTAAATGAAATTATATAATTGCTTTAATTGTATTATATAAGAATACTTGAAACGATATAATTACTTGAATTATTAACGTTATATAGGAATACCTGATATAATATGACTGTCTGCAAACAAGTGATGATTATTGTCAAAAACAAATAGCTACTTGAAGCAGTATTATTGCTTGAATTACTAGTATTGGATAGGAATACTTGAAACCATATAAATGTCAATCATTTATTGATAAATAAAGAGGTGTAATGAAAAGTATGCAATGAAACATTGAAACTAATCCAACATTTACAAATAAATCAATTTTTACCATTAAATAACCCATTTGGAGTTGATATACTATTAAACAAATAGACAAAACTAAATCCCAATTGAGTCCGCCTGTTATACTTACAAATGAGATAATTAATGAAAACCATAATCTTCGCTCATTATAACGCTAAACCGCACGTTTACGCCCAAAAGATAAAAAACATAACGTTTTCGAAAATAATTTCAATGACTGGTTGGAAATGGTTGAAAATTTAAAAAATTTAATTTGCTGACACTCATTATAGAAACACTTGAAGTTTATTACTGTAACTCACATCACCGAAAATTAGACGCAGCAAAATATCAATGAAGAAATAAATAAAATAAAATGAGTAAATATAAAATAAAATTAAATCAAAATTAAAAAAAAGAAAAAATTCAAATTGACAATCATCCTGCATCTCTGTACAGAACGATCCAATTATTTTTCGGGTAGAAGTGGTCATCAAGGAATCTTACATTTATACAAACATAATGTTGTTTCTAATCTTTTCTACCAGTCGTAACCGGATTGTCTGGTCGGTGGTGATTTTCCAGAAGGCTTCCTAAAATGTTGTTGAATGGCTGTCACAAGATTCGATTTGCTTCAGCCTCGTAACCCTGACAATGAACATTTTGTGCAACCGAAAGCCTTTTCCTTCGTGAGTTTCAATATATTATACAATTTAAAAGAATAAACTTTTGAAACTATTTATTTTGTGGATACCATGTATTTAAATGAAGATGCTTTGATGTTATTAGAAATACCTGTATTTGAAACGACTATAACAAAGTCTTGAGTTTTTTCTTACCTAAAAAATGAGAATATTAAAAACCAAATTTTTTTTAGCTTAGAATAGCACAAAGGTTGGTTAGTTGATTTGTTTAATTGAAGTCATGTAAAACCCTTGTGGGTTATCTAATGCTGAAATCTGTTGTTTTAATAAGAAATCGTGTGGATTCAAGTAACAATTAAAACAAATAATTTTGACACTTATATTGCTTACTTTTTCTTTCCTTATATTAATCATTTAAACACAACTCTATGGCACGAAGTAATTACAATAGTCACTTTTTTGCACACGTTTATATGCTTTCAAGTATTTCTGTTTAATGAACACAATTATATAGTTGAAGGTATCCCTATTTAATTTACTTAAAGTATTCCTATATAATGCACGCGATTGGGGGATTTTAATGTATTTCAAGCAATTATATAACACTTTGTAAACAATTACGGCTTTAAGTAATTATTCTCGATACAAATAATTTGCTCATAGTTCCTATCTAATACTTATAATTTTCCGACTGATGTATTTTACATATAGATGGGACCCAATTAAATTCTACCACTCTGAATCAGAGTGGATCTGGGAGTAATAGCAACGAAGTAGTGGTTCCAGCTCCCCAGTTCCCCAGAACAAGAAAATGTTTATGAGGGATGCATTACCGTCGGCGTATTTTAACCTTCATATAACAGGGCAATATTTACTGGTCTTAACACAGAACATTACAAATAAAAACAGGTGTAGAACAATGTTTTGTGATATTCTCTGTAGTAGATTCGGACTAAGTTTGACAACTTTCTGATTTGTCCAGGAATGTATTCAATTATTAACAAACACCCATGTATGGTCGGAGAATGCGCAACTAAAATGTTTGTAAAAAAAAAAAAAAAGAAAAGAAACACACACACACACACACACACACACACACACACACACACACACACACACATACACACACACACACAAACGCAAAAAATATTGCGAATGTTTCTACTTCAAATTCTTAGCACACCTCGTCTAACAAAATTTAGACAAGTATTACGTCTTGCCTATTTCCGAGTTTGAGAGATCTTATCAGTCTCAAAATCTGTATTAAAATATTCCGTCTTCTATCAAGGTTCAGGCGTTAACCACTGTCACCGGCAAAAAATTCATATTTATGTTAGCTACAAAGCAGATCAAAGTTCAAATAATCTAATGAAACAGAACTGACGATGGAAATTGAATGTCGAAAATACTTCTTGCTTTCTATTTTCGCACTGTTTTTTTTTATTTTTGATTAAAATCTTTTTTTTTCTACTTTAGCGTTTGATCTTGGCAGAGATTCATTGAAAGGGTTTATTTTTATTCGCTGGGGCCTGAAATATTCAGAAGGCTTTAAAAATACCTCAGGCGGAGAAAATGTTCAGATTATATCGCTTTTCACATTTTTTTCTTTTCTTTTTTCTTTTTTCACGAAGACAAAGGAAAGCCTTATTGATAATATCATAAGTGACAACCACTGACTATTAACGTAAAACTAGACATCCAAAAGAATTTAATGAATGTTGGGCGTCTCCGCATCTGGACATGTCAAGGCATCTCTTTATTAAAACATTTCTGCGTTTAAAATTGAATAATTAACAATGGTTGTTTGGTTGGTTGGGTTTTATGGCATATCAACCTTTGTAGGTTATTTAACATTAAATCCATTTTGTATACTAATATTTCTTTTTCAAACAATTCAGTTGTACACAGTTAAATTGTCAAAAATATTTCTATTTCAAGGTATTCTGTTTAATCAAACAGTTCTAATTCAAACCATTCAGTATAGATTTTGTCCAGACAGTTAAATGTCAAAACAGTTCTTTAAGTACGTAGTTTATATGTGAAAATAGTTCTATTTCAAGCAGTTCAGTCTAGCATAAGTACACAGTTCAATTGTTCAAAATATTTCTATTTTAAGCTATTCAGTTTAGTCAAACAGTTCTAATTCAAGCAATTCAGCTCAGCATATCTATTTAAGCCATAGATAGGGCCCTATCAGATGCAACCACAAGTGGACTTGGGAGCGATAGCAATAAAGAGGTGCTCCGCATTCCCCAAAGCTCCAGAATCACTGAAACCTCACCATCAGATTGTTTAGAGTCATATCTAGGATACTCGTTTGGTGGGGGGTCCTAGCCTTCTGCGCAGGTGCAGTCGGTGTATTCTATAGCCCCAGCTGGCAGGGCAATACACAGAGTTAAATGTAAAAACAGTTTTATTTCAGATAATTCAGTTTAGCTTAAGTACGTAGTCTAGATGTCAAACAGTTCTATTTTGAGCAATTCAGTTTAACATAATTACTCAGTTTCAATATCAAGACGGTTTCTATTTTAAACAATTCAGTTTAGTATAAATATGCAGTTTAAATGCAAAAAAAACAAAACAAACAACAACAGTAAACTGAAGAAATCGCGGTTTAGTTCTATTTGACCCATAGATAGGTTCATTATCAGGTGCTACTACTCCGGGCCAGAGTGGACCTGGGAGCGATGGCAATAAAGGGGTATTCTGCATTCCCCAAAGCTCCAGCATTACTGGAACCTCACCATCAGATTGTTTAGTGTCATATCCAGGACACTCGTTCGGAGCGGGGTCCTACCCCTCTGCAGAGAAGCAGTCGGTGTATTTTTCCCAGTTGCCTCAGGCAACTGGGCAAAATAATTAACAATTTTGGATACTTTCAAAAACCCTCAAATAGATAAGGTATCCTGTTTAGAAATACTGAATTGCAATAATCTTGCAAGTAAGACCAGGAATACGCTGACTGCATCATATATATTGAGGTAAATGTATCCAGACAAGTTGGTTGGTTAATTTTATGGTATGTTGGGTTATTTATTGCCGAAATCAGAGTTTTGTCAAGCAATTATATTGCTCCTACTAACTCATTTTTCATTTCAAGTAATTTTTCTTAACGCTCATAATTTATTCATGAATGATAGATTTCAGTAAACTTTTATTTAATAATAATGATAATAATGATAATATTGTTTCTACCTTACTACCTTACATACCAACGAATAATATAATTAACTAATCTATGCAGGAGCGAAATTAGTTAGTGAGAAAATTGGGATCCCCTCAAAAAGCACGAAGAAACAGTCAAAACCAGGATGGGAAATTCGACTGGAAACACAAATAAAAAACCTACGAAAACGGGTCAGAATAATAAAACAAAAGAGAGACGCTGAAATATGCGGGAACAAAAAGGAAAAGGCAACAATAGAAAAAATAACAGTACAACTTGAGGAAATAAACCAGAACGTGCTGGCAAAAGAAGGGAGATTAAAGAGATATCGACAAAGGGTAAAACACTACAGACAAAACAGGACTTTCCAAAACAACGAAAGAAAATTCTATCAACAATTGCGAGGGGGGTGACACGAAAAAATACCAGCAACCAGATGCCAAAGAAACGGAACGATTTTGGACTAAAATATGCCAACCAAAAAAACCATAACGAAAAGGCTGAATGGATAAAAAATATTACAAGAGAACTAGAAGGATTTAAAGAGGGCCCCAAAGCGGAAACACACATCGACTTACTCAAAACGACACTAAAAAGAATATCAAACTGGAAAATGCCAGGCCATGATGGAATACGTGGTTTCTGGTTCAAGAAATTTCCCTCCATTCACGACAGACTAGCACTAGAAATGAACAGATGCCTATGAGGCGCACAGGTACCTGACTGGATGACGAAAGGAAAAACCACATTGATCCAAAAGGAGCCAAGCAAAGGAACCCCTCCAGACAACTACAGGCCGATAACTTGCCTACCAAATTGTGGAAAATTCTAACAGCACAAATAAGTAAAAAGATTTACTACTCGCTAACAAGCCGCGGATTGTTCCCTGACGAACAGAAAGGATGCCGCAAAGGATCCAGAGGCACAGCAGAATTATTTTACATAGATCAACACATCCTAAATGAGAGCAAGACCAGACGGAAAAATCTCGCAATGGCTTGTATTAACTACAAAAAGGCCTACGATATAGTTCCACAAAACTGGATAATAAACTGCCTAAATATCAACAAAATATCACATGAAGTCATAAACTTTATCGAAAAATCCATGAAAACCTGGAGAGTGGAGCTGACACCGGGAGAAAGAAGCTTAGCTGAAACAAAGATCAAAAGCGGTATTTTCCAAGGAGATGCACTATCACCCTTACTATTCATAATTGCCATGATGCCACTTAACCACATACTCAGAAAATGCACAGCCGGATACAAACTTAACAGATCGCAAGAAAAGATCAACCACCTAATGTACATGGATGACATTAAACTATTTGCAAAAAATGAAAAAGAACTATAAAACTCAGCCGTTAGAATATACAGCCAGGACATAGGAATGGAATTTGGCATTGAAAAATGTGCTATGCCAGTCATGATAAGCGGCAAACGACATATAACTGACGAAATGGAACTTCCAAATCACGACAAAATTAGAACGATCGGAGAAAATGAAACCTACAAATACTTGGGTATCTTGGAGGCTGACACCATCAAACAAGTGCAAATGAAAGAGAAAATCCAAAAATAATATCTCAAGAGAACTAGAAAACTATTCGAGACAAAACTCTCCAGCTGAAACCTTAACAAAGGAATAAATACTTGGAAATAAATAAACTGTCCTAGAAAAGGAACTTTGACATACACAAGGATCACCTAATCTCGGCCAGAAGACCAGACCTAATAATAATGAACAACAATAAAAAAAGAGAATTTGCAAAATTGTTGACTTTGCTGTCCCGGCCGACCACAGAATAAGACTGAAAGAACGTGAAAAGAAGGATAAGTACCTGGAACTTGTTTGGGAATTGAACAACATGGAAACAGAGTTGCAAATATTCGAAGAAGGCCCTAATGTTGAAATACTCCTTGATGCACTCAAGGCAACACTTAAAAATGCCGAATTAGAAGATCCCTGGCCTTTATGGCATACACGAATTTTGGTTTAAAAATTCACCTCTATCCACGACAGACTGGCAACTGAAATGGATAAATGCATAGAGAAAACTGAGATACCCGAATGGATGACCTAAACAAAAATCACCCTGATCAAGAAAGACCCCCTCAAAGGAACCTCAGATGTGGAAAATACTAACGGCACAAATTAGGGAAGAGATCTAAAACTCATTGATAAGTCACAGACTCTTCCCCAAGGGACAAAAAGGATGCAGCTAGAGAACTAAAAACACAGAAGAACAACTATATATAGATCAACACATCTTCAATGAGAGTAAAACGAGACGAAAGGATCTAGCTATGGCTTGGATTGACGACAAAATGGCTTAAGATATGGTCCCACAAAGCTGGATATTACACAGTCTCAAAATATATAAAATACCCAAGGAAGTCATACTGATTATCGAGAAGACCATAGAGAGCTGGAGGGTGGAATTGACAGCAGGAGGATAAAGTTTAGCGGAGGTAAAGATCCAGAGAGGCATATTCCAGAGAGATGCGCTATCACCATTATTATTTGTAATAGCAATGATTCCACTCAATCACATCTTCAAGAAATGCACAGCTGGATACAAAGCCAATCGCAAGAAAGGATCAACAACTTAAGGTACATGGACGACATGAAACTGTTTGCAAAATGAAAGAGAATTGGAAACCCTAACACAGGGAGAATGTACAGTCAAGATATAGGAATGAAATTTGGCACAGGAAAATGTGCCATGCTATTAATGAAAAGCGGAAAACGACACGTGACGAAAGGAATTGAACTACAAAATCAAGAAAAATTAGAACACTCTGCGCAAAGGAAACTTAGAGGTACTTGGGAATATTGGAAGATGACTCCATCAAACAAGTGGAGATGAAAGAAAAAATTAAGAAAGAGTATGTCAAGAGAACTAGCAAACAACTCGAGACAAAACTGTAGCGCAAGAACCTTATCAAAGGGATAAATACCTGGACTGTCCCCCTCATAAAATATTCGGAACCATTCTTGAAGTGGACCAGAGGAAACCTTAAACAAATGGACCAGAGAACAAGAAAACTTATAACAATGCATAAGATCTGGCGTCCCAGAGATGACGTTGACGGACTCTCTGTATCAATAAAGGAGGGAAGAAGAGGACTTGGCAATATCGAAGACAACTTTGATGCCTCGATACAACGATTCGAAGACTACATAGGAAAGCGCGAAGGCAGACAGATCACAGCCACTAGAAACGATACTGATGATACGAGGATCAGCAGAACGTAAACAGCCAGAAAACAAAAGTGGGAAGAAAAACAACTCTATGGATGCTTTAAGCGACTAACAAGCAACATCTCGCACGAGTAAACAGGGATGTGGCTAAGAAAAGGAAACTTAAAGAGGGAAACTAAATCTCTTCTAATAACGGCACAAAACAACACAGTAAGGACCAATCTTATCAAAGCAAAAATAGATAAGATGCAACAACACAGCAGATGTAGGTTACGTGGTAATAGAGACAAAACCATCAATCACATAATAAGCGAGTGCAGCATATTAGCACAGAAAGAGTATAAGACTAGACATGACTGAGTCGGCAAGGTGATCCACGGTGAATTGTGTAAGAAATTGAAATTTGACCATACGGACAAATGGTATATGCACAACTTAGAGTCTGTCCTGGAGAATGAGAGGCACAAACTCCTCTGAGATTTTTAGATACAAATAGATCACCTAATCTCGGCCAGACGACCAGACCTTATAATAATCAACAAAAAACGAGAACCTGCAGAATTCTGAACTTAGCTGTCCCGACTGACCAGAGAAAGTGAAAAAGATAAGTGCCTGAACGTTGTTAAGGAATTGAAAAAAAACTATGGAACATGAAAGTAACGGTTAAACCAATAATAATTGGTGCTGTTGGTACAGTAACTAAAGGAAACTACAACATTGCTGAGATCGGCTAGAATACTGAGAAGTTGCCGGGAGACTTGAGGAGACTTGGTATGCCTCAGACCCAACGAAAGACCATCTGCCAACGCCAGCATGAAAAACTCTCAAGGAGTAATAATAATAATAATAATTAACACAGACAGAGTATACGTACGAAGAAATGAAGGAGGAGGAGAGGACTCACCATTATTGAAAATTCCGTAGACGCATCAATATAAAGACTCGAGAATTACATTAGAAAGACCAAAGACTAATTATAACAGCCAGTAACAGCATTGGCAACATAAGAACAGACAGAAAAACATTAAGAAGAAGGAAATAGAAACAGGAAGAAAAACAAATGTATCGAGATTTCAAACGACAAACTGGCGAAATGACTCGCGAGAAAAACCTGGACATGACTACGAAAAAGAAACCCCATGAGAGAAACTGAATCTCTTCAAATATCAGCACTAAATGATGCCATAATTAATAAATTATATAAAAGCGAAAATGGATAATACATAACAGAATAGAAATGTAAGATATGTGAAGATATAGATAAAACAGTTAATCACATAATAGGCAAATGCAGCAAAGCTAGCACAAAAGAAGTACAAGATAGAATAAAAGAAAGCGAAAAGATCGACAAATACTTGGACCTTGCCAGAGAACGGAAAAAACTGTGGAACATGAACAGTGAGGTAATACCAGTTGTTGTTAATGCGCTCGGTACGGTCCTCCAATAACCTGGAAAAGATATTGGAGAGATTGGAAACCAATGGGAGAATCGAAACCATCCAGACTAAAGCATTGCTGAGATCGGCTAAAATACTTTGAAGAGTCCTGGAGATATGAGGAGATTCGCAGTCATTTAGGGAAACCCTTTAGCAAATACCAGTGTAAAATAGTGAAATAATGGTTATTTGTTAATGCATAGGTAGATGATTTCATGTATTCCTATATAATACTAATTATTTTTAAACAAACGTTTTTGACTCATGGTGGGACCTTAACAGGTACTTCGACTTAGAGTCACAGAGGACCTTTGAGGAAGTAAATGGTATTCCATATTCCCTAGAGGTCCTAAACCGGAGCCTCCGGACGCCTTTCAGAGTCATACCAAGGAAAGACTCTATTAGGAGAAATTAACCCTCTGCAGGGTATACAGACGGTCGAAAAAAGGAGTTCCTGGCGTAACAAATAAATCAGTGATAATGAAGCTTTTATCAATCTAAAATGCTTTTGAAGATGCATTTTTGTATCGTATTTAATTGATAGCCATAATTGTTAAACCTATATTGCCATTGAATTACCCAACAAGGTTTGGTATGCCAAAAAAACAAACGAACTAAACAAACAAAATGAGAAAACTTGCATAGAAAATTAGCATTCAAAATTCTGACTTGAACTTGAGGGCAGATACAAACCACTGGAGGGATGTACATAACTACTTTAACCATGAAACAGGCTTCATTGTTTAATTAATTTTAGTGAAGTATGACACTAGGCCAGGTGGTAAACAGTAAGAATCGCAGTGTCTGCATTAACGAGGGGGTAACAGGTTGCTGTGGACATCTTGTTTAACTTTGTCTGACCCAAGGATATAGTAGTGGGGCGCTCAGTGAAGATCAACCTGTAACGAATTAATCTGTGAGAGGCAAAATTGTTAACAATCATTTTATAAGAGGCGCCCATTGAAAATTACTCAGCTAAGCTAAGTCTGGCACAAGACCACAATAAAGGTGTACCTTGTGAGAATATATCGCATTGTACTAGGAAATTGTTTGGTGGCAGACGAACTTGCTAATTATTACGCTAGAGCAGACGCCCAGGTAATTAACTAATCTTTACTGACTGAAGACAATTTTTTACAGAAATAGGAAATGTACTGGGTAACCTAAAAATTCATTTTTTGTCATTAGAAGCGTTATATTTATGATTCCTTATTGGCATTCAGTTTTAACTGACTATAAAAAGGAGGATTGCTTTTTATAGTATTTTGACAGCTGTCATATTCGCGTGACTTTTTTTAAAAAAAGAATCTGCCAAAAGTTAGCGTAATTTTGTTTTTTGTTGCTTTTTTTTACATTGAAGACAGAAGAAAAGGAGCAACATTTTCGGTGTGTTAAAATTTTTATTTTAGGAAAAGCAAAAACGTAACTAAAATGCCAAAAAGAAAAAAAAAAAGAAAGCGTGTGGAGAAGATACAGTAACTGGTCATCAAAGGTTTTGCTTGGGAGGTAAAAACGTGTTTTAGACTGAATCAAATGAACTGATTCTGAATCCCTGTTTCGAATTGTTCTAGCACGTCAAGATTTGGTAAAATCTACATAATGTTTCGGTTGACTTTTAAAGGATTCCCTTTCAGTTCGTTTACATTGAACTCGGTCTCATTAAAAAACTTCTTAAAAGTAATAATACAGGATCGTTTGAGATTCTAACAACTAAAAATAAAATTTGGTACATAGTGCATAGTTTAAACCATAATGCTAAAGTGGACAACAATTTTTAAAACTTTAAAAATCAGTATCCAGTTTAGCCTTATATATACATTGTAATTCGATCCCCTAATTTTGAGTCCTTTTACTTGATTCTACTTTTAAACTTTTTTTTTTTTTGGAAAAAGAAAATTGCCTCATGAATTCTTCATATCATACACTTGTCTGCAAACAGATTATTATACACAAATTAAGGAGAATCTTAAGAAACGCAAAGGAACATTGAAAATAGTTATGATTACAATCAAACATTTACAAATGATTCAAAACTGAAAGCCACTCGGACTTATACAAAGTTAAAAATTTATTTTTAAATACATAGGTATAAAAAATTCGAACGGACAGCATCAACAAATAAAATGAGCTAGTTTATGCTGGGTCAAAACTAGTCAGTGATATTTAGTTGTTATCTCACCGAAGGAACCCTGACAGAAATACAAAACCTGGATAGGAAATGAAGTGAGAAGGACAAATAAAGAAATTGAGACAACATGCAAATCTACTCAGGAAAGAAAATACACAAATACACATTGGAACGAAGAGATCAAAAATAACCAACTGTAGACAAGACTGATATCAGGAGGAAGATATAAACCAATATCTTATGTGGCAATATCTTTATCGGGACAGTGTCAAGCAATACAAATTTTTAAAAAATCTTCCAAAATGACAAAAGAAAAATTTGACTAGTGGTTGAGAAAGCATAAGAAATGAAGAATCGAATGCAAAGGTAAACAACAGTTTTGGAGCAGGACATAGGAGCAGAAATAACATAACAGAAATGCCGAATGGATGGAAAAAGAATTAAAGGACTTGAAGTAGGCCTGAAAATGAACGTTCACCAAAGAGCAACTCTCAAAGAAGTATCCAACTAAAAAATGATGACATGCATGGATTCTGAGTTTTAAAAATCTACGTTCATCCATGATATATTGACAGTACAAGTGAATAAATACCTTGAAGAAGCAAGCATATCCTAATGGACAACAAAGGGAAAATTACCCTGATCCCGAAAGATCTTCAAAAAAGAACCATAGCCAGCAACTAAAGACCGATAACGTGTTTACCTATGATGTGGAAAATCCTGACCATACCGAGGAGAGAAGAAATGTCTTACTCGTTTGAATGCCGCAGACTACTTCTGAAAGAAAAGAAAGGATGTCGCAAGAGAATAAAAGAGAAACGGATGACCTGTTATATATAGATCGGTACATCCTCATTGAAGTCAAAACAAGACGGAAAAATGTAAACATGGCATGGATTGATTGCAAAATGACCAATTTTATGGTGTCAAAAACTTGGATAAGACAATGTCAAAAATATGTAAAATGTTAGATAAAGTCGTAAACTTCATCGTAAAAGCAATGAAAAACTGAGCAGTGGAATCTGTCGCAGGAGGATAAACTTAAGCATAGATGAAAATCAAAAGTATAATCTTACAGGGAGACTCACACTCATTGCAATTTGTTATAGCAATGATACCACTTAGTTATTTTCTTAGGAAGTACGCAGGGGACTACAAATTTACAAAATCATAAGAAAAAGTAAACCAATTTTCCTCATCACTTTTTCATTTATTACTTCAAACAGTTCTCATACCTGATATTGGCTTTTGATACATTCTTTTTAAACAGTATTTTGTTTACCACAGAAAAATGTCTTAAACAAATGTTCTCTCTCTCTCTCTCTCTCTCTCTCTCTCTCTCTCTTTATATATATTGTCTATATATATATATATTGTCACGAAACCTTCCCGACTGGGGCTCACTCCCGGCAAGGGTGACAAATATTAAGTCACAACCGTTATATTTGTATCCGCTGTCAAGACAAGGCCGAGTGGATTGCTTTAATCGGCTCGAACAATTTTTTAGGATGTCACTCTACCACAAACAAACAAAGGAAGTTGCCACAGAACATTAGAGTGATCAAAATGAAGATACCACAAAACAAACAAATTAAAGTACAAGCTCCTTTAATCAATAACCCCCGCCACAAAAAAACAAACAAATCAGTAGAAATAAAACTGACTTAGCATAACAGAACAAAATGTTTATATCTCAACAACTTGGAGGTAATTCACATAATTTTGATCTGGAAAGATGTGTGCGATGAAATTTTCTTTAGGGTGTTTATGTATGTGCATTCTACGGACGGGGTAAAAAGAAGAAGAAAAGTTTTTCTTTTTTCTCTCTTTTTTTTTTTTACACTTACAGTTTATATCTCTCTTTCCTTTTCTCTCTTTTTTTTATGATACTGCTGTTTCTCAGTCGATTCTTTTCGGCACAAAGTTCTTTCTCTCAGGGTCCCTTTTTTTTTTTTTTTATATCTTAACTTGTCGCATTTCTTACCGAGAAGGAAATAGGTTACTGAGGTCGGTTTTCTCGTTTTCTTTGTCCTTTCAATTTTTCGCGAGCATTCAATTCTGGTTTGACTTGTCATATTCTTTCTTCCTCGTGATCTGATTCAAAATTCTCAGGATTTCTTCCTTCGATACGATTGTTCATTCAATTCTGTTTTCACTGTCAGTTAACAAAGAAAAGGGCGAAAGTTTCTAATATTTCTGACTGTTTTCGTAAGCTTCCCACATGAGTTGGGTTGGGGTGTTAACTTACATTATTCGCCAAATAACTGGCACGTCTTTTTCCGAAGACGATTTTCGGCCAACTAACCTTGCAATAATTCTCTCCTCGTGGTCTCAGATGTCCCGCCGATTCGCATCGTACGAGAGTATTAACCAATCAACATTTAGCCCTTATAACGGTCCTTTCTTGTCAAGGGACTGTTTGCATGCTTATTACGGTTAATAACAAAACTGTTTCAGAGGGGCTGGGCAACGGCCAATAGACCAGCATGCGACCTTGACACACTTCAATTCCCAGACGTCTCGTCTATAACCACAGGTGAGAGAGAGAGAGAGAGAGAGAGAGAGAGAGAGAGAGAGAGAGAGAGAGAGAGAGAGAGAGAGATTCTACATTTGAGGAAATAAGAATTTGACCAGCCCCAGGGTCCGAATTCATAGCAATATATATATACATATATATATATATATATATATATATAGACCTAAACTTAAAAATATCCGCAAATGAAATCGAATGGTGATAGATTTTACATGTGGACATTTTTAACATTATCATTTTTGTTTCCATACAGGCTCTATTTCTAATTTCAGAGTATTGAGGACTTCTTAGAAAATAATTTTTACATTTATTTTACAAATTCTCATCATTTATATATAGCTTTGCTCAGGAAAAAAAAACTACCTCAAATATGACTACGCCGTTAAAATATGTTCTTGACCCTTCTCAAAAAAATTTGTTTCCTTCTAAAACTGTTGCGCTTCCAGATTAACCTAAAGAGGTGTCCTGGATATGACATTCAACTTTATCCTGTGGGCAGGATCCAATTCAGGAATTCAGAGTAGAGCATATTCACGTGTTCTTTGCCATTACTTCAATGTTCACTTGGACTCGAAGTATTAACATTACGTTCTCTCATTATTTCTACGTTCGACGCCTATCTTCTCTCTTGTCTTCTTGCCGCTGTGCCTATACTCGTCGCTGTGTCATTCTTCTCACCATACTATCGCTACTCATCATGTTTTATCCTGACCACTCGGATGAGATCAATAGAAACGCAACCACATTTCTATGTGCTCATATTTATTTATCTCTTTACAACGACTTCTCATAAATCACCCATTTCTACCACGGGGGCTAGTTAAAGTTGAGATGGAAATGATCACCCGCTCACTTCGCGGTTCCTTTACAGACTAGATTTATCTCTAAACTTCTAACTTTCTAGAATCATTTCATCTCATGATTTTCTCATCCAAGCTCTCAAATGGTATCAGTGGGTCCTCACGTGTCAGTTACAGTTATTTGACCCAACGGTTTTCGCCAGCGTTAGGAACTTATCTACACAACATGCCAGTCATAGATTTTGTCAATCTGTAATTTTAACGAAAGTACTAGTGTGTGTCAAATTTGGAAACTGTTAGTATAAGATAAGGATACTTGAAACCAGACAATTGGGTGAAAATTATTTGTATCAAATTTTGGTGACATATGCACCATAAGCGATTATGACATTAAATAAATAAACTAAACCAAACCACGAAGAAACTCATGCACACATAATCCCCACCCCCCATATATATATATATATATATATATATAGAGAGAGAGAGAGAGAGAGAGAGAATTGTGTGAGTCTGTGAGTCCGAGTGCTTTAATAAGTCTGCGGCCCGACATTTAGGTATTAGCTTAATTTTAAAGTTATACTGTATAATATTTGGTTTGTGCTATTAAGATTCGCTAATGAATGAAGTGTCTGTACAATGAATGAAATAGATTTGAAAAATAAATACTCGTTATGCAAAATGAACGCTTTGTTCACCATAAGGCTACAGAGTTATCGATGCAGCTATGCCAATAATTATGTTAGGATCATTGATTTTGAACTGTAGTGATTCTTCTTTCATTCATACAAGGGACGTATTTGTTTCTTTTCTAAGGGCGAATGATATAGCTCACTTCCTTGACTTTTTTTAAATGTTCTGCGTTCCTAAACACTTGACATTAATCAGAACCCAATATGTCCGGGCTGGGCTGATATCTTCCCACCCACAGGGCATATTTACAAGCACAAAGCTTTCTTATATTTAGCTTATACTTAGCGTCGAGCAGCCGCCGTGAACATCAATTGATATTACGACATCATTTTTCTTCTATTACACTGTCTGCAAGTCGATGCAACGTTTTTTAAAATATCTGATTGTTTTCTGTTATTGTCCATGAATCATCGTAGGAGAAATATTTCCCACAAGAGTAGTGGAATTGAGGGGTCCATGCGAGACGTAGAGGTGGCGTGTTTTTGTTGGACTTCGTGCAAACGTGGCGTAGAAACATTGGAAATTTGTTATCAGTGGGTTACGGTGTAAGCCGAACCATAGATAGGTTTGGCTCGTGAGAGAAGCTGAGTTGAAATATTCCCAAAGGTTCTCTGTTGTGGCGTGATGAAGATGGAGACAGATGTCATAGGAGAAGGGCAGATAGAAAGACTGTGGGTCGATGGGTTGAAGCGGAAGGAGAAGGAGAGAAAGATAGACACTTACACGAATCATACCGACAGGTAGATAAACTAGTTGGACATCGTAGACTGTAGAATAAATTGAAAAAGGGACAAAATGAATATCAGAGAGACCCTTTGTGGGGGCACCTGAACTGAGTTACATCCTTCATTCACACTTGGAATCTGAACACTGATCAACAGTTTTATAAAAAGATGTATCGACACTGGCGTGTGGATAGCTCTTATATTAATACTTGAATTGCGGCAAAATCATGCTTAAAGCAATAGGTTCCTGCTACATCACCGAATTTAAGCAATGGTAAGTCTGTTTCAATTCTTACATTGATGACTACTGACCAATAGCAAGTACTGCAAGCAAACTCAGGTGAATGTACCAGATTAGTCTAAATTTAGTAAATGACCGCAACAACTGGGGTCGAAAGAAGGGCTCCTAACAAAAACAGATTTAGGTCTAAATAACACTTGAAGCACCAGTTCCTGTAGACCATCAACGTTAACTAATCGTGAATTTATTTAGTACTCAGGTGGGTGACCATTTAGTTATGGCGTATACTGCAAGCAAACTCGCCATTAATTTAAAGAGATATCTTCTTTTTTATCGCAGTAATCAAGCTGGTTTTTATATTCTATGATTCTTGAGTAAAAGTAGAGTTTAAAAAGTTATAAACACGTACCTCCTATTTTTTGTAAGCTGATCTTGATTAGGCTGTTTTTTTCAGAAACCATTTCTCTATTTCCGAATTTTGATGATTACATTTCAGTCGTAGAATGACCTTAGTTAAAATTAATCACGTCATGCATATTTTCAGTTTTGTCCAAGTTGATGTTTTCGTTTCTTCAGAATTAACTCAGGGAATTTCCTTCACTTGCAGTCGTCGTCACTTATTGTCCAGTCACGTTAAAATCGCCGGTTTCATCAGATTATCGAAGTTAAGCAGCAATAAGTCTACTGAATACTTACGTTACAACAATTATGGTACTAATTTACTAAGCATCGGTTAGATTGGTATAAAGCCAGAAGTGTGGGATATCTAGTGAGAATGGAATTCACCAATAATGGTCTCATAGTCTAGCTGACAAACTATTACACTATGTGAGGCGCTCAAAACGTGTAATGTGTGCAACGAAAGGCTTATGTGCCAGACATAGCTAAAGCTTGATAAATAATAGCACTCAGGAAATTTGCACGGCTACATCGAATATTATGAACGAGAGATCATAGATATTTATTAACCTTTTCACTAACCTGAAACAGAGGAACTCTACGAGTGAAATATTTAACGTGCTACTACCTCTGACAAAACTTTTGCTTTTTATTTGTTATTAGATTGTATACTGTTCAATAAAAATCCGATGTGAACATCATCTAACTATGCTAATTCCATAAATTTTGCCAGGGACTCAGTAAGTTGTGATTGTTTTTAGTGGTCTTCTACCAATTCTCATTTATGCTTACATTTTAGAGCACTGTATCGTGATTTAGAGGTTAGTTGGTTGGTTAGGTTTTATGGCATATCAACCTTTGTAGGTTATTTAAAACCAAATCCATTTTTATGTAAATAATCAGTTCTATTTAAACAAATTCAGTTTAGCATGAGTACACAGTATAATTGTAAAAAACATTTCTATTTCAATTTAGCATAAGCATGAAGTTTAAATGTAAGTACAGTTCAATTGTGAAAAATATTCCTATTTTTAGCTATTCAGTTTAGTCAAGCAGTTCTAATTCAGCTAATTCAGTTTAATATAAGTACAGACTTTGTTTACTCACAGTTAAATGTCAAAACAGTTCCATCTGAAACAATTCAGTTCTGTGTAAATACAGTTTCAATGTCAAAAACAGTTCTATTTCAAACAATTCAGTTTAGCATAAGCACGCAATTTAAATGTAAGTACAGTTTAATCGTCAAAAACTTTTCTATTTCGAGCTATTCAGTTTAATCAAAAAATTCAGTTTAACATAAGTATGCCGTTAGTTCTATTTAACCCATAGATAGGGCCCTATCAGGTGCTATGACGCCGAGCCAGGGTGGACCTGGGAGCAATGGCAATGAAGGGGTGCTCCGTATTCCCCAATGCCCCTGCATTACTGGGACCTCACCATCAGATCGTTTAATGTCATATCCAGGATTCTCATAAGGGGTTGTTCATTCTACAGCCCCAGCCGATTGGGCAAGATTCAATGGTTGAACAGGTGTTACGTACAGTCTAAAAATATACAACTCCCAACTACATTCAAGCCTCTTTTATAGCGAATAATTACATATTTGTGTGGAACAACATTTCTGCTTCAAGTTATCGTACTGTGCACACGTTGTCAATAATCAGAGAGCACCTGCCTAAGATCAAAGTGTAATATCTGTGCTGCATTTTGAATTGTTATACATACGTACAAACACACAATATATCTTGCGTGTGTAGAGAGAGTGTGTGTCGGCTGATTATTTGTTTTAGATAGGAATACTAGATATCATATAACTCTGTGCAAAGAAATAATATTTGAGACCCCAACCCCAAACCCCAGAGTAATAAAAATGTAAGGTAATATTAAAAATATAACTGATAACTGCCAAATATTTCCAAATGAACGAAAATTATGCATTAAATAATTCATAAGAGGTTGATATACTGTTAAACAAATATATCAGACCAAACATTCTCACTCGTGTGTGTATGTGCATATATATATATATATATATATATACCTGGATGAATAAATAGTTTCGCAATATTTTGGTACGTGCTAGTTTGCAGTGCGTATATCCCGTGACCGAAGCAATTCAAGCTGTGATAGTTTTTTTTTCATCTTGATAGTTGGTGCACTGACACGTTGTGTATTACTTCACCCCATGTTTGATCCAAGAGCCGCACAGAGGAACGCGCAACATCCTCTAATCAGTTCGAACTGCGCCATAAGCGTAAGCAAACAAAAACATTTGGTGCATAAAAAGTGAAGGTGCAGTTGATTACAGTAGAAAAACCAGACGCCTGAAGAAATTTCGCACCGGTTACTAAAACCGCTGTGATCTGGTAAAGACAAGTAAATTCCGAAGCCGTGCTCCAAACGAAAGAGACAAATCCGGTGAGTAGCATTCGGAGAGTATTTGGCAAGTTCGGAATCACATACCTCAGTGTAGTTTGTCACCTTTACGACTTCCGCAAATCATCCAGAACATCTGAATTATACCTCACATTGAAAAAATATTTCAAAATTTTTCACTTACACTAGAATATATATTGAAAGAGAGCTCTGAGGGTGCAAAAATGCTGTTAAATAAATATTGAAGCTGGTTTCGTCTGGCCAAATTCGCACTGTTTCATCTGCTGTATAAATGTCTATACATCATTTCTTCACTATAAAAGTTGCTGAACTCACCTGACATCTTCATTTAAAGTTTAAAATAATATATATATATATATATATATATATATATATATATATATATATATATATATATATATATATCAAAAGCATCAGTCTGAATACTTTTTAAAATTGCAGTTCGTATGTACATTTTTATTCCGTGGCATATATCTATGTATCTAAAATATAAAAGTATACCTCGTATGATTGATGTGAATAAACATGAAATACTAAGAAATTTTCATGCCCTGTTTCCAATGTTTCAAGTTCTTATTGTATTTTTGTTGTTTCTTTACACCTAGAAGTAATATTAGAAGTAATATCAATTTGGTAAAGTTGTTTCATTATTTTAGGTAACGCCTAAAAGCACATTGTAAATATTAAAAACATTTCCTTTAATATATCTACGATTATTTGAAATTTTCTGTTAATGAACGGAAACAATATGAGAAATTAATTCTTGAAAAAGCCGGAATAATAGGATAATATATACACTATAACAATATTCTCTGAAAACATATGACGAATAAACTTTTACATAGAATTATGAGAATTAATTCTATCCTTGGTAGAAATCATGAGAAGATGCTCACTGTTTTTTTTTTCTGACAGTAAATAAACTAAGTGCAAATAAGACACAAAACATTTTCCTTTACTTACTGAATTTTTTGCTTCATAAAATACATCTTAAATTATCTAAATTAATGATTTTTTTTCCAAATCATACAGAGGAATATATGGAATAACCCAAAATTGATGAAGAAATTATGGAAATCGTTAATATAAAAAAAATAAATAAATAGATTCATGAAAGTTAAATAAATGAATAAAAATAAAGAAGAGAAAGAGTTATCTCTCTTTTAATTTTTATGATAGCTTTAATTTTTTAGACATGGAGTTTGCTAATTTAAAACAATACTTTTTTATCGAAGTTTTCGAATTTTCGCGAATGACAGTTTAAGATCTTTGGTTGATGGAACCTTCTCATGAGCAATTTAAAAAGAAAAAATCGATCTAGTTTGTTTAAGGAATATTTTATGAATCCAAAATGTTCAACTATTAAAAAATGTTTTGTTTCTTATTTATTTTTAGTTTGTTTACGGCTAAAAAAAGAAGCAAAAAACAAAAACAAAAGCGAAAATCCCCCAAAACAAAGTAAACATTCTCTAAGTGAGCTAATTACATATTTTTTGCTAACTGATGAACTCATCATTAAGCTCATACTAAAATTTTCATTATCAATTTTGAATAGCAAATAGAAATCCATCAATGCACAGTCCCCATTTTATCAAACACAAAGTTTACAACAATATTACAGATTTTTTTATTAGTTCAGATTTTATGAACGGATTCCCCCAAACCCCTCCAAACATTATTACATATAATATCAGTAAAATGGTAATGAATGCGCGATTATTTGTTTTCTGTCATACATCTCGACAGCCCCAGTTGACTGGCCTGTAGAATACACCGACTATATATCTGCAGAGGTGAAAGAACCTTTTAACAAGTTTTTCCAGGATATGTTATTAAACTTTATCTGATGTTGCAGTGTGGTAATACCTGTTAGGGTCTCATCTATGGATCAAATAGAACAGTTTACAATACAGGAAACCGTTTAACTGCGTGCAAACAAATGGTTAATATTAAATTATTCGTATTCGATTGCAATACTTGAAATCGCTTGGTTGTGTTTCAAACAAATGAGCTATGCCTCCTTTTAAAATGCTACCCTCAAGGTATTCATTTATATATATATATATATATATATATATATATATATATATGATTTAGCATTAAATAACCTACAAGGGTTCATATCCCATAAAATACAACTAGCTGTAATTCTCTACCTCACCTCATGATGACCTAGTAAACAGATTTTTATGTTCTGATTAAGCTGTGAAAATGCTTCATCTAAAGAATTGCAGAATAATTCGAAATGAAGGCTTATTGTACTTCGCATATACAAAACATATTTTCCTGAAATGCATTGTCGTGAAATCAGGTGAACACATTCGTGAAACAAATGGTATTGGCGATTTAGGGAAAGAATGTAATGATTAGTAATTTACTTTATTTCCAAGTAAATTGACAAAGTTATAAACTTATGGCAACTGATTTTAGAATATAACATAAACAATGCTAAACTATCAAAAATAAATCAGAGAAGATGCTGATAAGTTAGTGGCTCGAGGTACAATGATTTATTTTCACAATGCAAGGAGATACTGGATTCCTGCTTCGTTGAAGATTGCGTCTAACTAGAGATTCACGTCATCAGTGACATAGTAGGAAAATGACGGACTCTGTGCTCATTTTTTAATTTAGCAAATAGGTAGAAGTCTGATTAGGCTGAATCAGATTAATTAGGTGGTGGTTCAATAAGTCCACAGTGACAATTTTGAATAGCCGCAAGGGTCACAGCTGATTTGTGATCTAGTGCAGATGAATGAATATATTTAGAACCAACTTCTCATGCTAAATTTTCTTAATTTTCTCTTATAACTGCTTCAACTGCTTTATACTCATAACTGGTGATAACTGACCTTTCGTCAAGTAATACAAGAACAGCACACCTTCTTCATCTCCCAACAAAAATAAACTGAAAAATAAAACAAACAAAAAACAGACGCTCTCACCACAGCAGAAATCATTGGCTTGGTCTTCTTGGGAGCTGAAGAACTTACCTGTTTCTATTTATAAACTGTTTTTCTCCGGTTGAATCTGGTGGACCCAAGTTATCCTTTGTAACAAATCACCGTAGAACACCCTGGTTCAGCTTTAACAAAAGCAAAATTGTCCTTTGATATGTTATACTGAAGTTGTTTCTGCTCAAGCTGAAGTAGTCTTGGCACCTAACCTTTGCTCTTTCTAGATGATTATCAATAATAACCGCCAACACGTTTCTTCGTGATACCCAACTCTGTGATAATGACTTCATTTATTCGTTGATCTGCTATTATCATGTCAGGAATATTGTCATTATTTTGTGGTGACTCTGAGAAGATTTCTTTCACGGGGTCATTTTCAAGCTTTTCCGTTTGAATTCAGCTGCCCATTTCTTAGCTATGAGTTGGAAGGTGCATTATTCCGAAGTGTAACCACCGTGAACATTTTTTCAGAGAGGATTTTGATAAACGGGTAGCGAATGATTGCATAATGAGTTATTTTGTTAATTTTCTCTTTGGGATGCAATTATTTATAACAGAAAAATATATTAAGGGTCTTTATAAAATATATATGTGTATAAAAGTGAAGTTTTATAGGTTATACCATTTCTTTAGAAAAAGATTTGGGAAGTCAATAATAAAACAAAAATAACCCCGATCATACACATAAGCATAGAGTAAGGATTTGTATTTTTTCAAATGTGCAATATTATGCATAGAACACTGTAAAGATTTCACAAATTAAAAACAATTTTGGGGTAGTCACCGTGGCGTACTGGCTAACATGCAGGACTGCGACATCGTATAAAGCGAGTTTTAACTTCAGTCACGCTATTACGTTCAGTTTTGGTCAACTACTTCTTAGAAAGATATGAATCCTAGCTATAGGTTAAATAGTACCTCTGTTCTTATATAGATATGACTTTGTTATTAAATAACCAAAAAAGGTTGATATGTCGTTAAACCAAATCAAACGAAAAACCCTTTTAGCTTTAAATTGTAATCATGATATATTTGCAAGAAAATAAAGTTTCATCTTGCATAATATTTTCTCTAGAAGACATATGATACTAATAATTATGTGACAATAACGAGAAAGAGAAATCTTTCTTCTTTTTAGTTTATATATATACTTATATATTTAAATATATATACAATATCTTATATACTTCTCAAATACATGGAATGCATTCTTTGATGATATGTGTGCCCAGAAAGCCCCTTAAATTGAAATTGTTGGTATGGTAGGTCTTATGATATTACTTCTTTTTTTGCGAACCAAATAAAGAGAACGGTTAGTCAGTCATTGTAACTAGTTATATTATTGGTTGGCTTAAACAGGCTCGTCTTTGGTTCATGGAATGCCAAATCGAGATAAAAGTGATTTGTTTATTGTGTATATAACCATCACACCATCGCACGCACGCGATGATGACTTCACCGTTTTGGTATGGGATACCGACCATCGCCATGGTGTCGCTGATGGTGAACAAGAGCTGATGGCGAAAAAATACTCAGTAAAGATGGCGGCATCAGCCCAAAGCCTATCAAGAAGAAGAAGAAGAAGAAGAAAAAAGAAGAAGCAGAGCGCAAGTGGTTTATCTCGGTGGTTCGTGCCTTGGTGGTTTGATGCTGGTCTCTCTTACGAGCTTGTGGTGAGCCTCACAATCGCGCCTTCCGTGTACACTTTAGAGCGATGAGTTTGAACGGGAGATTAAACACCCCGTTCTTTCTCTTATCAAACACCAATACTTCTTTTTCTTCTTGTTGCTCTTCTACGCTTAAAAATCGACTTCTTACTTTCCATGTATGCCAACAGATAAGATTATAAGTACGACTTAGGTATAGGCATAAAGAGTTTGGTATGTACTGGATGTAGGGAGATGGGGTTGGGATTCAAAGCGATGACGAATAAAGGGAAGAATGAATGAAGAAATAAGAGAATAAAAATAAAAATAATACAGATAGGTGAAGAGGAGAAAAACACTCATTGAAAGAAACAAGAATGAAGAACCAAGCGAAGAAAATATGAAAAAAAAAGACAATTTTTATGTGACTGGTGGCAGTAAAAACAAACAACACAAAACAAAGTAAAAAATCAAATCAAACAAAACAAAAACAAAAAACAAAACAAATAAAACAAAAACAAAAACAAAAAAATCAATGCATAAAGCAAATTTCCTCAGCCCATTAAAAAGCCAAAAACAACAACGAAAAAAGAGAAAAAGAAAGAAAGAAAAGCGAATAAACCCAAAAGAGTGAATGTCAGCGGAAAAAAGGAGGAAAAACTAAAGAAAGAGGCAATATGATAAAAGAAGATTTTTTTAAAATTTTGATTTTTTTGAATTGTTCGATTTAATTAAACCAAAACTGGTTTCTTGTCTAATCGCCAGGGCTTAGAATCCGCAGACTACGGCCTCTGCATAGATCCATCGCCAAAATAAAGGATAAAAATGTAGATAAGACTATACTGCATCTGGTAGTGAGTTTTTGAACTCAAGATATTTCCATTACTCCCAGATCCACCTGATCCAAAATGGGAATACCTGCTAGGGTCTCATATTCGAGTAAAATAGATATCTTTGGAAACCAGTAGTATTGGATGCAAATGCTAAACTCTCTTCAGTCTATTTGCCTTGTTAGTAAGTTAGTCACTTAGATTTTAATTACTCGTAAGCAATGAATTCGATTCTCATTAGTTGCCGCATAATACAGTCTTATGTCAGTTGTCCTGGATATAACTCTAGACTGCATCTAGGTGATGAGGCTCTGGTTTTTAGATTCTATGGAGTGGGGAGTTACCACTTCGTTGCTATCACTCTCATGTCCACATTGACTCAAACTCAAAGAACCTATAAGGATCCCATCTATGGGTCAAACGGATCTTTTTGTGATAATTTTTGAAATAATTATTAGTTACAGTAATACACTGGTTGTTAAAAGATTGGTATTCTAAGTATAAATACAGTAAAACCAACCAACCAACCAACCAACCAACCAATTAGAATTAAGTCAAATGTAAGATTTGGATGGCAAATCTTGAGTAAAGTTCCTCACGAGATACAATTGATAACGATTTTAGCAAACCATTACTATTGAATTCAGTTCCCTGTAAGTGCCCCATACTTTTTACCTCGAGCTATTCTTAATGAATTAAAGGGCGTTTTGTGTGTTATAACGATTAGTTAGTACATAGCTATCAAGCTTTTGTTGTTAAGTTTGATTCTCACAAAGTGTCCTATACTTCTGATCTTCTGCTAAGCTCAGGAAAGCTTAGCAAATTATTAATTTGTATATTTTGTGGGCACCTTGCATAGTATATTAGTTGACGAGCTCAGTTATTAGGCTATTGTTTCTAAGTTCAATTCTCATTGGCTATTCTATTCCTCTGACCAGGTATCAAAATAAACAAAGCTTAAGAAATAATTGCTTGCGATTTTGAGGAAATCTTTGCACCACTTTTTATTTATTATTTTAAAAAAGAAGGTTTTTCTCTTTCGGAAATTGACTAATTGTAATCTGAACAATCTGGTGATTTGAATATGAATAAATATGTAGATAAAATATCCGCCCGGATGAAAGAAAAATAATACTTGAAAAGCAATTTCATGGACTATTTACTACGATGTTTTGCCCTGAAAGATCTTCATAGAAATGATTTTTAAATTATAGAAAACTAATGGTCCCAAACATCAGAATTGTTTGTGAGGTAGTTATGTCAATGTTATTAGGAATGCCGATAGTTATATTTGACTTCACACAAAACAGCAATATTTTCACATCCTTCGACTAATAGATTAATTAATGGCTAAAACACAGTTTTGAACGTTTCTCTTTTTTCCCTTTTTTAAGTTTCTTAAAAATCGGCGTGTAATGAATACATAAACACCCTACTAAATTGGTTTCATATTTTATTTCCCTTCCAAACTTGAATATGTAAAATTACCAACTAGATGTTCTCTGGATACAAAGAATTTACGAGAGGAAAACCTTCCGTACAGGAAATTTTAGGCCAGTGGAATATTTAATATGAATATATTAGTATGAATATTTAGTATGAATATAATTTTCAGAGCTTAAAACTCATTTAAATCTAGGGGAATAGTTAATAAGTGTTGATATTTACAGACTTTCATTGAATTCCATCATCTTTAATTGTATTAAATATGGTCCTAGAAGTGTGATGTTTCTTTTTAATATAGTAAGAATTTATGTATTTTAAAAAGGCAAGGACGTTGTTATAGTTTATAGCATGCAATAGTCCGAAGAGTCAGTGGATATACTCAGAATAAATTGCAAGAGAAATTAAACCGTGTTTAGTAGGCCAACATGCACTACATAACATGTCAAAAGTTTACAAAAACGTATTGAGTGAAACTTGTCCAAATAGCTGATTGAAATTTAATAGTTGATACTGTTGTGACAGCTTTTCAGCCAACTCTCCCAAAAAATCTTGGAAGTTGTTTGATGCTCCAGCAAATCTGGGTATAATAAAGAAAATGGGATTTTTTGTCTTGGTTAAAGCAACTATAAGAAAGAAAACTCCGCTTAAAAATGACTTTGTGTCTCATTTAGTCCGTGATGGAGAAGATGGGTGAAGAGTCACATCGATTATCATTACATTTTATGATGATTCAAAAATTTTAAGATTTTTTGAAACTTATTTTCTTCTATAGAAAATGCAGCACGAGGAGTAACAAAAAGTTGGAAACCAGGGTATCAAAAGGGCTAATGTAAACAATGACTGGAGGCCAGTGGGTTAAATATTTTCATTCTTAATTGGGATAAAATAATCGTCCGAAAAGTACAAAATGTGACCCGCTTTTCTTGCCTTCTTTTTGCCTCTCGCGTTTGTTTACAAGAAGTCCCAGATTTGAACTGAAGACTGAATCTCTTCGGGACAAATTAGTTGGAGGGCGCTCTCATTAAAATCTGGAAATTAGAGATAAGCGTGGGACATTATTCTGCTCGAAGAGACATGCGAGGGACAGAGGCGGAGTGGACAAGGAAGGACACTACTTGCGGGAGAATTGGTAACTTTTGAATGGACGCAAGCAAAATGGGACTGTGCACAGAGACCGAAATGCGCATGCTAACGCAAATATGCTCGCATGTACACATATGAAGCAACTAGCAAGCTGAAGTTGCAATGTGTAAAATTCTACTCGCAATTGTCAAATAAACTGAAAGCAGATTGTTGGGTGTAAACATACACACAAAGATACATGTTTCTTTTTCAAATTTTCTCTTTTTTCTTTTCGGATTTATATAAAAGAATATAGATAGTTAAAAACAAACGACATCAACACACACACACACACATATATATATATGTACACACACACACACACACACACACACACACATATATATATATATATATATACTTCGAAAAAGTATTTGAACAGACCGGCAGTTTCCTTCTAATTGTTCTATACTTATAGAGGAAACACGCTGGGGATAGAGATTAAGTGGATAAGACAGAACACTACTTGGTAGAATGGCAAGTTTTAGCTGATTGGATTATTCACAAAGAGCACACCTTTACAAATACAGGGTTCGGCAGAATGATCACTTGAATTTGAAATTGCCGTCGCGCCGGCCTTTATGTCTGTGGACGGGTGGGAAGTATGTTTTTGATCAGTAGAAACCATGCAATTTTAATTGTCATCATGGTTTGGAATGGTTCACATCGTGCGTTTATGATTAAAACTGATCTCAGTTCGTGGTGACATCTCGTTGCTCATTCGTTCACTCGATCTTATCACACTTATGATTACTTCCCCTGAGGATACTCGAAGGCTCAAGTTTTTGAATTTTTAGTGTGGATAGCTAAGAAACTGAATAGCTCTTACTTATTGTAAAATAGCATTTTTTAATAGTATCGATGCTGTATTATTCATTTATGTTCCAAACCTGACGGATAGTTTTTGACAGACTCTGTATAAGGATAAATTGATTGGAAAGTTGTAAATACAACAATCAACAAAAGCTAAAATTTCTTTGAAGAGCAAATATTTACTTTTAAACTTTCAAAAGTAAAGATTCTGCATAAACAATTGTGACCATTTGGTTTTAAAAAGGTATATAAAATGTACTTCTTTGTGGGATTATCATTCAAAAATGTAAAAGATATTCTTTAATTAAAAAAGATAATCAAGGAAGGTTGACACAAGATATTGAATCCCAAATTTTGAGAGGAAACGTCTTAAAAAGATATCAAACTTTGTCTTTTTCATATAAGCACCGAAAACATCTCCAATTTTTAATGAATTTTAATTCTACGGACAAGTTCTTTGTGACATTAGTAAGAAGATTGGAGAAAATTCTGATATAATGTTTATTAGAGGAAACAAAATAGAACCGGATATCTTTTCTTTAATTTTTTATTTTACACTGGATAACGTGGAACATAAAATGTTTGTTACCGTATGATAAAAAATATTACTATCCGCCATGTTTAAACCCCCACATAAAAATATCTCTGAATTAGCGTATATTAGTTCAATATCATTTCTTCACAGATAGCCATAGAACATCGATGAGAATGAAATTTAAAGTATTCTAGCCATTCCCATCGCCATGCTTTTGATATTATTGCCGATAGGACTTCCGGTAGAACTAATCATTCAGTTTCACAATTGAAGTTACTATTCTAAATAACACAGATGTCATTCTACTCCCTTTAAGCGTGTGTGTTGAATATTAGCTGGAAAGATCCTTTTGAAATGTCACGTAAGTTACGTGGGTAACATAACAGGGGATGTACACCAGTTTCCGAAAGAGAACAGGACGCTGCTACCTCAGCGAAAGTTTCGTGGTTGGCATGCTACACAAGAGAGTTGTCCACGCTCAACATGTTGGTGGGAGCTGTGACTACGAGGATTGCGTAGGCGTCGAGGACACCATGTAAACCAGGGAAGATTTCGACACGGGAAAACGAACACCAGCAGAAGAGCAACTTGTTATGCCGTTGTAAGCACTGGCCTTGCGCCAGACTACCCCGGGTTGAGAGTTAGAGAAAAGCCCCTGCTGTACCAAACCCGTGTAAGAAGAGAAGCTAGTAGAAATGAAGATTATTCAATGCCAGAAGGTGGCCTTGTACCAGTCTCGTCAAAGCAGAACGAAGAAAAGGCGGTTCACTGATGATTCGTATCTCGTGTGTATATCTCAGCCGTCTTCGACTCTCTCCCACACTCTACCATTTTGTACATTTCATGATATAAAAGGAAAATATAAGAAACAGATTATATTTTTGTTCCTCAGAGCTGTTATTTTCTTCCCTGCTTACAACATGTGTTACAGCAAACAATATACAATTTTTTCTTACTGTGTCAATTATTTCTTCATTTCTGGATAGAAAATTTTTTTCTTTGTGTGTAGATGCATTGGAAGAGAATAAATTGTACTCTTCAGATGAAACTATGACTAGAATTAAGAGTCAACAAAACTGCTTAATAACTTCATTATTATTAATAATCTTTTGTGCTAATAAGGGAAAAACTGTTCATTTAAATTATGATCCATCACGTAGCTGAAAGATTTAAGTAATTTAAACTGTTGCAAGAAGTTAGTGTTCGAGCTCAGGTAGTATTTTGAATGATTATGTTTTGACTCAAATCCTCATCACTGTATCTTTATCTTTTTCCTCATAAATTTTAACCTTGAATCACATTAACCTTTACACTGCCACCATATTCGAATTTCATGCAATATGTCGTATGTAACTATTATCAAATTTTATACCTAATTCCGTTTGTTGGTCTGTATTTTCCACTCGTTTGGGAAATTTTCATTCAGATTGTTGCCTTTGAAAATCTTAAGGGCAAACAATATCATTCATTTCGTACAAAGCAAGTTCCCAGGGAAAATTAGCGACAACAAAGCCGATTTTAATCACAATTTCTCAGATACAGTTATACGCTGGAGAATACTGCAGAAAAAGGGTTCATCTAGGCATAGTAAATATATATGCAAATTGTATACTCATGGAAGTACTTGAGGTTGAGATAACTGCGGATTTTCCACCGGCACCAGTGATTGGTATTCAATACATTTTAAACAATACTTCTAAAGTGAATTTTCAAGACAAATTCTTGTAAAAAGGCTCCAAAGTACGTTTTCATATTAAAAATGAAAATATAAAAAGTGAATGAATGAAAGTAAGCATACACAGTTATTGGTTAAATCACGCTGAAGGTAGCAGTTCTCACGTGAAAACCGTAATTAAGTAGCGTCAAAAGTGACCAGTATTTGATTGGGTGACAAATTACTTATGAGCCAACTGTAGCCTTATGTCAGACTAAGAGAAAAGCCAAGTAATATGCACTCGAACGTACGGGGAAGAAACGTGAATACACACGTGCATTCACGCGCGTTTCTGTGTTGACCGTCTCAATTCCTGACGCAGTCGAGATTTGCTGCGATTAGCGACGAGTCAGCCTCGTTCACCCACCCCAACCCACGTGCAACCCTCTGTTGACTCTGTTCACTTCGTTAAAAAATATCATTAAATTATCGAATCAAAAGAAATTGGCGCGGAAAGATCCGCAGACCGATCTCCCAGATTGTTTGTATACTCTCATACAAACATTTATATGTCTCGGCAGAGTGGCTCTCTCTCTCTATATATATATATATATATACAGAGAGAGAGAGAGAGAGAGAGAACATGAGAATTTATATATATGAATGTGTTGAAGACTATTGACATGTTTAAGAACTTATGTACACGTGCGTGTGAGACCTAACAACCATTTCTTATGCTTACGTAGGCTTATATATATGTGTGTGTGTGTGTGTGTGTGTGTGTTTACTAATCTTTTTATCAGTTAATAATAATAATAATGATAATAATAATAATATAGTCACTTGAATAAATACTTATTTGTTTAGACTAAAAACAACAATTACGGCATTAATAATGTTTTCCCTCATACACATCGTAAAATATTAGATTAAAACGCAAATCAAAAATACGTACAAAAATTAATCTACGCTAGAAACAGAGTCAGTACGTGCGGGTGTGATGGAGATGACATATTTCAAAATATCTAATTAACTGTGTACAGCGCATAACTCAGTTGAGAAAGTGGTTAAAGGGAGACTGTGCAGCGCCAATATTTTCAGTGGTGTCAGTGCAGAAGTTGATAAAAATCTCAAGTCTCTGAAATCACAAAGTATTGATTTTACTGAACTTAGTACATCTGGACGAGTCTGTTTGAAAGCACTGATTCCCGTTAGATCACCGAAGTTAAACAGTAATAAGCCTATTCATATCTGAGATGGGTAACCACTTGGGAGCTGCAGGCATAATCTATGTGAATACAATGTGTGAAAGGCCAGGTGGCGTAAATTAAAAAAGGAATGTTTCATAGCACTATCGTCGGGGAGTGGAATCTGCCAGCCAAGAAAATCAGCCTGCAAAATCTGGCTTCCACATGGGTTCGGAAAATGAATTAGTGCACTGGCCGGAAATATATGACCACGTTGAGATATCCTTGAGACCGTTCTTTCAAATGGACAAATTCCAAACAATTAAAGTGGAAAGAAGAATTAACAGTTGTGAGGAAGAACGAGTACATGAGGATCTATTTTTTTAAAACAAAACTTATCAACCATGAGCGAAAGGAAATAAAGACTTCATATGGATAAGAAATGATCTGAAAATAGAAGTAATGTTGTTTAGTCACTAAATCTGGCCAATAATAAATAAATACTAAGGTACATGATGATAAAGTGGATTCAAGTGATAAATGAATTTAGACACCACAATCAGGAGCTGTTCATGCGATGTCCTTCTCAGTCAGTCGAAATAGCCGAAACTGAAGCTTTACTTTTATTAGGGTCTGTGTCACGTGACCTAAACTAAGGGTGAATATCAACTACATTATGAATTATTGTTAGAAATGGGAAAACTGTTGTTTCTTCAACTACTTCTTATACTCTGGCGTTTGCGTGGTGGCATAGCTTGTGAGTTAAATTAGCAGACCATTGTTTATAATTTCGATTCTCAATGGGCACCACACACTTCTGACATGTGCCAAACTTAAAAAGCAGGCTACTGATTAATTTGGACTGACGCAAGACGACAGAATTCGGGCACGTTGTGAAAAATGAAGCAAATTGATGGACAAGATGAATTGTCTAAACATGATGTTAAAAAAGGCCAGTTTATAAGATTAGCTAAGCCAGTTACAGGATTACAAGAATCGGAGCATCAGAGGGAGTTGGAACGCAGTTCAACAGTGAATCATTTAGTTAAACAAATTTGATAATCAATCCAAGGTATTTACAAACGCGATCAGTTTAGAAAACAATGTAACAGATTCTTTTATTTTTCAGGTTCACTAATTTTATCTATTTATCTATCTATCTAGCTGTCTATCTATCTATTACTTAAATTTTCATTATGTTTGCATACAAGGTGTAATAAATATGTATCAAAACTAATTTTTAAGATTTTTAAGTTTTCAGATTTAAAAATTGAGGTGAATAGACGTGTTTTAACAAAGTGATGATGTTCCGAAGTCTCGACGTCTTGACTGCTGTCGCGAGAAGTCAGTGACCATTCTCGATACTTTTTGATCAGCAATTTTTAGCGAAAAAAGGGAAACTGAATATTCATCTCAACGACAAGATCTAAGGGTAAGGAAGGCGTTAAAATGAATACGATGGAAAGCTTCACACTACAAGAAAAAAATGTTTAAAAATATAGAAAACTCGCTAGAGTAAACGTTTTGTATGCCTTCCCATTCAAAATATCGAAGAAAATCAATGTTTATTTCATTGATAATTTCTGACTGAGAGGATGCAGCTTCAATCTTGACTCTTTTTAGATTTCACTTCCCTTTTCGGTTGAGCTTGCTGCCACATACGCGTAAACGCAAAGCCCTTCTCGCGTAAAATATATGCTAAAATATATACGTAAAAACTTCCTTCGCTTACGCTGAAAAGGGCAGTAGGCCTTGGATAACATATCCAACTGCCGTTGTCAGATGTTTATAAATATACTTAAAATGATCAAACTTAAGGAAGGAAATAGATCCAAGCATAAATTGCAACTGAAGGATACTTTTGGTCTGTAAACGCGCTGAATGTCATGTTTCAATTGTTTGATTTAAGGGTGATGACTATGAAATTGTATTTCGATTATTTCATTTTTTAAAATCATTATAATCATCACAAAAATCATAAACCACCGTGAGAGTCTGAAATCGTTCAGCTCAAGAGTCGTTTATTGCATTATTTTGCGAAAATTAACAGAAATATTAGAAACTGGAAGTCATTGCATTTTTTGTTTGTTTTTTTTCTAATAAGCAAGCAAGTAAAATTATCGTATATCGAATGAAATTTAGTCATCCATCTATTTGTGCCCTGTGAGCGATGCTAAACTGCGTCCAGTTCTATAACTTTATGAAGTGTAGAGTCACACTTTCTTTGCCATTACTTCAAAATCCACATTGACCTGGAGTAACAGTACATGTTTGGGTTCCATTTTTTTGTGTCAAACAGGTTGGTTTGAAAATTGTAAGTATTAAATAGGACAACTTGAAATCATATAATTGTATATGAATTGTTAGTATTAAGAATAGTAACTTGTTTCCAAATAATTCAAATCATTAGTTACTTGAACCATATAACTGATTGGTCTGCCGTAAGACTATTTTACAAAGATTTATGATTCGATATCACAAAACATCGATAAATGAATGAAATATTTTGGACGTTGTAAAAAAAGATTAGTTTATTTTAAGTTACGTTCTTGTTTTCGACTTTTAAAACCAAACGATTAAAAGTAATTGTTCAAATATTTGTGAAAGGTACTATATACTCGTATATATATATATATATATATATATATAAGTAAAGTTGGCGACGCAAAAGCTCTCTTTTCAATAGTTACTACACCGAAGTATAGGGAGAGGGTGCTACTTATTTCCCTGGATTACTCCATTTTACCCTTGATACGTACCTTATAATACTGAGGGTAAAGCAAGGAGCCATCATGTACAATTTTTTGAGTCTTTTGGTTTGACTATTGGAATTGAAACCCGGCCTCCCATGCCATTAGGCGAACACTTTACCCTCAAGGCCATTGTTTATAGCGATTTTCAAATACTCAATATCTTGCATTCTGCTATTTTGAATTGTTCATCAAATGGTTTGTTCATGCTATTTTGATTTCTTTTTCTGTGTTTTAGTTGTTTCGACTTTTATTTTTTCTAGCAAAAATTCATTCTTATGCATACATGTTTCTTTTGCTTATCAGTGCGTTTTTGATTTGGATTGGTTTGGTTTGGTTTGATAACCTTCGTGCGTTATCTAATACCATTACCATCCTTGTAGAAGGAAATTAATGGTACTATTTAATCTGTTGCTGAAGGGATAAGGGAGCAATGCATTTTTGTTTTCTATTATTATCCATACTATATCTATTGCATTAATTATCTTTATTATTGAGTTAGTTTTCTTCCTTCATTTACGAAACGTATTTTGATAATATCATATCATCGTATTTTTCGTATTTCGATGATATAAGATAGTTATCATGTTATCTTTTTCAATAATTTTCCGTAGAACCTATATATATATTTTCTATACTTGACTGTTTGATGTTGGTATTGTTTTTCTGCAATTTGTCTTCAGTATGTGGGTAACTATTTTTGTCTTTGAAGTTGCATGTTTTGTCAGAGTATGTTTACTTTTGTTCAGTATTAATTAAAATACATAAGATAGAGAGTAGAAAAGAAAACGAATTTATCTAAATATTTATGTATCTATCTTTATATATATATATATATATATATATATCGTGATACTGTCTAGCATGCAAATACAATAGGAAGGACGCGTCATACTTTTAAAAGAAGATTTATTTACATGGTTACTACAAAACTAGACTGACCAGAAAACAACTTAAAATCCTTAAAAACAAGTCCACTAATCAACCGATAAAAAAGACACTGAGAGAAAGTAAGTCAATTTTCTCACGACATATCCACATTTAAGATACGATTCTCTTTTTTTATGACGATGTTTTTTTTTTTTTTTGTGTTCTGCTCCGACCATAACGTGAGATTCCTTTCCTTTTCCTTTTTCTTTCTTGGGACGACCGGATACTTGTTGTTTGAAAGAATTCCAGTGTGGTAAACCCCAATGTGCTACACAGTAAATCCAAAAACAATGCTTACAACAGGTTTGTATTCCAATCACAATAACTGTATCGGAGTTGATTCAAGTGTATAAAATCAAATAAGTGATGTAATAAGCAAAATATCTGAATTGGCTGGGATAATTGGATTTGATTTGTGTAACTTTCTTTTCTTTAAAGTCAAATAAAATGTATGGATCAATTTCGTTTTGAAGTTCTAAGTAGTTCAGTTTAATCCCTGTTTTTATTTTTATTCTACCAGCAAATACTTCAATACAGATTCAAAAGGAAACTATTTTTAATTAGTCTCAAAGAACAGACATCAGAAGCTAAATGTTCATCTCAGAAAATGTTATAATAATTTTTGGTATTATTTTTTCAGAGAGATGAGTTCTTATCAAAAAGGTTAATTGCTGTTTCTGGCGTTAAAATTTAGGTTTTAATCAGAGCGCAAGTTTATTCGAAACGCAAGCGATAAGAATGGCCCGCTACTACTCTTTGCCCAATGGCCAATAATTTTTTTTCCATTTCAATTTTTAAACATGGTGAATGCAATGACACTGAGAAGAAAGAATGAATATTTCGGGTCATTCGTTTAAAGGAAAGTAATGAATTCAAAGAGACATTCACACTCACACGCGCACACACACACACACAAACACACACACACACATATATATATATATGTATATATATTTAAAAGTTATATTGGTAAACAACGAGATAATTGTAAAAAATATCTATTTCATAAGATATTTATGTCAAATCCTGTCTGGTTGGAATCAGCGATAAATATCTTTACGTGGTCAGTTTTTCGGCGGAGGGCTTTTTGTTGTATACTTGTTAAATTCCCATTCTGCCACTAAGAAAGAGAGATTCCATCGATTTTCTGGCTTTGGATTAAGAATAAATTGGGTTTAGTCTCAGATAACCGTCCCTCCAGATAGCACAAGCTACCATCGCCTAAAAAAATTAGGGTGTTATGTTTTTCTTTGAAGCCTGAGGAGTACGCATAAGGAGGAATACGGAAAGAATTGTTTGTAAGCTAATTGAGTTTATATATAAATGTCATTTGAGACAGCTACTTAATTTGACGATAAACACGTTAAATACTTGTCCCGATGGTTAAAATCCCTTGTCATTGATGGCGGGGAATCTAAAAGATATGTCACTCAATATTTAGAGGGTAAAGATCAAAAAGGAAAATTTGCTCCCTAATTTGATATATAGGTATAATTTAAACACGACCTGAAATTATATTGTGTCTAAGCTCAGTTTGGTATAAAGCGTGAACTTACTAATAAGGTCTGCTTGGTTTGTTGAATAATCATTACATTAGACGATATACCTTCCATTCTGCCTGAGTGGAGAAGGTGGTTAAATATCCACTGAGCTTAGCGTAAACTGGCAAAATTATGATTTAGGGGTAAGAAAATTGATATTTTTAATGTAAATACTATATCGAAACGATTTCTTACTTTGCGACACACACGGATACCAGTTATCTTCCTTAGTATGAAGAAAAGTTGAAAAAACAAAATAATCCAAAATTTTATGAATTTATTATGAAAGTCGTCGTCGAACGTTTCGGTTGTAATAACCTTCTTCAGGACTTTAAATCCATAAAAAGTGTTGATAAAATAACGATGGATGTTTGATGAAATAGCAGGAGAAAAGAAAATGTGTTTAAAAAAATATTCATCACAGTATCACAGTGTCCTTTTTAAAAATATCATTACGTTGTTGGCACATGTTTGAAATTTGTTGGGTTTCTAAGGGATATAATAGAAAATGATCAAAAGAATATTTTTGAAAAAAAAATGGAGGAAAGGAAAAGTATATTAATATGGATGTATTGTTCGTGAGGATAAATTTAAATTTGACACATGGGGCGGAAGAGAGAAAATTAATTAAAATTTGATATGTTGTAGCTATTTAGAACTAATTTATCAAAGAAAGGCAATAGACTGAAAAACCTTGGAGTGTATTAACGGAGGATCAAATCGAAATAGCACTGGTTTTAAGAATTTGTCTTAATCTTTTATTATGATATACATGCGTGTCGAAAATCAGGGGTCAGTTCAACACATTACTTACATTGTAAAGAGGATCCCTCCAACTTCTGAAATCGATAAAATCCAATATTTTTCAAAAAAGTATGTCTTCTGTATGCTAAGCAATGAAAATATTTTTAAAAAACCTGGATTTTTTATGGCCAAATCTTCATTGTTCAGATGAGCGAATATTTTTTGAGTCTTTAAAATATACATACTTAAAATCTTAGCTTCTACCTAGATTCGGATAGTAACTACTGAGAACTGTACAATTATTTCACACAGTCAAGATATGTTCTACTCAGTTTAATGTTTTTACATTATAAATATATGATCAGATTTCCTTTCCTTGTTGGCGACAAACTTCATTATGTCATAATATTAAGGATAATCTTTCATGGCGGTTGTGTCACAATAGTCTATCACATATACAGGACGATAAAAAAAAGTTAACATTCCAATGGCAGTACGTTTACAATACATTTATTTCAAATAGACTTCATCTGTTAACAATCTCTATCAAAAAATTCTTTGAAATTTCCCCTGGTCCTCTATAATATTAGTTCCGCATTTAATAAAGGTGCTCCATTGAAGTGTTAGACTTTTTATTTGAATTAGCTGTAGAAACTTCGGAGAATGCGTTGAAGACTGTTTGAAATATAATTAACATACTCCTATAGAAGGGTAAACATTTTTCATCACCTCGCAAAAAGGTAAAATTTACCCATATAAATCTATCAAGACGTAATAAATTTGCTTCTGTACATTAAGAAAAATGAGTTTGGGAATGAGCTCATCTCAGTCGTAACGGTCATTTCGGCTATAAATGTATCTATCCCTGCGATGTGGTAGGATGTGATACAATGCCGGTTTAAACACGAAAAAAAAATCAACTTTGGTCCTAAACTGTAGATTTTTGGAGCAGCTTGTGGTGTATCGGTTTTCAGAGTAAGAAATGGATTTGGCGACTCGAGTTCAAATCCTGGACAAAGCTTTTTGCATTTCACATGGTGCTTACAAACATGGGAAAGTTATTGAATCAAACTTCTTCTTTCAGCTCTAGGTAAATCGCAGGGCAGACTGGGATCATTAACTTTGGTTTGATAGCCAGTCTAAGAGAAGGAAAACTCTATATTCAAACCAGTTTTCATCATCATCATCATCATCTTGTTGTGCCATCAGCACGGATATCCCTAACCCTCTCCCGCCACTCCTCCCTCCTGCTTTTGCTCGGCCATGTGTAGGGGTCCATCACTAATGAGTTCGTCCCTACTTCTCCTGCAGTGTCCTGCATGTCTGGTTTGTCTAATTTGGATAGTCGTCGTGATGGGTAGTAGGTGGCCGTGCAGCTACTGCTTTGTGGGGTGCTGCCTCCAGGACCTGTTCAATATTGCTCGCAGCATTCTTGTGTAGTTGCTGTCAAGCTTTTTCTCTAGCCTTTTAGTTAGCGCCCACGTAGTGCATCCATATAGCAGTATCGACACGATCGCTGCCTGGAAGAAACAGCGTTTTATTTTATCGGTCAGGTCTGACTTCCATATGACCGATAGCCTATCGATAGCTCTAAACCAGTTTTACTCAACTTAAAATATCGATCTTGCATCACATCCTGTTCGTGGCGGAATGGTTAGGTAAACATATAATTTGTATAATGCCGTGTGTATTTTTGGACAGTTACGTATTTATACTTTCATCAAAGAATTTTAACGCTGTTGAGTTTGGAAATAATTCCTAATTATAACAGTTTACATTGAATAATGTTCCGCTAGAAAAAATTAAATCCCAGTAGTTTTGGTCTTGAAAAAATATTTTTTATTTAAAAGATTGTTAGTTATTATCATTTTTTGGACGAGACTATAATTGAATCTCATAAAGTAAGATTGTTTAATTTGCCAAGCCAATCTCGCGTTGACTTCAACATCGTCCTAGCGACTCCTGTGATTATATTAGTGCTAAGCTGTATTGGCCCTTGTCTCTTCCATAATCAACATCGATGGCTTGGAGAAGGAAAGATTTTGTTGCATGAACAATTGTCGGTGTTTTATATAATCTTACCCAAGATGGCATCTAGATCCGTGTGCAACCCCCGTGAAACTAATAGCTGCCACTATATTTAAAAAACAACCAACCCCTGTGTAAAGTATGGTCGATTTAAGCTTTCTTATGTAAAAGCAACAAAACTGAATGCCGATGAAATCCATTTCCCTCCACAGCTTTTGATATATTGCCTTCACAAGTGATCACCACGTCCAAAAAATAACTAAAATTTAAGACAAAACTAATTTCTCTCAAGACAAAAATATGAATATATAGCAGTTGAAAAATAAGAACACCAAATTTACATTTAAGCTATATAATTTGGTAATAAAGAACATTTTATAATAACAGTTTTGATTGTATAATGTTTAATCACAAATAATGAACTCCTGCTGTCTTTGACATAGAAGAAAATTAACCTTTTATAAAAACATTATTTGGCCTGTACTTATTTATAGGTGGCACTGTATGTTTTAAGTAAGAAGCTATCGGATTGGAATAAAATTTTCGTTTGTGGATGAGTCAGAATGAACGTTTGCTGTTTAATAGACGCAACCGAAGACTTCTGATTGGAAACTCTCAAATAAAAGGAACCGATAAAAACAGCGTAAGAAGGGAACAAACTCGCTACATTCCCGCGACTGGAAAGTGTCTGAAGTAATTAGAAACAATCGACAGCTGAAGAGAGGGTTCCTTTGCAAAAGAGAACTACCCTTAATTTTCTTTTAGTTTTGGGGACTGAAGAGATTTAAAAAATGTGTTTTCCATTTTAGATTTGATCAATTGCGTTCTTACAAATTTTGTAATGCTCAATTGAGATAGCTAACAATATCCTAATGTTCAAACCAAAATGTATGAATACCTGCTTCATACCCAGCATCTAATGCAGTTAATACGTATGGATGTATTTAAAACAATAAGTATGAGATGAAAAAAACAAACAAACAAACCACATAAAAAACCTGCATACATTTTATGCAAGAAAATTTACTCTTTGACATTGTGTTTTCCTTCTCAAAGCACTTAACCAAAGCTTCTGCATTATTCAAGATCAAACAATCATTATCATCGCAAATCGGCCTTTTTGGCTTGGGTACATTTTATAAAATCCAGTTTCAGGAGAAGGTTGTCACACAGGTAGTACCCGCTTTTTCGTCGAGAAGTTGATATACGGCAAGTTTATCATTGTTGGGATATGTAAAATTGAAGGTTTTTTCCAGCAATGATATGCTCTCCAGTAACTATTCTTATTCATAAACTAGAATTCTAAAAACGCAAAAATTTATCTGGGATTTTGAGATAAAAATGACCCCCTAATCAAGGCCAGAAGAATTAAAAAGAAAAAAAGAACTTACCATCACGTGGATTTTTACCGTTCCAGCGGACGACAAAGTGAAAATAAAAAATAAAAAGATAAAAAAGTGATAAGATTCTTTTGTTTGTTGGAGAATTAAAAAATGACACAGTGAAACATGAAGATGACGATGATACCAATTGTAGTTAGCGCGCTTGAAACGATCTTCTATGGTTTGAAAAAGAAACAGAAGGAATTGAAAATCAGAGGAAGAATCGAGACCATCCAGACCACAGCGTTGTGAAGATTGGCTAGAACACCCTGGAGAGTCTTGCATAACTGACTAAACTTCAGAGAAAGATCATCAACTGATACTGGTGAGAAAAAAAACCACGAGTAAAATAGACAAAACCGAGTGGGTAAGGTGATCCACTAGAGACTGTACAAGAAATTGAAGTTTGACCATACGAACAAATGGTATATGCACAAACCGTCCTAGAAAACGAGACGCACAAACCCCTCTGGGATTTTGAGATACAAACGGATCACCTAATATCGGCCAGATGAGCAGACTTTATAATGATAAAAAAAAAGAGAACTTGCCAAATTGTGGACTTTGCAGTCCGGACTGACCACTGAGTAAAACTGAAAGAAAGTGAAAAGAAGGATAAGTACCTGGACCCTGATAGGGGAATGAAAAAGCTGTGGAACATGAAAGTGATAGTTATACCAGTTGTAATTAGAGCTCTTAGTGCAGTCAGGATTGGTAAAAAGACTAGAAGACTTGGAAATAAGTGGACGAGTGGAGACCATCCAAACTACAGCATTGCTGAGATCGGCCAGAATAATGAGAAGAGTCGAGGAGACTTGAGAAGACTTGGTGTCACTCAAACTCCAGTGAAAGACCATCAGTTAACACTGATGTGAAAAACTCTTAAGGAGTAAAATGATCATATTAATAATTTTTGTTCACAGTTATACGGTTTCAGCAATTTCAAGCAATTGAAACTACCATCATTAATTCTTTTAAACAATTATAGTTCCAAGGAGTCATTCTGCAGTTATATGATTTCCAGCATTCCTATCAATTACTATTGATTTTTAAACGAATCTCTTTTCACTCATAGATGGAAGTCTAATCGGTACAAATGACTCTGTGTCAGACTCAATCTGAGAGAAATGGTAAAGGAGAAATACTCTACTTTTCCCCAAATTTCAGTGAGTCTAAAAAGGATATGACTAGGTTGTGTGATGGCTGAGCACTCTCCCCCGTAAAAGAGGGAATGCAGATTGGGCTGGGCAAATTTGGAGGATCACTTCTTGAGAGGCTTTCTAGATTGAATCGATCTTGTGTCATCTTGCCACCATAGCGTAGGCAGGAAAATCCCACTATCAGGCCTTTTTCTTACTTCTGAAAGCAAATCATTCCTGCTTTATTGACCATACATGTCCGTGACTTGGTGGTTTTTGACCTGGGGAATTACTAAACTGGTCACATTTAGCCTGCGTGTTAAGAGGACCCTACTTTAGTTAAGTGAACATCTACTGATTTTCAACAGTGTTGTTCTTTTCCAAGACTGATTGCCTCGTCAATGCTTGAGAGTCCTACCTGACATATTGTTTAACGCATTGATAGGGATCTGACATTCTTGTGTGAAATTTTTTTAAAAAATTCAGCTTGTAATTCTGTTTGGCTACGAATCTATAAACTTTTAATACTGAGGCTTTGTAAATATCGATCTATCTATCTATATTGGTGAAGAATTCTAAAATATCGACAAAACTCACAGAGAGAGAGAGAGAGAGAGAGAGAGAGAGCGAGAGAGAGAGAGAGGGGGGGGGTAGCGAGAAGAAATAAAGGGACTTATAACCATATTCGGACAAATAAGCGATAACAAGCGGAGTCAATGTTAATATACATTTATAAAAGAAGCTATTAATTCATCGCCTATTTTCTCGGTTGAGTCAGCTGACAGAAAATAAAGGTGTCTTTATGATTCCTTTGGGAATAAAATCATATCTTTAAACCAACCGCTTCAGTTTTTGTCTACATGACCTTAGAAGTCACTTCCGAATTAGAAAATTAAAAAAATATGTTGATGTCTCAAGACATTCGTTTAAGCGTAAACATAAGATGTGGAAATTAGTCCGTCTGCCCACACACACACACACACACATATATATATATATAGGTTAGTTGTTTACAATCTAGACTGTATTTAATATGATAAGAAGCATCACACACACACACACACACACACACACACACACACACACACACACACACACACACACACACGCACGCGTGTATATATATATATATATATATATAAGTATAAATGCCAACAGAGGCAGAAAAAATCTACCTCGGTTTCACCCAACCAGATCATCAGGATGATTCTGTAATATATATATATATATATATATATATATGTATATATATATATTGCATTTAACTCAAGGAGGAAGAAAGATATATATACATGGCTGTACTTGTCCGCATGCGAATGCACACTCACTCGCACAGAGAACATTTTTTTACAAAAAAACATCTACTGAGGCCAAAGGTCTTCACGGACAAATGACTCCAACAGGACATTCATAGATACGAATCCTGGAATTAAAAAAAAAAATCATAATCCTATTATAACTGTCTTCCCTATAATAACAAATATAAAGATTGCTCTAACCATCATTAGTTTTCTGAGGAAGAACATAAATCTGGAACATATGTAGAGCATAATGATATGAATTTAAACCTAAAGTACCACATTCAAAGTCATTTGCGGACCTATATATATATATATATATATATGTTTGATTAAATAGTACAGACACTTCGTGTCTGCCAATTTTATCTTTGATCAAATATTCGTAGGTGTCATTTGACTTCTGAATTTACTACTTTCGGCCTCAACTGGATGACTCTTTTGGGGAAACAAATCATGAAATGACTAACACAATGACGAGTCATTTGCGTTTTTATAAAGTGTCGGAAGAAAAGCAAGTGGGAGAGGAATTTACGGAAGAAAAAAATTAACTTGAGATTAGTGGAAGAATTGGCGGGAAAAGTATTAAAGACCTTTATAATGTGTCTGCTATATTCGAAGTTGATCTTGTTTAAGGAAGCTTTGTTTATATATATAGTGAGAGAGAGATTGTGTGCTGTTGTAAGCGCATATATATATATATATATATATATATATATATATATATATATATATATATATATATATATATTTACAAAGCATAGCTTTCGTAGTTTGCCATAAGAGCAGAATGGGGCATCCATTAAAAATCCAACACACAAACAATATTCTGCGAGCCTATAAAACAACACGAGGCACTCAGACTAAGTGTATCTTAATGATGGTTTGAACTCATGAACTGATCTAGCTTGTTAACCATTACACTACAACTCGATGTCCCTTATAATTATTTACTAATCTGAACTTAGTTGTGGTATAAGTACGGAAGAATGGGGTACCTAGTAAAAATCGAACTCATTCTTAAATAAGAGGCAATCGCGTATATATATGTATATATATATACATATATATATGTATATATATATATACGTGGCGACCACAATTGGTTTCCAGACTTTTTTGTAGAGGCATTTAAAATTGTACACTCTTGAAAATTCAGTATGTTATTGCGGTAGATCTTATGAGATGACTGATCAATTTTAATGATTTCAGCTTCAAATGAACAGCTACAGCAGGAATTGGAATACACCCTACTAAAAACTTATTGTTACAGCTGGTGAATTTTAAAAATGCAATGTGGACGTGAGTACACTTTAGACGAACAATATGCAATAAAATTCTGTTTTAAACTTGGAAAAAATGCCACAGAAACGTATGGAATGCTTCAAACTCCTTTTGGAGCATCTTGAATGAATCGAGCATCAGTTTTTGAGTTGCATAAGAGATTCAAGGAAGGCAGGGAGTCTGTGAGGGTTGATGAGAGGTGTGGGAGGAGTAAGGAAGTCAATACACCAGAGTTGATTGGTCAAAAGTTTAGGGTTAGGGTTAGGGTTACTATGTTCAAGTTTTAAGGGAGTTCAGGAAGAGATTCTGTCAGAAGAGGCCAGCACTCTTCAAATCGGGTCAGGGGCATTTCCAATAAGACAATGCACTAGTCCACAACTTCATCCTTGTTACAGACTATTTGACCAAGATGGGCATCAAGACAGTTCCTCAGCCTCCCAATAGTCCAGACCTTGCTCCCTGTGACTTTTGGTCATTCACTAAGCTCAGAGGCTGTCGTTATGAGACAATTGAGGGGATTAAAGAGGCTGTGACGAAGGTGATTGACACGCTCACACAAGAGGACTTCCATGGGTCCTTCCAGAAGTTGTTGGAACGTACAACAAGTGCATTGCAGCCGGAGGAGATTACTTCGAAGGGGACTAGAGTTTCATATGTGTACTATCAATAAAAGTACCCATACGAAAAAAGTCTGGAAACTTATTTAATTATCCTCGTATATATATATCAACCATTTTTGCAATAAATTACATATACATACATACATACATATATATATATATATAAGTGTGTGTGTGTGTGTGTGTGTGTGTGTGTGTGTGTGTGTGTGTGTGTGTGTGTGTGTGTGTAATTTATTGCAAAAATGAAAAAAATCTTGGCCGCTGAATGTTGCACATTGTCTGTGTCTGATGATGTCATGTTCCCAGTTTAGATAAATTCTTATCTTTCCCCGCCGTTAAACTGCACCACCCCTCTCTACTGTCGCCATCAGCACATCAGTAGTACAGAGAACCTGTCCTTCTCTTCCCACCCTCTTTAGTCACGGCTCCCTCTGGCCGTTACGGGCAACTAATATACAAAGATAGTGTTTGTTACTCGCGATAAATCTCAAGGAATTTCCGGGCCAAAGAATGGCCTGTTTCCTTGTGACAGAATAACCATTCACAAGAAGTAAAAAAAAAGTATTTTCAAAAAAAGCAAGCAGCAGTGGGTGGAGTTTATAGAAAGGAAATGGGATCACCAACTGAAGATATATAGAGAAGGGTGAGGGTCAGTGCGAGTGAAATTGATAAGACCAGGGTGAAAGTTCGGGGAGTATGGAGTGAAACCTTCCAGTAAATTTATTAATGTGTTAGCGTGGTTGTGGTAGGGGGAACTTTCACTGTTCAACAGAGATCTTTCTACACTTTTCTACGCAAGTTAATCCTTAATATTTATGTTTTCCCTATATTTTCTAATTTTCTTTTTTCATTGTAGACAGGTCGAAACTCTCTTTAGTTTTGAAAGAATAGGGCCCTGTTATTTTATCTATTTATTTTTTTAGGTGTTCTCGAAACCAGCTTTATATTTCTGTTCGAACAAGACTTCTTATCACGATCGCTAAAGATTTTTGTGGTGTCATTCGTCTTTAGAGCTCAATACTTTAGTTCGATCTCGTGTTCTACAATAGAAATAAGGTCTCCTGTATATGAGCTAACTCCAGGGATAAGGCTCCACTACTTTCTGGCATCTTTAAGATAAAAAGGGCATTATGTCTGAAGGTCACAGTCCAGTAAAGGCCAATGTGGAGTGTTGCAAGTTACGTGACCACTTCAGTTGCCCAGAGACGGATTGCTCAGTTACCAGGATCCCTTCCATGAGCATTACAGGTCACTACTCACGGCCAAAAGGTGGCCTCGTTATGCAGGGGGGAGTCTTACTCATCTGCAGACGTGCACTCAACGTATTGGGTATCCGCAGCCGACTGGGCGCTGCAATTAGGCTGTCAAACTTTCTACACTTCTTGGAAATATTTAAGATTTTGGTTGCTACTCGAGCGTTACATTGCTTTTATATAATCTTGTTTAATACTTTTCTGTGATTTTATTCTTGATGTTGAATAGTTTCTTGGTGGAGAGGAGGAGGGGTTTGTTATTTTCAGTCGTTTTTATTCAGTGGTTTATGGAATATGATTTATTTTGGAGGATTCGAATTTGGCTGTGGTAGTTAGTATGTGCTTTGGTTTTTCCTTGTGCGATTTGCTGATTGGTTTTGAATTTGTGATATGGAGTTTTCAAGAGTTTTCTATTTGTGAATTGGTGGGTGAATCTATGATCTGTGCAAATTCTATGGTTCTTGTTTCAATTAGAGATTTGAATTCTGTAGATATTTTAGTCGTGGTACATGTGTTTTTTATGGTTTCTTTTTGTTTAATTTGTGCTTGTCTTTCTGCTGAGTTCATTTCCTTTAAATCTTCTTGGAATTGTGGCCAATTGTTTGATAATAGTTGCAGTATTTTTTTTTTTAATGAAAGTTCTATATTTATCAAGTTGATCGTTGTGGTTATTGTTGTTTGTGGTAGTTATATTGCTGCTGCTGATCAGACTTTCTCTTTTATACAGGTTTCAACAATTTTTCTAGTTTCAAGAAATGTTATATTCCTTCAATATTCTCTTTTATATATTACTCAAGAACAAATGTGAGATGGTTTTATTTGCAATTTGAGCATTTTGGTTTCGTCGGGAAAGCCTCCTCCATGCAGTCTGGTCTCGTTGGCCACACCTTTCTCTTGTTGGATCTCTTTTGCAGCTCTCTCGGTGATGTCCATATTTTTTATATTTAAAGCACCTCAAAAGTACGGGAATTTACTGCTCTATCCTTTCGAGGCAATGTTCACTTTTCTTTTCCTTAGGTATTATTGACTTGTTAAATGTCAAAACATAGGTATTTATTTATATTTCACACCACCCCCTCAAATAGTTATCTTTTATAGTCTGAGACAACTTGCTTTCCTAGGGCTGCTTGTATTTCTTTTTGTGCAGCTAAGGATAACTCCCTGCTTCTCATAACTCCCTTCGAAGTATTGGGTCTATCATATGGATTGGCCTTACACTTTAAATTGTGGAAAGATTGCATTTAAATCAAGTTTTTGGTATGTTGTTTGTTTTCCACTTCCACAAGTAGATTGTCACTAGTTATATTTTTCACAGATTGAGAGTTTGCTCTATTAATGATTTTTCTATCCTGAATGGCAACAATTTAGATAAACAAGTTACTTCTAATAGTTCTAGTTTTTTTTGTTTAATTATATATCAACCCTCATGGGTTATTTGATGTCAAATATCGTTATAGAAGGACAGTAGTGGTATTATTTAACCCCTAGTTATATATTCTCTTCACTAGTTTAGTTGTTTTTTAATTTCATTTTGTTGTATTACTTAGCAAGACAGTTTCGATATTATTCATATTCCTTTTATTGATCATCTTATGCATAATAATTTTGATATTATTATTATCTATACCTATTTTTATTTGTATTTATCAATATATTAAATTTTTGTTTTTATAATCATATTTATGTTTTATTTTGATTACTTATATATATATATATATCTTATTCAACATTACACTCACACACACCCACCCACCTATATATATATATATATATATACATTGGCATAATTATACAGCTTTACCTTGGGTAAAATAACTTCAAGAATGACAACGCCGTTAAAATATATACTCATAAATTTTCTGAGCTGTGCACATTCCTTTATTTAAAATCTTGATTGGATAATGTTTCACAAGATACAATCAAATTCTGATATCTTTGGTTTTGAAAAAAAAATTTATTAAAAATTGTTTGCGGGGAATTAATATAAGACCGATAGTGTAATTTTGTTAAAAAAGATTAAATATTGTCTTCCTAATAATTATTTTTAAATTAGTCACCATTCTAAGAGCTTTCCTAACTATTAAACAAATTTTTGTGTCGTTTTTTTTTTTTTTGTTGACACATTTCTGCCGTGTACAAACTGTAAAAATAAAGGAATCTATAATCTACTTAATGTTTTATCTATTTCATCGCTTTATTTATGATTATCTATTTCATCGCTTTATTTATGATTGAAGTAGGCTCGAATTTGTAGAAAAATGGATCGATTTGAATGTATTTTTAGCAATATTGGAGGAAAAAGATTTATCTAATTGTTTTGGGTTTTATTCTTCAAATTTTGCAAGGTTGGTCAAAATATTATCGTCAGGTAAACTTAAAGAAATTTTAAAAAAGGATTCATCTCAATCGAAGGTACCAATTATTCAACTAATGCAAAAATACTGATACAAGAATTATAGCTTCTCTAGTCAATTTTTGCACAAAAGTAACATTTGTTTGTATGAAAATCAGTTGATTTTCCATGAAAATCATATTGTTGAAAGTTGAAAATTTCAGAGAGATGAGTTCAACTTTAGAATGGAAATCGCTTGCAAGACCTCGCAATATTCGAACACCAGTGAGCCGTGAGGCAAACCATTACAAGATCTACACGACATTTTGTCCTTAAGTATGCTCTAGCCTTGGAAATATTTGCAGGGAGCTTGAGGAGAATTTTACACATAGACCATAACTTTCATCCACACAAAATAATGGTTTTACAGAAGCTTAAGGAAAATGGCTGGTGCAACTACAAAGTATCTTGCGAGATCATCTTGGAAAATGTTCCAGTTAATGCTGTTGAGATTTTTATTTGCTAGGTCGTGTTAACAAGCAACATTCTTAGAAATGGATTTTATATCAGGGACTCTTTTTAGTCTATCAACTTTGAAATGGTTCCGAATTAACCACTGCGTTGCAATGGTAGTCATTGTTTCATCATGATCGCACGATGCTCACAATACAATGCCGTGATAGCAACTGAAATTCCATGGCGGCTACTTCTCAAAGACATGCCTCCCTCGCTCACCGCAAGTAGCACTTACGCGGCGGCTATTTTAGATCCAGAAGATCATTCTGCCGAACGGACCCAATATTTATGTTTATTATATTTTTACATTTGTTTTACTCTATAGCTTCTACGTTACATACAAAGTATATGATAAGTGCTTTCATAGAAAAAAATTTAAACATATGTGTTTTTTTAATAATGCAGAGAGTTGGGGAACCAAGAGACCGCGTAAGACGCACTTTCACTGTCAAGAATTGATCAGTTTGACTTAACCCATTTATAGTAAATATTACCCCATTTTTTTCAACGTAACACCTGCTGACATTCTTTAATTCTGGTGTAACGGTTATTATCTGATAGAATATCCATTTTACTGTCTCATTTTCCAGTTTTCGGGAGCTCCCAATACCACATTTTCCATGGAAAGAAAACTGTCGAAAAAGAGTGATTTTAAGTCAGTCTACAATATTATAACACGGCTCAACAAAGTTTTTGTTAGAGAGGTAAAACAAATCACTTTAGACAAAATCAAGGGAGCTGATTCTGAATGAGTGCTTAGAATTGTTCAAGCACATCGTTAATTTGTAAAATGTTCATCATATGCCAATGATAAACCCGCAAACAGCCCTTTTCTTTCCTTTAGAATCAAATTTTGACTCTGTAAGAACTTAGTAAAAACAATGATATACGATCGTTGTAGATTCTAACACCAGAAACTTGGCGCATAGTAAAGTCATCCAAACTTGAAAACAAACAGTTTTATTGGATACGAAATCATTGGATTGATATCTGACAACATATTCAGAAATAAACTGAATCCAGTCAAATGGGTGGCATAGAATTAATTCATATTAATGGTACGGATCTTTCTTGGGTAGAGCAGAAGACGATACGGATATAATAAACAATCTAACAAAGCAGAAAAATGAAGAGATTGTATTCTCATTTCATTTTTTTCGCCCAATCTGGGCGAGATACGTAATGCGTATGGAGAACGATTTCACCAAGTTGTTTTCGCGATGGAAACTAGATACAAAAGCCCTTCAACCCAAATATGATTGGTGATTACAGCTGGTTTCAAAAGCGGGAGACGAGCAACTATTAAAAGTACAGGGTGGAACGATAAAATTGTCGTCCAAAAGAAAACAACACTACCGCTTTATTTCAAAACTTTTATTGAAAAAATCAATTCAGGTAACTTGATTATGTAGTAGAGCTGGCATCTATTCAATGTAGCCGCCTTCAGCCTCATTCACCGCCTCGATACGGATCCGGAACTGGGAGCTTGCCTCTTCCACAAGGGCTGGCGGGAGCTCGGTGGATGGCGGCGATCAGGCTGGCTTTGGTGTTGTGGGAGGTCATGTTGGTGATGTTCTCGACGTATGACCAAACGAAGTAGTCAAGCGGGTTCAGGTTGGGGGGAGGGGGCCAGTGAGAGAAGCGTACAAAGTCGTAGCACTCCTTCTGAAGCCAAGCCTGGGTCTCTTTGGACTTGTGGGCCGGTGACGAGTCCTGCTGCAACACCCAGGGTCTGCCACCGGCCACCTGATTGCACCAGGGGACCACCACACCGCTGGAGAGTTTCACGAATGATTGTCTGGACCTTTTCGATGAACTCCTTGGTCCGGGTCTTCCTGGCGGTGTCCTCAGCCTTGGGCTTCCGCTCCACCACCTCCAAAGGGTCGTCCGATGCGTTGAGCTGTGCCCTCAAGCGTTGAACCGTCCGGATTTGCATTTTTATGGTCCTGTTATCATAACTTGGATCGGTAGAGAGCATGAATTGTACAGCAGCGCATCTCCGATCTCGCTCGTTGAACAGTGTCACTTTCAGACATGATAGAAAGCTCCTATCGCTCTTGGGATTTGTACACAACTGGCCAACTAGTAGATGGTCTGCAATAAAAAAAAAAAAAAGAAAAGAAAATCGGTTTTTCATTTAACGGAAATGGAATCATGTCGTCGTTTCTAGGGCGACAATTTTATCGTTCCACCCTGTAAATGTTCCACTTTTTAACACCACTACCTAATGTTGAATTTACTGATTGCTCGCGTTCTATTACTTTTTAAGAGACTTTATTACTTACTGAAATATCAATTTTTTAAAATGATGTAATAAGGTGATTATCATGTGTGAGAATATGATTTAATATAGGATTTACTGAGTTTGCTTTTCAATTTGACAATATGTCATCTAATATGGCCTGCGGAGAAACATTGTGTCTTTAAAGGTGTATAACTTAAATATATACGCAAAAAGCTGAGTTTTAATAACAAAGCAGAACTCATTTGACATTAATCACTGACGCATTTCTGCAGTTCACTTACACATACATAATATTTTGAGCTCGAAACACTTAATTCAAGAACAAGTCTGTCATTTTTACAATATTTTTCCAGTTCTTTGATGGAGTGTATATACGGACAAAAATAATTAAATTTAGCTAGTTAAAAGAAATAAGATGCATATGAGTATAACTATTCACATTATATTCCACTTGAGTTAATATATTGAAATTATTCATTACTAATATTTTTTTATCTAATTCTTTATCTTCCTGATTGTAGATGTTTTTTTATAACAACTTACTCAAATCATCTCAACTGAAATAAAAATTAACATACGACTACATTAGCTTCGTAGAAATCTGTTCCAATTCATCAGCTACTTTTCCAATTCAGTTACAAAAGTATGGATAGTATCTTAGAAGTTCAAAGCTACTTAACAGTCCCAGTGTGATTGGTTTGATCAGCGTTATAGTTGTTGTTATTGTATTACTCACTGAAAGCATTCACAGTGCGTGCGCGTGCGCGCGCGCACAAACACACACATACACACATATATATATATTAAATGGAACTCTATTAAAATATATTGAGACCTGTCTGAATTTATTGAAATCTTGATTTTTTTATAAACCGCTATTAAAGATAATTTTTATTCTAGGAATACATAAATTTTTCATACTATGAATATCTTAGAGTATGCTAAAATTTTCTTATTCTGGTAGACGGGTATCATTACTGTTGGATATCCTGTCATATGCTCCTTATTGTCGTAGAAAGTCAATTTGACGTCCCTAATTCAAATCCTGAACACGGCTGTTTGCGTTTCACTTCGTGTTAATACCCTTGGAAAAAGTATCAGCCCAACTCTTTTCTTTCTAGCTTTCGTTCAATGTTTGGGGCAATGGCCTTTCTAGCCTCATGGCAAGGAAACCAGGACAAGGAGAAGGAAAACTTTAATTTGAAACCCTCTACAAACGTATCGGTGAGGCGGGTTAACTTGCCGCTTCGAATCAGATCGGCGTTCGTTTCCAGTGTTTCTTGTTCCTGGTACCATGTCACACAATACAAAGTATAAAATATTACTTAGAGTTGAGATGAATATAACCAAGTAAGTATCCAAAGTCCCATGTGGCCCCAAGAAGGGGGATTTCTAAGCATAGCAGCCAAAAAATTTGGAAAAGTTTATAAAGCTAGAACAACCTAGCCATGTAAGTATATATACATTTGAAAGAGTATTCTTAATTGGAATAAAAACAATATGTTGGCTCAGTTTCAAGGATGTCACAGATCTGACCAATATAAAATCTTTTCGGTGACAAAAGGCTTACGAATGTAAAATCATGTGTAACTGGATATTCCGGCCTCATTTTCATTCCCACGATCTGTTTTAAAAAGAAAAGCTAACACAATCTGTTCCTTTACAAAAGCATCATGTTTTTGTTGTAAATCATTTTTATCAGCTTTCATTCTGGAATCTACTGTAAAGCCTTTCAGGCATCGGAGTTGTTCTTATTTTACCAAGATGAATCAGCAGTCAAAAATAACAAGAATAAAGAAAAAGAAACATAGTTACTATATTTTCAAGTAATTAAAGTGTATCTGTGGAATTATTAGTGTCTTTTTACAAGCTATACCTTATTTCATTGTTCTGGGAGCAGTTTTTATCACATCAATGAACTAGGAACTTGTTTCAGAAGTGGACATTACAAATAAAAGTAAAATTAAAGAACAGTACTGGTGCTTTTTAAAACACTTCTTCAAAATAATTGATGTGATTTCGTTTATTTGTTGAACTTCTTATGGGTTATTTAATACCAAAATTTGATTCATATACAAATATTTCATAGTGATAACAATATCTTCAATATATCCATTGCATATTTTTATTGCACTTATTTATCCATCATTTGTTTGTATACTGACATGAGAAATCAAGTATTCCTATCTAATACAAATAATTTGCATGCAGTTGCATGGTTTCAACTATTCCTAACAAATAATAATAATTTATACGCAATTATTCAGTTTAAAGTAATTTTTCCTATTTAATGGAAACGATTTGTTTGTTGACAATTATAGGATTTTAAGTAACAAATGATATTTTCTAAACAATTTTAGCTTCAAATATTCTTAACACTGATAATTTGCATACAGTTAGTTTCAAGAATTCCCATCTAACATTAGTAATTCTACTTAATGATAATAATCATTTGTTTGAACACATTTTCGGTTTCATGTATTCCAATTCAATAATAATAATAATTTTCAAAAAGGTCTATTTGACCCAGATATAGGACCTTAACATGTCTTAGTCCCCCGAGTCAGAGTGAATCTAAGCTTAATGACAGCGAAGTCTCTTTACAATTTCCCAGACCTCCCGAACTGTAGCCCCAGACACTCCTTTTTCAGTGGTTATATTTAGTGTCTACGTAAGTCTATACAAAGCCTAGCATATTGAAAAACATAAAATTTTGCATACGTGCAAGTGAGTGCTCATTTTTATACAAACTAATCATTTTATAAGTGTCCTTACTTTCAAGACTTGTAAAACAAAGGTTTCAGGGAGACTTAATCCATTAACTTGTACTTAGACATCGGATGAAATTAATTTTGTTAATCGGTTTTTCTAAAGTTAGGAACATTGTTCCAATGTATTTTGTTGTATTCATACGGTTTTTGTTGGATTCATATCCAAGAATTATAAGCGTGTAGAACAATTAATAACATTCATAAATATCAGGTGTATGCAAATGTTCGCAGTGATTTTTTTTGTTAAACTAGTGACAGAATACACAGTAGCAAGATTGCTTTTTTTTCAAAAAACTTTTGCACACCTAAATATGTATATATATATATATATATATA
>OY757906.1:67320694-67328194 GCA_963585895.1 Sepioteuthis lessoniana | reverse complement strand
AAAGATAGAAACATGGGTCATCATATTATCCACAGTATTCTTTTCTCGTCTATTTTATTGGCAAGTTCATACAGTGCAGAGTATTATTAGCGTGGGGAAGAACTGATAACACACACACACACACACACACACACACACACACAAATAAATATATATATGTGAATGTGTATAATAAATGTAGACAGAAGTTACTGGCTTTTTTAAAAAACGGATGACAGAAAACTTATAAAACTTTTAAGCTAAAACGCTTGAAATTTTTGCAATGATTTAAGCTAATTCATACATGCAAGGATTGCTAAAAAGTTCCTGCTTTAAGAGAATATCCCATTTTTGAAAAAATTATTTTTGTAGTGCGTGTTCATGAACAAGATAAAGTAATTCCAATAAATTAAGGGAGACTTCAATCACAATAAAAATATTTTATTCAAAATTCGGTATGAAAACGTCTTTAAAAAGTTTTTTCGTTTATTTGATAACACTGGGAAACACAAATGTTGTTCCTGGATTGTATTATTTCTTTATTACTTTTGTTGTAAAAATATAGAAAATGAATATTATTCTCTTTGAACTTGATTTTAAGTCATGGATAATGAATTTTAGAAATTAACCTATTGCCTATGAAAAAACAGGGAAATTTGCACATTTTCATTTATATAAGATCACAATAAAACAACATATGAATAAAAATCTCCATGTACATATACTACAGTTATACAAAAGTTAACAAAAATGTTTAGAAATAGTTTTTTTTAGTATTTGCGACTGTAATCTAAATAGTTTTCCCATAGTCACTCATGTTTTCTTTATACGCTCCTCAGTTGCATGAAAGCAAAGTTTGAAGAGAAAAATAGATCTCTGTTTACCTTCTCCCTAAGCAACTGAGAAATTACACTTTTTGTCCAAGAATAAGAAAAATTTTAAATCTTAATATGGAAAATATTTATCTAAATTCAATACTTAGTTGATTTTTGGTAGTTTAAGATTTACTTATGTAACACATAAGAATTTTCTCCCATGTTTCTTCTAATGACAATAACATTGTTGATGAAATTAAAACTTACGAAAGCTTCAAGATGCTTTCCGTACCTCTGGAAAAAGATGAAATCTTTAAAAAAATTTTTCGACTTGAATCTATTTTCTTAACCCCTCCACTGAATCATTTTAATCCTCTTTTAAACTAAGAATTAATTTTTGCATTTATAAAAAGATGGTTCAATGGAAAAAGTATTTTGAAGATAAAATATCGCAAATGTTTATATAGAATATTTACTTTTGGAAATTTAAAAGTAAATATTTGCTCTTCTATTCAGAAGTTTTAGTTTTATTTACACCATTCATCTTTGTTGTTATATACCAAATGTTTCGGCCGCTGCATCCTCGAACCTTATTATGTTTTCTTTTATCATAATCAGTCACCCTCAGGGAATATCGAAATAAAACCTTTATTCAATACACGGAAGTAAATTGCTTAAATTCTGTTGCCCATGCCGTTAAATATCTCTTATCAGGGAATTAATTTTTATTTATTGCGGACTTTTTGTCCTCATCTTGGTAGTTTTTTTTTTGTGTTGTGTTGTTTCTTCTTTCCATACGTTTCGGCCAAATTTCACCTCTGGCCTTCTTCAGGTGATTTTACCGCGACCTCGGATAGGAATGATGAGTCTTGTAACCGTATCCCCAGTAATTATTGCCTTCCATAGTTGTTGTCTACCGCACCACGTTTTTTTGACCAAGTAAACCCCTGGCCGGCTTGGGTAGGATTTGAAACCGCTATCTTCTGACAATGCTCACCTGGAACCGTAGAGACTCAACACCACTATCCGCTGCGCCACGGGCCCCGAAGGATGGATTTTTTGGTCTTATAAATCCTTATCTGGTCTTCCATGGTCGGGTCCGTACCGAATTTTTGTAATTGTCTTTAATTGGAATCATTTTGAGATGAGGCTTCTTACTCTGAGAATTAATTTAAACATAGTGAAAGAAGAAACAACACACACAAAAAAAAAACTACCAAGATGAGGACAAAAAGTCCTCAATAAATAAAAATTAATTCTCAGATTAAGAAGCCTCATCTCAAAATGATTCCAATTAAAAACAATCTCTTATCAGTTCATACACTTTCTAAATTATTTCACTTTTACTTTCTCTACCACAAGGGACCTATGTTCAAACTAACCACTTCTTAGTAGAAACCAACCAGAAATTCTTAAATGATAGCATTTATCCTCTCATCCGTTGTCTTAAGGTTCTATTCTATCTGAATTTTCAACTAAAGCGTTACTATGTTCTTTTTTATGTTTTGTTTTCAGTCAGTTGTTGCTGTTATTACTGATTCTTGTGTCCAATGTTCTTAATTAATCGATCCCATGTTATGTTCATTTTTATGTATGGCTTACTTAGATATTTTCTATGCATAACAACCAAAAGGGGGACAATTATACGAATCGGGCAAATAATGAAAATCTAGTTTTATTTATTTATTCCAATTTTTAGACATGCGCTTAGTACCCCACCCCAAATAGTATAAATATTCATAAATAATCTTTAGATTTTTTAAAAGAATTGTTTAAATTTTTCATTTACTCTAAAGGGAAGTTTATTTTATCTAAAAGTAACAACGCTTTTAAGTGGTATGGAAATCGGAAAGCGTTATAAAAAATACATTTTTGGGGGACATAATCCTCAAAAATAAGACTCTAACACAGAAAATATGATTATTCGTTTAAAATTTTCATTGTTCTGAAACGGTGTATTTCGAATCTGTCCCCTTGAAATGTTTAATTCAAGATTTTTCAAGAAAGAAAAATTTGGAATAAATAAATAAAACTAGATTTTCATTACTTGCCTGATTCATACAATATGACCATGTGTATATATATATATATATATATATATATATATATATATATATATATATATATATATACATATATATGGGGGGTCTATATATATATATGTATATATGTATATATAAATCTCAAGAACTCACGACACAGCGTTTCACGTTGTCGATCCTTAGATGAGCTAGCATTCAACTAGAGAAGATCTGTTGAATATTAATGCACCTGAGGATCAACAACAGGAAACTCTGTATCGTGAGTTTTCATCCAGTTTTATTTTATACTTAAACTAATTTGTAATATTTCGTGGCATTTTCATGCACTGTAAAGATATTACAAATTAAAAACGAATTTATTGTTACATTTGAATCCTAATTGTATTGCAAAGACTCACATATACCAGCTCTGTGCAGTCACTGGATCCAGTCTAGAAGACCTACTAGGAGAGGGGGATGATTGAGATGGATAGCGAATGTAAGTCAGGGAATTCCGTACTGTTAACGCTACTTGACATGTGTGTGTGTGTGTGTGTGTGTGTGTGTGTGTGTGTGTGTGCATATATATACATATATATATATATATATATAGAGAGAGAGAGAGATGGGGGGAGAGAGAGAATGAGATAAAGAGATGGAGAGATAAATAGAAAGAGAACGATTTAAAGAGATTTTGACAAATAGGTAGATTTATACGAAGTATAAATATTTAGCAAAATCTTTTTGAATCATATTTCCATAATCTTTAACTAACCAAAATTTTCTAAACCAAAAGCAAAGAAATTATTACAGCTTTGTATCTATACACTAAATAGAAAACTTATGACTTAATTTCTATATTGCTCAATTACACTGTTCAGAAATAAAACTTAATAAGAAGGAAAATCAGCTATAATTGAGGTAAAGATGCCCACATTCCTTTTTGGTTAATTCTGACATAAAGACTCAGAAAAATTCGGAGAATACGAATTGCACCTGGTAACCGAGCGTTGCTTTGGCATTGACCTTTATAAGCAGAACACTATCAAGAAAGTAATAAAACTGATTTTTTATTTATTTTTCATGTTAATGACCAAATGAAAACCAAGTTCTTTGCCGGGCACTTGTTTTTAGGTGATATGAGACATTTGGGGGAATGGTCAAGAATTCACTTCACTTTTGTGACAAAATTTAAGAACTCTAAGCAGATCTGATTGGTGTTTGACGGTGTGAATAACTGGCAACTAATTAAATTCCCATCTGCAGACAGTTCATGACATTTTTACCAGTTTACCCCAGGGCATGCGGAAAATCTGCCTCAAATTAGTTCGAAAGAACGTCTCTCTCCGTGAACGAGTTTTTGGTCAGAAATATATTCCTGTGGTACCACACCTTATTACTTTTCTAGTGGCTGACTTCTCTTCACTGATTCAAAACCATTTCCCGTTTGGAAACTATTGAGAACGGGAAACAAGTCGTGATGAACCAACTGAAAGCAATCATAGCTGAAGACGCTAAGCACTGTTTCTTGGAGTGAAAACAATGTTTTAGTCAGAAGGTAGCTCCCCAAAAAGAAGATAAAGTTGATAATAATTATCATTTTTTTGCATAAATAGCGTCATTACTTACTAGACAAACCTCGTATAGGCTCCTGAGAGTTAATTTCGATAAATCAGTGGGCGTTAGATGATAGATTAAGTAATATGTTTTCCATTGTCAAATGCTCTGTACTTCGTATCTACAAGATACTCAGGAGATATACGACGCACTGACAACAGTTTGCAAGATTTAAGCACTTTTAGGAGCGAAATTTTTATATGAGAATTTGATAGCGTTAGGATTGAGTTATTGATATTATTTATTTAGCTTAGCTTAGTTTAACACAAAGACAAAAGTATGGTTCACACATTGAAAATCGAATACATAAACAAACGTCTGTAAATCTAGCATTATATCGTACTTCCATTTGTTTATTTCTCCCTTTAAATAATCCACAGCCAATTATTTTTTATTTATTTTCTTGAAGATTGAAGAGACTGATTATTTCTATAAGATTTTGTTTGGGTTGAACTGATTTGTTAAATGGCATATGAATTATCTAATTCCGAAAATTGATTCATTTTAAAATGTTTTTGATTATGATCTTAACTATTGGTATTTCCAATATTTCATTGCAATCTGTTTTCACACTTTTGTATTTATCTATACTCAGATGTAATTAAATCATATCAACGTCCATATACAATAGTACTTCGTATACTCATTATCATTATCATAAATAAGTGAGCTTCCCATGAGTAATGGCAACACATATTCAAATTTGAACATCTTGTTTCAAGCATCCCTATCCAAAAGTAAAATATTTCAAAAATGAATAACTTCGAATAACTTGGAACAACAACTTCGAATAACTTGGAACAACAAAATATAACAGAAAACAGTTAAATATATTTTTAACACAACAATATTCATTAATATTTCTCACCAACCAGGATACAATAGGATTGGGTTGGATAAGCAATTTTCTGCCTACAAATAGTGTGTTGTCAAGTAGATATCTTGTTTTATCATAGTGCACTTTTTTTCCGTGAAGAGTTTTTCATTTGTTAGGATATAGTTATTTCCTCTAACAAAGACAAGTATAAGGTTTTGATTATTCAAAGTAATTATGTGTTTTCAAGTAATAAATAGTTATAATCCCTTGTTAGCCATTGCCGAGTCGGCTGGGGCTGTAGAATGCGCCGACTGCTTCTCTGCAGAGGGGCAAGACCCCATCAAAGAGGGTCCTGAATATGACAGTAAACAATCTGACGGTGATGTTGAATAGAATTAAACCATTCTTCCTTCACAATACTGCTTTTTGCATTTAAACAGCGTACTTATGCTAAATTGAATTGTTTAATATAGAACTGTTTTGACATTTAAACTTAGTAATTATGCTAAACTGAATTGCTCGAAATAGAACTGTTTTGACATCTTAACTGTGTAATTATGCTAAACTGAATTATATGAAATAAAGCTGTTTTGATATTTTACAGTCGGCTGGGGCTGTAAAATACACTGACTGCACCTCTGCAGAGGGGTAAGATCCCCCCAATGAGTGTCCTAGATATGACACTAAACAATCTGATGGTGAGGTTCCAGTAATGCTGGGTCTTTAGGGAATGCCGAGCACCCCTTCATTGCCATTTCTTCCAGGTCCACACTGGCCCAGCGTGGTAGCCCCTGATAGGGCACTATCTATGGGTTACATAGAACTATTGAAACTATACTTACACTAAACTGTATTGTTTAATATAGAACTATTTTGACATTTAACTGTGAGCAGACAAAACCTCTACTTTTACTAAACTGAATTAGCTGAATTAAAACTGTTTGAATAAATTGAATAGCTTAAAATAGGAATGTTTTGACAATTAATCTGTGTTCTCATGCTAAACTTAATCGTTTGAAATAGAACTAACTATTTGCATAAAAATGGATTTGGCGTTAAATGACCTACACGGGTTGATATGCCATAAAATCCCAACAACCAATCAACCAATCAACCAACCAACCTTGTTAGCCATTAAAATTTCAAGTAGCTATTCTTAACAAAAATAGTTTGCTCACGGTTAAATGGTTTCAGGAATTCCTATCAAATATTAATAATTTTCAAGCAGATCTATTCGATCCGCTGATGAAACTCTTAAAGTTACAATGGCTCAGAGTTCAAGTTGATCTAGGAGTAATGTTAACGTAAGAGTGACGCAACACTCCTCAGAAGTCTAGAACTGTTACTTCCCTACCAGTTGCAGTTTAGGATCGTACATAGGACGCAATAATTTTCAAATAATGTTTCGTCAATTGCAAACACGAAATCCCGACAGAGAATTTTGATCAAATCTATTGCACACACACACACACACACACACACACACACACACACACACACACACACACACACACACACACACACACACACACATATATATATATATATATATATATATATATATATATATATATATGCACGAAGTATGATAAAAACGTAACAAGACTAAATCTACAAATTGGGAGCATTAGCAACGAAGAGGTACTCCACAGTCCCCCAAAGCTTCAAAATTGGAGACTCACCACTGGATGTAATTTAGTATCAAACTCTAGGCATCCCTTTGGGGTGAAGTCTTACTCTTCTACAGAATAATGCTTATAAAAGTAGTTAGAATATGAAACTAGATTTTAGAAAAATGAAATTTTAACAAAAATGTACGATTTCTTATCTGGTTTGTTTTAATGAAATCACATTTCCTTTGGAAAGAGATGAAAAGTCCAACAACTTGTCGCTAATTTAAGTGTTTATCAAGGTGAGACAAAGTCCTAATGGATTATTTTGAGTGTTCTTGTTACTTTGACGAAATAATGCCAGTCACGAAATCTTACACCTTCAAGAAGTATGCATCATGCACACGGGGCACTTTAATGGACGGACAGGTATGAATCTCAAAAAATAAAACAACATTTACAGTCTCTATTATCACACCGGTAGCAGTAAAGAAAACTGGCACCCACACTTTACCTCACCTGACTCGAACTAAACCACTTTTAGCAAGAGTAAAATGTATTTTTTCCGAAGGCGTCTTGAAAGAAAGAAAGAAAGAAAGAAAGAAAGAAAGAAAGAAAGAAAAGCCTAACGCTCAAGGCTA
>OY757906.1:67180694-67315694 GCA_963585895.1 Sepioteuthis lessoniana | reverse complement strand
CAGGCCCACTCTGGCTCAGAGTGGTAGCACCTGAAAGAACCCTATTTATTGGTTGAATAGAACTGTTTGACAAATAACTGAATGCAAACAAATGACTTTTGCTAAATTAAACAGAACTGTTTGATGATTCAACTGTGTACACGCATATGACTGATATTTGAATGATATGATAGTGATATATAGCAATTCTTAGAATCTTTTAATTGAGTACAAAAGAATCAGCTTAGGCTTTTTTTAAAAACATTATCAACAAAATGTATTTTAATATCATATTTATTTAATATACAATTTGGTTTCTTTGTTTAATGGCATATCAACCTTTGTAGGTTATTTAATGTGTTACGGCCATCGGCCACGGTAGGGTTATAATGCAGGAAAGCAAGGACTACTATGAGGACCGGAAGTGGGGCAGGCGATTGGCGGGTCTTCGAGCCCAAGCAACAGTGAAGGACTAGCCGAGAAGGGGCAAAGGTTTTGACCCAGATAAGGAAAAGATATGCCATTGGTCGAGGCAGGGATGGCGTTTTACCGTCAAAAAGAACGAAACCCAAAAAGTCAGTTCCAAGCTTCGCCAAGGAAGAGACAGGTCGCCTTTTTACGTGGTCCGGTGGAAGGGGAAATTCTAGTCACAGAATGGCCTAATAGAAGCCGTCAACTCCGTTGGGTAAGAAACTGAGGCTCAACGTAAAAGAAAAAAAAAACTGGTGCCTTGCGACTCGTTAATAAGAAATTAACGAATATAAAAAAATAGCAAAAGAAAGGAAAAAAGAAGGTTAGTCAATAATTTTATTACAAATAATATACGTAACCTAAATAAAGGTCCGTATCAAAACTATCCAAAGAAAAATTTTTGCAGTTGTTCATTAGCAGCCAGTTTCGGCGGAAAACATATTTGTTTAAATTTGCATATTCACTTTAAAGACGAAGAGGAGAGACTTTTGTTCTTCGCTAACAGAAGAAAAAAATATATAATAATTAGTAAACAAATATTGGAAAGAACGAGTAAGTTCCCTCCCTTTAATTGTAAAGGGAGCAAGAAAAAAAAAACTTTGGCTTATTGGAAGGGCATAGTCAAATACTACTGGAAGCGACTTGCCCTCCACATTTCTGTATTCTTTTTTTTGTATTTGTTTTGCTTTCTGTTTTTTTTTTTTTTGTTGTTGTTATAATTGTGCTTTCTTTAAAATAAAATATGTAAGAAAGATACATATATAAAGAAAAGAAGAAAAACAACTACGCGTCATATTGTTTGTCCGGTTCGGAATTCCCCACGTGTTCATTTATATCACGTCGACCTCTTTACCCTTGACACATCCTCATTCGTCCGTATCTTGAAAAATTAAACCTATACGCGAACTTTATACTTAACTAGCTATATGGGCTTTCAAAGCTATCAATAAAATATAACTAGTTACGGAGAATATTTAGAGCTTTGGTGGTACGGTACTGTCGACGGAGATTCTCCCCGTCTCTCGAGGATAATGTAACCTCGGAACAAAGATACAGTAACCGTCACAAATGCCAAAGCTATTCTCCTAGAAGAACAGTAGTGGTACTATTTAACCCATAGCTGGGAGGATAAGGGGGGTTCATACCTTTCCCAAAGGTATTTGCCCGAAAGTGAACGTAATAGCGCGACTGGAGTTCGAACTCGCTTACTACGATTCCGCAGTCCATTGCTTTAACCATTACACCAAGAGGACACACCCTTAATATACAAGTAATATGTAAAAAAAGGATTTTTGCATTAAATAACCTTGATAAGCACACATGCACGCACGCGCACACACACACACACACGGATGTATATATACATATTAGTGGAGTAGCTATTTTAGTAGTTTTTATTAACAGAAATTTGACTGTTCTGTCATATGATATTGAGCAGTACTTGTTAGCTGCTGGTTAGTTTACTTAATCTAATTTTTAATTGATACTATCGTATATATATATATATATATATATATATATATATATATATATATATATACGTGTGTGTGTGTGTGTGTGTGTGTGTGTGTGTGCGCGCGCGCCCGTGCATGCGTGTGTGTGCGCGCTCGATCGTCTATGTGTGTGTGTGTGTGTGTGTAAGTTCGAATTGTTATTCTCAACATTAAAGTGCATTTATCTTTTACGTAACTAAAGCATATTATGCTTGGTCTTTTCTATAGCTTTATCACGTGTACAAAATTAATAGAAAGAAAGGCGGATATCTAGTTTTCCTTGTGAAGCAACCCGGCAAAGAGCAGAAAAAAAGAAATGCTAAAAAATACACTGATCAGATCAGTGTCTATGATACCTACAACATAGACGACTTCTTATAATAATTTTTTTTATTGACCGGGGTGCTTTCTACTTTTTTTTTTTTTTTGCTCGGTTTGTGATCTTGTATCTTTTTTCAATAAGTTCATGAAACTAAGGATCGATAGAATGACACTGTAACCATTCTTCTGTTCGCAGAAATAGCATCACATGTATCACTTATACAACAAGTCACAAAATTGCAAGGGGATCTCATCGTGGTAGTGTTCAGCTAGTGGTAAGGTTCTAGTTCTTGAGCTCTAAGAAGTTTGGCCATCGGCCTTTTGTTGCGATTACTTCCAATTCCACTTTAGCCAGGTAGTTCTCATTTGGGTTCAATCTATGAATCAAATAGATGTTTGAAAATTTGTATTTCTTAAATAATTACTTGAAGTTATATTTTTTGACAAATGGTTATCTTTTGAGAGTTGTCATTTGAAACAATATATTCGCTCACAAAACTCAATAAATAAATTGAAATGCCGAAAAATAAATCAATCAACTAATCGTTGCGGTGTAATAGTTCGTAATCTAGACTCTTGAGCAGTGAGTTTGTTACTTACCAAATGTCTCACTCACCGAATCTCGAGCTAAATTTACACTTCACATAATTTGTGTGGTGGTTTATCTCACTGTATTGAAATAGCAAGCAAGTCTCAATGATTCATTTCTACTGAGTTCGATCTTCACTAAGTATCCTGTTCGTATGGAATTGTGCTAAATCTTAGTTCTGCTTGCTTTCTGCGTAAATTTCGGGGAATATTTAAATTTTCAAGGTAACCTAATAGGCTATTGTTAGAGAATTCTATTTTTACTGGATGCCCCATACTTCAAGCCTTGTGTCAGAATAAACTTAATCATTGACTACACTCAAAAGAGTTTTTTTTTTGAAATCTTGTGTATATGATCAAGAATAGTTTCAAGATAATATTTATCGACATTTTTTAGATGGAGAGGTGTTATTTGCTTATACCTCTTGGACTATTGTCCTAATCTTTGTTGTTATAGTTACCACGCTTCATACGTTGGACCCTCCAGCCTTTTTCAGATGTCTTTCGGCAATTTCGAATCCTTTGTTCATTTCATGACAGTAGTCAGTAGTCATTCTGTTGTAAAATCTCTTGGTTTATCTCGTGTCAGTTAATTCACCTTCTCAGTTATTTCATCCAGGTAATGTTACATTTCTCTTTGTGGAATATGGGTCCACAGATTGAAGTCACCGCTTCAGTACCTATGGGGATAGAATAAAAAATGAACACACACACACACACACACACACACACACACACACACACATATATATATACATATATATATATATATATTGTCATCCATAGACAAACAGTTTCGTTGTATCACAACTCTTCAGTGTGGCTAGACTCGCAGGACGCTTCAAGCTGGGATTAAAACCCGCTTAACTTTACGCTAGACATGGTATCTAACCACTCTGCCATCTCGACGACATACGTCAGCTCAGGAATAATAACGCATATGTATTAGTTTTCGTTTATTTACATTTGTGCTATCGCATACCAGAGTGCTCAGTTGGTTAGAAGAGATTTTTATTACGCGGGTGGCAGTCGTAAATTACTTCGCCAGAGTACTCAACCCCCGGGAGGGGAGCATATACATTGTCATTCATAGACAGACTGTTTCGTTGTATCACAACTCATATATATATATATATATATACACACACAAATATTTAGTGCCATTCGCGAACGTTTACTTATTGATTGGGGTGCTTTCTGCTTTTTTCTTTTTGCGTTTGTTGCTCTTATTCATTTTTCAAATTGCGAATGAAAGTAAGCATTTTTAAGATACTTGAAGAAGGCCGAAGACTACATATATCAAAACATTATGATTATAACAACTAAGATGAAGACAGTAATACGAATTGTGGGAATAATGTAAATAGATTTAAGATGCCAAATAAATTCTAGAAAAAAAAATTAAAATTTGCAAATCAGTCATGTTACTTACATAAAAATAATCACAATCAAAATGTTTCACACTGTTTTTCTATCTATCTATCTATCTATCTATCAAATTTTCATAGTCTAGTTAAAGACATTTTCTAGAATAAACAAATTTTGATAAAGCTTTACGTGTAAACTCACTTAAAATCAGGAAATGTTTTAAAGGTATCTGTGGAAGGAGAGACGCAGTGAAAGTGTGCAGTGGAACCCCTCCTTGCTCCCGTAGGTACCCGCAACATTGTACCTTAAGATTGATCAGGAAGGTCTAATTCGTACAGAATGTAGAAAAATAAAAATGGTGTCTATAGGAATGCTCTCATACATTCATGGTAGGACGGAGACATTTTGGAGGAAAATCAATAAGACAGATTTCATTCATACAAAAATGAAATTGAATAAATTTTTGCTTATCAAAATGTGATTAAGTGAATTATTTATTTTTTTTATGCCGGTTAACACCGGGTTCTTCTGCTAATCTTTAAAATTCATGTTTTGATTCCATTTGTGGTAATTTTTGTTTTTGTAACATTTTGAATATCTGACTTATTTTTCTCAAGATAAAGACGTCATTCTTATATGAACATGGTCGTCATCATGATGGTCGTCACTGTCACGATGATAAATTAAGATTCCCTCATAAGAATAATTATGTTCAGTCATATATTTACAGTCTTTCTTCGATTTTCTTTTCTCCATATGGCTGGTTGACTAAATGTGAATTTCGTCTGCCGATGTCTCGTTTGCCAAAACCATGTGACATTATCGAAATGAAACATCCTCCTAAAGATATGCGCAGCAGTTTCGACTCTTGTAAGATGCAACTTCTTTATATTTTATGTGACTTTTTAATACAGGATAGATAGATAGATAGATAGATAGATAAAATTACTTTGTCGTCTAAATTTTTCATTTGTTTAATCAAATTTGTATAAAAGAAAGAGAGCGGCCTAAATGCACAAATGCACTACATCTAAAATGTGTAAATAAACAATATCAACTGGAGTTAATTTAATAACAATGTATCTTGTTATGTGACTAAACCTGCTGATGGGATTCCGTTGCCTAACTAATTAAACGCTGCTGATGCTTCCAAGTATATATCATGTGAGTTCAAATCCTACCGAAGGTTACTTCTTTATTTCTTAGTTATGCTGCCAACTAAATAGTCTGATAATGTAAAAAAAAAACGACCTCATCGTTGCGATAAAATAGTAACAATTCATTTTTTGGGATAATTTCCAACTCTTGCGGCATATCTGTTATTTTCTCACATTTTTCTGCTACTAATTGAGTATACTAATCATCATTTAAGTCATGTCATTTTATGCTGATTATTAAACGTCTTGACATCTGTTCACAGAATTTTAGTTTGGTGAGATGTTCCGGATAAAGAATTCGCCGTAACCTTTAAAAAGCAAAGATGTCAGAAAGAAAATTGCACAAAGCAGTTTTTAATTTCTTTTTTGAGAAGTACATTGTAGAGTGAAGCACCCTGTCCTTATTTAAAGAAGAAGAAGAAGAAGAAGAAGAAGAAGAAGAAGAAGAAGAAGAAGAAGAAGAAGAAGAAGAAGAATTACTTTAATCATAGTAGTTAATAAAAACTCAACAAAAACGATGACAAGAGTGACAATAAGATAAACATGGGTTAACTATTCTCTATCAAATAATAGATGAGAATAAAGTCAGTGACAAAAGAATGTTAAGAAGTGAGCTGCGTTAAATAAGAAACTAATGACAAAAAGAGGGAAAGGAAGACATTTTCGCACTTATTTTCAGCATGCTAAATTTGTAGTCAAAGAATTAAGTTACTGATTTTTTTCTTCAGTGAATTAAAAGTAGAAGTTTTGAAATGTCAAAGGAAATAAAAAGGAATCGGGCAGATTTTCCTGCAACTGGCTTGTCTTTAAATGTTTCCGACAACAATAAAAGATAAACAAATAAAAAAAAAGATTAAGAAACCAAGTTATCACGATCTCTTTCTCCCTCGCATTTTTGTCTCAGGTTTCTTTTTATTGTCGAAAAGGTCAGAACGAAAATAATTAGGAAGAATCTTTCAACAACTTAGAATGGAAATAATAATACGTTTTTGTGCAATCTAAATAGAGAATGTCAACCTTATACAAAAAGAAAACTGCAGCTCATACGACGCATATTTAAACCGGACAATTTAGATATACGCATATTTATTTATCAATTTAAGTACAAAAATGATGCTCTTGGAAAATCACACACGGATAAATACACAATTGTTTAAGAGATACTACTGTGTTAGTAAGCAATTACTCGCACAACATACACAAACGCATGCATAAAAATACGTACACACAAACAAAAATAAAAAAGAAATATATGCATCACACACACACACACACACACACAGAGAAAGAGAGAGAAAAGAGAGAGAATGAGTGATTGAGTGAGTGAGATGCAAACAAAGGTGCACATGCACATACAAATAAATTCCCGCACGCACTTGCACACGCAATCTATACATGCGTATATACAACTATATATGAAATGTGTTCGAAAAGTATCGAAATGAACAATGATTGAAACTTTTTCTTTAAAATAACCGTTAGTTTTTTATTGGTGGAAGCACCTCTGAAACACTTCTTTTTGTATCACGTGAAGGTGAACTGGCGTATTTATCTAAATATCATCCACGTCTTCAGGTCCTACCCTTGAGATGAAATTTCACTTGAAGATAGAAGAAAAAGTAACAAACATAGTGTTATATTTGGTGAGTATGGAGGAAGTAACTCTTGCACAATTCCGTGTTTTGTAAATATATTTTCAAATATATCAAGCCTAGTTTCATTTTAAAAAAAATTACATTGACCCGTCATCTTTCTATAATAAAATTTGCATAGCAGTGGACATGTCTTCTTTTAAATCCCAAATTCAAAATTCACAAAATTTTAAGCTTCAGTTTCAATATTTTTGATCACGCTTAATAAACAAATATAAACTTAGGGCTTCATCGTGGGTCATTTTGTTTGCAAGCTTGTCTAGTTCAACATTATTCCTAAGAAGTGAATTTAATCTTCATTGAGTTCCCCATATTTGCTACCTTATGCTAAAAATAAGCTAAACTGAGTAAACGCATGTAATTGCTCTTGCTCACATATCAAATATACAAATACACGAATAAAATCTTATATACAAATACACGTACACATATATGTCTAAGTACAAAAACATTCATTTAAACGCATACAATTATAAACACAGATACAAGTATACTCTCTCATAAACACATGTATAAAGACATGCAGGTGTACAAAGCACTTTCACAAATACAAACACATGATTACAAATATAAGCATATAAACATACATAAACACACAGACACAAATGAAAACGCACACATGCACATATACACAGACATACATATGCACTCAAACCAATCATTTTTAGTGGTGAGAAGAAATCTACTTTCACCTGAAATGTACTCTCAACTAAAATATACTCGCACCTGAAGACAACAATAAAACACTAAATTAAGAAGATTGGTTTGGTTTGGTTTATTTATTTAACAGCATATCAACGTATTATAGGTTATCTAAAGCTGAAATGTGCTTCATTTGTAAATTTTAGGTAGTAATTTCAACTGTTTACCTTGTTCCATTGTATTTTTTTAGATTATGCATTTTTTGTTTATCGTTTACAATTCTATGATATCGAGTATTCCTTTTTAATAAAAATAATTTGAACATAGTCATATAATTTCAAGTAATCCTATCTAATACTAATTATTTATATATAATCACATGGTTCAAAGTAACTATTTCCATTCAATAGTAATCAATTATCTGCGTACAGTTATGTTTCACGTATTCCTATCTAATACGTATAATATTTAAACAATTTTCTATTTGACCCATTGAAGGAATCTTAACAGGTGCTACCACTCCAGGTTTAAGTGAACAACAAAGAGATATACATCTCCTAAATTTCTTGACCCTCAACACTGGATATAGTTAAGTGTCACCCTCCCCAGGAAACCTTTTTGCAGAGTTTTTACTCCTCTGAAAGGGATGTAGTTAGAGCAATACCCAAGGTGAAAATCAGATGACCTTCTCTGATTTCTCCGATTTTTACCTGAAAGCATTTAGCATTCTCAAGCGGACACTTATCGAAATGCTAACCAGGCTTGACGCTACTTAATTTTGGTAACTGAACGGGGATAAGTGCATTAAACGTGGTGTGGCTGTAAAGATATTTGTTTGCTCGACGACAGTTGAACCTGTAAGAGACTTTTATCCACGATTTGACAGGTCTTATTTTTCGCCCAGCTATCAGTCTAGCAAAACTCTTCACAAGGTAGACCTCCTGGGCGAATCATTTTAGTTACCGTACACTCAATTATGTAGTAGGTTGTACGTGGTTACATGGAACCAATATCCATAAAAAAGCTGTATAATATCGAGTTCATGTATATCTAAGAAGATACGAATGAGCTCTTAGCAATAAAATTTTAATAAAATTTAGATATATGGATGAAAAATGGGTTTGTATATATATATATATATATATATATATATATATATATGTGTGTGTGTGTGTGTGTGTGTGTGTGTGTGTGTGTGTGTGTGTGTGTGTGTGTGTGTGTCCGTAGTATTGCCATAAATTAGTTCAACCCAAATTTTTTTCTTTTAAAAAGTAAATGTATACTAAAAGTATCAGGTTTGATTATTTCTTGTTAAAGATTAGGCAATTAAAACGTATATCATTAGATATTATTTATAGCCAAACTCTACAGCAGTGAATTTCTATTAGCAGTATGAAGCAGTTAAAGAATATATACACTCCTTACAAATATTTAAGCAATTTTTCTCTTGGTAACAGATGCGTTGAAATTCTAATTTTGGCTTCAGAGTTTCAGTGGTGTAGAGCTTGGTTATAAATAAGGCATAATAACGAGTTTCTATTGCATAATGTTCAGGTAGATATCTTCATGGTGAAATAAAACTGGATTTCTTCCAAGCTATGACTGTATCAATACTACTTAATGAATACACTTCATGGACACTAACGAAACTCATTGAGAAAAAGTTCGATGGGAACCACGCAAAAATGTAAAGAGGCTGCGTGCTGTTTTGAATAAATCCTAGAAGCAACACTCCACAGAACAGCACTGTAGAGTCACTTACCTCCCATATAACACACCATCCAAGTGAGACGAACAAGACTTGTGGAGCACTGACGGAGAAGTAAACGACGTTCTCCAATAGATTCCCATATATACACGCGCCACTTTTAACCAACTAGTAAAGACTTATATCAGCTCTCTGAGGACACTGGATGTAATTTGAAGGACTAGTCAAGAGCAATGAATAATAGGTACGGAAAGAGAGAGAAAGAGAGAGAGAGAGAGAGGGAGGGGGGCAGAATCAGGAACTCTGTGTCGTTAGTGAAACTTGATGGTGATGAAGATGATGATGATATATAATAAATCGTTGTATTTCAAAAAACATTGGTTATTTGTTTCTGAACAATACTATATATATATATATATATATATATACAGTATCGTTCAGAAATAAGTAAACAATTTTTATTTGATTTAAAATCATTTACATAAAAAGATCACGTCTACATCTTTGAGTATGTAATGAATTTAAAATCAATCAAAATAAAGCTCAAGGCACCTTTCGACAGATAATTTCTTATGGAACATAATTGTCAGTAAGAAAAAATAGACGATTAAAATATTGTAGAACGTGATCCCAAAGTTTATGAGTGGAAAAATTGAAGTTGACAAAATCCTAGACAACTTCAATTGAAGTCTCTCTACCAACGCAGGTCAATCGCTGTATGCTAACTGCAATAGCTTCAATGATGTTAAGGTGATTTCTTGAATCAGCCCCTTTCCAAGACAGAGAAACATGTCTGAATTATGCTCACATAAGTTTTATGTTTTCTAAATGTTCACCAAATGCGTATGGTGTGTGTCTGCAGTAGAGTAATGGTTATAAAGCTAGTCTCATAAGATGACAGACAAATATTCCCAATTATTATCCATTGCTGGTCGGGGTGAAAAAAAGATGAATTTTAGCTTTTTTCATGGGGAAGAGTATGTAAAGTGAAAGGCAAAGAGCCTGGTCAAAGATAGTCTTGACGTATTATATCTTACGTCACAATTTCTAATCTTGTGAGTTTGAATCGCACCAGAAACCTTAAAAAGTTTTATACCAGACTAAATTTAGGTAATGACTACATGCCTACGGTTCAGTGTTTCAAAGTTCATTTCAGTAGAATTACAAGGAATAGTCAGGTTTATTTACCATGAACTCTCTTCTTTTGTGATACCATGGCAGAATTACCTAAGTTTTCTAAATATCTAAATATACATGTGTATTTATAAAAGCACTAAATTGCATACATTTTCATTTCATGAGCATATATAACTATTTCCTGCGACTACTCTGAAACTGTTTCCCAATTTCAACAAATGTCAGTGATTTAATAAGCATTTGACTCACTTCTCAGCTGTTGAAGTTGTACAATGCGAGGATAATAATAATAATAATAATAATAATAATAATAATAATAATAATAATAATAATAATAATAATAATAATAATAATAAAAAGAAAAACGTCGACCCTCGACTAAGCTTACTGTATCAACAGAAAACATGTTTGTCTCCTCTTGTCTGACCTCTCCACTTTGTATGAACTAACATCAACAGGAAAACTAAAATATTCGACTCAAAGGTCGAGTAAAATGACCGATAGTCATTGTCTCTGATTTGTGTATTTTTTATTTTCATCGCTGTTTTTATGCCAAATAGCGAAAATATCAGATTGACACAAAAGTTCCCTGCGACTTCTTTTGTACAATGTAAGAGAAAACTCAGTAGTGTCTTTAAAGTTCACTGAGCTTTTTAGAGTTTATGCAACTAGTCAATAATAGTATGAGGTACGATTAAAATGTTCGGACATTTTTCTTCGGAAAAGCCTACTTTAACAGAGCTGCCATCCTCTTCAAAGTAGTTACCTTGTGAACGACTGCCAAATTCGGAACACTCCCTGAATCTCTCGTGCTTTGAGAGAGCGCATCACCATGTTCGATTAATATTGATATCCATTAGCCGGTGTTAACTTGTAAAATGCTTCTATTGCGTTTTACTAAAAGATGATGAATGATTTGACTTCTTGTTTAATTTTAGAGACTCATTTCGTGACAACATAGTTGTAATAATCTAAAATTGTTATATGTATTTACCCAAACCTTCCACCATTGATAGGATATCCCACAGGGCCAATTTTTAGAGGAGTAAAGCTGATTTGAATTCAGTTTTGCTTCTTCTAGTTGCTTAACCAGTTTCTATTCCTGGGGGAAGAATAGTTGGATGCATATTTTTCTGCAGTTGTGTGAAATGAAACGCAAAGAGCCCCATCCGGGATTTTAACTCAGTTCGTCGAATCCATATCCTGCCATGATAACCGTTATGTTAAGTGCTCATTCAAAGCTATATTTTTATTCTGAGAGGCATATATAGCCTCAATATTTTCATGCGTTCATTGTCAACATTGATCAGCTGATTTTAAGTCAGAGTTGCCGAAGTGAAAAATAAAAAATATCAATTTTATGAGTAAAATCTTTGCAGTCATCTTGTGAGAATTTATACCTGGACGCTAAAATTCTGTCTGGACACCAAATTTCTGCTAGCATAAAAAAGAAACATGTTTTTCGTCGATTGTTAGTTTTTACTGGTTCGAATTAATTCTACTGGTTGGTACTCATCGTAAAGAAGTTTGAATCGCTTGCATTTTATATAGTTGTAAAGTATTCATTTTCAACATCTATCATACATTGCTTCAAAATCCGAACTTCTCATTATGTGCCGTTGCAATTAGGTCGGGATTTCTCGGGGATTTTACGTTACGCAGTTGGAACTTTGATTCTAAAGGCGGCTAACTTAGGTACATGGCAAAATATCCGGGGTAGATCATTAGGATACATTGCTGCTCTTTCGAGAAAAAATCTTGGTACATCTTGGGGGCAGGGCCGATTGCTTTTTCCGTTCTGATATGATTGTCTGTGTGGAACGAACCTTATTACAGACTTGAAAAGTTTTATTGCTGTGCCCCACTCAAGTCTTTGTAAAGATGGTATAATTTGGGCTGGTGTGATTTTGCTTCTACTCGATTCGACATTCATCCATCTCTCATCCAATTTTTGCAGCGCTTCCTCCGGTGAGCTGACCCCAAGCTCCTACAACTCGACTTTCTGAGTGAATTCAATTATATATATATATATATATATATATATATATATATATATATATATATATATATATATATATATTGCCAGTGTTGTCTTGGAAAAAACATTCTAAGCACAATTTGTTTAACGAAAATCTATTCTACTTGAGCCTTGGAAGATTTTTTTGTAAGTATGAACTATTTGCATATTTAAATTTATGTCTGGAAATTTAACTTTTAAGAAAATTAACGAAAATTATCACAAATGAAATTCAAATTTGCTTTCTGAACGATCAATTTTAAACAAAAATGTCCCGAGGGCCTAAAGAGGAAGTGTCTGCCACTCTTCCCATCACTATTCGCCTCAACAAATACCACACTAAAAATGACATAACTTTCGTTGAACAAAAAGACATGATATTTTCCTTCTCTACGAAAAATACACTGAATGATATTGCAGAGAACTAACGTAACAACAAACTAAATGCTCTTTATGTTATTGTTACATCTAAGTAATGAATCAGTCAGGGTAACACGTTCCAGTCGTTTTTAACTCGTTTCTCTTATATTGAGGACAAAGACGCAAATAAAAGCAAATCTATTGATACAAATTATTTTCATCTCTTAATTTGGATATTTTAAGCATGTTAGTTATCTACATAGTGATACAACAAGGATTTTTATTCAGTAATTTCTAGATTGATATCAGTCTAAACTGGTCTATCCAAATTACGAGGGTAATTCAATAAGTTTCCAGACTTTTTTTGTATGGGCATTTAAAATTGCCGTAGACTCTTGAAAATTCAGTATCTTATTGCATCATAGACTCATACTGTATTCAAGGTATGTTCAGAAAGTATCAAGACTGAAACTGAATTTACCAAGGCAAAAATTGACTATGAATAAAATTCGAGGTGCCTTTATTAAGTTTCCAGACTTTCTTGTACAGACATTTAAATTTGTCGTACACTCTTGAAAATTCAGTATCTTATTGCTATACATCTTATGAGATGACTGGCCAGTTTTTATGATTTCAGGTTCAAATGAACAACTACATCAGCAATTGAAATATACCCTACTAAATCCTGATTGTCGCAGCTGGTGAATTTCAAAAATGCAATCTGGACGTGAGGACACTGTAGAAGAACGATATGCAATAAGATTCTGTTTTAAACTTGGAAAAAATGCCACAGAAACTTATGGAAGGCTTCAGACTACTTTTGGAGCATCTTGCATGAATTGAGCATCAGTTTTTGAGGGGCATAAGAGATTCAAGGAAGGCAGGGAGTCTGTGAGAGATGATGAGAGGTTTGGGAGGAGTAAGGAAGTCAGAACAGCAAAGTTAATTGGCCAAATAAAGAATTTCATGGATAAGGACCGTCGTGTGTCTATAGAGGCAATAAGTGCACAGTTTGATGTCAGTGTGGGAACTGTACACACAATTATTCGCGAGGAACTGAAGATGTGGAAGATTTGCGCGAAGTTTGTCCCAAGGGTGCTCAGAGAAGATCAGAAAGAAAGACGTTGTCATGACAGCAGGGAGATGGTCGAGCTGATCAATTCAGATCCCGCAGTTCTTGAAGCTCTGATGACCTGCGATGAAAGCTGGATCTATTGCTTTGACCCAGAGACCAAAGGACAGAGTTCCCAGTGGAAGCATGCGAGCTCTTTCGGACCCAAGAAGGCCAGACAGAGCAAATCCACCCACAAACTTTTCATGATCCCTTTTTTTGACAATTCTGGCATGATCTACATGCACTGGGTTCCCACTGGACATATAGTCAACAAGAAATACTATGTTGAGGTTTTAAGGGAGTTCAGGAAGAGATTCCATCGGAAGAGGCCAGCACTCTTCAAATCGGGTCAGTGGCGTTTCCACCAGGACAATGCACTAGTCCACAACTCCATCCTTGTCACAGACTATTTGACCAAGATGGGCATCAAGACAGTTCCTCAGCCTCCCTATAGTACGGACCTTGCTTCCTGTGACTTTTGGTTATTTCCTAAGCTCAAGGAAAAACTTAGAGGCTGTCATTATGAGACAATTGATGAGATGAAAGAGACCGTGACGAAGGTCATTGACACGCTCACACAAGAGGACTTTCATGAGGCCTTCCAGAAGTTGTTAGAACGGTACAACAAGTGCATTGCAGCAAGAGGAGATTACTTGGAAGGGGACTAGAGTTTCATATGTGTACTATCAATAAAAGTGCCCATACGAAAAAAGTCTTGAAACTTATTTAATGAACCTTGTACAATATTCCAATATGAAATTTCAGATATCATACATGAAACTTTTCTCTTTTTCAACCAAGATAAGTCCCTCAATTTTTTCGATAAAAAGAACAGATTTATCATTGATATAAGTAATTGAGTACTTATTTTCCTGAAATATTTTTACGGTTTCTCACGGGGCCAAAATGGGAGACAAGTTCGGTTTAATGTGGGTTACCCCGCGAATCTACAGCTGGATGAATGCAAAATTGCTTGTGTCGGCTTACCATTTCAGGGTCCCTTCAGGTACCAAGCAATAAACCCAATCCTTACCCATTTTTGACGAAGAGACAGGTGTTGCCCCAGGGAAGACCCCCTGGAACTAACTTGATTATTATTATTATGTCGGGTGATCCCTCAGTCGTATTATCAACTCTGTTTTGGGACCTAAATTATCAAACACATTCGTAATTAACTAAATGATGGTGTCTATATAAAAAAAAACTTGACTGTTCTTTAGAGGAATCAGTACCAATAACATAAACCCAAAATAATCTAAATTTGCCAATTGTGACATTTTTAGAATTAACATTTCATTCATCGATCGTTTCTGTCTAGATAAATGCAGCCACAGTTTTGAAATTCTTTCAACAACCCGTGATCTATATTTATATCATTAGTATTTTATCTGCAGAGTCTCTTCCATTTCGATTTCTTAAACACAGTTTTCGGTGTCAAAAGAGTTCACTTGTCAATTGGGAAATATAGATACTAGATGTGATCAAGAGCATTGACGTTGAATCTTATTATTTTCAGTTTTAAAATTTAGAATTCAAAATTCTATCCGTGACGCAGCGGATAGAGGCGTTGAGTCTCTACGGTTCCAGGTGAGCATTGTCAGAAGACAGCGGTTTCAAATCCTACCCAAGCCGGCCAGAGGTTTACTTGGTCAAAAACGTGGTGCAATAGACAACAAATATGGAAGGCAATAATTTCTGGGGATATGGTTACAAGACTCAGCATTCCTATCCGAGGTCGCGGTAAAATCACCTGAAGAAAGCCAGAGGTGAAATTTGGCCGAAACGTAGTGAAAGAAGAAACAACACAAAAACTACCAAGATGAGGACAAAAAGTCCGCAATAAATAAAAAAAAAATAGTTCTCAGATTAAGAAGCCTCATCTCAAAATGATTCCAATTAAAGACAATTATCAAAGGGACTGTTTTGAAGAAAATTAACATTTCATTCCTCGTTTGTTTCTGTCTTGGTAAATACAAAACAAGTTTTTTTTCAAAAGTTCGTAAGCTATATTAATTCTTAGTGTCGGTTTGTCGTCGCACAGCTTATTTTATAAAGAACTATGAACTTTGAAATGCATGCTTGTTCGTATTCTTTACTTTCCATATGGACTTTTTATAATGTTGTACAATTAGTTTAAAATCTCTTGGAAAATATTTGATGATTGTAAACACGTTCTTTCCAGTGTCATTCAATGGCTCCAATATATACCATATTCGGCTCATTTCCAGTTTTACCAGTTGATTGATAAACAATATTCTTTGTTATTTGCTATCGACAGGATGTTCATCTTTGTATCTGAAGTAGGAATTGGACCAAAGATCATTTGTACAATGATTATTGAATACTTTTTGTTATACTTTTTATTAATTAAGAATTGTTTTCTTTAGAGCTGTAACTGATTTTTAAATAATTTCTGTTTTACAGATAATCTAAAAAAAACAAGTGCGTCACCAACATCGCTTTTATCTGAAGATTACTGAAGTCCGGAAATTAAAGATGTAAACTTTGAACTGCCGACACGTAGATTGTTTATAGCCTTGCAAGCATACATTTTGTATAATCTGATGACAGAAGAATGGCGCACAAATCGTTTTTTCCTTCTCCTAGACCGGTTCATCAACTAAAGCAAGAGAGATCAGTCTCCCAAATTATTTCCCAAAGAGCTGAGAGTAGAGCTTTGAAGAAATGAATTTATACTTTTCTCAAGGATATTAGCACGAAGTGAAACATAAACAGCTTCGTCGAAGATTCGAACTCAGCATTTCGAGTCTATTTAATTACAATAATAACCATTAGGATACGTGTGATTTCATTATATATCAATCTATCTATATATATATATATATATATATATATATATCGGAAAAATGTGTAAATGATTGAATAAAACTCCGATTTATACATTTTATTTCTTTAAATGGAAGGAAAAGTTTATTGAAAAACAGAAGTTGCAGAATATTTTTGTAAGCAAAGATAATAAAAAATAAGTCAGACCGTAAATATTTTTGGGAGAGAATGGGAAATGTATCAGTATCATATCTAAGTGGACATATTTTGTCCCTGTAAAAGATCTTTTTTATGAGTGTGTAACTATGTAGTCGAAAAACAACATTAGGATACAGATATCAGTTTGTAAGCAAAATGAAACAATCAGCCAGTAAAATATTTTTGTAGCAGTAGTCGTAATAGATTTATGAAAGCATTAACCTATTTGTTCAATTTAAGAAAAATTAAACGATGGTGAAATGAAATGCTTTCTAGAAAGAAAAGAATGTTAGATTTTCACACAAAAGAAATAAACCGATAGGTTGAAGAGGTATATTAATTCAATACAGCTTGAAAAACTATTTTATTTCTTCGATCTCTTTAAATGACCTAAGCTCGACATTAAAATAAAAAGTTTATGATTTACCTTTTTGTAATTGGTTAAAAATGTTTTTAACAATCGAAAGAGAAAGATTTATTAGATTTTTGGGGGTTTGATCCTTCAAACCTTTCATGGCAAGTCAAATATTGTCACTGACAAAGTATCTCAATATTTTAAAACTAGCACGAGTATGCCGATCGGTCAATAAATGGTAAAATGCAGATACAAAAATTACAGTTTCTGACACCTATGAGGGTCATTCTATACATATATACATATGCTTTTGTGTGTGTATATATATGTGTTCGTCTGTGGTTAAACATACGTGACAAGCGTATTTATGCATATACACTGTATACAAAAGCAATTATTCATAAACGCATTTTAAGATTTATGTATAAAATTGATACGTGTACATACAAAGTTGTACGCCTAAGTGTTAATGTAAACATACTTATACAAATATTAACTTATGCGTATATATATATATATATATATATATATATATATATATATATATATATATATGTGTGTATATATATATATATATATATATATATATATATATTCTTCCTTTAGTTGTGCTGAAAACAGGAAAAGCATTTGAGCATTCCGCTCCCCAGGAGAGCCTAATTAGCCCAATAACTATTGTTGGCTATTGACAAGGCCAAAGCTAATATAAATATGTTGAGATAGACCCCCGGACATTGAAAACTTTGTACGGACAAGCCAGTGTCTAGCAGCGTGTGTTCAGTTCAACATAAGTACGTTTCTAAGTGCTTATGAAATCAATATTTCCCTCAAGACCAGCTTTTATTAAACTCATAATTACTACACAACGAGCGGTCTGGTTTCCAGAATTTCCTGACACCATTTCACTCTTTCACATTATGCATTTGTTATTTACACTGCATGTTCCAAGCCTTACCAATCAAGTTCTCTCTTGTAATCCAACACTAATAAATTTACAATTCTAAGATGGAGTACATTGGCAAGAGGTGGAAGTAGGAATGTAATTACAAGGTGTCCTCCAAATCACTAACGTTTCAAATGTTTATCTTTTTTATGGGGGTTCATCTATGTTTTACTTTCTACTTTGTAGATTTCCATGCATAATAACATTTCGTAAATGTTGGGGGATATTTTCACGGACTTTTAAAAACTACTGCAATTTGTCCTAGATATAAAATAGTAAAATTGATATTTTACTTTTCAATAATAAAAATGACTATGGTCAAAGGTTAAAAAAGAAAAAAATCATTTAACCCCTCTAAATTGTTTACGTTTGCAGGCTGGGAACATAAAACATGAAACTAGTGGTAACCACAGTATTCTACTCCCTCATTTCCCAATAGAGACCAGCGTCTATAATAATAACCACAAACATTCTATTTTCATTTGTCTCTTTCTTTTCTTTTGCTCCAACACCAGTCGAAATAGAATCGAAGCGACTTACACCATATGAGGTGCCCTAAATTCTTGAAGGATGAGAACCGGTATTTTGAGTGTGATATGGCCGTAAGCTTAATTCTTAAAGGAATAACTTATTTTAGAACAATTTTAAAAGCAGAGTGTAATTTTTCTTTTTCCTTTCATTAAAAAGAATTCTTCTGCTTTTAACTTTCAATTAAAAACATCAGCAAAACATCGAAGAAGATATTAAAAAAGTATCGTAATACGTTTTTAAAGTGTATGTATGCATTTATGCAACCATCCACCATGTGTAAGTTGTGACATAAGGTCAATATTAAAACTGGTTAAAGCCGTGTTGAAATAGTTTTCCTTCCCATAGACAGGTTTCCTGACATAGACTGCGCTACTATTAAACTATAGCTGGGGCAGAAGAGATTAAATCATATATTTCTCAAACACATTAAGATGAAGTGAAATTCAAATTGCCTCGTACAAGATTTGAACATAGGCACCGATTCCATTTCGTACGATGTTATGCAAAGCGTATCCCTTTTAAATGTCTGTGTACACACCTGCCTGTTGTGCAAATCTTATCTATGCACTAATCTCAGGTTAGTTTTGAAACAAATCCTCAGGTCTAGTGAAATGCTATTTGATAATGATACATAAAACCAGATTGTTAACTATAACACCACATTTTATTGAAAGGCTTGGGAAAAAACTAAAAGAAATAGGAAATCAAAGGAAGAATCGAGCATTGTTGAGATCAGCTTGAGTTTTCAGAAGATTCCTGCTGGTGAATTACAAAAAAAAATCAGTTAAAGCGAGTATGAAAAGCTATAATGATAATACAGAAAGAGTAAGTGCCGAAGAACGACTAGGTGGTAAAGGTGATCCACTGGGAATTGCGCAAGAGATTAAAATTTGACCATACCAAGAAATGGTGTATGCACAAATCAGCATCTATCCGAGAAAATGAGACGCATGAAGTTTTTCGGGATTTTGAGATAAAAATGGATCTCTCAACCTTAGCAAAAAAAAAAAAAAAAAAAAAAAAAAATGCAGACATGGTTTTAATTAACAAGAAAAAAACTAAACTTGTCATCTCGTGGATTTTGCTGTCCCAGGGGACTACAGAGTGAAAATGAAAGAAAACAAAAAATGGAAAAATACTTTCATCTTGCCAGAGATTTGAAAAAGCTGTGGTTGTAATGGGAACAAAGAGGTGTCCCCCACACCAGCCAGAACTGCAGAACGGATATGAAATACCCACTTCGTTGCTATTTCTTCTAGATCCTCTCTGATCCAAAGTAGCAGTACTCTTTAGGTCCGTTTGAAAATGATTCATATCAGATAGGAATATTTGGAACCAGATAACTGTGTGCAAAGAAATTATTATTATTAAATTGTAAATAGTTACTTGAAACCATACGTATAAATTATTAGTGTCAGTGATAGTTATTTGAAAGTATACTTCTTTACAAATGAATATCATTAGTTTCTTAGAACCGTATAATTGCTTGTAAAAAGACTGACTTTAGCATTAAACAATCCAACAATGATTGACATAACAAGCATGCAAGCAAGAAACCAACCAATACAAAGACAGATGCTAGAATGACGCTTGAGCACGATGCAAGTATAAGATAGGCATACTTGAAAGCAAATAACTGTGTATACATTATAAGTGTCAGATTGGAATATTTGTAGCAATATAACTGCAAATTTTTTTTTAAATTAAAAATAGGTTCTATTTTTTTTTACAAAGTATGATTATTATTATAGTTACTCTTTGCGAGTTTTTCACACGAGCGTAAGTTGATGGTCTCTCACAGGAGTCTTAGTGACAGCAAATCTCCTCGTCTCCTGGACTCTTCTCAGTTGTCGGGAAGGTCTCCTCTCATTTTCTGATTTCTATTTCTTCCAATTTCTTTACCAAGTCTTTGGGGATTGTTCCTAGCATACCAATTGAAATTGTTATCACTGTCACATTCATATACCATAGTTTTATTATTATTTACTCCTTTGAGAGTTTTTTTACACCAGCGTTAACAGATGTTTTCTCACTGGAATTTGAGTGTCAGCTAGTCTACACTAGTCTCCAGGACTATTCTAAGTATTCCTGACGATCTTTATAATGCTGTAGCCTGAATGGTCTCGACTTTTCCTCTCATTTCAAAGTCCTCCAGTCCCTTTAGCAATATTTTGGGAATTGTTCCAAGTGCACCAACCACAATTGGTATCACTGTCACCTTCAGGTTCCATTGTTTTTTTTGTTCTTTTGCAATGTTTAGGTACTTATCTTTCTATTCACTGTATTCTAGTTTTACTCTGTGGCTGTCAGTACAGCAAAGTCCACTATTTGGCAGGTTCTCAATTTTTGTTGACTATCATTCGGCCTGGTCGTCCGGCCGAGAATGTGGGTGCCGTTTGTATCTCAAAATCCCAGAGAAGTTTGTGTGTCTCATTCTCCAGGACGGATTTTGGGTTCTGCATATACCACTTGTTCGTATGGTCATATTTAAGCTTTTTGAACAATGCCGTGTGGATTACCTTCACCGCCTAGTCATGTCTAGTCTTATACTCTTTCGGCGCTTTTTTGACACATATAGTCTGTCTATATCATCTCTGAATTGTAAGGCCTTATGCTTCGTCATTAAATTTCTTGTTTTCTCGTCCATTTATCCCTCGTACACTTCAAGAATGGTCCCGAGTGTCTTATGAGAGGGACAGTCCAGGTATTATTCCGTTTGATGGGGTTTCTGCTATATAGTTTGGTTTCGAATAGTTTTCTCGTTCTCTTGAAGAATTATTTTTTAATTTTTTCTTTCATCCCCACTTATTTGATAGTGTTCGCTTTTAATATTCGCAAGTATTTGTAAGCTTCCTTTTCTCGAAGCGTTCTGATTTTTTCTTGATTTGGTTGTTCTATTTCTTCCGTCATTTGCCATTTTCCGCTTTTCATTATTAGCATGACATATTTCTATACCAAATTCCATTCCTATATCTTCACCATATATCTTCATTGCCTGTATTAGGGTTTCCAATTCTTTTTTTTTTATTTTTGGCAAACATTTTACTATCGCCCAAGTAGATTAGGTGGCTGATTTTTATGAAGTTTGTATCTGCCTGTGCATTTCCAAAGTATGGGATTATTATTATTATTATTAACCTGAAACTTTGTAGCAAGGATTATTATTGAATAGAAATCGCTTGCAAAAAAAAGACTGACTTTGGCATTAAATAACACAACAAAAAACATGCCATAAAACCAACCAGTCAACCAACCAAACCACCACTGCTATTAGTAAGAATGATTTACACAGGTTCATCAGAAAATAAAATTTTTAAGAAAAAAATTCTTGTTCCCTAATTCAAACGAACCAATTATCAAACATAAAAACATGCATTAGTGATTACTCAGTAAGTCACGAAGGTTACGTAATTTGTCAATCCTATCAATGTATAAGTGGCTTTCCCCATCTTTGCAGAAAGAAGTGTGTATGAAACGATAAGCAAGAAATTTGATTCTTAAACTAACAGCACATAACATGAGTTCAACAGAAGTCAGAGGTGGGAAGATAAGATATGCATGGATAAGCAAATTAAGTGGTAGATTAAAGATGTAATTCCGGATCAGTGAAGCCGTATCTTGAGCAAACAAATAAACGTAGCTAAATAAAATAATAATACTGAAGAAAAAAAAAAAAAAAGAATTCATGCATTTCAAAATGATTATCTGTGCTATCGTCATTTTCTAACTAGAGAACATTCACTTCTCAGATAAAAGGGATTATCATTACAGTGTGGCATTGTCAAGGTACAAGCGGCTGCAGTCTGTAACAGCTGAGAAAAATAGCACAGACGGTTTGAGTTCAAATTCTAATCACGCCTCCTTTATCGTGAACAGTTTCAGAAATACGAACCACAATCAGTCCTATCCTCGGTCCAACCAAAATTATCAGTCATTACCATGATAGCAAAATTTAAAAAAAAACACAAACAAGTTACAGTTTTTCTTTTCCAACCGAATATTCACAATTAACTGAATGAACAATGTCATTCAGCATCGACCATATATTACTACATTCATAACAATTTTTCAAAAAATTGAACCAAATATAGATTTATTTCTGGAATATTACAGAGTCATGGTTAACGAGCTGGATTAGCAAACCCCTGTCGGTAATTCAATTCTCACTGGGTAATTCATTCTCTTTATGTTAAACTTAGAGCATGATTTTATCATTTCTCTTCGAACGCTGCATAATCAAAACGGATTTTACAATGAATTATTTGTAAGCAAACTCAACATCAATGAAGCTATTACTAAAAATATGACTCCGCGGGCGTCCAAAAATAAGTAACTCACTACGAAAAATGTAATATATATATATATATATATATATATATATATATATATATATATATATTGATTATATAAATATATCAACTTTTTCTAATAAACGATGTAAATCCTTTTCAGGTCACCATAGCGAGCAATTCCTCTTCATGTCATTTTTCAGGGTATTACTAGGGCTACTTGGTGATACTTATCATCTCTCCAAATAACATATGACAGGCTGAATTGGGTTACTATTTACCCCTTGTCGGAAGAGAAGAAATAGACTTATGCTTTTAATATCTGTCTCTATTTCTGAGACGAGGTATTATGTACATTATTTAAATTTTTCGGACTATTATTCTCATCTTTGTCGCCATACTTATCACAACGCTTCGGCGTTGTATGCTCCGGCCTTCTTCAGGTGGTTGGAATGTCGAAGTTAGCCATTTATTTCCCTCACGGTGGTAGACTGTTCTAGTTCCACAAGCCATGTTTAATGGATGTCAACAATAATAACAACGAAATTGCAATAAATAATCTGGTAAAAAAAATGCAATGATAACAGCAAAATTACAATATGAACACTGGTAAAAATAGTTGCTGAACACATTAGGTTTATAATACCCAGAAATTCACTCATGTTTTCAATTAGACATGGCACAGTGGATAAAGGCTGTTGGTTAGATCCAATGACATACCTAAAAGAGTGTGAGTTCAATACCTGGTGAAGGCAGGGGAGAACTTTCAGAGGGGAACTGATTACTCATATCATTTAAACAGGGCGCGTGGAAGTAGAACAGTCTCCCCGGTGAGAGAAATAAAAGGCTAAGTTCGACATTCCAACCACCTAAAGATGGCCAGAGCGTACAACGGCCGAAACGTTGTGACAAAGATGAGGACAATAGTCCGAAATTTGTAAATAATGTACTTATTTTCTTGAAGGTATTGGAACAAAGTAAAATGCAAACAAGTGTTTAGGATTTGAACTCGCTTCCCGGGCTCCATTTCCAACGGTGATAACCGTTACATCACGCACGCCTCTCTAAATACCGTAAGCAATCTTAAAAATTGTCAGATTTAAGTGTATTAAAGTTTAACTAAGTGCCGTCTCCACATAGAAACGAATTCTGTTTTGATTTGAAGGAAGATTTTATTTCTTTCAGCAAAACCAAATGATGACGATTAAATCAGCTTGAAAACGAGAAATATCATCTTGAAAACGAGAAACGACGAAAGGAAATGTCAGAGGTGCACACAGAAGAAACAATCGGCTGGTCGAGGTCAGCTATTTGTTTTATGAAGATGTTGGTTGAAGCCCCGAGAAAATCAGCAGATGGTGTTGATAATGAGATCCAAGAAATGTGTCCTACGAATATTTTTTGCGCCAAGATCAAATCAATGTCGTGTGTTTCGAAAAAGCAAAGTACGCATTGTTTACCCTTTAAAAATTATACCGTAAAAAATTCATTTAATCACTCTAAGGTATTATCTATTTCAAATTTATGATGCAAAATTTTAGAGACAGTAAATTTCTACCCAAAGTAATAAATACATGAAACTTGATCATCTCTGCAGTAAGAATTTTTGCGGTATATTGTCTTCTTTTTGCATTTTTGTGTGAAACTATTTTCTTTCTTTAGATCTATTGACGTTCGGGGAACATAATCTTATCAGATTGTGAGAAGAAATGGTACTAATGTGTCTCCTTTCAAGACTCAAGTGATAAGATCAAAGAAACCAGTATCATCATCGGTTGAGCACACCATAGAATTCGTGTCTTTGTTGTGGATTATTATCACATTAACAGTTTCTTTCAGAAAAATCTGTTATGAATATTTCCTCTGTGTATGTAATCAAATGCCATGGAGAAATTTACCATCAACAGTGTTGACGCGAGATTCTCTGCTCGTTCTCCGGTAATTCAGCGAATATTCAGAATCTTAGAAGGTATGGATCGAATTCTTTGAAAACTGTTCTGATTTTTCCAAAAAACTTTTACAACCTCTGGTTGAATACCATTGGAAGAAGTCCATAATAAATCTTAGCAGTTATAGCAATAAGAGTTATACCTCTATAGTTCTTTGGGATTCCGTCGTCGACTTTTACCCGGAGGGGTAGGATTCAACCTTTCATGCATTTCTCTATAGTATTTTGATTATATACGATGTTACCAAACATGTCATCAAATTTCCTTGTTTTCCATACTTCATAATGTATTTCATTCACTCCTGCGGCTTTTCTGTTTTTTATTGCTCTCAGAACTGTGTCAATTTCATCCTTCATGAAGTGTCCAAGTTTAATGTCATGAACCTTTTTTTAATTGGTTTGTCTGTGATTTACTTAGGGTTTCCTCAAATGTTCTTTAATACTATTTGATTTACTGAAAGAAAAACAGAAATAAATGTCGAGCATCCAAGACAGATTTGAACGAATTCATGCTGTCAGAGTAGAAAAGCATTTCTATGACTACATAAATATGTTGAAATATGAAATATATCATCAAAACAATAGACAGTCACATCAAATTCTGAATCTAGATAAACATTTTTTTAATTTGTAGGGATAGAATGTATACAAAAGACACTATTTCAAAAATTCATTTGAAAACTAATTAAGATATTGAAACTCATGAGAGAAACACTTGAAGTTTATTACAACTCTCGATTCATTGCAGAAAATTAGACGCTCCATAAATCTTATCTCAATCTCCCTGATCTTCCAGTATTTCAGTACAAAACTCACGTTGTATGCTTTTGTCCCAGCCATTTAAGTTCTGGAATAAATTTATTGTCAAAGGAATCCTTTTAAACCATTCCCACAAATTTCTTCTAATAGCCTTGTTTCAACTGATCTTGTTTTGCATTTTTGCGGCCTGCGTACGTAAATCACACGAACACACTCCTATTGTTCTTATGAATAATGATATTCAGGAATTTTAAAACTGTACACAAGCGCCCTGTTGTTTTAAATTTCTTGAATCAATCATTTCTTGATTGTCCAGTTGGCGGTGATTTCTCGAAATGTATTTTCAAATACCGTTGCATGACAATATTAAGAAAAGTCTTGGAGACTTGAGAGACTTGCTATCACTAGAGACTCCAGTGGGAAAACATCAGCGTTAGCTGATGTGAAAAACCCTTAAGGAGTAAAAAAAAAATAATAATAGCAGCAAAAAAAAAAAAAGAAAAAAAAGATAGCAGCAAAAAAAAAAAAAAAAAAAATAATAATTATAGCAGCACAGAAAGAGTATTAAACTAAACACGACTGAATGGACAAGGTGTTCCACTGAGAATTGTGCAAGAAATTGAAATTTGACCATACTAACAATCCAGAATCCTTCCTGGAAAATAAGACGTACAAACTCCCCTGGGAATTTGAGATATGAACGGATCACCTGACGACCAGACCTTATAATAATCATAAAATCATAATAAAAATAATATAATAATCATAAAAAAGAGAATTTTCTGAATTGTGGACTTTTCTGTCCCGGCTGACCATTGAATAAAATTGAAAGAAAGCGAAAAGAAGATTAAGTAACTCGACCTTGCTAGGGAATTGAAAAAAAAAACTGTGGAACATGAAAAAGGACCGGAGGACTTTGAAATAAAAGGCCGAGTAGTCGCCATCCAAGCTATTGCATTATTGAGATCAGCTAGAATACTGAGAAAGTCCTGGAGACTTGAGGAGACTTGCTGTCACTCACACTCCAGTGAAAGACCATCGGCTAACACTGATGTGAAAAACTCTCAAGGAGTAAAATAATCCTTGCAATCAAGATTTCAAGTTAATAATAATCTTTTGTAAACGATCGTAGCTTCAAGTAACTATTTTTAATTCAAGTAATTTTAGCTGTTTTTATGCGATATATCAATATTTTCGGTCATAAATCTGATAATATTTGATAAAATCCGTTTATTTGAATGAGTTGACAGCAGAAGAATGATGCACCAGTGTACCACCGACACTCCTCAAATTTCGTATTCAAAGCTTTTTTTTCTCTTAGCCCAGCAACAGTTAAAGAGCCAAGTCTGTCCTATTTTACCAATAGCTTAGCAGGGGTAGGGACAGAGTGGATATATGCTTTTCTCAAGTGCATTAATGCGGAAAGAAACGCGAAAAATTTTATCCAGACTTTGAACTTGACACGCTGAGTCTATTTTTTTCGACGATAACCACTGCGTCATTCGTTCTTCTCAACTATTATAAAGAAGACACGAAAATATGTTTGTGAATGTCTTACACTAGACGTCAGCGTAAATGGAAAAAAAAGGATAGACAAAAATGAAAGAATACCGTAATACCTTGCTTTAGATAATTTCGCCCAATGTCCAATTCATCTTTGCACTATTGTTTTTGACTGCATTTCACTTCAGTGAATGTCATTCCGTCCGACTCAGCAAAATTACTTACGTCATAATAAAAGTGCGTGAAATAATTTTTTCCTCAAAAATATGTTAAAATAAATAAAATACATAAAAAATCAACAAGAAACTATAAAAAGAATTTAAAATAGAATAATGACTCATTATAAATACAATCAAATATTTACATCGAAGAATTAAAGGGAAGTAGCGAGGCCAAGTTTAAGATAAATAGCATATTTTTTATTAATTTTATACTTATACTTTTATACTTATACTTTATATTCATTTGCAAAATATTCTTTAATTATTTAATCCCTTAATGCGAGTTATATACTTCCGTGTGTTGTAAATGATGTTCTTTTAAAATCATACTTAAGTCATTTTTAAGGGGAAATCATCAGATAAATAGTATCATTTGAGTGTTCTTTAAAAATATAACAAAATGTTTAACAATTGTTATTCTATTTCGCGATTCATTTATGCTAGTTTTACGGTGTTTGTTCTCATTTTAAAGAATTTTTAAGCATTGCTTACGGTTGTTGGAACTAATCAGTTCCCTAAGTATGTAATAAGACCTTTGTTAAGAACAACATTTGGTGGAATATGAAAGTCCCATTCATCCCAAAATCCTTTATTGGGATTAGAATGGTTTGAAAGATATAGCAAAAGAACTAAATTTGGAAGAGATCCGAGAAAGAATTGATACTTCAGAGACTCCAATGTTGTTCAAGTACGAATGAAAATATTGGAGGCTTACTGGCACTTTATCGCCGAAGGAAACCACCGGATAATGCTGGTGTGAAAATTCACATGATATTCATAAGTAGTAATTTAAGCTATAAACATGGTGCAAAATCGGTCAACAGAATTATTTAAAAGGAAATCGTCGCTGTTTGTTCAGATGTGTACATTAAAAGTAATAATAAATATTGTTTTATCAATTTATCTTAGGCTCCTGTCATAGGGTGATTATTAGCAAATTTGTCTTGCTAAGCCATTCCCACGGGTAATGAGTTCGAATCTTCAAAGGGTACCCTCCTGTTGTGACTCTGCACGTGGCTAAGCTTCGCAATTGGCTTATAAAAACAACCTTGTTGTTATCATTAGAAAAGAGAAGCCAAAGATTTAGTATTAATACCAACTAATTTCACTACCAGTAATTAAAAAATCATACATGATTTGGTTGAAGAAACCGGAGAAATGACATTAGTTAAAAGCATATAAAAATGGTCTCACAATTGTCCCTCGTGATAGTTGCTCAGAGCTGACATGTGATTTGCCAGAGTTCCTTGTTATGAGTTCAATCCTTGGGCCAGGATTCATCGAAAAAAAAGTGATATTTAAAGTAAAACAGACAATACAAAATACGATACCTTGAAAGGCATTTATAGAAGAATTACAACCGTCCACCTTCGTAGATTGAATAAAGGGTAGGGTTCGAATTTTTTCAACGTAACCGGCAACAACAAAAACATTCTAAAAAAGAATGGAAGCGACTGCGACCACAACCAACTTGAAGATAATAGTCTCAGACATTAAAATTGTGACAATTTCTCCTCTTAGAAATTTAGGTATAATTTTGTGTAGCATTTTTTATGATTTTAGTTGTTTTTCTTTTATTGCAACTCAGGTCGTTTATTTCCACCAAGTGGCACATAAAGAATAAACTTTCAGTGAAACTCAAGCTCACGTCCCCTTTTGCCTAGAGGAAACCTGGTTATTTGTAGTATATATTTTACCATAAAAGCTCCTAGAGTAATTGATATGGAAGAAGTCTAAGTCAGAATTATCATCCCATCTGATATTCTACTCTCTGATATACCGACGTCATATTTGTTTTTTTTTAATATATATTTCTATACACGAGTAGAACCAATAGAATATTTGATTTATCGTTATTTTTAGATGAAGATTTGTCATATGATATTAATCTACAATCTATGATAATAATAACATGAAACAAACGCATGGGTTCGAATGTTATCCTCTGTCTTCATCTCAGATTAATCAAGGACTTGGTGCGACATGTCAGAAAGAAAAAAAAGCGAATAGAAAGAAAGAAAGAAAGAAAGAAAGAAAGAAAGAAGAGACACTGAAGCGATTGTCTTCATATGGGTTCTTATATATACATCAGGTGTCCAAGGGTCCGAAAAAGAGAAGTTTAAGCAGCAGCAGGTGAGAAGCAAATTTACAAAAAAACTATCACATGCACTCTAGCCAACTGCCCAATAAGAAATCCAAATATATGCCCCAAAACTTACACTATCGTTTAATTTGCTTAAAATGCCATAATTTTTTATACAAGAAATACAATCAGAATTAATCAACAACTCAACACACATGCATCCTCATTCCACAAACATTTAATTAAATACAATAATTATGGTATTTTTCCATTAAAATAGAAGCAATAGTACATAATATTGGCAATCTCGGAATTAAGGTGGCTTTATTAATTGTTAAGTTACACCCTCAGAATAACAGTTGCTTAGAATTGAATACTGAATATATCACTAATTAACATGCACATTTTAAATACATACCTAAGTATAAAAATAAAATAAAACAACATAAAAATAAAATAGAAATTAGATTAAATCAAATTAAATAAAATTTAACAACTGAAGTCATGTCTATTCTGCATGGCGTTTAAACACACCACGTAACATTATGGTTACATCACCCAACATGGCATTCTAACATGACACAATGTTTACAACGTTCAAAAAATAAAAATCAACATCTTGTTAATTTATTAAAAAAAAGTCTCTGATGATGAAGTTTTGCTTTGAAATTAATTAAACTCAAATAATATTGTATTGAATTCATTTAGATGGCTATTGCAATGCGAAATAATAATTATTTGAGTCTAATTAATTTCAAAGCAAAACTTCATCATCAGAGACTTTTTTTAATAAATTAACAAGATCTTTATCTTATTGTATTGAATTAATTTAGATGGCTATTGAAATGCGCAATAATAAAGATAAAAAAAGGAATGAGAAGTTTTACTATGTTCAGAAGATTGGTCAAGTTGTATTTATTAAATGTGTTCTTGCTTTAACTATTTCGCACAAAAGTCGTGTTTAATTTTATTACTTGCTTTTTTACCCTCGTTTTGGCTGTTTAGATATATAAGGGCAAATACTGTTAATTTAATGTTTAACATGTACCTGTTAAAGCCATTAATCACAATGAAATAATATGGAAGTGCTGAATATTATGACTCACCACACATAATTTCTTTTGGGCTGAACAAGGGAAGGAAAAAATGTTAGGTGGAATTTAAGTAAGTTAAACTTTAACAAATAAAAAAGTGGGTAAGGAGGGAAGAAGAAAGCTTATTTAATACATATCACTAGAATCCATGGGAAGCAGTATAGTGGTTGTGAAGTAAGGCATATGAATCCAAATTTGGGTCAACGGTGAGCCCCACTAGATGCTGGGTGGAAGAACTTCAAAGTTCAACGGCCAGGGTCAAATAGTTCAATCAGGAAACTACAGCTTACCACCGATAAGTGTGGCGTCTCTTGATCAGGGGAAAAACAGCCAAATTATATTTTTGGTGACCCGTTTGTGAGTTTTCTTACTTAAAGAGTACTTGGTTACATCTGTGACAGGTGAGCAGCTTTTAGGCAACCCCTGGGTTTGGTATCGCCACAATATTCTACCCATGTTAAAAATGTCAAATCGAAACAATACAACGTGGGACCCACACAACTGGTTTGGGTGTCATGGAGGGCAGGGGCTCCTCTGATAGCTAACGTGGGCTATACAGTCTTCATCCTGCGAACTTTGGGTGTTCTTTTTTATGGAAAATGAACACCGGCTTAAGTAATGACACAAACCAGAGACACTAACACAGAAAATGGTCTAGGGAAGACAACAAATTTGCCCTTCATTGTTATTTTAGGAGCAACCCTACACAAAGAAGGTATAGAAATAAATGAGAGAAATCTGGGAAGAATGCACTAGATTTCAGCAACTAGTCAAAAACTCACTGATCAAGTTAGGACGATAATAAAGAAAGGCTGGTTTTCTGACCTGGAAATATTAGAAATACACCAAAAATTAAAAGGAAATCAAGACAAGAAGATTCTAATGCGATAACCGATACTGCAAATACTGAAAAAGAAGAACACTTTAACCGAAATGAACTACAAAGAATTAACAATCGAAACCACACACACCTAAACCACACCGAACAAACACTAACACAAGAAGAAGTGAATATAGAAAATTTAAAGAGAATTACGAGAGAATTATAATACCATAAGGAACACCTAGATTCACTCAGAGCAATACTCAAAAAATTACCAAATCGGAAAATGCCAGGACATGAGAGCGTACATGGATACTGGTTTAAAAGATTGACTTCCATCTACGACAGACTGGTAATCGAAATGAATAGATACTTTGAAAAAAACAGACATGCCCGAATGGATGACCGAAAGAAAGACAACCCTGATCCAAAAAAGGCACTAAAAAGGAACCGCACCTAACAACTACAGACCCATAACGTGCCTACCGTATGTGGAAAATACAACGGCACAGATTTGGGAGGAGATTGACAATTCGCGAATAAACCGTGGACTGTTCCCCAAAGAGCAGTAAGGATACTGCAAGGGGACCACAGAAGCAGGAAAGCAACTATAAATTCATCAACACATCCTCAAGGAGAGCAAAACGAGACGAAAAAATCAAATTATGGCTTCGATTGATTACAAAAAGCCGTAATATACAGTCCCGTATTAATAGATAACAAACTGTCTCAAAATGTATAGGATATCCGCCGAAGTTTTAAAGTCTACCGAAAATACCATGGAAAACTGGGGAGTCGAACTGTCAGTAGGATGAAAATGCTTAACTAAAATGAAAACCCAGAGAAGTATCTTTTAAAGAGATGCACTATCACCATTACTATTTGTAATTGTGATGATGCTACTCAATCACTAACATAGGAAATGCACTGCCCGATATAAACTTCAGAAATCGCAAGAAAAGATTAGCCACTTAATGTATTTGGACAACATCAAAATGCATGCCAAAAATGAAGAAGAATTGTAAACCCTAATACAGGCAATGTGGATATGCAGTGAAGATATACTGATGGAATCTGTTATAGAAATATGTGCCATGCTAATAATGAAAAGTGGAAAAAATTAAATGACGGAAGGAATAGTACAACAAAATCAAGAAAAAATCAGAACGCTCTGAGAAAAGGAAACTTACAAATACTTGCGAATATTGGAAACGGATGCCATCAAACAAGCGGGATGAAAGAAAAAATTAAAAAATAATACCTCAGAAAAACGAGAAAACTACTCGAAACCAAACTAAATTGCAGAAACCTCATCAAAGAGATTAATACATAGGCTGTCCCCTTAGGGAGATACTCAGGAATATTCTTAAAGTGAACGAGGGAAGAACTTCAACAAATGAACCTGAGAACAAGTAAATTCATAACGATGCATAAGGCCTTACATTCCAGAGATGATACAGACTATAAGTGTCAAAAAAGGAGGAGGAAGGGGACTGACCAGCATTCAAGATAGCGTCAAGTATCAATACAATGACTAGAAGACTGCATAAAAAAAGCACGTAGGAAGACTGATTACAGCAACCAGAAACAATACAGACATCATAAGCATCAATAGACAAAAATAACCTGAAACCAAAAGAAGAAAAACAACCGTATGTACATTTCAAGAGACAAAAAAATGAAATCTCATGCGAGAAGGCTTGGACATAGCTAAGAAATGGAAACCTTTAAAAAAAACTCTCCTGATTGCAGCACAAAAAACGCCATAAGGACTAACTAGGTCAAAGCAAGAATAGATAATTATAAAAAAAATGTGGATGTTAATTATGTAGTGACATAGACGAAATGATCTATCACATAAGCGAATGCAGTATATTGGCGAAAGGGAGTATATGACCAAACACGACTAAGTGGGCAAGGCGATCCACTGGGAATGTTGTCAGAAGTGTAAATTTGACCATACGAACAAGTGGTATATGTGCAACCCAGAATCCGCCCAAGAAAATGAGACACACAAAATTCTTTTGGATTTTTAGATACAAAACTATCATCTAATCTTAGTCCAGACCTAGTGATAGTCGAAAAAAAAAAAAAAAAAAAAAAAAAAAAAAATCCTGCCGAATAGTGGAATTTACCGTTCTGGCTGACCACAGGGTAAAACTGAAAGAACGCGAAAAGAGAGATAAATATCAAGATCTTGTTAGCAATGATTAAAACTTATAAACTTCATGGAAGAGAGTATAGCAACATTTATGCACCGAAAAGTTTAATTAATAGCAGTAATTTGAAAAAGAGGTTATGATTTAGCAGACTAATTGTGATGTCATACCTTATGATCTGTGCTGTGTGAAATGTGTTTATCGCATGAAAAGCATCAACATATAAAGAAAAAAAACTTTCGGGACAAGAGATGCGGCTTGGGGACTTAAGGGATTTAAGGGAAAATTTAAGCTGAGCAACTATAAATCTTTGAATCGCGAGAAGTAATTACTTAATAAAGAGCGAGAGTCTTCTCGACTGAACCTGTCACATCAGTAGGTTGCGTGATTAAATCATACAGAGAGTCACCAATTTTGAACGGGGCTCTTGCGCTATGTGCAGGTTTTGTATTTCTTTTTAATCGAAGAACAGTTTCATTCAGAAATAAACATGTACGAAAATAAGAAATTGAAACTAAGGTGAAAACAACACGAGCGAATTTTATTTTTTGTTGTTCACTAGAACAACAAAACTTTTAGCGGTGTGCTATAAAATCGAATGTACTACATAGTTGTCAGGGAATTCCATAGATTTATTATAACAGACCATCCGGCAGGTGTTTTTTCGGGAGTAACAGTTAGTATTGTTTATATTTGGGAAGATCAACCACAACAGTTTTTTGAACACATAAACTGTGTTATTTATTTCCAAAGAGTTTCTTGCTAAGACCATTATCCTCACTTCTCTTGAAGATGTTCGAAATATTTTAGCTTAGAATTGATATCAAAGGTCTAATTTGCCATTAAAGCAAATAAAAATAGCATCCTCAAGAGAGTCCACCTTGTTTGGGGACGGATACTTTTGGTAGAAAAATGCATCAGAAAGGACGCATTATACTTCTTGTCTAATAATCAAATGTTCATGAAAATTGGCAAATGAATGCCCTTGACTCCAAGAAGTTTGCTAAAAACATCTCAAAGCAATAGGAATCCAGAAGAAGGAACCTAATGTACGCTCTGATAGCTAGGAAATCACAGCACAATAGAAAAACAAGTGGATTGTCACCAAGATGGTCGTCGATTCATCGAACGATAACATTTCTTGTCATCTCTCGGTTATTTAACCGAAAGAACGAGTCAGTTGTTTAAGTGTTGACGGATTGAAAGCCTTTTTTTGAAAGAGCTGATTTCACAGGAAAATGAGTTTTCGCTTCAGAATTAATTTGTTCGAAGCACTTATTTATTGACGAAAGTGGGATAAAAAAAGGATTTGTGCCAGTTCATACAAAAATTTTTCCGTGTGAAATATTTTTTAACCAATTAGGTTGAAAGTTACAAAATGCAAAATTTAAAGTCTGAGTCGATATCTTTTAACATGAGCACGCCGATTGACCTGCAGGTACATAGACACAAACAAAATATAAATCGATATATTGCGTGAGTTGACCCATTTATTTACCTTGATTAAAGTTATATGCCATCTGTACGACAGAAGTTATTTTGTTGGCATGTAGTGGGAAACCTCCTCCCACTTATCCTATTTTTATTTTCTCGAACCTCTTCACTCTTGAACGTGACGATCCCACAAATTGCTTAGTTTCAAAATTCCTCTTCAGGCTTTGATAGCTTTGACTTTATTGAATTTACTTCAATATGCCCTTCTGTTCATTAGTGCAGTAGTAAATGGAATATATTGATCTGTTTATTTGTCACTGATCCTGGCATATGTAGTTGTTACGAGACTGTAGCTGTCATCTTTCATATTTTGGCTCTACAGTATTTTTATATCTATAAAACACCCGGCTCATTAAGCAAATTCTTCTTTTTTTTTTTTGATCGATGGGGTAGTAACTACTGTTTCAATTGTTGTTTTCTACTTGATTAAGTTAGACATAATACATCTACCATGTTTTTTTTTTCTCTCGTTGAAAGTCCAGAATATTTGGGCCAATTTGTTAATTTGTTCAATCGACAAATTATCCAACGTGTTCCCTATTTCGCCAGATTCATCTTTAGAAATTAATCTGTTATGAATTTTTTTTAAAAAAGCTACATTTCTGTATCTTTTTCTTATAGGAAGCCGTTTCGTGTTTTCAGACGTGACTTTACTTTCATAGAAATTTTTTTTAAATCTCTGAAAAGTTAATTTTTATATATATTTATTTGTATGCGTGTGCGTGTGTGTGCACCAGCATTTGCAAGAGTGTTCCCAAATGAGATTTCATTTTGTTTAAATTACAAAAGTGAAATTGATATGCTTATGCGTTTGGGGTTGCTTATTGCCAAGAGTATGAGACGGAGTGGGTGGGTTTCTTTAGAACGGAAGTCACGTCTGCATTGTATTTATTTTTTTAAATCTTTGCATGGCCAATATATGAACACGAAATGTGCTTCTCTGTAAACCAAAACAAAAATAGATGAATGAAATAAAATAAAAGATAAAACAAATCTTTGCTTTGTTTGTCGCAACTCTTTCGAATCCAACATTTGCGTTTAGAAATAAACATCTCAGCCCAGTTGTATGTCTCAAAAAGATTGGCTTTATATGCATCTCGAAATTTATTTTAAGAGATGTCCATCTTTTATTGAAACGAAAATGACAAAATAGGATTTTGTCTCTCATTAAAGAGAATTTGAAGTAAAAAGAAGAAGGAAAGACAAAAAGTTTACTAAGCTTAGCTGGGCACAAGCCAGAAGTATTGGGTACCCTATGAGAATCGATATAACTATTAATAGTTTTTATTATGCTTAGTTGAGAATCAAACTCAGTAATAAGCCTTATAGTGTTACATTGCTGGTAATTCTAAGGTTGACACTTGATACCTCAAAAACTGTTTTAATTTTTTCTTTTTAATTTCAAAATTAAAATTTAAATCAAAATAAGTGAGCAACTGAGGAAATTATTTAATCAAGTGATGATGTTTGCATGTTTAGACTGTTATCTAGACGTCTCGACGAGTCAGTACCAATTTGAAAATATGAAACCTGTCACGATACTTTTTGATAAACAGTTTTTTATTGCTATTGCAGCTCCCTCTAGACTCGAAACGCCAAACCCTACGTGTCTTTTTCTTGTGTTCTTAAGAGAAAACTCATTTCTAGGATTAGATTTGAGGACATTCAAAAACAAGACAGTGCAGCTTTCCACCACATCAAAAGTGAAGTTTCACATCTGCTTTGAAAAATTCGTGTATAAAAGGACAAAGGGGCTATTTTGAAAAAAATTAACGTTTCATTCATTGTTCATTTGAGTCTTGATAAATAGAGCTTCTGTCTCGATGCTTTTTGTTCACATTACGTATATGTATAACATTGTGGGAGATAGGAATTACTTAACCAAAATTTGTTTGCAACAATATTACTGGATACAAATACATTGTCCTAAGAGACCTGCGAATGATTAGTTATCGACAGAATCCATATGGGAAATGTAAGCCCCATTTAACCCTGCACTTTAGTATGTAATCCAGACTAAATATATATGGTTTATATATTAATATATACGCGGGGAGGTCTGAAAGTAAAAACATTTATACGAAAGTATCGCAGATGGAGATAGAAAACAATGCTGTTGGATTGAGTAGGTTTACAGCTAAATTCTTTTTTATCCTGCAAGTCACCAGCAGCGATTCACGAGAACCTGCATTCTACTCTCGTAAGATGGTCAGTCAGAAAAAATGCTATTCTTTCTTGTCCCACAACTTCAAAGGCAGATGTTGGTGAGATGGCAGTTGAGGTTGAATTATCTGTCATCATAATCTGGCACTGTAAAGTATTTGTGCCTGTATTTACGCTACTTAGAATTGATAAAAGACTGCCAAGAAGACCATGAACTGGTATCTCTACTTCTTAACTGTAAGAAGAATAACAACGCTTTTTTTTGCTGCAACTTCACGCATAATTCCCTAACAGTTCGAGATTATATCAGCAAACAATATTGAAATTACTGGAAATTATCAGTGTGTCAGTTTTCACGCTTTGTATTTCACACTGTAAGAAAAAGTTATATGTTTTGGGGAGGTCTGTAGAGTGTTCTGATGATATGTTACATAATAGATTGATAACTATTATTGACATGTAGTGTAGCATTTAAATGATGTCTTACGTCATTATATGCATGGAAAAACACTGTGATATGATTGACATCTAAAAACTGAAGCTCTCATTGGATGGTTTCAATCAGGTGACCAAAATGGTTCTAGAGTTTGAAATAAGTTAGTGAGAAACACTCGACCAGAGTGGTTGAAATGCTCCATTCTTACTCATACCACTAATTCCCGGTTTTGTCGGACGGGGTGATAGTAAAAGAAAAAGTCGACCAGGAATAAATCTTCTCATGAAAATGTGGTAGCGTTGTTATACATCCTTCCGGTAGATAAAAACATAGAACGGGAGATGACGATAGAAGACAACGAAGAAGAACAAAGATGGAGACACGAAAGAGCAATACGAAGCGACTGACAAGACCACTGAAAAGGGAAATAAAGAGATGGAAATTGACCGATTTTCCGAGTAAGGGCCATATAAAGTATATCGTACGAGAGGAAGAGGTATATAATATATACTTTGTGAAGGTTGTATAACAAACAAAGTAGGTTTTCATGTGATAGTTGAAGAGTTGACGCAGCATTTCAAGATGCCGTGCAGTTACTCAATCAGTCAGCGTTACTTGAATTAGTACAATGCATTGATGTGCAAGCGTACAAAATGTTGCCCGTGGTTTTACCAATTTATTAGTGAAAATGAGCGAACACGTAGAGCTTCCAGTACTGTATCCAAAGAGACAACCAAGATCTTATGAAATTCTTATCTTGATTTGATGCGCAGTAATCAGTTAACTTTGAAGACACAACTGAAAAGTCTATCTACTGGTTTTGTAGCCTTAGCTGAAGATTGCCTCAACTGCAATGCTACGAAGAATGTTGGTGAAAAAAATCAAGCATCTTTTAGTGGAATATATTCTTGAAAAGCCTCGAGGAAGAGAAACAGCTAGGTTGGATGATCTTCCGGGTGTGGAACGTTTAGAGAAAGAAGATAAGCATTGATTTCATAATCTTGATCGCCTGGTTGTGGCAGTTGTGGCAGTAATGTGAGTGACCTGCCACATTCAGCCTAGCTATTGTGTTAAGTGACGAAGTAAAACGCGAGTCGATCAGCTTCTCAACACGAATCAAAACGATGAAAAGCTGACAACGAAAAGGATATTTACCCGTTAATGAACAAGTTGAAAAGAAGGTTGCCTTCGTCAGGACAGATTCTTCAGGATCGTGGCGTGAAGACCCTTGTTTTGGGCTGGTAAAAATGTATAGCAAAAGGCGCTGCTCACATGGAAAAATAAGGTTCTGTTGCTAAAATCTTGCTCGAGACAACAGTGTTATGTGCTCGCCCTGCATCTTGTAAAAGTTCATTGGAAATAAGTGGGAAGCATTACTTTCGGAGCGTATTTCGTACATGTAGTAATTGATCAGAGTAAAGATAATTTGCAATATTAATATATCCTTTTCTTAAGTGACCATCACTGATAGAACTAATCCATATAAACTATTATCCTACTCATCTTTGTTCTGACCTGAACTAGAAATTAGTGGTCTTCTATTTACCCAATGCGGAAGGAAGAACTGCATTCATACCTTTCACTTTGATGTAATCACTATGTGAACTGCAAACATTCTCGTATTGGATATGAAATAGGGTTACCGAGTGCATTATGTACACCATGAGCGTATTCAAAACGTCTACAAGTATTAATAGTATGAATTATTATTTCTTTATTTGTGGTGTTCTGTTACAAGAAATATACCCAAATATAGTGTTGTCGTAAGTAAGGCTTTACGCAAAAAACGGCTGAAATCTCTGTTAGTAATATATAATATATTTGAAGAAGCAATTAGGAGTTGAACGGTCCTCAGCATTGAAGTTTGGGGTGCTGCTGAACTAGGGCTTCTACAATACAGTTGGTCTCAAGAGTCAATCTAAGAAACTAGAGCTGTGATCAATTCACTTAGGCTCGTAAACGAAGTGTCACAAGTCAGCTACCGTCAGGATAAACCAGAAGACTGAATAAAAAACAGCAGGGTTCGTTTTTTCTTTTTGTGAAGCTGACACGTCGTTTATACAGTTTCGACCAAAACCTGCAACCACGTTTCTTTAATAACGAGCACAACCTAGGTTTAGCCGTTCAGCAAGCAAAAATGGGCAAGTCCTTGCCACAGAGGGATGAATAATCTTTAACACAGATGTACAAAAGCCGCTCCGACTAAAACGAAGTCATCTTCACAATGACCAGAGAGAGAATAAAACAACTAAAGAACATTTTTCGATCACACCAAAAAAGAACGGGACAGCTCTTCTCAGAAGAGCTGTCCCGTTCTCTCCGTGGAATAGCATCGTATCCCAATAACCTTTCCGTTAAGCCAGCCGTCACAAGTCTCTCAATCAAAGTGCCAAAAGTATAGCATTAAGACCAACCAAAGCAAAATTCAATCTCTATCCCCGAAATCCTCCCACTCCTGTAATAGCACTGTTGTCCGCATCTGGTATTTTCAGGATTTCAAAGATTTTTAGATAGTTGAAATTGTTTTGATTCAATTACTATAATAAACAAGCTTGTCTTGTATTATCATTCCTCTCCCCAATTCTTGTTATATTTAAATTGCTACTCAATCGGATTATTACTTCAATGACAGCAAATAAAATTGTGCATTGAAAAGAAGAATAATGAATAATCTCCAAGTAAGATTCGTATCTATGTTACCGTCAGTCGTTAAATAATAGATTAGTTGTATTTATTCTTTAAGGGCTAGAGTTGGTAAATCATAAAGAATTAATGTTGTCCCAAAGAGGACACCATTGTGTCAAAGAGGTTTAATTGATAGGTGATAACCCGCGGATAAATTTGAGAATTAGGATGTAATTGGGTAATCTCAGTCAAGTGTCCGAGAAGTTCTAAAAGTAAGATTTCAATTTTAAATTAGTTTGTCCATAATTGCTTGCCCTCTATAGGCTAATATCCGAATTTCGTACAAAGCCGGTAATGTGTTTTGAAAAGAGACAGTAAGATTAATAAAGAATATGCTCAAAAGGGTATTAGCCCAAAGGTGAACGTAATAGCGCGAATGGAATTCAAGCTTGTATACTACGATATAACCATCTTGCACAACACCTCAGAAGCTCCACATTTGCTTCATTTTTTTAAGAAAATGCATTCTTTATATATATAAAAAAAAGAATTAGAAATAAATAAAACTGGTTTGGATGTATTCATTTATAGGCGAACATCAATCTATTTATTTGTTGGCATTTACAAAACTTAGTCACGATAACTTTTGAACACACCTCGCATACCACCACATTATTTGATGCTATCATTGTAACCAAATATTTTTCATTGAGAAAGTAGCTGATGAAAAGAAAGGAATCATTACAGAGATAGACAGGTAGGCATGGAAAATAAATTGGAATTTTTTGCTGTCATACCTTTTGTGACAGTAGAGACGACATGATTTCAACGAGTGCAGGAAGTGTCACTTACACAGCAGGTACACAACTAGTTAGGATTTCAAAGGTAAGTAGATACATAATTAAGAGAAGATTAATGGAATCATTGTTTTCATTTCGCCCGGGTTTTCTGTAAATGGAACCTTTTTTATGGTAGGCGGAGGCGAACGAAGTGGCTCTGCATTTTTGTAGGCTTTGATGTCACTATGAACTCACTTAGTATCTTACTATGCTTCATTTTTATTTTGATAACAGATAGTCACAGATAAACCGAAAAAAAAAAGAAACGAAAAATAAACAGAAGTAGGGTTCCAGTTATGGAGCTCTGGGGAGTATGGAGTATCCCTTTATTACCATTATTCACAGGCCTACTCTCACTTGGAGTTGTAGCAACTGTTAGGATCAGATCTATTGACCAAATACACGTTTGAAAATTATCAAATATTTGAAGCCACAAAACAAACAAATTATAATTATAATTATTTGACTCCTTTGAAAATTTTTCAAACCAACGTTAGCTGATGGTTTTGCACTGGAGTTTGAGTGACAGCAAATCTCTTCAAATATCCAGGACTCTTCTCAATATTCTGGCTGATCTTTGTAATGCTGTAGTCTGGATAGCCTGTACTTGTCCTCTGATTTTCAAGTTTTCCAGTCCCTTTACCAATCCTTTAGGAATCATTCTAAGTGCACTAACTACAATTTATGTTCTATAGCTTCTTCAGCTATCTAGCATTACCCAGATATTTATCTCTATTTTCACCTTTTAATTTGACTCTCTGTTCTGCCCTAACGTCAAAGTCCACTATTCCGCTGGTTCTCTTCTTTTTGTTGACTATCACTAGGACTAGTCGTCTGGACGAAACTAGATGATCCGTTTGTATCTCAAAATCCTGGAGACGTTTGTGCGTCTCATTCTCTAGAACGGATTCAGGGTTGTACATATACCACTTGTTCGAATGGTCAACTTTCAGTTTCTTGCACAATTGCCAGTAGATCACTTTCCCCACCAAGTCTAGTCTAGTTTTAAAGCTCTTTTGCGCTAATTTGTTGCATTCGCTTACTACATGATAGAGCGTTTTGTCTCTATCACTACATAAGCTTTACCTAATATTTTGTTGCATCTTGTTTATTTTTGTTTTAACGTAGTTTGTCCTCATAGCGCTGTTTTGTGCCGCTAGTAGAAGAGATTCATTTTCTCTTAAAGTTTTCCTTTCTTTGCCATGTTTGTGAGAGATTTTGGTGGTTTGCCGTTTGAAATATCCATTCAATTTGTTTTCTTATCTCTTTTGTTTTCCACTTATTATTGTTCTGTAGATCCTTGTGTTATTTGTGTTGTTTCTGGCCGCGATAAGTAGTCTTTCTTTGCTCTTTCTTATGTAGACTTCGAGTAGTTTTATCGATGTATCGATGCAATCTTGAATGCGGACGAGTCCTCTTCCTCCATTTTTCTGATAGTCTATGTCACCTGTCAGGTATATTATGATTCATCTTGAGTTTTCTTGTTCTCTGGTCCGTTTTTTCTTAGTTCTTTCTTCGTCCACTAAAAGAATGGTCACGAGTACAAGGTGGGGTACTCCAGGTGTTTATCTCATTGATGAAATTTCTGCTATATAGTTTAGTTTCTAGAAGTTTTCTCGTTCTCTTGAGATACTCTTCTGTTATTTTTTTCTTTCATTTCCACTTGTTTGATGGAGTCTGCTTCCAATATTATTAAAAAACTTGTAAATTTTCCTTTTCTCCGAGCGTTCTGATTTTTTATCGACTTGGAGGTTCTATGCCTTCTGTCATTTGTCGTTTCCTGCTTCTCATTATTAGCATGGAATATTTTTCTATACCAAATTCCATTCCTAAATTCTGACTGTATATTCTTATTCTTTGTATTTATTTTTGGCAAACAGTTTGATGTTATCCATTTATATTAGATGCTTTATTTTTTCTTGAGATTTGATAAGTTTGTATCCTGCTGAGCATTTAAGTATGTGAATCAGTAGCATAATCGTTATCAAAAATAGTGATGGCTATAGCGAACCTCCCTGGAACCTCTCTGGGTTTTTACCTCAGCTAAAGTTTTTCCTCTGTCGGCCAATTACACCTTCCATTTTTCGTGGTTTCCACAATAAACTCTATAATTTGTCTGCTATTTTGTATATTTTCAGAGAATCTATTATCCAGCTTTGCGGGGCCACATTGTGTGCCTTTTTGAAGTCAATACATATCTTAGCAAGATTTTTTCGTCTCGTTTTGCTCTTCGTGAGGACGTGTTAATGAATGTACGGTATATCTCTTGTTCTTCTTGTTCCCTTTTGGCAATCTTTCTGTTATTTGGGGAACATTCCACAGTTTATTTGCGAATCGTAAATCTCCTCCCATATCTGTGCTGTTTATATTTTTCACATCATCGGTAGGCACGTTATCGATCTATAATTACTGGGGGCAGTTCAGTTTTGGGGATCTTTTCGGATTAGGGTTGTCTTTCCTTTGGTCATCCATTCTGATATGCATGTTTCTACTAAGCATCTATTTATTTCGATAACCAGTCTGTCATTGATGGAAGAAAAATTCTAAACCAGAAACCATGTATGCTTTCATGGCCTCGGTTTTCCGAATTTGGTACTTTTTTAATGTTACTTTCAGTGAATCGAGGTGTATTTTCATCTTAGACCCTTTGCCGAGTCCTTGTGGCTCTTTTTCCATGCTACTTATCCATTCGGCTTTTCTGTTATGTTCTCTCCGTTCCCATATTTTACTCTAAAATTGTTTTGCTTCCTTTTCATTTGCTTGCTGGTATGTGTTCGGTCATTCTCCTCCTACTTGCTGGAATTTTCTTTCGTTGTTTAAGAATGTTCTATTTTGTCTGTATTGTTTTATTGTGTTTCGGCATCTCTTTAGTCTTCTTTCTTTCGCCTGTACCTTCTGATTTATTTCCTCGGGTTATATTGTTTGCTTTGCTTTCTGTGTAGCTTCTCTTTTTTCATCCGAACATAATCCCACGTTTTTCCTCTTTCTTAGCATTTTTGCTAGTTGTCGTAGATTTCCTATTTGTGTTTACAGTCCAATTTCTCATCCAGGTTTTGAGTTTCTCTTCGTATTCTTTAGGGGAACACTAATTTTATCATAGACTAATTTCAATCCTACATAGATCAGCTCGTTTAATTCAGTGATGTTGCTCGGTGAGATATTTGTTAATAATTCGTTTATTTTTTCAGTTTTCCAGTCTTAGTTCCTGAGAGATGGTAATGTGGTCTTTTTTTTCGGACAAAATTCTCTTTATTATCTCTACATTTATTTTTACTTCTGATAACTACCGAAGTGAGTAAAGGATCTTATTACAGTTGCTGATTCTTCTACCCTAATCTGGTTCATCATTGAGAGACCCTGTCCTTTTTTCACCCGAGGGTCCTAAAGAGTGGTTTTCGTATATGGTTTTGGTGTATTTCATCCTTACTGCCTAGAGGTGGTTGTGTTTTGCTGGCATCATCAGCTGGAAAATATTTTATCATCATATCTATTAATCATCCATTAAAAATTAATGTTTAGTCATAAATTTCATGAATTTATGGGATTCGAATTTGAAGAAGTACAATGTCTTCTCGAAGTTCCGAAGAAAAAATAGTTTTCCAATCCTAACGGACTCCTGCATAACTATATTTCACGCCGGTGAAGCGGAGAGATAACATTCAAAATGAATAATGTAATAATCTAATCTTAAATAATATCAAATGGTATTTTATCCTATTCTAAAAGCAAGAAAAAATCTTTTATAAGTATGAAATAAAATGAAAGATGAATTATTTTCTTTTCCAAGGGGGTTGTATTTTGCTTCCGTTATTCGGTCATGTAGTCAAATATTATCTTCCAGCACTACAAATCAGAATGCAGACTCTGCCATTGTTCAACACCTATTGGCAAGCCGGACTGTGCTGAGCCCTAAAAGAACAGTAATTTTTCAGTATTCGCTCATGTATGCACTGACTTTCAACTTGTGTGTTGGAAGCACATTACATAACATCACAGAAGCGTGGTCTTTGCAAACAAAGGGAGTTTGCATACAACCTCCTGCTTAGTAGTGGTTCCAGTCTGCCAGGGTAATTCATGAAAAAAATTCTCCTTCTCCTCATTGTTGATTGAGTGCATCTTCTTGTATTTTTTTTCCTGTGGTTGTCCGCTGAAGAAACACTGGAGAAAAAAGAATTATTTTCAAGATGAATAACCCAATCTTTAGGGAAAATTATGTAAGTTCTTGAAATTTGCATTCGTAAAATAAATACTAGCTGAAGTGTAAATATGCGTACAATTCAAAGACAATTTTTGCTTACGGGAACAAGCAGTTGATCATAGCTAATTGAAAGGAAACATCTTATCTGTTAGGAGTTTTATTAATGCTAAATAATTTTTAAAAAACTGAGTGGAGTTATGGAATTAACGCACCTAAAAGTATGTTAATTTCATAATTTTATCCAGCGGTAATAAAAAAAACTGCCCGAAGATTGTTTTAAGTTCTAGTTTGAGCATATTTGACCAACGTTGGTCATTATCAAGAACCTAAGTCTTTGTAATAATGTGTTTGTATTGATTTTTAAGACATAGAAGTCACCTTTTTGAGAGAATAAAGTAAACTTGATGAAATTTACAAGTTATGCCACTAAGAAGTATAAGTACTAGCTTAATCTAACTTCGTCATAAGGCCAGGAATACCGGCTAGTTGACTCACTGATTCGAATAATGCATGCTACGAGTGATTTTTACTCACATATAGACTCCTGAATTTGCATAAACACCGCCACTTAACAATTACAGCCAACCACATTCATGTTTGTACCTTAACATTTTGAAAAGCAGGGGAATGTTTAAATGTGTATTTTGATCTCGTGTTAATGATGTCATATTTTAACAGATTAGAAGCATAATGTGACTTACAAGCAAGTAGATTCCGCTCTCCCCCCACCCCCAAAAACTTACAAAAATGCAAAAACTGAATCAGCCATTTGGTGCTAATATCGAGCAACTGTTGAATACTTAGTTACCTAATAGCAAATTTCAATGGGATACCACCTGTACTGAATTTTTTAAAAGAAAAAAATGAGAACACGAAGAGTCACAGCTACTTAAGAGTCGAATATCCACCTATACAAATAAATAAATGAATGAAAAAAAAAGTAAAACGGATCAAATAAAAGAAAACAAACAAGGAAAAGGTTGAATCGACTCTGTAAATATAAATGAATTACAACCATAACTTTTCTTCCTGGGGTCGTCCCCACCAATCTGGTGAGAACTGCTACTTTAACTGCCAGTCAAGTTGCTGTCAGAGTGATCTCGTAAATTTCTTGCGAACAAGTTAAATGGCATTGAAATAAACCATAACTTGTCAGTTGTAGTTGTTTTTTTATTTCGAACATAACAAAAGCAGCAGCAGGAAGAGAACTAAAATATGAGGGTTTTTTTCAAAAAAGAGAGACGTTATTTATCTATCTCCCCACGAGACTAGAATGGGATACAAGGTAAGTTTAATGTACTGTGCCCCACTGGACGCAAGCCTCCCGATAAGGGTAAAAATATTGCTCAGTTTCGCCCGCAAACCACTTCAGGGGTGTCAGGCAACGAACCCAGCCCTTACTCTTTTTAGACGAAGGGAGTAGGCGATGAATATTAACGTTATCACAGACTATAACCCACCCAAAACGAATGCCATGCTGAACGTTGAAATGAAATCGATTTCCTTTGAGAGAGAGAGAGAGAGAGAGAGAGTATATGCTTATACAGACAAGGAGAGAATTATCTGCCTCTCCTAACTATTTAAAAGAGCAGGTTACTGACACAGGCGTGATCGGGTCATAAATAGCAGAGCCCTTGCTTTACAAACAGTTGACATTTCATGTATTATTATTTACTCCTTGGGAGTTTTTCACATCAGCCTAAGCTGATAGTCATTCACAGGAGTTTGAGTGACAACGAATCTCCTTAAGTCTCCATATTTTGGCCGTTCCCAATAATGTAGTTGTTTGGATGATCTCCACTTGCCCTCTTATTTACAGGTCCTCCAGTCCCTTTTATAATCCTTTGGTGACTGTACCAAAATCACCAATCACGATTATCACTTTTATGTTCCACGGTTTTTTAAATTCCTTATCAAGGTCCAGGGACTTATCCTTCTTTTAACTTTCTTTCAATTTTATTCTGTGGTCAGCCGGGACAGCAAAGTCCACAATTTTGTAAGTTCTCAATTTTTTGTTGATTATTATAAGGTCTGCTCTTCTGGCCGAGATTAGGTGATTCGTTTGTATGTCAACGTCCCAGAGGAGTTTATGTGTGTCATTCCTCGGGACAGATGTTGAGTTTTGAATATACCATGTGTTCGTATGGTCAAATTTAAATTTCTTGCACAACTCCCAGTGGATCACCTTGCCCATCCAGTCGTGTATAGTCTTATATTCCTTTTGTGCTAATTTGCAACATTCGCTTATTATGTGATTGATCGTTTCGTCTCTATCACCACATAACCTACATTTGCTATTTTGTTGCGTCTTATCTATTTTCGCTTTGATATGTTTGGTTCTTATGGCGTGGTTTAGAGGAGATTCGATTTTTCGCTTAAGGGTTCCTTTTCTTAGCCAGGTCCACGTTTTCTCGTGTGAGATGTTGCTTATTAGCCGTTTAAAACGCCCCTAGAGTTGTTTTTCCTCCCATTTTTGTTTTCTAGTTATTTGCGTTTTCTTAGTCTTCGTGTTATCAGTATCGTTCCTGATGGCTGTAATCAGTCCTTCTTCGTGTTTTTCTATGTAGTCCTTAAGTCGTTGTATCGATGCGTCAACGCTGTCTTCAATGCTGGCTAGTTCTCTTCCCCGCTTCTTTCTTGATAAATATATTCTGTCAACATCATCTCTGGGAGGTAATGACTTATACATAGTCATTAGTTTTCTTGTTGTTTGGTCCATTTGTGTAAGTTCTTCTCTGGTCCACTTCAAGAGTGGTCCCGAATATATTACGAGAGTAACAGCCCAGGTATTTATTTCTTTGATAAGGTTTCTGCAATATAGTTTTGTCTCGAGTAGCTTTTAGGTTCTCCTGAGATATTCTTTCTTAATATTGTCTTTCATCTCCACTTGTTTGATGGTGTCAGCTTTCAAGATGCCCAAGTATTTCCTTTTCTCCGAGCGTTCTAATCTTGTCTTGATTTGGCAGTCCCATCTCATCTGTCCGGTGTCGTTTGCCACTTTTCATTACTAGTATGGCACATTTTTCTATGCCAAATTCCATCCCAATGTCCCGGTTGTATATTCTCACTGCGTGTATTAGAGTTTCCAGTTCTTTTTCATTTTTTGCAAACTGTTTAATGTGGTCAATTTACATTCGATGATTGATCTTTCCCTACGATTTACTCAGTTCTATCCGGCTATGCATTTTCTAAGTATGTGGTTAAGTGACATCAAGGCAATTATGAATAGTAACGGTGATAGTGCATGTCCTTGAAATATACCTCTTTGGATCTTCGCTTCAGTTAAGCTTCTCCCTCCAACCTGCAATTCCATTTTCCAGGTTTTCATGGTTTCTTCGATAAAGTTAATGACTTCACCTGATATTTTGTACATTTTGAGGCAGTTTATTATCCAGTATTATTATTATTATTATTATTACCATACAAGTTTTTCACTTCAGTACCTACTGGTGATTATATCTCAATTCCGAGTGACAGCAAGTTTTCTCCATACTTCGTCTCAACATTCTTGCCTATTTCAGCACTTCTATGGTCTGCACAGTTTCAATTAATCTCTGATTTTCAGTTGCTCTAATATCTTTACCAGATTTTGATTGTTCCAAAGGCTCTACCTATGATTGTTAATATAGTCATCTTCATGTTTCACAGCAACTTTTGTTCCTCATTTTGGTCCAAATGTTTATCTAGTTTTTTGCTTTCCTTTGCTTTAACTCTTTCAACTGCTTTAACGGTGAAGAGCGCTGGTCTTTTTTCTGGGTTTGGTGATCCATTTGTATCTCAAAGTCTCAAGGAATTCTGTGCATCACATTTTCTGACAGTTTCTGAATTGTACCAATAATAATAATAAGGTCAAGTTTTTGTCGTTTGCACAATTTCTTGTTGATCACCCTTCCCACTCTGTTATGCCAAAACTTGTACCCCGTTTTGGTAATCGCATATAATGTAAATGTAGGTTTCGTTTCTCCTTCCATATAACCTACAGTTATTCTTCTCACGCTTCTATTTAAGTCTGAACAGTTATCATGACGTTATTTTTTGCTGCTATAATAGAGATACAGTGTCTTATTTTAGGTTTATTTTGCATAGCTATATCCTGGTCAATTCATTCTCAGTTTCCTTAATTTATCTTCTGAAGTATCCATAGAAGTAATTTTTGATTATTTTATTACTTAAGTGTTTATTATACAAGTTCTAACTGGTGTTATTCACTGAAGTCCATGAGACAGCAAATCGTCTCAGCTCTCCAGGTCTCTCAAAGTATTCTTGTCGATCTCAGCATGATTATGATCTGGACTGTCAATTCTTCCCCAGATTTCAAGTTTCCCCATTATTTTTTAAAGTTCTTTGAAATTATTCTGAGTGCTCCGAATGTTATTGGTATTACTGTCACTTTCATATTCCACAACATTTTTTTAACTCTCTGGTAACTTTCAGATATATCGAGTTTTCCGCTTTCCGTTTTTTAACTTATTTTCTTGAATAGTAGAGTCTACAACCTTACACGCTCGTTTATTCTTATTCATTGCAACTAGTTCTGGTATCATTATTATTATTATTATTATTATTAGTAGTAGTAGTTGTAACTTTCTACGATGAGTTAGAGGTCAAGATTTTGATCGCAGCTGTAACCAGTAAAATGCTAAAACTAAAAAGGACAGAGAAAATCTTCCAGGTAATTAAATTTGTTACAGGTGATTATGATTTTATTCTTTTACTCTTTACGTCTTTTTCATTCCAGTTGTAAGTGATAATTTTCACTGAAGTCTGGATTGCAGAAAGTCTCCTCAGAACCAGAACTCTTACGTATTCAAACCAATTTTGGCAATCTTCTTATCATATCAGGTATCAATTTTTTTCTCTGATCTTTAGTTTCCCAAGTCTTTTTTCCTGTCACCTCTATGATATATCTTGCAAGATCCTGTTATTTGTCCAGTTTTTCACTTTCCTTTATTTTGACTTCATGGTCTGATGGTGAAACAGCAATCCATCTGATGACGAGTTCTTTTTTTCGTGTTACGTTTATTTTTTGCAGAGATTGAGTGATCCGTTTTTATCTCAAAATCCCTGAGAATTTTGTGCATTTCATTTTCTACAATAAATTCTGGTTTGAGCATATTCCATTTGTCATGATGGTTAAACACCAATCTCTTGCTTATTTCTCAGTGAATCCCTTTATTTATCCAGTCATGCATTTACTTGTAATCCTTTTGTGCTTGTTTATGCCATTCCTTGGTGATGTGATTAACTCTTCCGTGTTTGACTGAATTTAGCTTATACATAATTAGTTATTATGTCATTAATTTTGTGTTGATAGTTACAGAAATTCTGTTTCTCTTTTCAGGTTTTTTTGCGTTGTCATGTCAAGTATTCTTTAGACATAACAGAAGATCTCAGCTCTGCAGAACTCTTTTTAGTATCCTAGCAAATCTCAACAATGTTGGGATCTGGATGGACATTCTCCAAATTTTCAGCTCCCCTAGCCTTTTTTCTATGTTTTGGGGATTGTTCTAAGGATTTCGTCTATAATTGGTATTACTGTCACCTTTTTATTATTCAACTTTTTCAGTTCTTTGGCAAAGGGTAGGTATTTTAACTGTTTTTCGTTTTCGTTTTGTGGGAATACAAACGGGACCATGCATCTCTGCAGAATGAAAATCTTCTGCTGCATAATCGTCTGACCCCACGTTATGTTTGCTGGTTCTCAGCAGGTTTAGTCGAAATGCATGTGTCCGAGACGGTCCCACCAGGAAAGAAGAAGGCGAAAACAAAAAAGTTGAATAAATGTTTAATGAGAGGAAGAAGTTCGTGGGATAAAAATGATGGTCTTTCACATTCTCACTTTTGGCTATGTAGATCTCAAAGCTAAAAACTAAAAAACAAACAAAATAACTGCTACATTTTTGGGCTTGATATCACGATCCCAAATCCTCCCTGGCTGACCTGCATCTGTTCCCCTCTATTCTTCTCGCTGTACTGTTTGTGTCTTTTCTCTGAATCTGTTCTTCATTCTTTGCTACCCACTGTCTCTTCTGTTTCAGTATTCGTCTATGTCTGCCTCTTACGCTTTTTAGTTGCACACCCATTCTGTCTTTCTCTGGTTGACCTTGTATGGATTAGCAGAGGCGAGCATTCCTATTTCCGAACTTTCAGCGACCCAAGACTGGATATAAAACACTGACAGACAACCGGTCTCCAAGAGAATCTAAAAGATGTGATAATAAAAAAAATCCACTTTTATCTGACATCTGCGTTTTTATATTAATAGGGTTGAATTGGTGATTCCCACGCAAATATGTCTCAGCCCCAATATAGACACTCACGCATACTCGTATCCATGGTCAATTCACAAACATAGTCATGAATACACTCATACATATGTACATATATTCACAAAGAAAGCTCGAAGTCAACTGCCTCTCGAAGAGAGGCAGTTGACAACGTGCTTTCAAATAATATAGCCGAATAAAGGGAACTTAAGTGAAACTAACCCATTTATTGGAGAATGGTCCAGTACCTTATAAATGAAACGATATTTTCTTCCTTCCATCGATTGATCAAAGCCAGTCAGCGTCTTCCTTTTCTGACCCGTTCGAAGAAAATGTAACTTGAAGTAAACATATGTGGTTTTTGTGACTAATAGGCCAAACGTTCCTTCCGGTTATTATAACCTATTTGATACAACCGATTATAATACAGATGTGAACAATTCTTTTTGCTTTGTGGTATAGATATAAAGGCATCACAATTAGAATATAACTGTTATATTTTTTACATGAACATATATATATATATATATATTAAGGTGCTAGAGGTACAATGATTATCTTCATATGAAAGGGACATAGTGACTTGAGTTCAAATCCTGAAAGTGAGAGGTTGCATTTCACTCAGTGCTAATACCCTTGGGGAAGCTTGAATCCAACAACAATTACCCCTCTAGCTACTGCAAAATGGACGGGTAGGCTGAGCTCTTTAACCTTGGTATGGCAAACTGTCTTAGAGAAGAAAAATCCTGAATTCAAACCTGTTAAACTCCGCCTTAAAAACTGGCCTTGTGTCACATTCTGCTTGCGAGGAGGGCTTGGGTAAACCCAGTAATCTTAAAACTTATTTCTATCTTAAATATTCAGACTTATTTCTATCTTAACTCTTAAGATATTCCAAATTGCACAAAAAAGAAGTGTATAACTAGAAATCTGAGAGAACACCTCTAACCAGGAATTTGCTTGACCCATTTGAGGCTAAAGACAAAAAGGAATTTAAAAAATTCGAAATATATATGAGCTTATAAATCTAGAAACATATAAAAAATTCTACCTACCATAAAGTTCTGAAGAATAAAATTACTGATACTTAAAAAATTGACTCTATGATAGTATTTCTCTAATAAACGATGATACTTTTAAATTCGTAAAAAAATTACATATTGAAGATAGGTTAGGGAAATTTAACATGAAAGATGCTTACGTCCTATTTAAGACCATAGACTAAATTTTGAAAATTAATTACAATCCAAGTCAACAAACCCATCTAAAACTGAGCTAGGGTGTTCTTAATATAAAAAAAAAACTATCTAAAACAATCCTTGGAAGAATTCAACTGATACAATTGAAGGGTTTAGAAATATTTAAAATAAGAGTAAGGTCACTTCTATTAAATTTGACATAATTGATTTTTATTCATGTATCTCTAAAGAAATTTTAATTGATAGTATAAACTACGCGAAAAACTATGTGAAAATAACAGATGAACAGTACCAAATAATCTTAGCATGTAGAAAGAATGTACTTAAGAATATAAATTATACTTGGATAAAAACTGGCTTAGATAATTTCGATGTTCATATGGGTAGATACGATTCTCCTCAAACAGTATATCTTGTGGGTTTATATATATTAAATACCCTTTGTAAGATCGTTGGCCCGATACAAATTGGATCATGCCATGATGACGGTATTTTATACATCCTCAATAGTGATGGTCCTAAGTGTTCTGGTATGCAAAAAAGATTATAAGGGCTTTAAAATTTTTAGGCTTCAAAATCAAAATTTCTTCTAATATTAAAATAGTTAATTTTCAAGACGTTAAACTTAACCTCTCTGACAACTCTTATAAGCCATTCCATAAGACAAACCAATAATATCCCTCCAATATTAATGTAAATTCTAATCACTCCGGTTCAATAATTAAACAAGTCCCGAAAGCTGTTAATACGAGGATAAGGATATTATCATCAAATAAAAAAAATTCCAAGAAATTCCATGAAACTAGTAAAATGTATATTGAAGAGTGGTTTTAGATAAGAGTTTACTTATCTGGAGCCAAAAAAGATTAATAATAATAATAATAATAATACAAAATTAGAATATTCGGAGAAAAGGAAACCTACAAATGCTCGGGCATCTTGGAGGCTGACAGCATCGAACAAGTGGAAATGAAAGGAAAAAATCGAAAGGAATTTCTCAGGAGAACTAGAATAGATAAGACGCAACAAAATAGCAAATGTAGGTTATGTGGTGATAGAGACGAAACGATCAATCACATAATAAGCGAATGTTGCAAATTAGCACAGGAGTATAGACAAGACAGGGTAGGCAAGGTGATCCACTGGGAGTTGAGTAAGAAATTTAAATTTGACCATACGAACAAATGGCATATTCAAAACTCAGCATCTGTCCCGGGGAATGACACACATAAACTCCTCTGGGACGTTGACATACAAACGAATCACCTAATCTCGGCCAGAAGAGCAGACCTTATAATAATCAACAAAAAATTGAGAACTTACAAAATTGTGGACTTTGCCGCCCCGGCTGACCACAGAATAAAATTGAAAGAAGGTTAAAAGAAGGATAATACCTGGATCTTGATAAAGAATTGAAAAAACCGTGGAACATGAAAATGACAATCGTGATTGGTGTTTTTAGTACAGTCATCAACGGTTATTAAATGGACTGAAGGACTTGGAATAGGAAGATGAATGAAGACCATCCAAACTACTACATTATGAGAACGGCTAGAATACTGAGAAGAGTTCTGATGACTACAGGAAACTTGCTGTCATTCAAATTCCAGTGAAAGGCCATCAGCTGATGCTGATGTGGAAAACTTTCAAGTAGTAAATAATAACAATAATAATAATAATTTTAATTGTAAATCTAAAGGAGACAGTCCAATTGCAGCTATATATAATTTGAAGAAAGTAGTGTAGCTTGCTACTATTTTCCTACAAGAAAACATCAAAAATAAAAGATTTATCTTGGAATTTCGTCGGTTAGGTAGAAGTTAGGATATAATAACCATATTTATTCTTTCTCTCCCGAATGCTTGAAAAATCAAACAGCTCTATCCAAAAATTTTTGTTAGTTGAAAAATAGAAGTTTAACTCTAAAGATTCAATAGAAAATTTTGAAATGATTTACAACTCCAAACTGCTTTGATGGAAGATGCAATTCATGTCTGGAGGAAAGCAAACAAATTATATTGTACATTGATCCTTTTAACCTATTGAATCAGAGATGTGATTTGACTGCTAGATGTAGGCATAGAAATAAATTTAGACTATTTTGAAAAATAATGGAATAAATAAATAAATGATAAATAAGTATGACTTTTTAAATTGATAATTGAATTAAAATTTAAATAAATATTAGTAAATTTTTGCTCTGTTATTTTAATTTGGGTGGGGGGAGATTTCATCACGAATAACATTAGTTTTAGATTGATTTATTTCATTTTTATGATTAAAATTTGATGTACTAAAATAAGATAAGTCTGAATAATATTTTTTATATGATACTTTGGATAGTTAGATATTTATTTTTGTAGCTGTACATTTTTCTTCTGTTAAATTTGACGAATGATGAAAACGGATGTCCTGTTCATGCCAAAATAAATTGATACTTATTGCTACTCTATTTGGAAGGGTTACTTTTATGTAGACGAAATAGGATTTTTAAGTCTGTTTATAAATGTGAAAGTTATTTTAATCAATTTTCTTGTTTTATCTGAAGAAGTCCTGTAAATTTTTTAGAGCAGTGAAAGTTATTTTAATCAATTTTCTTGTTTGATCTGAAGAAGTCCTGTAAATTTTTTAGAGCAATGATTAATAGCAATGCTTTTTAACAGGATGGATCGAAATTTATTATCTTAATATGACCGATTGCTGTTGTTGTTTTTTTTTTTATAATTTGCTCTGTGTATTTTAATTGCATTGAGCTCTTGAGCGGGATTACTTAAATTTAATATTCTATAATTGAATATTTAAATTGTCTTGCTTGGAATTGTTCCCAACTCTGAATTTACTGGATTAGATTATCTATCTATCTATCTATCTATTAAACATCTAATACATTATAACGTCTCTTTCGATTGACTATAAACAAAAAAAAAACTAATCATATATCCTCACAAATTGTAATTTACGAAGCTCTTTGCTTCGATGTGGCACAAGGCCGATTGAATGGGGCACCCAATGAGACTCGAACTCACTCTTGCAGGTTTGGTAGTCAAGCTTGCTAACCATTACACTACCCGAGGTGCCCTATCCTCACAAATTAAATAAATCTAACCTCGTCATCTCTAATAACTTCTCCCTCTTGACTAGTTACCGACGTAGAATCAATTTAAATTTCCGCCAGGAGAATGCTTCAACAAAAAAATAAGAAACTGCACTAGCCCGATGATAACGACCCTATGGAAAAGCTTAACATTTCTCTTACCCGATACTAGTTGCATCTCTTAACGCTTTAAAATACATTTTTACACATCTTCCTAATAGTGAAAAATTCTAACGTCTGTATAACACAAAGAAAAAAAAAACACACGAAATTCTTGCCTTTCACTTGCCTTCCTCCTTCTCTTTCAATAAAGGCAGGTGACTCGTCATTGTGTTTGTTATTTCAAATGTTAATTCTCTGAAGATGGCTTTCCCTGGAGCCAGAAATACTTGAGAAAAACATGGTGCCTTTTTTAATTCATTCTATCCAGTTATCAGGCGACTCAGACGTAGAATTCAGCGGACCACTAACAGAATAAACAGAAGTGAAGTGTCTATCTTATTCAATCAGATATGTTTACAGCATATATATATATATATATATATATATATATATATATATATATATATATATATATATATACAGTTTCTAGGATAAAGATCTGAACAATTTTAAGAAAAAGTTTAAATGTAAAATAACTTTTTATTTTAAAGCTTCATAGAACATTTTATCAAGGAAAAAAAGGATATAAAGGTAAATTATATAATTCTACAATCTAAAGCTTAATAAACTTATTTTGATAAAGTTATAATAATAATCATATAACATTCGTAAAACTAGATGATCAAAAACATCAGAACGATTAACAAAATCATACTATTATAATGGATACATCGTAACTAAATTAAAATAGCGTTCATAATTCATTATTACTTGATGTGTAGACCTTTACTTTCTATAACAGCTTGACATCTTTTGCTACAGGAACGAATTCATCAACGGGTATTTTCTCCTATTCTCCTTTCAAATTAGTCCATGGTTGTTCGTCGTTTCTTGGATTCTTTTCCAGTGCTCTTTCATTTTGTAAATTCCAAAAATTCTCAATAGGATTCATGTCTGGGCTTTGAGCAGGCCACTCCATAACAGTAACATCCTCCCCAGAAAGAAGTGTCTTAACAGACTTCGCTGTGTGACATGGAGCGTTATCTTGCATGAATACAGCCGGTTGATTAATTGCAATTCTCAAATTAGGTACAGCATGTTTCTTCAATATCTCTTTGTATACAGTCGCGTTAATTTTACCGAGTAGCCTGAAAAGAGGTCCTGTACCATCAGCAGAAATCATGACAAATACCATCACACATCCTCAAAATTTAACGCTGCTTTTAGTGTACCGAGGCGAATATTGTTCCTTAGTACTGAATTTTTCCATCACAAGCGAACAAGTTAAACTTTAACTCATCGCTGAAATAAATACAATCCCACTGTTCTTCAATCAGGATGATGTGTTCAGGGGCAAATTCCATTCGGCTCATTTTGATTTTTTAAAAATGTAAGGCTTCGTAGAAGCTACTCGACTGTTCAAATTTATTTCATTAAGCCTCCGGGAAATAGTGTGCCCTAATATTTTGATGCTAATGTTAGCATTAGCTCTTTTAGAGATAGCGGTTACTGTCGCAAATCGATCCTTTTTTGATTCATTATTAATCAATCTGTCTCTCTTCCAGTAGTTTTCCTAGGCCTGCCAGGGAGCGTCTTGGCTTCACATGGCCCAGTTTCTCCCTATTTTCTTAAAATACTATGAATAATACTTTTAGATTTCCCCGCAGTCTTTGAAATATCCCTTATCGAGAGTTTATTTTCATTGCGTAACTTGACTATCAGTTTTCTAAGTTCCAATGATATCACAGATTATTTGCCATGTTTACATTGCAAAAACCAGTGTAATTTAGTAAAATACCCTATTTTATATTCTTCCCCTAAAAGATTTTTAATAATACAAAATAATTATTAAATTTTACGGATTTATCTAATCGTTCTGATGTTTTTGATAATCTATTTTTTCGAATGTTACATAATTATTTTTATAACTTTTATCAAAATATGTTTATTGAGCTTTATATTTTAGTATTATATAATTTACCTTTATATCTAAATTTTTCCTTGATGAAATATTCTATGAAGCTTTAAAATAAAAAGTTATTTCACATTTAAACTTCTCTAACATCGTTCTGATCTTTATGCTCGATACTATATATATGAGACCAAGTATGTATTTACCCAACTCCTTCACAAGTATATATATATATATATATATATATATACATATATATATATATATATATATATATATATATAGTAGTGAAGGAATACATACTTGGTCTTATAGATTAAAAGATTTAGTTAAAAGAACATGTTTCTTGAAACTTTTACAATCTAATGAGATATGGAATTCCGGTGAGATATATCGTTGTTGTCATAGATCGAAAGCATTTTTTGTACAGAGGTGACAGTCAACCTATAAGCACGATCTACTTTTTGTGTTAAGGAAACAATGAAAATTAAGAATTAATTGTGAATTTTTGAAATTTCAAATGATTATAATCGACATTTTGAATGACGACAATTCAGGATCCTAAATATTCTTTAAAGATTAATTCTTGCATACATCGGTCAACAGTTATACACTGACACAGACACACCCACACAAACACAAACATAAAAATACACACACACACACACACACACACACATATATATATATATATATATATATATATATATATATATATATAAACGACCGTAGTAGAGCGCAACCCGAAGACTTTCTTTTTAATAGCTACAACACCAAGGTTTGTAGGAGGGTGCCACTCCTTCCCTAACACACACACACACACACATACACACATATATATATATATATATATATATATATAGTAACTACAAATTTTTTGTACAATTTCCTTGTATAATTTTATATTGCATAACTTTTGATTTATATAATTTTAATGATTATTATTTCACTCCTTGCGAGTTTTTCACGCAACGTTAACTTGTATTCTTTCACTGGAGTCTGAGTAATTGCAAGTCTCCTGGATTATTCTGAATATTCTTGCCAATCTTAACAATGCTGTAGTCTGGATGGTCTCGAATCTTTCTCTAATCTATAATATCTTCATTTTTTTTCAAGCCTTCGGAGATAGTTTCCAGCGTACTAAATACAATTGTATCAGAGTCGACCTTGTTATATAGTTTTAAAAGTATATGTCTATCTTTTCATTTTCTTTTATTTTCACTCTGTCATCCGACGTTATTATTATTATTATTATTTTACTTTGTATGTTTTTCAATTTTAATTTGATTTTAACTGATACTCTCTCACTGGGGTCGGTGTGAAAGCATCGCCCCACAAATCTCATGGACTCTTTTGAGTATTTTAGACGTTCTCAACAACTCTGTGGTCTGTATGGTCTCGATTCTACCTATGATTTCCAATTCGTTGTCTTTTTGTCTAAGCTTAGAGGGACGTAATTATTATTATTATTATTTTTATCATTATTAATATTTACTCCTTTAGAGTTTTTCACATCAGTGTTAGCTGGGGGGGTTTCACTGGAGTTTGAGTGACAGCAAGTCCCCAGGACTCGTCTCAGGATTCTAGCCGTTCTCAGCAATGCTGTCATTTGGATAGTCTCTACCCGTCCGCCAACTTCCAAGTCCTCCAGGCCTTTTAATAATCCTTTAGTTATTGTGCCAAAAAGCACATATCACAATTGGTACAATCGTCACTTTCATGTTCCACTGCTTTTTCAATTCTCTAGCAAGGTCGAGGTACTTATCCTTTTTTTCACATTCCTTCTGTGGTCCGCCGGGACAGCAAAGTCAACAATTTTGCAAATTCTCTTCTTTTTGATTATAATAAGGTCTGGTCTTCTGGCTGGGATTAGGTGATCCGTTTGTATGTTAAAGTCCCATAGGAGTTTATGCGTGTCATTTTCTATGACTGGTGCTGGGTTGGGCAAATACCATTTGTTAGTATGGTCAAATTTAAATTTCTTGCACATTTCCCAGTGGATCACCTTGCCGACCCACTTATGTCTCGTCTTACACTCCTTCTATGCTAATTTGCTGCATTCGCTTATTATGTGATTGATCGTTTCGTCTGTCACGGCATAGACTACATCTGCTGTTTTGCTGCGTCTTATCTATTCTCACTTTGATATGATTGGTCCTTATGGCATTGTCCTGTGTTGCTATTAGGAGAGATTTCGTTTCTCTCTTAAGGTTTTCTTTTCTTAGCCAGGTCCCGGTTTTGTCGAATGAGATGTTGTTTATTAGTCGTTTAAAGCAGCCATAGAGCTTTTTTTTCACATTTTTGTTTCCTAGTTGTTGTTATTCTATTGTCTGTCGTGTTGTCAGTATCGTTTCTGATGGCTGTAATCAGTCCTCGTTCGTGTTTTTCTATGTAGTCTTCGAGCCGTTGTATCGATGCGTCAACGCTGTCTTCGATGCTCTTTTCTAGATACATATAGTCAGTCAACGTCGTCTCTGGGATGTAATGCCTTATGCATGTTAAATTGTAAAAGATCAAAAGCGACTCCCTCCACGCTGGATTTTCCTTTTACCATTTATTTTGTTTATCATTTTCTAATAACAATGGGAACTGATTTCTCATACAGGAAATTATCTGCTGATAATATACGTAGTTTTTTTTTTCTCATAAAACTGCTTAAAGTGCCTTTTGAGGGTGCTTTGCAACATAGTATTTCCTACGCAGCACTTTCTTTATGCAATTTGTCATTAATTGTGACCGATACATATTGCGGTTACGTACGTCGCAGATTTTTCAATTTATCATTTTGGGCAAATTTTTAAAAAGTATACATTTCTATTATTTACACTATTGTCTCATCTTGGTTGTTATATTCACAACGTTTAAGCACTGTACCCACTGGCTTTCATCAAGTGTCTTTTGTCGTAGTTATAATTCTTTCTGCATTTTCAACCCCGACTCCTCCGATAAGAATAAAAAAGATTGATAACTTTAGAAGTGGTTTAATTTCTGCGCACGGGATTGAGTCAAAAATGACAATACAACAGCGAAATAAGAACTAATGTGAGAGGTATTTAGCATCAGTTCTTATTTCATCGACTGTGGAATGAGAATGATCAACCTCCGTGGAGTAAAAAAAAGTGTTTGTTTCGAAAATCTCTGAAAGTTACCGAATCCGAAAAAAGAATATGTGAAATAGACCAGAGAGTACAGCGACCGAAACGTCGGTAATAGGAATTGAACAACTGCATATTCACATTTTTGGTGGCAGATTTTCAGTTTGGTATTAAATAATGCCGAATAATACCTATCTTGATTGAATAATGTTCCTCTAGAAATTATAAAACTATAGATGATAAATATTTTATAGAAAAATGTTTCTTGTGTACTCATTCATGGGCGTTATTGTATATACATTTATGAATAGTTTCAATTCATTTCCACACACACACACACACACACACACACACACATATACACACGCATTATATATATATATAGGGGTGTATGAATATTCCCAAAGATATACATGTGTGAATATTTCTAATAGTGAGTTCTTGATTGGATTTCCGAAAACCCTTCTTTTTTTAAGAAGCTTCGTCGGTAGTGCGATGGTGACTGTTAATGACAAAATAGAATCATAAGAAAATGGGATCAAGTGGAAAATGTTTGGTAGAACAGGATGCCCATCAGCCTGAGGGTGTTCAACAGCCAGTGGTATTTACGAACTGTCTAAAGATTGATAAATAGGAAATAACCGTTTGCCGCGAAAAAAAAAACTAATTAAATGAAGTTAATTACTCTAATTTTTGCAGAAAATGAAAACTTACGTTAGGATTTAGGAAATAATAGAGAATTTTGCATCATATGGAAGCCAGAAGGTGAGATTTTCTCTCAATCTCATTTTTTTAATTCAAACCGTTTGAAAGTGCCGGCGGACTTATTTCAAACAATCAACTGCTTTCCTTGCTGTAAACATTACTTATTTTTATTTCACCATAATCGCCTCAATTTTGGCTCAAAATAAATAGATAAATAAAAATATGTAAAGGGTGTTTTAAAAGCAACAACTGAATTTCGGTGTACGATCAACTTTCTACACACTTGACTTTCGACCCTTAAGTAAATACACAGCTAACAACGTTTTATAAAAAGTTAATTTCCCTCTGAATTAAATATTTGAAGGTTTTATTATTCATTTGAAAATTTGAGTTTTCCTTCTAAAGAAAACAATTATATCTTATACAAGTGTATATATATTTATAAATTATGTTGCATATTAGAATATCTTTTGATTACAATTTATGTAAATTTTTAAGTCTTTTATCTTTAATTTCATTTAATTTTTTAATTCGAAAAATAATTTTTAAAAAAAAGTAAAAAAATAAAGAAATAAAATAATTCAATAAATTGATTGATTTTAAGGAAATATATTATAAAAATACATTTCTGTTATATGTGATGTTATTGCCCCTACTCGGACAACGTTGGATAGCCTTATGACACACACACACACACACACACACACACACACACACACACACACACACACACACACACACACACACACAATGTATTTTATATTATCATATATATTGTACGAGGATCCTTAAATAAGTTTCCAGACTTTTTTCGTATGGGCACTTTTATTGATAGTACACACATGAAACCCTAGTACCCTTCGAAGTAATCTCCTCCGGCTGCAATGCCCATGTTGTACCATTCCAACAACTTCTGGAAGGCCCCATGTGTGAGCGTGTCAATGAGCTTCGGCACAGCCTCTTTCAGCTCCTCAATTGTCTCATAACGACAGCCTCTGATCTTAGGGAATAACCAAAAGTCACAGGGAGCAAGGTCTGGAATATAGGGAGGCTGAGGAACTGTCTTGATACCCGTCTTGGTCAAATAGTCTGTAACAAGGATGGAGTTGTAGACTGGTGCATTGTCCTGGTGGAAATACCACTGACCCGTTTTGAAGAGTCCTGAACTCCCTTAAAATCTCAACATAGTAACCCTAACTCTAACCCTAACCTTTTGGCCAATCAACTCTGGTGTATTGACTTCCTTGCTCCTCCCACACCTCTCATCAATCCCTTACAGACTGCCTGCCTTCTTTGAATCTCGTATGCCACTCACAAACTGATACTCGATTCATGCAAAATGCTCCAAAAGCAGTCTGAGGCATTCCATACGTTTCTGTGGCATCATTTTTTCCAAGTTTAAAACAGAATTTAATTGCATATCGTTCTTCTAAAGTGTCCTCACGTCCAGATTGCATTTTTGAAAACCACCGGCTGTGACAATCAGGCTTTAGTTGGGTGTATTCCAATTCCTGCTGTAGCTGTTCATTTGAACCTGAAATCATAAAAATTGGTAAGTTATATTATATGATGTATAGCAATAACATAATGAATTTTCAAGAGGGTACAACAATTTTAAATGCCTGTACAAAAAGGCTGGAAACTTATTGATTGCATCATGTAGGTTTTATTGACATAAAATAGAATTTATACTTTGCTTCTCCCCTTTGAGATTTTATGACATCCTTAATTCTTTCAGAGTTGAATTTTTTAATTCAAAGCAATATTATTCAGGATTAAGGTTCTAACTTTCCCGATTAAGAGTATATATTTCTTGGTAGATGGAGCCTTTTCATTGACCATTTACAAAAGAATTCCGCCAAAAATTTTCAATTGGATTTAGACTCAGACTTCTAGCTGGTCATACAATTAATTTTATATGCTTTTACTCAAGAGAGCCTTTCATCCTCTTTGCTCACTGTCAAGATGCATTATCTCCTTGAAAAATGACTGAAAAATTTTCCATCGAGGGACAGTGGAAATTATCCAGTATTTCAAAGTACGTATCTGCATTGATTGTTGAGGAAAGGATTGATCCTTTAAATGACGTGCAAATCCAGATCATGAATGACTTTGGAAATTAACTTGTTTACTTTAATCAATAATCTTTATATATTTTCATTTGACAGGCATCTGACCAAATCTCGACCATAATCGCCAAGGTCAAAGCAGATTCTTGATTCGCTGAATATTACACATTATTACAATAGTTAACACACTCTTTAGACCACTTTAACCACATTATTTTCTGTTCGTATGTTAGTGCTGGTTTTCATTTAGCTGTTCTCTGTGTAAATTTCATTTAATTCAGCCGATTTCTTAATGTTATAACTCCTGTTTCAATCCGTTTGTTTTTCATTTGCCTTGTTGTTGTTTTCTATTTGTTTTGGTATACATTTTTCTATTTTTTCAAGTGTTTTTTTAATGAAACTTTTTTTCGATACTTTTTGCCAGGGGTTATATAAAGCTGGAGAAAGCATGACACTCTTACAGAGACTAAAACAGACTGCAGTGGAAATCAGATGCTGTTCAACGAACGGAGAATGTTTGATTTTCTGGTTATTGTCATCGAATTTCTAATGAAAATGTCTTTCTTTTGTTTTTCTGAAAATCATAATCACTAACCAGCCAGATAAGCCATAAACTTTAATATCCAAAGGCAATTGGCAAATACTGAAAGTAGACGGAATATAGTTCTGCCCCAGTTCCTTGCAAGACTTGCCTGAAGGGAGCCGCCCTTGAGGTTTATTTAGCTCTGACTTTTCAGTCAAGTCAATCCCATACCAGTTCAATTGGTCCATTGATTGCACCGGCCAAGACATCAGTTCAAGGAGGTGCTGTTCCTCTTAACTTTTAATGTACCTCTGGTAGAGTTTAGTTGTATGCTTTGGGTCGTTATCGCATGAGTACAAATCCTTGCGTTACAAACCGCGTTCTAGATTGGATCACGTGATACTGCTGTATGTTTTGATAGCCGGTCTGATTTATTTGCCTGGTGCAAATCACTGACTTTACAATTGGCAAAAGCCCCCACCCAAACCATAACAGAGACTCTTCCATGCTTTATAGTTGGTGTAATACAGGGGATTGTAGCTCTAGCACCAACTCTTTGCTGCACATAGACCCACTTATTTGACCCAAAGGTTTCAAACTTTGATTCGTCATCCACAGGACTTTATTCCACTATTATCCAATCTTTGTGCACTTTGGCTCACTGGAGCCTTTTGACATTATTTTGCTTCCTTAACAGTGGTTTCTTGACAGCAATTCTGCCATATACGTCAGCTTCACAGTCTTTTCTTCACAGTGGATATTGACAAATTTTTTCACGACATTGGTTCAATTGTGCAGTGATTTTTGCAGTCAGCTTTCTGTCACGCAAGCCGGTGACTGATGAAATTGTCCTCTGCATTGGTAAAATTGGTAGTATCTAGCAAGCAGTAATTCACTATGATATAGCCTATGGGAGTTCAAGTGGTGATATAGTGTAACTTTTTGAAAACGCTTTATTCATGGTCAGTACAATTGAAGAAAAACGCCTTCAATCAATTTTTCAAAGGAAATCTAGTTATGTAAAGTCAAATTTACTAAGAAGATTTCTATTTAGAATAAGAGATAAAAATGTTGAGGTGCTTAACTTGTTTCATTAAAAAACCACTATTAAAATGAGAAAAGGCATTCTTAAAGGTGGCCAAATACTTTTGATTAGTAGTATATATAAATACATATATATATACAGTGATATTTTAGTGTTTAAAAATTTGCTATACTTAACTGTTCCTTCGCTTGTACTAGAAGTTTTCTGGGAGATTAGAGCCTAATCCTATAAATGTATTTGCATATATTTTGCGTCGTTTCTTCTGAAATCAACCAATACATGTCTATTTCATGGGCAGAATTTTACGCGGAAACATTCGAATCGATGCATTAAGTTTTTAAAAAATATCTAATAATTATATTAATATCTATAAAATTTAATTTCATATCAAAATTAAAATTTACTCTTCTCTTGATAAGCAATTTCGTTATTAATCAATATGAAATCATTTTTGATATCTTCAGTATCAACTTTAATAATAAAGAAATACAAAAGAATTGGAAGAAGGTAGAAGAAACGAAAGAACGAAAAGAAAAATGTAAGAGACGTACGAACAAAGTTTATTTTTGTTGCATTTTAGTTTAACTCGATTTGGAACACAAATGCTATTGGGGACTTAACTTAATGAACAGACAATGACCTAGACATCCCGAGAGAAGTTGTAGAATAAACAATATGTGCCGAATCGAAGACTGAGTGGGCGTAAATCTATCCACAATGTGCTGCGGAAAGACACTCATAGAACAGCAAAGAAGGGAAAATAGCAATCTAGAAAATATGGGACAAAATACGTTCTGCTCAGGGTGATGATTAGCAGCTAACAGATTTCCTTTCCTTCAGAGAACTTGCCTGAATACCCAATATCTTCACTCTAATAGACTTCTAATTCATATTTTCCCAACCAGTAAACAAAGTTTCTATAATTGCTGAGAAGAATTTGTGTCACAACGGTACTTATATTTTGTCGTGGATAACACTTCACTCATTATAGTTTAACGGCGTGGATTCTTTTGAAGTGCTATGGTATTTGTTTCTGAAGTGCAGGCCAAGAGTGGAACCATAGCGGTTCCCAAGAGACTACATGATATCACTGGATAGTAAGTCATTCGAGGACAAAATAAAGACGTGATTTTAGAAAGAGGCGTCACGGTATTATCGTCGTTCGATGTTAAATAAGTAAAGTAACAAAGACGTTAATCCACATTAATACTTTGGCACTGAACGTATTAAAGCTCTATAGTCTTTTTCCCAAAGGTTGTCAGCTCAAATAAATAACTTTTCTTATTTAGCAGCCGATGGAAAAATCAACGACGCAGAAGAACGTATGTACATACAAGCTCCATGTTGTGGTGATGAGTTTATTTTCACGGGTTATTTGTCACTGAACAGTGAAAATAACGCACACTTGAGCAGTCCAAAAGTCGGATCAAATTACCTGATTGTCGAAATATTATCCTCCATACTACCCAAGCCTAACCCAAACCCAGGTCCAACCCAATTCAGCCTGAATAACAATTATTATAAAGCAGAATTTATAGCCTCGGGAGGAATATTTGCCAAAGAATTGAACCTTCGGGTGGTGGCTCTCACTTTTAGCAGTTTCAGCAATTAGTAAGTGGCCAATGTGATAAGATGGATAAGCAGTTAAGATGAATAGACGGTTTTGACCGCATTTTTTCGAAACCTGAATGAGAAAGAAGGAATTTGAGAGGAAGCTTAATAGTCATGACAGGGAGATGGCTGTAAAAAACGGACAGAAATAAGGGAAGGTTATATAAAGTGAATAATGGTTCTCAGATCAGAGATGCAATGATAAAGACAGGTAGGAAAGTTGGGGATGGAGTAATGGCTAAAGCACTGGCCTGTGGAATCGTAGTACGTGAGTTCGAACTTCAGTCGAGCAATCACGTTCAATTTTGGATAAATACCCTTGGGAAAGGTATGAACCCTCTTATCATCCTCTTTATGGGTTAAATACTACCACTACTATCCATCTAAAAGAATAGATTTGGAATTGAATAACCCGAGAGGATTTATATGCCATTAAGATAACAAACAAACTCCTTTTTTTTTTCTCTTTAATGAACTTCATCCTAATTTGGCAGTACATGTCAAGTATTTTTGGCTGTTTTTCTGCATTATCATACCTTTTACAAAACCTAGAACATTTTTAAACATTACCATGTTACATTTTAAATATTTAACAGATATCGATATATTGATAAAAACAGAAAGCTGCTTACAATACGAGTATATTAATCTTTTTTGTTTGTTTTGAATACAACGTTCCAAGTCAATGAACTTTTGGAGTAGTAAATGAACTTATTTCTATTGAAAGGACGCATTGGAATTCATTGTGAACAACCACGGCTGCATTCAGTAGATTTTTAATGTTTAAAACAAAATCTAATATGTTATCTGTTTATAACATAGTCCAAATTTAATCAATATAAACTACTTAAAAGAAGAATAAGATCAGGGTTAAAAGATATTTCCAAGATAAAAGATGTGCACAAGGCAAAGATGGACAAGGTCCCACATGGCAATTTCTTCAATAGCACCGTTTTGCCAATGTTAGTATAGGTATAGTATAGAGTTGGGTATGTTGGCGGGATTTTAGTTCTCATAGCTGTTCTTTGGGTTCGGACATTATTTTTGTTGTTGAATTAGGAAGAGTCATTTAGATGAGTTCTATACCATCAGTAATAAATTTCCAGTTAAATCTTGAAAGTAATGTTTCTGAGTATTTTTCCATCCAAAACGAAATGGACTGTTTTCCTAATTCATGGAGTATTATTATTATATAGGTTGGTGACGTCACATGTTACCATAAGTGTATTGGGATCAATTTTTTCTGGTGTGGAGTTTAAAAAGTCGATGAAATCTCCAACGAAGATTTTTATCTTATACAGGGATGATTATAGGAGAATATATATTTGTTTGCTGAATCTGTTCGAGGAGTATAATGAGCCTTCTACTATAGGTCTAAATCAAAGGTCACTGGGGTTTGGAATTTCTATGTATTCAGGTATTTGTGTTTCTGTAGGTATTTTTATTTCTTTGTACTTGGGAATTTTTGATAATCCGTCAAAATTGCTAGTTTTTGGAATGTAATTAGTTAGGAAGTCCTTTTATTTTTTTAATATATGTCTCATTGTGTATTGTACAGAGTTTAGTGATTTTTTTTATATATCATTGTCTATTTTTGTTTTCATTTATGGTTTGTCTTAGCCCTTAGTATTTCCTGTATTTTTGCTCTATAATACACACACACACACACACACACAAATACACACACACACACACACACACACATATATATATATATATATATATATGTTCACATTCTTAGAAGTATTTATTGATATGAATTTCAACCAAGTCAGATTTAACATTACGTTATTTTTTAAATGTATATTTACTTCCGCACAAAGTTAATTACGTAAGATAGAGCTTTCTTCATTTGTTTTTTTAATTGTAGAGCAGTGAACTTATGCTCTGAAGGAAAACTTTATGAGTCTCTACAAACCAGTAGAAAGTTTTAATCGGAAAAAAATGCTTATTCATCAATATGGTAAATGCAGAGATTTTTTTCATTGAAAGGGTTTCTCGGAACAAAAAATAATCAGTCATTTTGCAGTAATACGTAACTGATCCGACAGATTTTTTAAATTTCCAGACTTGTAACGAAAAAAATTACAAAAATAAACATTCATATTTGATTAAACATTACTAATTATACCCATTAAATTCATTCGTAGTTCTTTGTGCTGGAAATGTAAAATCAGCCTTAAAACTATTTAAATGCCGCTAAAAATATGACTCAGACGAATAGATTTTTGGCTAAAATAATAGAAGTAATCTTTAAAAATCTCTAAAACTTACTCCCCATTAAAAAAATTCAACTTAACAGCCAAATTTTACATGTAAATTATTTTTCTGGTTATTATGATATTATGGGGTGAAATTTATTGATATGATTAATAATAGAACTAAATGAAGTGACGTTCACTTAATTAAAAAAAAAAAGATTTCTTAACGAAACTTTAATTTTTTCACACAGAACAATATTAATTTCAAATAATAATACAAAAAAATCATAAATATTTTTTTCTTAAATGGATTTATCTTTTATAGACACCAATTGGAAATATTCAGTGTGAATCTTAAACTAAAAGCAAAAATTGTAAAAGAGATATTTTTTAGATAAATAAAACCTTAAATAATTTGTAACATTCGTTAATTTGTCCCGCTGTGTCTGCGAGACAATTTTGTGTTTACACGCCTCACAAACAGGTACTTAAGCTAAGTCATAGTTAGAAAGACCGCCAAATAATCAACATGGATCGGATATGTAAACTAATTATATAGTATTAGTGAGAATTGAGTCAAATTTTCTGTTTATGAATAAAATAAGCTTGGCGTGAAGGATGCTGCACTTTTAGAATCCTGTATCTCGCCCAAAACTGTTGAATTAAACAATCGAAACTGACTTTATATTTTTTTCGAATTTGCGCTAACTAGAATAGACTTATTCTAGGCATCAAAATATCAGACTAGACCATCACTTTATTATGTAAGTTGCTCAGCTGTGAACACATCATTTATATATGAAAATATTAAAGCTTCATTTACGATACTTGAAATGAACTAAACCTTATATGTGTGTGTGAAAGAGATAGATAGATAGAGAGAGAGAGAGAGAGAGAGAGAGATTGAGTTCCTTGAGATGGTTGAAGCTGGGATCGAAATCCGCCATCGTCATTCTCAGCGTCAGTGAAGTATTTTTTTATGTATATCTTTTTACATATACATTATCGGCTACCTAGAGTGTTCAATACTTGAGAAGAGCTATTGCATTTCAGCGTATGTGGTAGCCGCTAAATTTCTCCACTATATATTACTATTATTATTATCATTTACTCATTAGAGTTTTTCACATCAGCGTTAGCTGATGGTCTTTCACTGGAAGTTGAGTGACAGCTAGTCTCCTCAAGTCTCCAGGACTCTTCTCAGTATTCTAGCCGTTTTCAATAAGGCTATTGTTTGGATTGTCTCCACTCGGCCGCCAACTTCCAAATCCTCCAGGCCTTTTAATAATCGTTTAGTCACCTTCATGTTCAATAGTTTTTTCAATTCTCTAGCAAGGTCAAGGTACTTATCTCTCTTTTCACATTCTTTCAGTTTTATTCTATGGTCAGCCTGGACTGCAAAGTCCACAATTTTGCAGATTTTTTGTTGTTGATTATTATAAAATCTGCTGGTCTGGCCGAGATTAGATGATCCGTTTGTATGTCAAAGTCCCATAGGAGTTTGTGTGTGTCATTTTCTAGAACAAGTGCTGGTTTGTGCATATACCATTTGTTGGCTTGATCAAATTTAAATTTCTTGCACATTTCCCAGTGGATCACCTTGCCCATCCAGTCGGTACTAGCCTTGTACTTCTTCTATGCCAATTTCCTGTATTCGCTTATTACGTGATTGATTGTTTCATCTCTGTCACTGCATAGCTTACATTTGCTATTTTGTTGCGTCTTATCTATCCTTACCTTGATATGATTGGTTCTTATTGCGCTGTTTTGTGCTGCCATTATGAGATATTCTGTTTCTCTCTTATGGTTTCCTTTTCTTAGCCCTGTCCTGGTTTTGTCGTGTGAGATGTTATTTATTAGTCGTTTAAAATGCCCCAAGAGTTGTTTCCTTTCCATTTTTGTTTCCTAGTTATTATCATTCCGTTATCTATCGTGTTGTCAGTATTGTTTCTGATGACTGTAATCAGTCCTCGTTCGTGTTTTTCAATGTAGTGTTCGAGTCGTTGTATCAATGTGTCAACGCTGTCTTCGATGTTGGCAAGTCCTCTTTCTCCCTCTTTTCTTGGTACATATAGTCTGTCAACGTTGTCTCAGGGATATAATGCCTTGTGCATGGTCATTAGTTATCTTGTTGTTTGGTACATTTGTCTAAGTTCATCTCTGGTTCACTTGAGAAAGGGTCCCGAATATCTAACGAGGGGTACAGCCCAGGTATTTATTCCTTTGATAAGGTTTCTGCTTGAAAGCTTTGTCTCAAGTTGTTTTCTAGTTCTCCTGAGATATTCTTATTGAATTTTGTCTTTCATTTCCACTTGTTTGATGGTGTCAGCCTCCAAGATTCCTAAGTATTTGTATGTCTCGTTTTCTGTGAGCGTTCTGATCTTGTCTTGATTTTGTAGTTCTATTCCGTCAGTCATATGTCGTTTGCCACTTTTCATGACGAGCAAAGCGTATTTTTCAATGCCAAATTCCATTCTTATGTCTTGGCTGTATATTCTAACTGTGTGCATTAGGGTTTCCAGTTCTTTTTCATTTTTTCCTACGATCTACTTAGTTTGTATCCGGCCGTGCATTTTCTGAGTATGTTGTTTTGTGGCATCATGCCAATTATGAATTGTAGGGGTGACGGTGCATCTCCTTGGAAAATACCTCTTTGGATCTTTGTTTCAGCTAGGCTTTTTTCTACTGTTGTTAATTCAACTCTCCAGTTTTTCATGGTTTTTTCGATGAAATTTATGACTTCGTGTGATATTTTGTACATTTTGAGACAGTTTATTATCCAGCTTTGCGGAACCATATCATATGCCTTTTTGTAGTCTATCCAGGCCATAGCTAGATTTTTTCGTCTGTTCTTGCTTTCCTTTAGGATCTGTTGATCTATGTAGAGTAACTCGTCCCTGCATAGATTAGTTCATTTGACTAGGTTATATTATTCGTTGATATGTAAGGTAGTATTTGAATTATTTGGGTTGTTTCTGTTTTAAGTGTTCTCCATTCTATGTTTCTTAATGATGGAAGGGTAGTCTTCTCAATATTAATAATTCTTTTCAGGTTTTCTAGATATATCCGTTGTTCTTGTGATAGTGTTTCTGTAGGGCTACTTGTTACTGTGGCGTATTTATTTTCAAGTGGTGGTAGTTCATTTCTGATATGTTGTTTTTGGTTGGCGCCTCTTGATGTGTTTGGGATTGTATTGTCTTGCGTCTGTGTTTTTTTTAATGTATTTCTAGTATTTCAAGGACAGAAAACCATCCCATTTTTATTATTGATCGTCAAACCATCCCATTCTTATTATTGATCGTTATTATTGATCGTCAAGCCTTTGGCTTGTAGTCTGAAAACTAGTACATTCTTGTCAGAGCTCTATCATTCTTTTCCTATGCCCTCTTTATGAGGGTTGCTCCTAATATAGCAGTGTAGTGCAAGTTGATTGTCTTCCTTGGTCCATATTTTGCATTTTGGTCTCTAATCGTTGTGGTTGCTAATGTCGTCATTCATGTACCAGAAAAGAGAGCAGCCAACATACGCAGGATGATGTTCGAGTCTCCCATGTTGGCAATCAGGAGAGCACCTGCCGATCATCACACCCAAGCCTGTTGCCTGGGTCCCACGTTTTGTAAAATTGAGATTGGACATTTTTATCATGGGTGGTATATTGTGGCTATACGAGACCCAGGGGTTGTTTTTGATCTGCGCACCTGACACAGATGTGACCGAGAACAGTCATATTGACTGTTCATAAACAGTGGGTCACAGGGAAAAAAATTTAACAGGGAAATATATTTAAACCTAAGTTTTAACTTAGTTAAAGTCCGTTATCCTGCTATTATTTTTTTTACTTACCAAGCTAATAAAGTGAACTGCTTAAGAAATTTTCCATGTCAGCTTAATAGTAATGTCTTTCTTATACTTAAACTAGTTCTAAATGTGCTGGTGATATTCTTTTACTTGAGATTTCTGAAGATTTTCCGGCGAAATACCGGGCTAAACGTTTATCAGTTGAGAAAGTCGTTGGACAATATAGAGGGTAACAAGGTAAATTTAAACAATTCTTCGGTTAGCTCGAGATAAATGCACGTGGTAAAAACATTAATCCGATTAGTTACACGCTTCAGTTAAAATATAACAATAATTCACCAAAAGATTTTACAAGTCACCGATAATCAAGCGTTTTTTTAAACAGCAATTTGTACTAATCTCGTACCCAACGATCGATTCTGAAAAATTATTTAGTCTGTGTACACCTTCAGATATTTTCTAGTTCGTACACTATTATTATTATTATTATTATTAAGTATCTCCAACGTGATTTAAAATCGCATCTATTACCCTGGAAACCTTTCTCTCAAGATACAACATAATGTCTCATAACTTTTTAAACACTCTCTAACAGGGAGTTTTTTAGACGAGAGCAAATATATCTGTTCTATTGCAGTTCCTTTATTCTTCTGATCTGATTCTTTGTGACTATTTTCTGAACTCCCTTCCCAATTAAAAACCAGCTACGCGATGGCAGTTTGGGAGCAATTGGCAACACGCATCAGGTGCCAACGTAAAGCAGTGTCAATTAAAATCTTTCAGCTCTGTTTCTCGGAGTGTGAATAGGTATTTGTCGGTGTTTGGCTTTTGAAGAAAACTAATTTGAAGGAGATAAAACAAAACTATATGCTATATATGACAATGAATAAGTTAAAGCTCTTAAAAAGTCTTTCATACGTGCATCTTTGCTCCACACATCCAACCCTAAACAGAAAATTAAGGAAAATCTTTTCTCGTTCAATCTTTTGAACGAGTAACTAGATCACCGTATGCTTTACGGAAATTACACACCACTATACAAAAATGCAGAGTTAACTCCACCCAGTAAAAATCTAAAGTTTTTAGCAACTTGATCCTAACTCGTTTCAAAGAGATTTTTATATCTTGTTTATTTCGTTAGCTTTCCTGGATGTCTCGCATAGCCGGCATTATTTTCTGTTGTTGTCTTGTGCATTGAGTCGCACTGTTTCTTTTCTTTTGTTTGCTTTCTTTGTTTAATGGCATTCTTTCTTTCGTCTGTCGATAGTCTTTCCAGATAGGAATCGTCACAGACGATTCATATAAGAACAATGCTCAAAACATGACAGACGTAACATTCTCGCATCAAATCAGTAACATTAAATACTATTTTCTTACAAAAGGTTTAAATTCCCAAACCCTCCTAAAATAAAGACTTCATGACGATGCGAATGTAAAGTCTCTGTACGTCTGCTAGAAAAACAATACGAATTCAAGCGTAACTGTGGGCAATTTATACCAATCAATCTTATACTTGTAAAACCGGCATTGGTGTATTCACAAAGTACTGAAACTGAAGATGTATCTTTTAAAACAAGAGGGAACAATGAATTATTTAGCGCATTTGTTCCAGTAAATTTTTCATTTTTCAAAGCATTTCTTTGATTTGGTATAAAGTTGTAGGGTCATATCTATTTAAATGTCTGCCTTGTTCTCTGATTTAACGTTGAGACAGTTTTTGCATTAAGAAATAAGTAAAAAAAAGTATGCAGCTCGCAGTGGTGGATGCTACACTTGCACAATCCGATGATTTGCCAAAAACTTCTGATTAAAAGTTTTATATATTTTATATATTTTTACTTTTTGGCACTGACACTCCTAAACTTCGTTTTATTTATAAACAATATCTCTGGACAATATAAGTTTTTAGGCTGTGAACATGTCTTCATTTAGATTTTGACTGAAAAATATTAAAATTTCAGTAACAAAACACATACACATACATACACATACACACAAACCTTCTCACACACTCATATATATGTAAGTAAGTAAAGTTGGTGACCTTTGTCGAGAGTGACTTGAAGGCTCCCTTTTCAATAGCTACTACACCGAGGTGTAGGAGAGGGAGCTACTCTATTCCCTGGATTGCTCTACTTTACCCTTGATCCTTACATTATGATGCTGAGTGTTAAGCAAGGTGGCATCAAGTACAATTATTGAATATTTCGTATGACTTGACCAGGGATTGAACCTCAGTCTCCCGGGCCATCTGCGAACACTCTACTCATTAGGTCAACGACACACACACACACACACACACTCATATATATATATATATATATATATATATGTGTGTGTGTGTGTGTGTGTGTGTGTGTGTGTGTGTGCGAACATTCTGTACTGATTTCTATTTCTAAATTAAGCTAGAGTTTTAATCGTTAGGGTACCCTAATAACGTAAAAATTATGTCTTTCTTCCTCACGCACTATATATATATATATATATATATATATATATATATATATATATGTGTGTGTGTGCGTGTGTGTGTAAGAAATAATTTGGAAGTTTTGTATTATTTGACTCAGAAAAAGATGTTCATTGTATGACAAATCTAATCTAATATAGAAATAGAAATCTGTAAAGAACGTTTATTGTTTCTTAGAATAAGCTCAGTATTCATCATGTAGTCATTCGGGATATATCTTTTTATCATTATCAAAGATCTGTGAATCATAGGCCTTCCTTTTAACCAACATAGAATTTCGTTCTAAACATCAATGACATCAATACTGCATCAGAGCAAAACTTCAAACAAGTTCTTAATTTCATTTCCCATGTCAGTAACAACTACAAATATAGGCCACTTTGATCATAAACAAACAATTCAATTGTAAAAATTCTTTTACTACTGATGAAATTTGAACATTTGAGAGGTAATACAAAACAATGATATTATGGCGTAAGTATGTATGACGACGGCAAAGAGTTATTCACACTTTATATAGAATCAGTGAAATGGGTTCGATTTTTGGCCGAGCTTTTTAAGTATCTGCTCTGCAGTAATTCTGTTTGAAAGGGGATGTATGCACTGATATATCCATGTCATCTTTTATAATGTATTAAGATAATAATGTCTTATTAAGGACAGGTTACTATGATTCATAAATTTTTAAAATCCTATTCAAGGGAAATCGATGGACTTAGATCAACTGTTTTGACAACCGCGTAATTCAAAATGAATCACCTATTTTGCATCAATTACAAAGAGCAGGCAATAAATAGTTGGACAATTCAGTTTCTCAAAAATATATCTAACAACCAATGCTTTTTTGTTCCTGTACAACAGCCAAATTCGCCATGTAATAGAATACAGTCGTCATAATTATATTAACTGACGGCTAATTTTGTCTACACAAACGGTCGCACGAATGGTTGCATGGTCTGATGGAAGAGCAACTTTCGTATCGTAAGAATGTTGTCTCTTTGTCCCCCTTCTATCGTTACTTTTATGGAAGATGTTCAGAAAAACTGCATTCATTGATTCCATTATCTTGACAGCTTCCAGTAAAATGTTTTGCCAGCGAGCAGTATTCCTACTTTCTGAACTTTTCCCTCACCAAGAATCAAGTTCCATTCTGAGAGATTTCCGAGAGAATCTTCACTATAGATCAAGCAACCTCATGTCTGTTTTCTTCCAGCATAGAACTTTGGGCTGGTTAAATCCAGAGTTAATTAGTATTTTATTCTTAGTTGAAATTTCCGCTTAGTTGTCAATTCGAAATATTCTTTCGTAATATCCGTTCTTTTCATCTGTCATTTTGAAACCCTTTGGTAACTTGTTGTGCTTCGGATGATATTGGGTAAAAAAAAGGGAAGAAAGTCTATAGCATTACTACACCTGGCAAGAATTGTGAAATTAACAAGCTTACTCGTTTTTACTTTGCAGTAAATAAACAGATTAGGCACGAAACATTTTTGTTAAATAGCTTCATAAAAAAATTCCTGAATTATCTAAAAGAATGGTATAATTTTTTACAAGTCATGCTTAGGAAAATATTATGGAATAACCCAACGTGGAGGAAGAATTGTGTAATATGCATGAATAAAATAAATACCAGCTGAAGCCTGGATATGCAAATCAGTCTACAGTTAAAATACACTTCTTGCAGACCTCAACAAAAGGTTGGACATATCTAATTGAAAGGAAATATGACGCCAACAAAAGGAGTAAGTATTGAAACAATAGAAAAGATAGCAAAAATTCACTTAAAAACACAATTCACATTGGAGTGTGGCAAAAGACTTTTGCTGTTCCCAAAAAAGGAAAACTTTCTGGCTGACCAACAAAAACATAAAAACATACGAATAGAAAACTCAAAGCAATATGCGGCGAAAAAAGAAACTCTGCATCACTACAAATTAAAACAAATTAGTTGAAACAACGTTTGTGACAAAACTGTAAAATATCAGCCGGATGAAATGAGATTTGCATAGAAAAAAGCAGTTGAAAACCAACACTAACACACAAACAGAAAAAAAATGGGATTAAAGTGGGCTAAAGAGAAATAATCATGGCGTATAGACAAAAGTAAAATTCTCTAAAGAATCAAGAATCTGCTTTGGCCAAGATAATGATGCTAAAACTTTTGTCTAGTGCTGTTCAAATGAAATATTTAAAGCGTGTACATTTCCCAAAACATTCATAATCTTTGGTTGCATGTCATTTAAATGATCTGGGGAGATAGCAATCATTGCCTTAATAATGCAAATGAGTGCCCTGAAATCCTAGATAATTTTCTAATTCAATCAATAGAAAATTGGTTTGATGATGATGAATTCATTTTTCAGGACGATAACGCAACTTGTCACAAAGGATATTAAAGCTTTTCTTCAGGAAAGGCAGATAAAATCAATGTCATTTTCAGTGAACTGTTGGATCAAAATCCAATTAGAAATTTATGGTGAAAAAAATAGTCCATTAGAGGGCTGCATTCACCAAAGAAGATTGATTAACTGCCATTGGAACAAGTTGAACCCATTTTGATATATCATACTGCTTCAAATTAATGAAATTCATGTCTGAAAGAATTAAGGATGTTATAAAATCTCGAAAAGAGATAACTAAGTATTAATACCATTTTTTTACCTATGAATTCCATAATTTTCCTCTCCATATCGAAAAATTCCGTGATATTTCTTCTGAATGCCATTGAAAAAAATATCAATGCATGTAAAAAACAAAAAAAAACCCAGACACCTTATCAAAATCATGTGCATATTTGAATGACTTTATTTATTTGACTATCTTTAGGCTAATTTCATCTTTAACATGCATCAATATAAACCGGAAATCATAGAAGTCATAGATACATATATTCGAAAATCTATTTAAAATATTGACACACACAGTAAAGGCTTTTGAGAAGTACTTGAAGATTGAAATTAAAGTTTTCGACTGTACCAAATTTTCCATCGCCAGTCAGACGGTTGAGAAGTTCTTTAGTGTGGTTAAAACGAAATTTATCACTATCTTGCGACAACAACTGATAACATCTTTCACTAGCAATTTGAATAAATCTGATATCAACGTAATTGTAAAAGACCTAAGAGACAATCAATATATGAAAATAAATGAATTAGTAGATAAATAAATAAATAAATAAAGCAAGCGTGTTCGTCCTATTTATTTATGCAAACGTGTTTATCATCCCGAAAATGGAAGACAAGAATATCAAGTAGCATTACGCCGTTGAATTATGTCACAAACTTAACACAGGCTTAAGAAGCTTTCCTTTTTCCTTGGGCATGTGATTTACTTGGCACTAAGAATTTTGGGTGGCCAAAAGACTATGAAAATAAATTCCAGTCTGGTTGACTTAAATTGAGAAAATAGAGACTATTTTAAAGGAGATATTTTGAAGGAGATAAAACTGTTTTTTTTATTAAGTTGATAATAACATTTTACCGTGTAAATTTAGTTATTTTCTAGAGAGACCATGTAAAACTTTTGAGCACTTAGTGAGACTTAATCTCATTGGTTTACGAGATAAGTTAGTAAAGCACTGCTCAGTACCGAGGTAAATCATTTATAACTTTTCACTTGGAAAAAATTCTTATGTCTACTTCATTACCAATATAAAGTTGATTACTTGTATATAGATAGATAGATAGATATGTGTGCGTGCGTGCGTGCGTATCCTCATAAGTAATCAAGTAATAAGTATATATATCTATTACTTGTTAAGGTATATATTCTGGGTTTGTGAGTTGATCGTGAGCGTATTCGCTTAAAAACAAAACTTTTTTTTTACCTATAAAATATAGAGTAATCTTTTGTTTTAATTCTCTTTAAATATGAAACCTAAGATCATGGGAAAAATATCACAGATATGCACAAATAAGCATCCGCGGGCATGCACGCACACACATGCACAGATATATATATATATATATATATATATATATATAAATATATATATATATATATATATATATATATAAACCCATGTATATCTTACACTTTTACTTCTATGTAGCAAATACGCATAGTGATACATGTTCCTCCTTACAGTATTAAATAGATATATATTGAATATGCTTTAAAAAAATCTTCAAGATACGCTCTCATAATCTTGGATATGCCATATATATATATATATATATATATATATATATATATATATATATATATTGTGATCGTTATATAATGAAGAAGGTAGGCAACATCAGAATAGAGCAGCTGTTTTTGTTAATATCACAATAAAAAACAATGTTGATTACAAATTATAAAAAATATGATCGGCGAAGTTCAAGTTACATCAGAATTGTTATATGATCAAGGTAATGACTTTTTTATATTAATCCTTTTTCGTTAATTATATTTAATTTGGTAAGTTAATTATATTTTGTTAGGTAAGTAAATTTTTCGTAAATTACACTGGGCAACAATTTTTTTATCATTAAGGGTTTTCGGACTATTGTCGTCATCTTTATTGTTATTTCCACAACGTTTCGGCTGATATGCCGTCCGGCCTTCTTCAAGTGTTTGTCGAACTCGGGAACCTTCACGGAACTACGAACAACGTCCTTTATTGAATCCATTTATACCTGCTTATGGCTAACGGAATCAGAACAGACGACCCGTCTGAGTGAATTTTTAGGACTTATAAAATTAATGTTCTTACTTGACGAGAATTACTATTATTATGCATGATTTGTCCAGCAGGACACATGGCGTAATGGTTATAGGCGTTGGTTCCCTAAGCTTCTTAGGAGACAATCATCTGGAGGTTGCAGGTTCAATCCTGACTGCAGGCGAGTAACAATACAGGAGTACTTAACACTTGAACCCATTTATGGCTCACGGAATCAGAACAGGCGATCCCCATGGATCCAATAAAGACATAGTTTGAAGTTCTGTGAAGGTTCCCGAGTTCGACAAACACCTGAAAAAGGCCCGACGACATATCGGCCGAAACGTTGTGGAAATAACAATAAAGATGAAGACAATAGTCCGAAAACCCTTAATGATAAAAATTATCAAGCTTCGTCTCAGAAATTTAGACAACTAAAATTTTTTTACTTTTTGAATGTTGTCTAGATTTCTACAACTGATTTAGTGTATTTTTGCACTGCTGAATCAGGAAATGGAATCCGTTTCTCTCTATCAGGTCAGGTTTTTTTTTTCAAAGTTGATTTGAAAAAAAATCAGATCTTTTGTCAAAATCGATTACATTTTTGTGGCATTATCAGCTGATTTTTTCAACACATATCACCCTAAATATGTTTTTAAGAGAAAAAATGTTTTGCCAACAAATAGAAACATTGATTATTGTAAACTGAATGGTGGGCATTGATAAACGTAAGTACATGTAAATTGCATGTTGCTTTACCATTGTTCAAACTTCAGGGCTTGAACTTCCGTTTCTTTGAACTGCTGGAATGCTCAGCAGCAGAGTGGTCTCTTTCCAGATTCCAACAGTAGTCAGCCATCATGTCTGCGTCCCAGCGACCCTGATACCTAGTCTCCATCTATTTCAGGTCCTGAAGGAATCTCTTCCTCTGTTCGTCACTCATTGAACCCAGGTTCTCAGGAAACCGGTCCATATGTGAAAATAGCTAGTGCATCTTGATGCTCATGTTGCAACCCAGGTTTCTGAAAGCAATCAGCATGTTGTTAACAAGTTCTGTGTAGTTTCTGGCCTTATTGTTGCCAAGAAAGTTCTTCACTACCAGAACAAATGCCTTCCACGCTTCCGGTTCCACTTCATTCATTGAGTTTTATCCCGACAAAAAGTTCACAATCTTCAGGTCAACACAAATAAATCACTTATGCTGATCATAACCAATTTTCTCCTGCACATAATTCACCACTTCATGCTTCTCCTTCAGTGTAGTCGAGTGAGTGATGGGTACAGTGGCAAACTGGTTGCCGTTGTTTAGCAGAACACATTTCAGTGATCGCTTGCTGCTGTTAATGAACAGTCTCCAATCTTTGGGTTCGTACTGTTGCTCTCCAAGCCTGAGCAGAAGCTGCGTAATATCTGCACAGTACGCAAAGTCCTTCACTGTAGAGAAAAAAAACCGAGGTACTCTAGATGTCTGTTGCAGAGAAAGCTGATGCGAGCACTGTCAGAGAGGAGGTTTTTTCCTTCAATCTGGATGCCAACAGTTCGACAGAGTCCGTTGACAAGCTAAGGTCGCGAACTAGATCATTCAACTCCTTTTGGGAAAATGGATGTGTAGTATCATCATCAAGAACAACTACTTCTTCGTCTTCATGTCCTTTAACACTGGAGGTAACTTCGTCACTAAGTTCTCCTAGATAGGCACTGGAATTTAATCACAGTGAGCTACAGGATGATATACTGATTGAAGATCGGGATACTTGAGGCTGCCCCGGCTCTTTCTGTTGATCCCAGTCACATCAACAACGCAGAAGTCGCAGTCAGTGACATGGTTTTTCGGCTCCCTCCAAACCATGGGAATTCCAAAGTTCAGACCCCTCTTGCCATTAGTTCACCCACGCAGTCTCGGTGCATGCCTTGAACACCATGTGTGGCGCCCAAGCTTTATCCTGGTCAGCAAGTTTAATACCAAAGTAAGCATGGTAAGCGCGCGATATGAAACTTGTGACTGGCTTTCTATTAGAAGCAATGGTGTATTCTCCACATATGTAGCAAAACAAGTCGGGCTTTTTCTGTACGATCGTCTGGCCGAAGCCATCTCATTCTCTTGCAAAACAAAAATAGGTAAAAATTAGTCATAAATTGGTGCCACCGCAGCCCACAGCGTTCTGTATTTGGCGCCACCAGCACATCAACGCAAATATTCCGCAACACACATGAAGCGAAAACACTTGTACATTTGCGGGTGGAGTTATACACTTCCTGGGGCGGCTGCCCCATTAACTTTAGTTTTGATTCACCAACTTTATGCCTTACCGTACCAATTTTTGGAAAATTTCGAGGTTTTATGACTTCAAACTGATCCCTTTTCGACATAATCCCTCAGAACTATCGGACCTAAATACTTCTTGTCCTTAGAATAATCATATCCAATCAAAACAATTATTCGACATGGCATTTTATCCCCACCAACTTCTTGTAAAATGGTCCACACATGCGTACATGTGAACAAAAACATAAAAAAACAAGTATCCATAGCTCAAAAACTTGACCTGATTGAGCAAAACCAATGGGATTTTGGATTCAGGGCATCTGATTCGTCCTAATCCAGCTAAAAAAACGCAGACAAGAAATTTGTTGTTGACCTGTGTTATATTTAGTTATTTAGTTTGGTAAGCCTTTGAACTACTCACTTCTCTTAGTCCAGGTGCATAGTTAGATGGTACAGTCTTACGCCCGCGTGTAAAAGATATGTCAATCATCATTTTTGATAATAAAGCCCCAAACAGGAAATGAGGCTGGAGTGTGGATGACGTCATGGCCAAAAAAGATGGTCTGGAGAATTTAAGGATTTTGAAAAGAAGTAGTTGAGTTTTCTGCCGTTGAGGCGTGCGATTGTGTTGTTCGGCAGATATCTTAAACAAAACAAGAAGTGACGCTTGTGGGGTGGGGTCAACATTGGATGATTAGCATAGGTCTTTAAGAATTGTGTTTCTCTCCTCGTGTTGCCAGTGACTGAAGCCAGAAATGTATAAACGCGTTCGTATTCGAAACGACAGAGTCCGCCTGTATTTGAATTACAGTTGTTATTGATATCTTCATGGCTATACAGCACAATGAATTTCGTTCATGTCACACTATTTCCTAAAGATCCCATCCCGCTTGAAAGCATGGTTGAAATCAATGTCTTTCTCTTCTGTCATATAAAAAAAATAACAGATTTTTAGCATATGTACCGAGAGATCCTGAAAGGTTTTCGGGCTCAACAAAGAAATTGATGTTAAAAAATCCATTGAAAAGTACAGAAGTTGAAAAGTTCATGTGATTATATCGTAACATTTTTACCAATCGATCCAAGCACAGTAACACCGATGAAACAAGTTCGTGGACTACAAGGGGAACAATGTTAAAAATAAACCTTATTTGGTCACATTCTATGTGCGCATCATGGTCAGCGTGTGAAATTTTTAACCGACCTTTGTATATGTCTATTTAGAGTCGGATTATAGTTATCGACGTGGAAAATGTTATCAGTGAGCCCCTTTAATATGCCTTTTGCTTTCATTTCACACTTATGCCTGTGGTAAAGCCATCTTTTCCACTTTTTCTCTCTAATAATGATCCTCGTAGCGTAACGATATTTGTCGTTTGAACTGGGCACGATGATCCGTGTTCAAATCCTGGATGAGGTTGTTTGCATTTTACATAGCTTAGGAAAAGTATGAATCCAACTATTCTCCAGCTATGGGTGAATAGTAGAGCAGACTGGGATCTCTAAATTTGTTATGAAAACCACTCTAGAAGAAAGAAACTGTGAATTCAAGCTAATACTCTGCATATAATTTGCCTTGTGTAGCATCTTGGTTGTGGCAAATACCAATAGAATTGTACTTCAGAATTGACTGTTTAGACTTGCTTAATAAGTAATTTGGGGAATGATAACTCTGAATTTTGAACCTCCTAGTAATACTTCATAGGTTTGCAGAGTTTGTCCTATTTCTATGCATTACAGACTATGTGGAAATCCTGCAGTGTCATACAGTGGTTTTTATCGTATGCTGTTTAAACGATTTTTTCCTAAGTATGCATTTGTTTATCTGTACGGATTACTAGTTTAAAGTTAATCTTTTTCACATAAACTATGTTTAACGTTTTCTCTATTTTCCAAAGATGTTACCTCGCCATCTAATCCAAACTAACTACACGGAATTACGAGATATGATTTTGCTTGTGAATTTCATGAAAATTATATCCTCGTTCACGTTCAGTGTAATAATGTGTCATCTTTTCGATTAATTCGAATATTACATCTTTAACTTATCGCTTCTTTGCTTTGTACCACCTTGGTTCTAAAGGGTCTATGAATGTAGCTCTACCCCGTACGTTTCAGTCGGGCAAAAGTTTATTTGCTTGTACTCCTTATTCATAGTTATCGAAAAGAGAGAAACAGAGTATGAACTAAGTCAACTGCTTAAGAAAGACAAAAAAATAAATAAACCGTCGTGATTGAAGAAAGACAGACACGGAACTTGATATTAATTGTTTCGCTTTCTGTTGTAGTTCTCGCATGTTGCTGCACGGGATTCTGTCTTCACAGCCCCGCGGCTGGTGTAGGACCCTTCGCAGTGCTCATGCCAAATGGATGCCGTCATTTTCAGCTCGTCTTTTATATTTCGGCGATTCGTCTCCAACTCAGTTTCTTTTCCTGTTTACTATCCCGTGTCCCCTTTAACGGCTAACCAAGTGAGTTTCTTTTAACTAATCACAGCCCGTCGACCGATTTGCTGCTGATACATTTCTATTTTTAACTTGGGTGTCTGCTTGTATCATGACCTTGATTTCGGAGACCTACCATTCATTTTCTAATTCGTTTCTCTCTTTTCCTCGTGCCTATCTCTCACTCTCTTACTCGAATCTCTTTCTCATATATTGCCTCGAATCTTTTTCTCATATATGTTCCTCCATTTTCACTGTTTTCTGGTTGACCTCTAAGTCTAGCGAGGGAACACCTTCTTCTAAAACAACCAAAATCCCTAATTATATTACTGCTGGCAACTTCTGAATACAACAAAGGAGTAAGCATTTTGATGGGTATCGTCGTTTTGTGACAGAAAACCAACAAAGTCTTGAGATATTTTGCTTTGGACTCGAAATCATACATACCTCATCATCTGATCAATGGTTTTAGCCACAGCAGCAGCATGAATATATATTACATATATTTAATTTGAATAATTTAAATTCGTCTACGTGTATCGATCAAACCATATGGTCGGAATTTGACCATAAAAAATTACTTATTCTTTCATCTACTTTCCTATGAAAGCAACATATAAAAAAAAAGAGAAGTTATTTAGACGTCTGGATTATTGTTTTTGACGAGTAGACTGGATGCTTCTTTATCAATGGTTTTATGTAAAACACGGGGTTTTGCAAGTGCAGCCACTCTCCATATTCACCAGAACTTTATCTTTGCGTCTTTCTGGCTTCCTGGATAGAAAATTAATTTCAAGCGTAAAACATTTTAATAACGTGTCAGAAAGGGGGTTTCAGAAATGATTCGAATAATGATAAACAAACTGGAATAACAGATGTGGGTCTTGAGAAATCAAAATAATAGAAAACTTGTACAACAGAAGAGAACTTTCAGAAATGATTTGAATCAGCCACTTCTTCATCATTTGAATTACTATTCAGAATAACAGAAGAGTGGTGTGAGAAATGATTTGAATTATAAAAATCTGGATCCATCCAGAATTTCATAAGAGAAACGAAGTTTCAGAAATGTTTTGAATAATTGAAAATTGGGTGGAATAACAGGTGTGTTTCAGAAATATTCAAATAATGATAAACTTGCTAGAATAACAGAAGCCATATTTTGGAAAGGGTTCTTTTGATGGGAAACTGGTTTGAATAAAAAAGGAAAGTTTCAAGAATGATTTGAATGATGAAAAACTGGTAGGAATAACAGAAGAAAAGATAAAGAAAGTATCTGGAGAATGGAAATCTTGCTTGAATTACTAAACAGGAGTTTCTGGAATGATTTGAAAAAGGAAAATAGACTGGAATGACAAAGGAGAGTTTCAAAAATGATTTGAATAATGAAAAATTAGCAGGAATAAGAAAAGAAGGGGTTCAGAAATGATTTGAATAAAAGGAATCTTGCTTGAATAACAATGGAGGATTTTCAAAAAAGATTCAAATAATGAAAAGTGACAGAATTAAAAGAAGAGAAGTTTCAGAAATGATTCAAATAATTGAAAACTTGCTGAAATTGCAGAAGAATGATTTCAAAAATGATTTGAATAATGGGAATCTTGCTTGAATGGAGGAGTTTCAGAAATGATTCAGATAAAGGAAAACTGGCCAGAATAAAAAAAAATGGAGTTTCAGAAAAGATTCGAACATGGGGAAATTAGCTGAAGTAACAGAAGTAGGTTTTTAATGATAAGAATAACTGAAAACTTGCTTGAATACCAAAGAGGGAGTTTCAGAAATAGTTTGAATAATAACAAAACGAGTAGGAATAACAAAAGATTTTTAGTATTCCATCGAATAATGAAAAACTGGCTGTAACAAGAGCAGGGGACTTTCAGAAATTATTTGATAACGAAAAAGAGAGGATGTTTTCTCATTCGGGAAAAATTAACCAACTAATTAGAATAACCTGATGGCTTTTGTGACTGAGTCCCTTTACCAAGCAGCCATTTCGTCACTCCTCTTTCTGCTTATGCTCCCACTCTTAACAATAGCAAATAATCTACTGTAGATTTCTATCAGGATCTCAGATCAACTATAACATCAATTCTAAACGTTGACAATATCCTCCTTTAACGCCCGTATTGGGCGTGATTACGATTTTAGGGAACACTAGGAAAGCATGGACTAAGTAAGATGAATAGTAATGGTCATTATCTTCTCCAGCTCTGCGCTAGATATGAATTTCCAACTACGTTTTTAAACTGAAGGAAAGCTGTAAAGCATTTGAAGCAAGGTGAATCGAACTCTCTAATCTGAAACGATTACTTCGGAAGCATGACTTGACCGTGGTTCCTGTCATTTAACAACCTGAACAGGTTTGTAACATTTGTAGTAGGGTGTATTTGTCCAAAACTGAGCTTTCTAATCATATTAAATCTCATGACTGCAAATTATCAAAGACTGGGTTAACAAAAGTCTTACATCAGCAACCCACAGGGAATTCATGTCAATTCTTTGAGGCAGAAACATGCAGAATCGTAACAATATGCTTACAGTTAATCAAGACTGCGAATGTTGCCACTTCTTTGTCACCGTGGGGCTTGAAGAAACGTCTCTACATTTTGATTGTGATTCTACATTAATGAACAAGCATTACATCTTCTCCAGAATCGGACATCCGGTGACAAGCCGAAGCAAGATAACTGAAGGATGATGGAAGCAGTATGTTTTGTCACGAAATTTGACCTCTCTAGTACGAACGAGTGACCGATTTTCTTTCTGGGACGTTTTTTTGGGGGGCATAAAAACCGGTAAAAGATTGAGCTTTCGTTGACTAATTTCAAAGTTGGTGACGTTTTGGGGATTTTTTGATGAAATTTAACATGTAGGCATCTTTGATTAGGGATGAGGGTTAAAACAAGTTAAGCTTAATTTCTGTTGCAGCACTACAACAGTAAGTTTGAAAAGTTGGAAAATATTTTAACTTAACCACATTTTTTTCGTTCGATGTTTTAAGCTGTAAATCATAAGAGAAACGTATTTTTTTATTAATTTTTATATGAAAAAACACGGTAAAAGATGAGAGTTCACTGAATATTTTCGAAATTAACAACATTTTTATCATTCAGTTATGGAATTTAAGATGTAGGCATGGTTAAGGTGTGGTTAATGGTTAAGACACGATAACTTAAACTGTTGTAGGTTAGCTTAGCAACAACGGCATGTAACCTCTTGACAAGGAAAACAAGAATTTTTGGAGAAGGAGGTGGATGGAATAGGGTTTAGCCAACATTGTCTGATAAAATAGCAGTTAACTGGACTTAAACTAGGTTAAAACTTAAACTAGGTTAAACTAGGGGAGACTATATATATATTAGCATAATGATTAGAATGTTCGCTAATGGCGTGAGAGACAAGGGTTCAATTTCAGGTTGAGTCATACCAAAGATTAAACAAATAGTACTTGATGCCTCCTTGATTAACACTCAGCGTTATAAGGTACGGATCAATCGGTACATGGAGCAATCTAGGAAAAGAGGTAGCGGCATCCTCTTCAGCTTTGTGTAGGAAATAATGAAAAGGATCCTTCGGGTCACCATTGCCTCCGGTAGGCTAACCATATATCTATTACACCTTGTAAATAAACTGATAAGAGATAAGACGCAAAAATATTTTATTTAAAAGCTGAACATTCTGGTTTCATAAAATATACTTTAAGCAAACTAGATCAAATATTTGAATTAATAGTATCAGTGTCTTCCAAGTCATGCGGAATGTTCAGCTATTAAAGAATACATATTTTGTGTCTTATCTGTAATTAGTTTACTTACTGCCAAAAATTAAATTAAATAAGTTAACGACATCTTAGAGTGCTAATTCTATGATTTTTGCTTGAGGTAGTGTGAGCCTCTGTGTGTGTGCGTGAGTGAGAGTGTGTTTATATATATATATATATATATACATGCACATATGTTAGCAATAGGCTTTATCCTGCCACATTAGCCCGTGGCATTTTGGCAGCTGGTTTGAACTTAAAGTTGGCCTTCTCCTAGACTTGTTGCCTCTCAAATCTGAATAGACCAGTCCCGTCTACTATTTTACTCGTAGTTAAGAAACATTGAATTATAAAAACAGGAAAAAAAAACTTAGAAAGAACTTTAGTATTGTCTTCAACTCTCGTTTTTTCCTATCTAATTTCCTTGATAAAAGATGTTATACATATTTTATTTTCTATTGTTCTCATATCTTTTTTGTTGGGGTGTATCTTTGCAAAGCAATTTTCTAAGTTTATTTACGCCAGATTATTGCTGTAACCTTTCAAGTACTGAGTTAAATCTTTATTAATTTAACTAATTCTACTGGTTTCACAGGGAACCTTTTATTTTTTCTACTCTAATATTTACTGTAATTTTTACTAAAAAACTAGAAATACTGGTGGAAATTACACCAAAAACTTGCATCATACATACATTCTGTGTGATTTTGTACATAGTTTTTGCACATGCTTATGTGGCTGATGTGCTGGAGTGCAACGTCTTAGTAAACATGTTGAAACTTCAGTCGTCTTATTACATTCACTTTCGAACGAATACTCTTAGGAAAGGTAGGAATCTTTTTATCCCCACTCCACAGCACGAATTCAAGCTATAAAACATTCCAAGATATTACTTTAACCTACTTTCAATTTAAAGTTGGATTAGTTGGTTTTATGATATACCAGACCTTGTTGGCTTACTGAAATCAGTATTTTTTTTTCAAGCAATTAATACTAATATTCATATGTAAACAATTATTGCTTCAAGTATCTATTTCTAATGCTAATAATCTATGCATGATTATAAGTATCTATTTCTATTTAATAATAATCATTTACTTGCAAACAATTATATGGTTTTAAGACGACATTAAAAAGAGCAAATAAAGACTAATTACAGCGACCAGAAACAATACAGACAGCATAATGATCAACAGAATAACAATTACTGGAAAACAAAAATGGGAAGAAAAACAACTATATGGAATATTGAAGTATTTTAAGTGAGAATCAATCGAAATCTCACACGGAGAAACATGGACATGACTAAGAAAGGGAAACCTTAAGAGAGAAACCGAATCTCTTCGAACAGCAGCGCAAAACAATGCCATAAAGATCAACTATGATAAAGCAAAAACAGATTAGACGCAACAAAATAGCAAATGTAGGTTATGTGGTAATAGAACGAAACGATCAATCATAATGAGCGAATGCAGCAAATTAGCACAAAAAAAGAGTATAAGAGTACACGCGACTGGGTGGGGATGTCCACGAAATTGAAATCTGACCATACGAATAAATGATATATGCACAGCTTGGAATCCGTCCTAGAAAATGAGACATAATTTTCTGGGATTTTGAGAGATAAACTGATCACCTAATCTCAGTCAGTGATAGTCAACAAAAAAAAAAAAAAAGAAAAAAAAAAGAACCTGGAAAATAGTGGACTTTGCTGTCCTTGCAGACCACAGAGTAAAATTAAAAGAAAGCGAAAAGAAAGAAAAGTATTTAGACCTTGCCAGAGAAATAAATAAAAATCTATGGAACATGATGGTGACGGTGATATCATATGTAATTGGTGCGCTCGGTGCATTCCTCATAGGATTGGTTAAGAGACTGGAAGACATGGAAATAAGAGGACAAGTAGAAACCATCCATAGGATAGTATCATCGGCCAGAATACTGGAGGTGCCTGTGGTGTAGTCGTTATCGCCGTTAGAAATGAACACGGCGATACGAGTTCAAATCCTGGACGAGACTGATTGCATTTCACATAGCACTAATACCCTTGGGAAAGGTATGAATCCAATTATTCTCCCTCCAGCTATGGGTAAATAGTAGGACAGGCTAGGTTCTTCAGCCTTGGTTAGGCAACTAGTCTAGGAGAAGGAAAACTCTGAATTGAAACCTGTTAAACTCCGCTTAAAAATTAACCTTGTGTCATATCCTGCCCGAGCGGAGGGGTTGCTAAATAGTATCATCGGCCAGAATACTAAGAAGAGTCCTGGAAACTTACTATGTATAAAACTCCGATGGAAAACCATCAGCTAACGCTGGGGTAAAAACTCTTAAAGGAGTAACAATAATTAATGTTCTTTGTCAACAGTTAACAGATATTTTAAATACAAATATTTTGCACAAATTTGTATGATTTCAAGTATTCCTATTTAATACTGTTTGTTTTCAAGCAAAGCTATTTTACACATAGATGGGATTGTAACAAATGTAGGAATATGAACGGGGTCATTAAGTGAAGAACAAAGCAAAAAATAAAAAATAAAGAAAATAAATATTTAATGCGGAAGAAGCTCTTGTGGCTCTTCGTGACTAAAAACTATCTGCATGTCTGTATCTCTTTTCTCCATTCTTTGGTCCACCCCTATCTCTTCTGTAATTGTTCTATCAGCCCATCTCTGAATCTGTGGTTCCAGTCATGTGTGCTTCCGAGTCTCTTCTCTATCTGTTCTCTCAACTCATTGTATCAGTGGTCCAAGCTATCTGTACTCTGGTCTCTCTTACCCCTTCCAGTGGGAGACTGACTCTTCTTCATTCCTTATCTCTGCCATCTTTTCTGTATCTGTATTCTTCTACATCTGCCTCCTACCTCTTCTAGTTACAAATTAACTCTTCCGACTGACTCTCTGGCATACATGCAGAGGAGAACATTCCCACTTCCGGGACCCTGGCTTCCCGAAAGGCTGGACACACACTGGCAGAAAACCGGTCTCCAGGAGACCCTAAAAGGTGTGATAATAAAAAATGATTAAGACGTTGATTCACTTTAATCAGACGTCTGCGTTTTTACATACAAGGCTGAATCAGTGATTGCCACGCCAATATGTATCGGCCCGTATAGGCACACACGCATACATACTTCCGCATATTCATACCTACGGTCAACCTACAACTATACACATGAATACAGTCGCACGCGCATTCATACACACATAAAAGCACTCACATAGATGTAAGCCCGTATATAATGTCACACAAATACTATCTCCCCGGGTTAGAATTGAGCAGGGAGTAATGGCTATAAATGGGAAACCCAACATTACTCAGAGCTCCAGAACTGAAGCATCACCTAAGCATGCAAATAAGCTTCATACATAGGACACTCAGTTTTGAGGGGACTGACCTCTCTACAGAGAATATAGTCAGTGTTGTCTAGGTCCTGGAAACCAAAGCATTAAGATTTAGTGAATTTATATTAACGCAAAGGTAAATGAAATTTAACCGTCCAACAGTTGTAATATTCATTACAAACTTGTATGGGAAAATTAATTACTCAGCGTGTCGAAACTTGTCACTTGATCCAAGTCGACGAAAGAAATGAATGAACACATTTACGGTTTGGTTCCCTCATTTATTGATATTTTCATAATTCTGGTCGATTATCTCACTTAGATTTCTCATAGAGAGTAAGAAAGACTTTGTATCTTCCGAAAATCTCTATCAGAGTCTCCATGAGTTCTAAAAGTCTAACTGCTAAGAATCGAAGCGAAGACTTTCTCTTCATTTATCACTCTTTTAGCAATGCAATATTCATGTACTAGTTACCTGTTTTAGTCTTGATTTGATCAAGTTTGGAATGTGACCCCGTGGTATAGGACTGCAACATCATAGTAAGCGAATTTGAACTCCACTTTCGCTAATGTATTCACTTTTGGACTAATACCATTAGAAAAGATATGAACCCCATATCTCCCCAGTTAAGGTTCAAATCGTAACACTTGATCAAGTTCTTTCAAACGCTTCCACACTTCCGCCGTTGGGGTGTTTGTGGTGGTGTGAAGTCATTTCATAACAAATTAAAGATTCGGTTTCGTGGTGTAAGTATAAATTTACCCAAAACACCCGCAGGTTTTCATACAATTTTTTAAACAAAGCACAGCTGGTTTTACTTCAGAGTTTTCCTTCTCCTTCATCACTTACCACCCCCGAGTCTGCCCAATTATTTACCTATAGCTGGAGGGAAGAGATGGATTTATACATTTCCCAAAGACATTAGCGCTGTGTAAAATACAAAAACCTCGTCGAGAATTTGAACTTGGATCGCCTTGTCTCTTTCTTACAACAATAATTATTATGCTAAGGATCTGTTGTGAAGTAGCCAACTTTTGTTGCTGAATATCTTATTTTTTGATAAACCTTAATGAACCTTTTAGAAAGATAGTTAAATTGGCAAGAAGCCAAATGCCTCCAGTTCGCGTGAAGATCAAAGTTGATAATAATTCTGTTGCAACCAGGAAAGATTATAAAGGCTATACACAAAATAATCACTTATTAAGAATTAAAAAGACAACAGGTTATAAAAATGAAATTGCCAGTAAATATTAGAATATAGATAACAATTTACAATTTAATAAGCTATTTTGATAAGTTTTAATGATTTTGATTGGTTTTAATGACATTTAATAAGCAATTTTTAAAGACAATTATTCAAAGAAGCTAACCAATGAGAAAATTATATAGCAGGCTATTCAACAAGTTGTTTGATTATTGAAAAATAGTGGCACAATTTTTATAGAAAGAAGATTTTACAGAAAGGCAAACCTTCGTGGTAGATTTATATGTATTTATTCAAGCCCTGCACCACGAGTAGGATAAGACAAATCTTCTACCATGGACAGGATCCACTATGAAGAAGATGCGACAAACCCTTCACCACAGGATAAGCTCTCCATCACGGGTAGGATGTGACAAACTGTCTAACACGGGCAGGATCCATCACGGGCTGGATGCTAGTCTGAATTCTTTTGCTTCTGTTAGAGACTGGTTCTCTTTTAAAGGCCTTAGTCCGCTGTCCAATCTATCCTAGTGGGGAGAAGAGAAGGATTCATACTTTTCCGAAGAGCATTAGATTATTCGATGATAAACGTTACGCAAAACTCCTAAATATGCAAATAAGATTTATTTGCTCAATATCAAGAAGTATTTGTTACGATTACTCAGGTCTTTATTATTGTGCAGGCATACTTTTTAAGAATACGTATATTATAGATACATCATACTGCATATATGATCCGCATAATAAACTATATATGCATCATCATCATCATGACACGTTGCCAACACGGATCTTCCTGACCCTCTCTCGCTACCCGTCTCTATCGTCCATTGCTCCCGGGAGGTCTTCCAGGAGACATCCTATATCGGCACAGAGCTGTTGTATATAAGTTCTAGCTGGTTGTCCTACCTTTGCTCGTCTATGTGAATGGGGTCCACTGGAGTATATCGCTTATGAGTTCGTCCTTACTTATCCAACAGTGTCCCGTATGTCTGGTTCGTCTAACTTGGATAGTTTTCGTAATGGGTGTTAGGTGGCCGTACATCTGCAGTTTTGTGCGGTGTTACTTCCTGGACTTGCTCAATACAGCTCGCTGTATTCTTGTATAAATGAAGTCAAGTTTTTCTCCATAAATTTAGTTAGCGTCCATGTGGTGCATCCATATAGCAGTATCGACACGACTACTGCTTGTTAAAAACTGCATTTTATTTTATTGGTCAAGTCTGACTGCCATATAAGCGATAGCTTATCGATAGCTGTCCATGCTTTTGCTTGTCGCGTTTTGATGTCATTCTCGGTTGATGAGACGCTGCTTCCGAGATATATGAACTTGTCCACTAGTTTCAAAGGACCACCCTTTAGTGTAGAGATATCGTCTTTTTCATTAAAGCATAGGTATTCTTGTCTTGTCTGCGTTAACATGGAGGCTTATGCCACCTGCTGCTCGGTCTAGACTATGTAGCAGGGATTCGGCTTGGGCGGGGGTATTTGCTATAAGCGCAATGTCATCGGCGTAGTCCGCGTCCATAATAGTTTGTGTGGGGTATCTTCAGCTTCTTTCCTTTACCAGCTTGAAACCGTTTTCTTTTATTGAATCTATAGACGAAGGATATAATTATCATGTGTTGGGAAGTATAAAAAGAAATCGACTTCAAGTCTCTATCTGTAAACTAGAACTTACTTCCTAGTCTAATGGAGCAAGAGCTTCGTGATTCGATTCGTGTGGGGGTTGACTATACTGCTAGCTACTATTGTGCACATTCACACAAATCGTTGTTGAATGAAGCAATAAAAATAAAATTGAAACTGAATGCCTCAACTCACTAATAAGGAAACTGAACAATGTAATGTTTTGTAACCCAGTCTCCCAGATATTCTGTCGGCTTTTTTCGGGTTCGTCGGAAATTGCTGACAATCAGCAATTCCGCAGGCATCTCAGATAGCAACGACTTCCGATCAGTTCAACTAACTGATACGTTTGAAGTGCCGGTATAATTTGGTCTTTTGAAATCATCGTCCTTTTGCCAAACATTTTGTCCAGTGCAACTTCTGATATTCAAAACTATAAAATGCACCCTCCACCCTTTCTCTCTTTTCTTTCCACCTATCTCCGCTTTCTTTCAGCTCTCTCTCTCTTTTCTCTTTTTCTCTCTCTCTCTTTCTCTCAACCTCAATGCCTTCCACTTTTTCTCATAATATCTACATGCCATATCTGTTCTTTTTTCTAAATTCAGTTGTCTCATTTCATCTTATATTTCTCAGTATCTTCATATCTCCAGATTCTATTATTTTGCTTTGCAAAGACCAAAAAGATCATGGCTGAGACAGTTGCACCTTTATCTATCATATGCACATTTTTTTATGGCAAGCGAAATGCCAACACATGAAAATAAGTCTTGTAATTGTTCGTTACGATAAAACTCTTTGTCTCTCTCTCCCCTCTCTCTCTCTCTCTCTCACTCTCTCTCTCTCTCTCTCTCTCGCTGTTTCTTTGTCTCTCTTTCTCTCTAACTCCTTCCATATCCTCCCATCTTTCTCTCTCTCTTTCTCTCTCTCTCTATATATATATATTGATTTTAGATCTGTGGAGGAAAAGACCGTCTACTGTTTTAAACGTATGAAACGTCAATTAGAAGAATAAAAGTAAGTTTATGCTATCAGGGTTTTAAGAATAATAACTATATATTGAATAGTGATAAATTTATTAAGTAGGTTTCGTCAAAACCACTATCAAGCAATTTTTAGGTGCTTTAGTCCGTTTCAAAAACATAATTTAAAAACCGATATACCACAATCTTACTCCATCCAATTTGGCTTTGTTATAGACTATGTTAACCTTAATAAATCGATACAAAACTCCAGCCTGGCACAAAGAGGACTGAACTCAGGATGAATTGCTTTTGAGGTCAAATACTTTCTGCCACTCGTTGATTAACTTCTCTGCGCATCTCTACCTTTTTCTGAAATTATTCTATCTTTTCTCACTTAATCATTGACTGTCCTAGGTTTTCCATAAGGAAAACAGAAAGGATACTTTTTCTTTCCAGAAACTTATAAGAATATTCAAATAAAAAAATGAACCAAGTTAGAATATTTAAAGATATTTATTTTCATTTGTTACTATTTTATAGAAAAATAGACCAATGGATTAACCGAAACTGTATAACACACACACACACACACACACACACACACACACACACAAACAAACAAAACTACATTAAAATTAGTCAAAGAAGAAGTTGAGTAGTTCGATCAATTCTTGATATAATAAATTATCTGTTTTTATAAACATTTCTCCAAGTTTTGTTCATATTAAACTACGCTAAGAGTATTTTGCGTTCTAATACCTCTTTTCTTCCATTAAAATCTAAAAATGAAATTCACCATTCTTTCGATTCCATTGTCAGACTTCTATTACAAAAGACTCCGCCAGTGCTTCTCTCGATGTAATGATTTGTGAACCCGATTAGCAGATAATTTTTAACGGGTTTCGCATCAGAATAGGTGTCATATACATTTGGTTTTATGTCAAAATAAGTAATAATAAATGACTGTAAAAGTCTTTATGAGAGTAATGTAAGTTGCAGGATATAAAATTTGAGAGGGATTACCAAAGAATTATTTTATCTCCAAGTTTCGTGGGAATCTTTATTATTAAGGTTAACAATATCTTTTTCTTGAGACAAACTCTTTCAAAAATCCTCAATATCAACTTTTTGAAACAAATAATCATAGGGGACTTTTTTATTAGTCAATGTCAAATTAATGAGATTTCTTATGGTGTTCTATCCAAGCATTCATTTCGTTGTTCATAAAGCCAGATTCTTTTATGGGAGTTCTAAGAACACCGATATCCCACAACTACTTGCATGCGCAGGATATCTGACCAGCCCTCGTGGCCTCGTAGATGACGGATGATGTGGACTGACGATTTCAGCTTTGCTGCTGTTTCTGCGCGGAAGTGTTAGAAAAGCCTATCTTATTACATTCAGAACAATGCCAACTCGTCTCTCTTCAACTGCTGGCCTTTTTTAAAGGACTTATCAATTCGTATCCTACATCCAGTTACCTTTGATACTCGTTTACAATTTTACTTATACAATGTTAAGAAAGGTTTTATCTATTTGAATTTGGGCCACTGCAAAATGATGACTTTCGTTGTTTAATTGAGAAAGCAGCTGATTTGATTAACAAAGATCCACCGAGGGGAAAGTGAATTTGAGCCTGACCGGGGGATTTTTTTAAATTTCTGTTTCCAATCTTCATTTTTGTAGGAATGACAGCCCAAGTGTCAATAAAGATAAAGTATCTGTTTTAGTTTCTGTGATGGGTAGTTATTATTTACACGTCTCAAATGAGCTTGGTTGTTATTTGTCACAATGTTTCGGCTATTGCACCTTCTGAACTCCTTCAGATTTCTTTTTTCATAGACAGTAGCCTTGTAGAAGTTCAATCCCGATGTAAGCTGCTTCCATTCCGTTGTCCATACCGAGAGATATCTCGAATTAGTTAATTCGCTCTCTTAGTTTATCTCGCTGCTGTAATTTTGAGGACTATGGGAGAACTTTCAGGTTGACTCCAATTAGAATCTTTAACAAGTTTTTCCTCCAAACCCAATGTCATTTTGTCTGTATCAGTTCAACAACAGCATTTGTGGTGTTTCTTTCATCATTAGTACTTCAATCAGTGGTACAACTGATTAAAGAATCCAATGCTCTTAATAAAATAAAGCAACTGAAAATTAACGATGAACGAAAATACAAATAAAAATTAGAAATACTCATCATTATTTTAATACGAAATTTCCATACTGACTCTTAAATACAAAACCCCCACCTTTAAGATGTAATATATTTTAGTTTATTTTATTTCCAGAGTATTTTATTCTCTTATACATTTTTGAATTCTCAGCTTATTTCAGGAAGCGAATTATTCTGAGCATGTGTCTGTTTATTTTTGAATTGGGGACTGTCAAATACGCCCAACACAACCTCCGATCATTTAACAGCGTTTTTGAGATAAATGTTGATATTGATTACGTCGCTGAAAACGAAACAGTCGCTCGAATTCATCATATATCACGAAACCGGATTTTCAGTCAAGTTAACATAATGCCATGTTTGGCTGAACCCACCCTTCTAAGAAAGATTTTACTCACTTCAGATCCTATAAATTCAACCTAAATCTTAAGAAAGAAAGAAATATAATTGTTTACAGAATAAATGCGCTAACTCACGTTCCCTTCTTTTCGGAATAAATTATTAGATTATTCAGAAAGAATATTTCATTTGGTTAAGTTTGTTTAACGGCATATCAAGTATTCCTATTCAATACAAATGACTTTGAAACAGATCTATTTGACCCATTGGTGGAACACTAACAGGTACTACCTCTACGGACCAGATTGGATCTGAGAGGATGGCAATGAAGAAAAGTTCCACACTCTTCAGATCTCCAGAACTGGAGCCTTTCCATCAGATGCAGTTTATTATCATACTCAGGACACAGGAATGACATATTTACGATATTCGTTCAGAAACTATCGAGATCGAAGTGCTACATAGAGCAAGATACGTAATGTAACAAAGGTGACAGATCTGGAGAATTTGAGGTTGGTTCTGAAAGTATCGAAACTGAAGCTGTATTTACCAAGAGAGAAGTTAACTATAAACGAAACATTAATTTTCTTTTGAATACACTTCTTGTCACTCAACACATATTGTAGTGAGTTTTCTATTGGTTAATACAATTCTGAAACTTTTGTTAAATTGCACCATTGCATCTCTTCTAATGTCCTCAAATCTTATCCTTGGGATGAATTTCGAGTTTAGAACTTGGTTTAGTGAGTAAAGAGAGTGATTCATTCGCAAAATCCTATTTTCCACCAAAGACTTTTTATTCAAAAAGTATTGAGACTGGTTTAATTCTTTTCTTTGATTAGTACTTACAGGTCAAGACTTTTACTTTTCAAATTTTCTTCACTTTTCTTGATTTTAGAAAACCCTCAACCCCAAACCAATTACACAGAAGCCCAGAAACAATATTCTAACTCGACATTTTCATATTCTCAAATCTGGCTAGTTTGTTTGAGATTACATATTTCTGTATCGTATATAATTGGAGGTCATATTGTTAAACTGATTTATTTATAAAATATCCCCACAAGGGTTGGTATGTCGTAAAACCAATAAACTTAACAAGCAATGAAATCTTCCAAAGTTATTAAAAATAGACAAAAACAACTGTAATATTTTTAGAAGTTCAGAATTGAACGAAAAATTGCTGAAATGCTCTTCAAACAGCTTTACATGTTTCAGAAGTTTGAAGGATCCTAAAACGTATCGGAAGGAAAAGAAAACGATAATTCGATTATATAAAACTAAAAGTTTGGAGAATTTATCGACCTCCAGAATTTTACAGTGCAAGTATAAATAATATTGCTTGACACTGGCAATTGTGTTTTAATTTTTGTGAAAGCCGTACTTACTTACTTATGCAATTTTTATATATCTATTTATTATGGTATGAAGACTTATCAATCATGATTATTCAATTTTTTTAGTGGTATTTTTCTTCTTCCAATTTATTTCTAAAATTGCAATTTGATGTCTTAGAGAAAATTACCCTACTGAATTACAATCAAACCGTTTGGGGGTAGATATGTCATCAAAAAATGAACCAAATTGCATCAGATGTTCTTTTCTGCTACTATCAAAAGATTTAGCTTCTCTCTTTAGGTGTCCCCGTCTTAGCTATTTTCACATTATCGAAGAATTATCTTAGTGCATTTCCTAAGAATTTGGTTCAGAGGCAAATTTAAACCTTGTATCCAAATAAAACCACAATTATATTTTGAATAATTACTAGTTTAATAGTTAGCGTTGCTTAAGGAAATGTAGCGTAATGGTTATTGTTCCGGAAAATAAAAATTGCGAGCTGAGTTCGAATCCGGCCAAAGTTGTTTGCATTTATTGTACTCTCAAGAAATGCATGCATCCATATTTTCTTCCTCAAGTTAAAAGTAAAATAGGAGACCAGACTAGCCTTAGTGGGCAAACAGTCTAGAAGAGAGACAATTATGAATTCAAAACTAGATATATATGGAACTAGCAACTCCACGTGTAGTTTAAATCGCAACGCCATCACTCTTCTGCTGAGGCCGTGGTTCTATCTTTTTACTTATCCAAAACATCCACCATGAGCAGGATGAGACATGAGGTCAGTTTTAAAAATCATGATTTTATTGTTCATAAAAGAATAGAAATATTATTCAGATATTGTTCGTTTTCAGATTGAGGATGAGGAAAAAATTTAGTTACGAGAAAGAGAAAAAATGGACTAATATTTACAAGGATGTATTCAGTGAATCATTTGTATTTTAACTTAATTTCTTTCTTCCTCGGCGGGTATGAGCAATGACATAATGCAATAAACTGAATTGAATAGCGCATTAGTATTTGTTTGCTACGTTCTGAAATTCATTCTACTCGCATCTATCTATCTATCTATCTATCTATGTCTCTTCTAGAAGTGAGTGTCAAGTGGACAAAATCAAGTAGTTTGAAGAAACATAGAATAAAAAATACACATTATTATGTTGGCTGGACACTTGTTAAAGGAAGAGTCACCAAAGCAATAAATTAAGGAGAATTTGCACCAAACCAGACTATACTTCACCTTTGCATTTATATTGCATCTGATTGCAGAATAAAAATTCCACAATCTGTTTCTCTATCTAAAGTTAACAATTTGTTCTTATCTCTACAAATATCTCAATATGAATTTCATTCTATCTCCATTTTTCTTTATTTCTATTCCCCTCTTCCTTTCTGTCTTTATCTCTATGTCTCTCTGTCTCTGTCTCACACACACACATACACACACACGCACAGTTTTTTGTTTGTATCTCCTTGTTGCTTTTAAAAGTCATTTATTATTCTGCTTGTTTCGGTAACCTAAGAAGATTCTGTAAAGCCCCTGGTATGGAGATACAAGAAGAAGAAGAAGAAGAAGAAGAAGAAGAAGAAGAAGAAGAAGAAGAAGAAGAAGAAGAAGATCATAACCAAATGCAGCAAACAGCTACTGAAGGAGTACAAGAGCTGCCACGATAAGGTATTGAATTGTGCACTTTGATCATAGAAACAAATGAAAATGTCATAGAAAACAAGATACGCAAAAATATTTGTGATTTTGTGATGTAAATGAATCCCTCAACCTTGGAAAAGAAGAAAATGTGTCACCTAGTTGACTTCACCTTCCCAGCATATCATAGAATAAAAGTAAAAAAAGTGAAAAACTTCATGAATTACCAAATTAACAGCTGAAAAAGCTATGGAATAAGGAGGAGACAATGATTCCAAATATAGTAATGCCCTCGAAACAATCCCGAAGACCCATGAAAAAAAAATGGAAGAACTAGATTTTTGAGGAAGAATAGGGATCTTCTAGACTGGAGCCCAGCAAAAATTAGAACATTTTGAAGTGTCTTGGAGTGGTAAGGACACTTATTTTCACTTCAGTGAAAACCACCAGTTACAGCTGGTGTGAAAAACTCACGAAGAGTAAAATCAGATATATAAATATAATAGATTTATTCTCCATTGCATATAGAATAAATCTATTATATTTATATGGATCACCCAAAAATTTATATAGATCACCCAAAAATAACTACACTCTTACGAACTTTTAAAATAAAAACCTTATTTTTCTAAACCAAAGATTGTTTGATTTCATTATTTCTAGTGGAATATAGAACTAAAACGTATATTATTAAGTATTATTTACAATACTCTCGTGAATAAGTACACTCCTATTTTATTATTTTTAATGCAACTTTATGCACTCAAAACGGGTGTTATTAGGGAGTATCTATAACCAAACTCTTCAGCAATGGGACTCTGTTACAAGTCTTTACCATTTTGAAAAAATCTTATCTTTATACTTTTTTGAACGGCAGTTTTTGGCAAACGACAGGATCACGCTAGTATGGTACCCGAGATACACTGAGATAGTCTTTAGACTATCTCAGAACAACTTTTTCTTGTTTTGTTATATTCTTACTGACGCAATGATAAAGACGCACGAGGGATGACTTCTTTATAAAAATATTTACCTCTCACTTTATTTGTAAGGGTTCGAAAAGGTTGTGTGGGGTTTTACTGTGAGAGGGAGCTGGTGACCGAACAGAAACTGCAATATTTTGGCCCCACGGTTATGGCCGTCAGCGTTGTGTCTTTCTCGTTCTCCAGGGCTGCTCAACCGGAGGCCCAGGGCCCACTCTGCTGGGTATTAACTTTCGTTACTGCATCTTATCAGCATCTTCTCTGGACCCCAATTCATCAGGGCCCCAAGCCCCTTCGGCCTGGTATGGCTTTCCCTACCACATCTCGTCTCCAGCTGCTCTGCAACTCAACTGGCTTGACTTCCGTCTTGCCTGAGCTATATATATCAATGCCCACTCGATCTTTGAAATCGCATGTTTAATCGTCATCAAGCGGAAATAACTGTCATGCAGTTCACAGGTCACTCTCTTCCGGTGCATCAGTCTATGAATTTACCATGGGAATTTTTTACCTCGTGCCATTTCATCAGCCAATTTCCGCCCACGCGATTTGCTCTGCCATTAGAATGTGTCACTTCCTCCCGTTGCATCGCCTTGGAATGGCATTTTTGCTGGGGCCGAAGGTCAAAATATAACAGTTTCCTCAACGGAAAAAAGACATCAAGGTTACGGTTTGAATGTGTGGAGGTGATTTTAGAAAATAAAACAATGCAACTTTACACCATACAAAAAGAGAAATTTTAGCGGTACCTCGACCAATATAAAACCCACTGGAATAAGTATGTTGAATCCTAAGGGAACTATTTGGATGAAAACGTTTCATTTATTACTCTCATGGTAAATATAGCTTCACTCTCTATATCTTGACGCAAAAGACTACTATCATCATATTGCTGGTATTTTTTTTACAATGTTTCATTTAATGTACCCTTCTGTCTTCATCAGGAGCCTCTTGTCGTAGTCAGTAACGATCAGAGAGTTTTGAACCAAACCCTTTATTCAAACCACTTGTGTTGACTCTTCTTATTCCAAGGTTCATACGTCGGCATATCTCGTATCAGTTAATTCGTCCTTGTAATGTTGTTCTTTCTGTTAAATTTGATCTCAGCGATTGAACTCACCACTTACAGGTTGGCTATGACAATACAGTGGAATGAGAACAGTATACACAACTGTGACAACTTTTGGTCGAAATTGCATAAACCTCATTTCATGCCGAAAAAGAAAAACGAAACAAAATGAACCCGAGTAAGAAATCGTATGACTATCTTTATTGATGACAATATCTCTAGATTCAACCATGGTGCAGTGGGTGTAACACTAAGCTCTTCAGCTTAACTGAACTGACCCAAACTCTGGTATCACCTTGGATTGACTCTTCTTGTGACCATCTTTTGTAAATGATGAAGTCGGGGATATGATCGCCCAGTGCGGCCTAGTACCCCAACCATAACTGTTCTGCTTGCTTCCTCTATGGAATCTGGACTTCCGGAAAAGGAAACCGTTTTTCTCGTGTGGATCTACCCTTGTCTACTGACTTCTGTTTATTACAAACATTATCATCAATTAAAATCTGCCGACCTCCCCAAACTTGTTTAGCTTATCTTTTGAATTCAATATACACACATCTATCTACATACGTAAATATAAGCTACTTAAACACACACACACGCACGCACGCACGCACACACACATGCTGATACGCATGCTCCCACATGTATATGTATGCATAAACGCTGTGTCTATACACAAACATATTCATGTAGACACGCTCGAACCCATGTACAGAAGAGCTTAATGTGTCACATCATTGATTGAATGAAGTGTTCGGTTCGAAATTTTTTGCTGGTTTCTGTATTTTTTATTCATAGAAATTCATTGCTTCCTTATTTTGTTATCAACATATTTTCAGTTGCTCTTTAAGACTAGATTTCTGCCAAACTGTATTGTGATACTATAGTATCACATTTTCGGATAGTTTGTTTATGAATCCTGTCTGTGCCCATGCTGTGTTTGAAAGATCCACTGACAAGGAATGACACAATCCATGCAGAATTTTTTCTGACGGTCGGAGTGATACATTGGAGCAAAGTTTCCTGGGTGCTGGCAACTCAAAAATAATAAGAACTCTCTGTCAACAATTAACAATTATTTATTGTTCGATGTTCAGACTGCATAGAGTAGCACGAGAGAGAGAGAGAGAGAGAGAGAGAGAGAGAGAGAATCTGTAAGGGATTGTGAAAAGGCACAAAGAGATACGCACCCCCCCGCCTTCCACAGCCCGACAGAACTCTCTGAACGCAAACTTCTCACTGACAACTGACCGACTGGCTAACTGACTACTTTTTCAGAATTTGTTAATTTTTATATATTTAAATTCAGGATATTGGTGGGGCTGATATCATCTTGCTAAATTAATGTGTCATCTCTCACGTGTCCAAAATTCACAGTTTTTATTTCTGCAATCAAACCTGTCACAGAAAAGATAATAATCTATTTTGTTTACATTTTTGGCCTTCCTGTTTACTCGCTTAAGCTTTCCTATTTGACTTATATCCCCATTCAAAATTTTTTGCCAATTTAGCAGCTAACTTAAAAGCTCGTAGCCTAACCAAACCAGGTAATAAAATAATTAACCATCACGGCAACTGTCCTACAGTATATACCAGCAAAAAAGCACTATTCCAGAAAAAAATACAGTCAATTCTTTAAGGAATTTTTCAGTAGCTTCATTTTTTTGACCGTCTAGCCTCAGAACCTTTTAATCACAACACGTCTATCGGGTCAAAAGGTTTTTACAAACCTTCCCGTCCCGGTTTCTGATAGCAAATCAAAGAATAAAACGCAAACCAGTCATATTTTCTATCTCATGTAAGCATTCGCGCGAAATCTTAATTGAATCGTATCATGCACGTTACAGTTTGATTTTGGTAATGTTTTTCTATTCCTATCTATAAAAGAAAAAAAGAAAAGAATGTTAGTTATTATGATGCATAGAATTTCCAAGCACCTGCTTTCACCCCTTTCACCCCTTTCAACTCTGCTGGCTTTTATTTCACTCCACTTGGCTATGTGTCTAAATGATGGATCTATCGTTTGACGTGGAGCAACTGTCAGACGAACAGATTTGATGTTTCCGTGAAGCCAAGCTGACAAGTGATTAAGTTTCGAAGCCACGCTGAGAGCTCCTGCCTTGATCCAATATAACCTCGTTCATAAATGGGCTACGCTCAGCGCTGTTCAATTTTAACCTGAGCTTCGTTGAGCCACATGTCAAGGCTTTTGACATATGCAAACCGTGAAAGATTAGGTTTCATCCGACTGCCGATGTGACACGGTAATTCCGACCGAATACACGAAACAGCAATCAGCATGAATACATTTCCCCGGGTAGAAAGCCTGTCAGACTTGTACGCTTTGATTGAGAAGCATCTATGATTATTGACTGGAAATCGAGATCGGGATTTACGTAGACATACCAGAGAATATGAGATCTTTCTTTTTGTCTTCATTATCACTTAAACGATTCTTACAAAATACACTCTAAAAGAATTTAAATTTTGTGCGAGATAAATGAATAATGATAAAAAAAAGGGGAAAAATGCTCAAAGAATCTAGACTACAGCATTGTTAAGATCAGCTAGAAATACACAGAAGTGTCCGAGTAACATGAGCTGATTTGCCGTCACTCAGACCCCCACTTGATGCTGGTGTGAAAAAAGACCCTCACCTGACGCTGGTTAGAAAAACATTCATAGAGTGAAAACCATAATAATTTGTAAAGAATTATAGCTGCAAATAACTAAACTTAACTGACTTAATATAGATGATTTGCACATATTTATACGGTTTCAAGTATTCCGATCTAATGCTATTAATTTTCAAGCAGATCTATATCCCTCATTAATGCGGCTCTGACAGATGCTATCACTCCGGGTCAGTATGGGCCTCAGAGTAATGGTAACAAGAGATTCAGATCTGGAACCTAACCACTGGATGTAGTTTAGTTTCATACCCAGGATGCACTTTTTGATTTATTTTGTTATGATATATTTTTGTTTGAATATCTGATGTCATTATCTTAGAGTTCAACAAAAATCTAAAGAGCTCTTCGTGTAAAGATAAGTAATGGTTTTCAATTCAATATTCATTCATTTCTGTCTGGTTAAATTGGACTGTTCATCTCTAATGAAACTTGTGCTTTTTCAGTCAGCTTTCAACTCAAATGGAACCTAATGTGTCTCACTTGCAGTTTTCTATTCATTTAATTATTTCAATGCAACTGACGATACGAGTGACTGAACTTATTCAGAAAATCTAATGAACTTCAATGATTCAAATTTGTTTTTTAAAAAGTCATTAATTTTAAACTATCAATTTAGATGTAAAAAAAACTTGAGTTAACTTTTTTGTAGTATCAGTATGTTTCATTGACATTTTTGAGGTATTCTAAAAAGCTGCCGTCTAAAATTATTAGACAAAAGCAAATATATTTTACTTACATAAAAAGTAAGTAAAATCATCAAAAATTAATCAACACTTATGATAGAACAATTAAAAACGTATGATAAGTTTTTTTTAAATCCTTCACATTTTAATATCGTGACTCTTCTTCTCAGTACCTGCCAGTAATCTATTATCCGTTGATTTTGTAAATTTTGTTTTACTTCAGCAGGTTCAATTCCCAGTATGATTGCCTTAATTGCTGCCCAAAGACCTGCTTTGCTGTTATATTGTTTGCTATCTTCATATAATTTCATCTTTCTAAAGGACCATAGATTTTTGATCGGATTCAGATCAAGACTTGCTGGTAGTCATTCCATAATTTTGTCTTTTGTAAATCTTTTATGCGCAAAGAATTTACGAGTAAGCTTAAATACATGAGAAAGAGCGTTGGTATGGAGAAGAGCTTAGTTCTATGATTCCCTCAGAGATGAATCTTTGAAATTTCAGAGCCATGAAATCCTGGTCAGAAGGGCTATATTTCCTTGAATTAGAGGCTGTAGTCTTAGCCCTTTTTTGCGAGTTTGTGAGGTTTGGTTAACTCTTCTGCTGCTAGATAATTTCCTGCACTGGAAATTTTAAATCCTAGTTTATGTCCTCCAAATACAATCGTAGAAGGAGAATGTTCTTGGTAAAAGTCCAGACCTGATAACAAGTTACTTCAGAGATCCTCAAGAACCTTCAGGTGTGTCTCGAGGTAGAAATATTCATTCAAATACATATTCACCAATGATGGATGCTTTTGGAGAAGACTGTACTAGTGTAACGCTCTGCATAACGAAAACTTTTTAAAGATAAAGTTCTCAGAGCTCGCTGAATCAATAAGACCAGCGAACTCTATATTCCATTCACTCAGGTCAGGAGCAGAAGAATTCAAACGACGGGGAAAAGCAGCAAATGTAACACACATAGAGGGAGATAATATTGCTATAGTGACTTCCTTTTTATATTTTGGTTTGGTAAAACTGGGCCCGCTGACCCCTTCTTCCATAATGAACAATTACCATGTTTTTGCTGGGCATTTTGTACTTGAAAGAAGGTTACAACCACGAAACCTGCATTTCTTAAAACTGAAGCGACACCCGTAACAGTTACCTTAATATCATTTATTCCTTTAGAGTTTTTCACATCAGCGTTAGCTGATGGTTTTTCACCGGAGTTTGAGCAAGTCTCCTCAAGTCTCCAGGATTCTCCTCAGTACTCTGGCCTTTCTCAATTATGCCGTCATTTGGGTGATCTCCACTCGTCCGCCAACTTTCAAGCCCCCCAGACCCTTTAATAATCCTATAGTTACTGTCCTAAGAGCATCAATCACAATTAGTACAATCGTCACACTCATGTTCCATAGTTTTTTCAATTTTCTAGCAAGGTCCAGGTACCTATACTTCTTTTCACATTCTTTCAGTTTTATTCAGCTTGGACAGCAAAGTCGACAAATTTGCAAATTCTCTTTTTTGGTTCATTATTAAAAGTCTGGTCTTCTGGTCGAGATTAGATGATCCGTGTGTATGTCATAGTCCCATAGGAGTTTTTGAGGGTCATTTTCTAGGACAGGTGCTGGGTTCTGCCTATACCATTTGTAGGTGTGGTCAAATTTGAATTTCTTGCTCATATCCCAGTGGATCACCTTGCCCATCCAATCGTGTCTAGTCTTGTACTCTTTCTGTGATAATTTTCTGTGTTCGCTTATTATGTGATTGATCGTTTCATCACTGTCACCACATAGCCAATATTTGCTATTTTGTTGCGTCTTTTCTATTCTCGCTTTGATATGACTGGTTCCTATGGCGCTGTTTTGTTCTGCGATTCGGAGAGATTCTGTTTCTCTTTTAAAGTTTCCTTTACTTAGCCAGGTCTAGGTTTTGTCGAGTGAGATGTTGTTTATTTGTCGTTTAAAACGCCCGTAGAGTTGTTTTCCTTCCCATTTTTGTTTTCTAGTTCTTGTCTTTCTGTTGTTCATCGTGCTGTCAGTATTGTTTCTGATGTATGTAATCAGTCTTCGTTCATGTTTTCCTTCAAGCCGTTGAATCGATGTGTCAACGCTGTCTTCAATGCTGGCAAGTCCTTTTCCTCCCTCTTTTCTTGATACATATTGTCTGTCAACGTCATCTCTGGGATGTATGCCTTGTGCTTATTCATTATTTTTCTTGTTCTTTGATCCATTTGTTTAAGTTAATCTCTGGTCAACTTCAGAAAGGGTACCGAATATCTAACGAGGCGTACAGCCCAAGTATTTATTCCTTTGATAAGGTTTCTGATAGAGTGTTTTGTCTCGAGTAGTTTTCTAGTTCTCCTGAGATATTCTTTTTCAATTTTGTCTTTCATTTCCACCTGTTTCATGGTGTCAGCTTCCAAGACGCCCAAGTATTTGTAGGTTTTGTTTTCTCCGAGCGTTCTAATCTTGTCTTGATTTGATAGTTCCAATCCGTCTGTCATATGTCGTTTGCCACTTTTCATTACAAGCATAGCACTTTTTTCTATGCCAAATTCCATTCCTATGTCCTGACTGTATTCTAACTGCGTGTATTAAAGCTTCCAGTTCTTTTTCCTTTTTTCCAAATAGTTTTATGTCATCAATGTACATTAGGTGATTGATCTTTTCTTGCGATCTACTAAGTTTGTATCCGGCTGTGCATTTTCTGAGTATGTGGTTAAGTGGCATCATGGCAATTATGAATAGTAAGGGTGATAGAGTATCTCCTTGAAAAATACTTCATTGGACCTTTGTTTCAGTCAAGCTTCTTTCTCCTGCTGCTAATTCCACCCTCCAGGTTTTCATGGTTTTCTCGATGAAGTTTATGACTTCATGAGGCATTTTGTACATTTTGAGACAGTTTATCATCCAGCTTTGCGAAATCATATCATATGCCTTTTTGTAGTCAATTCAGACCATAGCTAGGTTTTTCCGTCTAGTCTTGCTCTCATTTAGGATGTGTTGATCTATGTAAAGTAACTCTATTGTGCCTCTGGGTCCTTTGCAGCATCTTTTCTGTTCCTCAGGGAACAATGCGCGGCTAGTTAGCGAGTAGTATATCTCTTCCCTTATTTATGCTGTTAATATTTTCCACGTCATCGGTAGGCAAGTTATGGGTCTGTAATTGTTTGGAGCAGTTCCTATGCTCGGGTCCTTTTGAATCAAAGTGGTCTTTCCTGTGATCATTCAGTAAGGTACTTGTGCTCCTTGTAAGCATTTGTTCATTTCTAGTGCTAGTCTGTCGTGAATGGATATGAATTTCTTGAACCAGAATCCATGTATTCCCTCATGGCGTGGCGTTTTCCAGTTTGATATTTTTAGTGTCTTTATGAGTATATCGATGTGTATTTCTGCTTTCGGGCCTTCTTCAAGTCCTTCTAGTTCTCTTGTCGTATTGTTTATCATTCAGCCTTTTCATTATGCTTTTGGTTGCCATATTTTCGTCCAAAATCGTTCGGTTTCTTTGGCATCCAAGTTGTTGTTAGAATTTCCTTTCGTTATTTTAGAATGTCCTTTTTTGTCTGATTGTTTTACCCTTTGTCGATATCTCTTTAATCTCCCTTCTTTCGCCAGAACTTTCTAGTTTATTTCCTCAAGTTGTACTGTTTTTTTTTTTCTATTGTTGCCTTTTCCTTTCTGTTCCCGCATATTCCAGTATCTTTCTTTTGTTTTATCATTTTGACCTATTCGCGTAGATTTAGATTTGAGAGAGAGTTACATGCATTTTTCATGAAATATTGGCGTATATTAGTCGAATGTAGTCGGCTAAGGACTAATGACTATCACTATTAATGAGTGATGCTCTCATCAATGGACTACATTCACGCTACACTTCCGCTGTGACGGCTTTAAAGGTACCATTTTTGCTGAGTTTGTAAAGTTTACGAAGAAATTCATCAAGTGCTTCTGAGAGCTAATGACCTCTTGTGGCGAGAATATTTCTTGCGAAATCTCATTTTCCTGCTTTATGAAAATTTTGTTCAGAATTACCAGTACCTCCTCATCATCGGGGTGTCCTCGTGGTGTAATGGTTAAAGCGATGAATTGCGGAATCGTAGTACGCGAGTTCGTACTCCAGTCGCGCTATTACGTTCACTTTCGGGCAAATACCCTTGGGAAAGGTGTGAACCCCCTTATTCTCCCCCCAGCTATGGGTAAATAGTAGGACGGACTAGGTTCTTCAGCCTTGGTGAGGCAACTAGTCTAGGAGAAGGAAAACTCTGAATTCAAACCTGTTAAACTCCGCTTAAAAATTGACCTTGTGTCATATCCTGCCCGAGCGGAGGGGTTGGTAAATAGTACCAGTACCTCCTCATAACTTACTGCATCAGCAAAATTGTCATAGACGATTTTGCGGAGACGTATTTGGTTAAGTTGTCAGGAGCTCTGTCGTTGCATTTTTTGATAAAGTTCCCGAAAGTCTTTTGTCAATATTGATATTTTTTCTTGGCCACCTGTGAAATCGGTCCTCTTACTCTACTCTGATTTATGTTCATATTTTTGTCTCTTAGTGTTTATATATATACATATATATATATATATATATATGTGTGTGTGTGTGTGTGTGTGTGAAGAAAAATACTTTATGAAAAACAATTTGATGGAGTGTTTATATATTCACCAAAAGCTTTGGAATACAAAGATAATAATTTGAAAAAAAAATCATTCATATCTGGAAAAAATATTCAGGAACTTTATGTGATTGTCATGGGAATGTAATTTGGAACCCTAATTGTTATGAAACTTAAAAATGGGGAAAGTTTGTGTGGATTGGGATAATGTTAGTAATGATATTTTCTAAAATTAAAGAAAAAAGAATTCTAAAAAAATATAGAGTAAAATGCCGTGATAAATAGGCCCTCAACCAGATTGATTTTCACGACTTATTTTTCTTTCATTTTCTAATATCAACGAAACAGTCCGTCTGTGGTTGACAATATATATATATATATATATATATATATATATATATATATATAGTCGTAAGTATTTTACTAGCACTATATAGATAGTTACATTTTATATATTTTTTTACTGAGATGCATATTTCACAAATATCATGTAGTGATAGAAGGAATATATTTGTGCATGCATTCGAACAGAAGTGCTTTTGTGAACACATACGTGTGTCAGTGTATATTTATGTGACTGTTATAATTAGCGCTCTTTTGTGGGCCGGGATAGAATACTACGGATGTATCCGTTTCAGTTTAAAGTATACACTAAATGACCTTTGACAGTGTTCCGGTCTCTTTTTATCCCGCAAGAGTCGAAACAATTATTCCATAAGTGGACACACTTACCCACCTCCATAATCCTCTGATGACAACATCATAGCAAAACACAACAAACTATTCAAGAAATCGCACGCAGTTAAATAAACAATTGAAGCACGTACGCAAACAGGAATCATCCTATATATATATATATATATATATATATATATATATATATATATATATATATATATATATTATATATATATCAACTTTTAAACATCACTTTTTCTCGAAAAGAAAAAAATAATTCTCAAAGAAATTATTAGCACCTCTATGAAGTAAGATTTAGGGTTTTAAAAAATCAAACAACAAAAATAAATTGATCAAAAGCAATCTTATCTATCCAGTGATTTTTTTTATAATGAAAATATTTACGATGTTAAATTTTGAAATCGAAAAAAAATCTTAACACAAATTATTTCATGAACATTAGTGATCATCTTAGAACATGTGTCATAAGAGTAAGTGTTGCTAGTTTTGATTGATAGATAGATTGGAGTGTTGTTTAAACTGAGTACTTTTATTTAAAATATAATATACTTTATTTAAAGCTTTAGTCATCTATTTAAAGCAGAAATACTTTAATCCAGACTTATAAGTACTTTTAATTGAAACAATTAAACTTAAATGAAAGCGTAAAAACTCTCTTTAACGCATAAGTACTTTCGTTGAATTTTGTTTGACAAACACGTTCTGATCTCAAATCCTATCTTCCTGGATGACAATGCCCAACCTCATAGAGCACGTGCAGTGAGAGAATATCTACTCGGCCAAATATTTCTTTGGGTGACTTGGCACGATGAGTTAAACCATGGCTGTGATCTTTTTCCTCGTCCATCGTATTCACCATTACCTTACTATTTATTCAGATCTTTAGAGATTTCTCTAAATATAAAAATACCAATTCAATTTGAAGTAATAAGTGTTCTTATAAAACCATTACTAGATATGTTTAGATAAGTCACAAAAATTGCATCTAGTGGTGAGGCTCCTGTTGTCAAACTTTAGAGATATAGAGTCCCTCCTTCGTTTCCATAACCCCCAGGTCAACTCTAACACATAGTACATATAGGTCAAATGGACATGTTTGAGATTATGTTTAAAAGGTATATTACTTTAATGGTATATCAATCTTTGTGGGTTATTTAATGCCAAATACATTCTTGAAGAAGAACAGCAATAACATAATTTAACTCATAATTTGAAGAAATAAGGGATTCATTCTTTTCCCTGAGGTATTAACTCGAAAGGGAATATAGTAGCGCGACAGGAGTTCGAATTCACTTACCTTGAGGCCACAGTTCAGTATTTTAGTCATCATAACACGGGGACTTCACTTGATGTTTAAAATGATTTTGAAATAAATTAAAACAGTGGCTATTAAAACATTGATATTCCAACTAAATATGAAGCGTTTATCAATTTAAAAGGATTGTAAATGTTATTTATACATTAGTTCTTAGAACGTTGATATTGCAACTAAGTTTGAAGTGTTTATCCATTCATAGTTGTTGTGACTTCGGCATAAAATAACTCCTAAAAACAATCGAATCATAAGTAACTTTAATTCGTATGTTAAGCCTTTATGCAAAACATGAGCACTTTTCAAACTTATAAATGAATTGCTTTTATTGTAGTCGTCACAAAACAGTTAGTTCTTAATTTCTCATTTAGAAGTATATGTAGTGTTCTTTTTAAATCTGTCGGAGACTGAGGATTCCGGCAACGGCACTCTTTTTGTCAAAAAAAGCTATATAAACAAAACATTTATTTAAGAATTATTTTCACACATTTTAAGAGAATATTAAAGCAAATAATGTTGATTATTATGATAATACTAAAACAGGCTTTTTAATATCTATTGCATTTTAATGTTTGATCATATAATATGATTTGGTTATCTAACAAAACATACAATGGCGATCGTGGCAGAAAATGAACTCAATGAAACAAGTTCAAATTTTGCTTTTTATAAAAGCATGAAACTATCCTCCTCCCCCTCTCTCTTCCTCCACTTTTGGGCAAAACAATACGGCAGACTGGAATTTCAAGCCTTTGTAAGAGCTACTGAGCTTGAAGAAGGAAAACTTTGAATTTAAACGCTTTAAAGTGCTTGAATTTAACGTGACAAGGAAAAGTGGGAAAAACGAAGAGAACGATTACTCGAGCAAACTTGGAAGTTTTAGTTTAGTTTTGAGACATTTAGCGTGTTCACCGACGATTATTTTGACGATGATGGTTAATCATCTGATGTTGCTGGAGAAACAGAAAAAAAAACAGCTTGCCTTAAGCGTTAAGACCTCTGCTGCTTTATTCTCTTCGTTCCGTCTGAGGTCACCGGGGCATGTAAAAATTGGTTCGAGGTTACAACTTGCTGGGTAGCTTCTTCGTTCTAGTTGGAACCGACTTTTCCTGCATCTTTGAATCGTCTCTGGCTCTCCGTACTAACTAACGCTTGTCTCCTCAGTTACTAAAAGAGAGAGGAGTGAATCGATTTTTTATTTGAGTTCACAGAACACCCAAAGTCAACTTCCACCTCGCGTAAGTGGCATAGTCTGGTCGGTACTGATAACCATTTAGATCGAGTCTGGTAGCCTCAGTCCGGGTGGTCAGATGAAGCATATCTTATTATACCTGGCTTCCTTTCTTCCGGCTGCTGGCTTTTAAAAAAAACTTATCTATTCGCACCAAATCTAACAACATGGTATAAATAAGAAAGAAAAACCTTTGATTTATTTATCTATTTATTTATTTATTTATCTATTTCATTATCAGCTGAATGATTATATATTCAACTCAATCGTCAAATGTCTTAATTGGAGTTATTATCTCTTACGTGTGTAACCATTTCGTGCATTCACTTTATTTGAGGCAGTTATTTCCCTTGTCATTAGTTGTGTCACTTATACATCATGCAGGGTTGGCTTAATCTTTCGAACATACCACCCTCCAAAACTTTCAGGTCTCTGTCCGCTTTGAGCTCCTGATTGAAAAATAGCTGAAAAGAAAAAAAATTGTAATCCGTTATTGTAAAAAGCTCAAAGCCAAAAATTCAAAAGAGATAGATATGGGGGAACTATAATTTATTTCGATGATTAAAATCCCAAAATATTTTATTAGCACATTCTATATCATATCAATGATATGCTAAGTTGTGAACCATATAAAACAAATCAATAGAAAATTATTTTTCGTTTTGAAAATGGCTGGAATTCATGATAGCATGATAAAGGTACTTTTAGAATGCGGCATAAATACCGGCTGTTTGGGCTGTAAGTTAGTAAGTGAAAAGTAAATGAAGTTAAGAAAACAACTCTACATGGAAATAAAATTCAAACGCAAAAGGATCTTTGTACATAACAGATGTAAAAATCAAATCAACAATAAATAGAAAAAGAATTGGTAGTTTTATGATGCATGTAGCTCCGTAAAACACGGATATGAAACGGCCCCATGAAAGTGAGCCCAGCTCTGTAGACTTACCTCCCTTGCATGAACAAATAAAGACATCCTTTACTAGATAGCTTGTGTGTTCACGTGTTATTTATTATCGCTTGCCATTGGCACCAAAACATGGTATCAGAGTGGGATTTTTTTTCTACTTTCGGCGAAGTCATCTCTCCACACTTCGGATAAACACACCTTTCATCGGAAAATAACTGAAATAGCGTATACGCACTGGCAAACTAATCCAACTGCTTTTCGGACACATCGTGAACACACAAAACACGGAAGTCAGATCGGATCATTACACAGCACAAATCGGATATAATACCTCGGAGATAATACTAATACTTCGGACTAATGGCATACCCCATCCCACCACTGGAAAAAATAGACATGGACAGCGATTTGAGAGAGAACTGGTCTCTATTTAAACTCTCATGGACGAACTATGCAGACGCTACGCGCATTGATACCAGGTAGAAACTTTTCTCTCTATTGTTGGCAAGGAATGCATAAAAATTATAAAAAATCTGCCCATGACAAATGTGGAACGTGTGGACATCAACGCCATCATAAAAAAATCATCCGACTATTTCGAACCTAAATTAAACACGACATACAAACGCTACGTATTTAATTCATGCGATCAGGAAATAGGCGAACGTTTTGATTCGTATTTGAACAAGCTGAGGAAACTGATAAAAACGTGAAGATACAGCACGTTCGAAGACAAATTACTCCACGACCGGATAGTGATGGGAACAAATAAAAAGGAAATACGGACCAGACTCCTCTGTGAATCAGATCTAACATTAGACTGGACAATTGATATATGTCGGAGCACTGAACAAAGGAACAAACAAGTTGACATGATAGGCAGAAGTAACACAACAGAAACAGTGCATTATGCCCAAAAAGCAGAAAAAAGAAAACAGAGACGGGAGCATATCACAGACTGCAAATTCTGTGGATTAAGCCATGACAAAGGCAAATGTCAGGCCTATGGATTAACCTGCGCAATCTGCCTAAAGTGTAACCATGTGCTAATCCCGAGCGCATCCACCACGGTCAAACGATAAACCGCCAGCAAAGGTCCGTTATGTAAACGATGAACCTGCCAGCAGTGATGAAAGCATCTATGCCTTGGACCCTTTGTCAAACAGCAAACACTATTACGCAGACATCCACGTATCCCCCTTAGGAGGCCAGAAAGTTCTAACCCTCAAGTTCCAAATTGACACTGGGGCAAGTTGCAGCACTCTAGCTCTTGTGGACTACAAACGCCTCACCACAGCACTCTTGCAGCCCTTCCATACAAAGCTGAAGCTGTACGACAATTCCATCCTCCAACCCCTGGGAGCTGTAACACTGTGGCGCGAAGCAAACAGCATCAAGAAAACAGTCCATTTTCAAGTAGTGGACAATAATTCGCCATACTTATTATCTGGACGAGCCAGCTCTACACTCCAGCTTATAGCCTTCAACGTTGAATGCGTCAGATACCTGGACGAAGTTAAATCACTCACCAAGGATGGTGTTCTCGACAACTGTAAAGATGTATTTTCCGGGCTGGGAAGACTACCAGGAGAATACAAAATACAGATAGATAAACACGTCAAACCAGTTCAGAACAACCCCGCAGAGTTCCCCTACCCCTCAAAATGGAGCTGAAACAAAAGCTGGAGGAATTGGTTGAACAAAGAGTGATAGCATGGGTTGCAGAACCAACACCCTGGATCAGCAACATAGTGGTCATTCGGAAACCCGACAAATTGAGGATCTGTATTGACCCATACCATTTGAATAAGGCAATTCAGTGCAAACACTACCCAACTCCAGCAGTCGAGGAAATACCAACAAAGATGAGCAAGGCCAGGCTCTTCTCAGTCGGAGACACTAAGGATGGCTTTCTTCAGGTTGCACTGAATGAGTCGTCTTCATACTTGATAACGTGTTGGACTCCGTTTGGCAGGATACGGTGGCTTAGAATGCCATTTGCGATTAGCTCAGCCCCGGAGGAATGGCAACGACGACTCGACCACTGTTTCGAGGGACTGGACAACACTCAAGTTATCGCAGATGACACCATAATATATGGTTCTGGTGAGAATGATGCGGAGGCCGACAAAAATCACGACACAGCATCCAGAGCACTTATCGAAAGATGCCGGGAAAGGGTTTAAAACTCAACCCCAAAAAGTTAAACTTCAAATAAACTTCTGTCAGTTACATTGGACACATCTTTAGTGCACAGGGCTTAGCAGCAGACCCGGAGAAAGTTAAGGCAGTTTCGCAAATGCAAGTCCCCAGAGATGTCCAAGGCGTTCAGAGTGTCCTAGGGGTCGCAAACTACCTAGCCAAGTTTACACCCAAACTAAGCACTGTATGTGAACCGCTGCGACGCCTACTGGAAAAGGACTCTGTATTTGATTGCTTGCCACAACATGAAACGGCTTTCAATGGGATTAAAGAAATCACCCAAGTTCTAGTCCTCCAATATTATGATGTTAACAAGGAAGTCTCACTGGAATGCGATAGTTCGGAGGTTGGTCTTGGAGCTGTAAAAAACAGGGTAGCCACCCTATCGCGTACGCATCCAGAGCACTTACTAAAACGGAGCGAAACTATGCTCAAATTGAGAAAGAAGGTCTCGCCATTGTGGTCGCCGCAGAACGTTTCGAGCAGTACATCCTCGGCAAGGAGAAGGTGAAAGTATTCTCCGACCACAAACCACTGGAGACTATACTGTCGAAAACCATCCACACCAGCCCAAAGCGACTGCAACGAATGCGGCTTCGACTTCAAAAATACTCTCTGGACGAGGAGTACAAACCAAGACCACAGATGTATATCAGTGACACACTATCAAGGGCCTCATTGCCAGCCACTGAGACAGCCATCATATTCGAAATACAGGAGATCACGGAAAAGTTTGAACTGGAAGATCACCGCTTCGTCTCTGACCACCACCTCGCATGGATCAAGGAAGAAACTGGTCAGGATACGAAATTGTTCGCACTTATAGAAATCACAAAAAAAGGTTGGCCAGCTGACAAAAACGACAGTCCACTCAATGTCAGGGAATACAGGCCATGCCGTGATGAACTAGCCATAGAAAATGGCCTGGCTTATCGAGGCACACGCTTAATCATACCGACAAAACTGAGGCCAGAGATGGTCGTCAGGGCACACAGGTCCCACTTAGGCATCCAATACACCCTAAATACTGCCCGTGAGATAATGTTTTGGCCACGGCTGCGTGTGGAAATCACTGAAGCTGTTCGGCGCTGTGAAACCTGCCAGTTCGCCCAACCGCAACAACAACGACAACCTCTGATCTCCTACCCAATACCGACTCACCCATGGCAATTTGTGGCCAGTGACTGTTTTGAAATAAATGGCAGACACTATGTAGTGCTGGTGGATATCTACTCAGACTTTATAGAACTAAGCCAGCTCCCTGACCTCAATAGCAACGCCCTCAACAAAGCAATCAAACCTGTCTTTGCCACACACGATGCACCAGCAACCCTGATCACCGATAACGGCACCAATTTCATCAGCAGTGAGTTCCGCAGATTCCTAAAAGCATGGGACGTCAACCACATAACATCCAGCCTACACCATCATCAATCCAATGGACAAATGGAAGCAGCAGTGAAATTGGTAAAGGGGATCATAAAAAAAACTACAAAAGAAGGAACTGACATGTGGAAAGCCATCCTGGAATGGCACAATGCAACCACACCAGGCATACGCAGTTCACCCGTGCAACGATTCCTATCAAGGCGCACCCGTTCAATGCTACCATGCAAAATCACGGAATTCACGCCCCAAGTACAAATGGACGTACAGCAGGCGCTCATAAAAAAAAGACAGACAACCAAAAGCTATTATGACCGGCATGCCAAACAATTACCGGACCTCACCATAAGACAACCTATCAGGGTGAAGCGTCATCCACTAACCCCAAATTGTGACTGGATGCCTAGTATAGTCACTAGCAAAGCAGCACCACACAGCTCTGGTCTAAGTAGATGGACAACAGAACAGGAGAAACAGGATCCACCTACGCCAACAGGCCACTTTTCTTGACCGGGCACTCATTGAGCCCCTGAATATCTGCTCCCGGCAACTAGATACATTACCCGATCGTACACCAGCTGACCCCCAATACACTCCCATACAAACATGCACATCACAGACGCATGAAATCCAAGCCCGTATATCTAGTCGTCCGGTCCAAGTGTCAGCATGATTAAAGGACCATAACCTATCGAAAAGTAGACGCACAAAGCAAAACAATAAAAGCACATTTACTTTGATTACTCTGAACTGTACTTGCTTCATTCACTAATGAACTCGCATACGTATACAATTAACATTACTTGAACTCAGTATAAACATCACTTGATAAGAGGGATGTTATGATGCATGTAGCTCCGTAAAACACGGATACGAAACGGCTCCATGAAAGTGAGCCCAGCTCTGTAGACTTACTTCCCTTGCATGAACAAATAAAGATATCCTTTACTAGATAGCTTGTGTGTTCACGTGTTATTTATTATCGCTCGCCATCGGCACCAAAACAAGTTGATAATCATAAATTTATATGTTGGAATTTGTAACTTTCAGAAATTTAATCATTATGTGTTGAAATTGTTGAGAAAAAAAAAAGATAAGGTTTGGCTAAGAAGACTGGATAGTATATCATAAGCTGAATTCTCGAAGCCTTACGGTGTGCAATGTAAAATACCGTTCTATTTGACATTACAGTTAAATTTCATAGCACGTTCCTCTCTGCGACTATAGTCGAGTTTCATTCAACGTTTCATTTACTAGCATGGATTAGCCAGTCGCTGGGGAAATATTTTTCAGCGTATTTGCTTCTTATTTCAACATCAAATTTGATTATTTTTGTTTTATTTTCATTCTAATTTTTGCCCTGATAACTCGTAGAATATCATTCACTTCATACTGACCAGGTTAAGGAAGAAATTATGCGTGATTCAGACTTAGGGATTGCGAGTACATAAAACGAAAGTTTTTGCCCATTTTTCTTCCGGACTGCTTTACCAGATACCAGCCACTCAAACTTTACAGACCTTAATTACAGAAAATAGTTCATAACATGGCCAGCAAAATGAATTTTCTGTACCCGCCGAATACAACTGAAAGGGCACAAATTCCAAAGGTTTTCACAAACATGGCTACAAATAGCTGGACACAACCAACGTAACCCTCCCCCCAAAAAAACAAAAAACAGAACAAAAAAAAATATTGCCAAGTAGGTAAAAATTTAACGTAATTCTAATACACCTGCGTACATTTTCACCGACAGTTTCATTTTGGTTATTCGTTAATGAAGTTTTATATAAGATTTTTCATGTTTTTCTTGCCAAAAGGAATTTATGGTTCTATTCAAGGCAATATAAATACGATAGTTAGTTGATTGGTTGACAGTTTGGATAGTATTCTGGAGTTATTTGATGCAGAAGAAAAAAAAACTCTTAATAATAATCTACTTAGATTATTATTAAGAGTTTTTTTTACTGCCTTGCTTGCTGGCATTTGATCTTTTTTTATTGAAACAATTTGATCTTGCTTTTATTGAAGTAACTATTCTAGTATTTATTATCTTTGTTATATATATATATATATATATATATATATATATATGTGTGTGTGTGTGTGTGTGTGTGTGTGTGTGTGTACTTATAGAAATTTACAATATCTTTGTTGGTTAGAATTAATTGTTATGATATTGTACAAATGTTATTTTTCATCTGTAATTATCAGACTAATCTTCCACCTTTCTTATCTCATTAGATGAAAATCAAATGAAATTATACGAGAAGAAATTACGATACTTTGAGAAATAATTAACTAGCAAATTACCATTTGGTTTCATGGATTGTTCTTCGGATGTTGTATTTACTAATCTTTTTCTTGTAGGTTTCCTTTCTAATTCTACTGGTGTATCGATAAACCAATCATTTAGGAAATTGTTACAGAGACATGTATGGTTGATTCTCCATGTATTTTATGAGGATGTGTCGGTTGTAGTGTTAATCTTGCTTGAAAGTCTTTTATATGCCAGTGAAGAGACATCGCTTTAAGAAAAGAAGAAACACTTTTGCTTTATGATATTTGCTTGTAAAGCAAATATCATAAAGCAAAGAAAAAAAAACTCTTAATAATAATCTAAGTAGATTATTATTAAGAGTTTTTTTTTCTTCAGTGAATTAGCGAAGTGAAACACAAACGGCTTGGAACATTCACTTCTAGATGTTTTTCCTTCTCCTAGACTAGTTTCTGTACCAATGCAAAAGAATCCAATTGCTCTATTTCACTCATACCTGGAAAACTGGGAGAAGAGATGGATTTCTGTTTTTGTCAATAAGAGCGAAGTAATCAATCTTTTCCAGTAAAACATTATATATTCGCTTCTAGATGTTTTGACAGTACCTGTTAGTATCATAGATATGAATCAATTTAGAAATTATTGGTATTTTGAGAAATACTTGAAACCATATAACTATGCAAACAAATGGTTATTACTAGATACGAATAGTGACTTGAAAGTGCAAAAAAATTGACCTCTGCATCAAATAACTCTGTCAGTCATCTAAATGGCCATGAGGATGGGTCAAGTCACTCCATAGACGAGAGTGGGGTTCACTATTCTAAGAACTTCAATAAAAGAAGCTGGAGTCTTTCAAGTCACTTTCTGTGCAGCTGCGGACAGGAGTGAGAGGACCAGTTGCATTTACTTTTAGAATAAATTAAGTCTTGTGAATTCACAGTGGATATTGTAGCCGACACCTGTTTCCGCATATTTCCATGGTCTCAGAAACATTTGTGGCATTGTCAACAACTGCTATTTAGATGATAGTGATAAACTGATCATTTAGTGGGTGAGAGGAAACACAAAAACACAACTTGCATCAAATATAGAACCTACTGTTGTTTTTACTCTTCGTTAAGTCTTGTTAAGAACTTGGACAAAATAAGGATAAAGGCAACCGAAAAGAAAACAGGACACGAGACTTTTTTTTAACAAAACTGTATTAACAAGACATGTCAACAATTGTAATAAATGTGGTGTTAATTTTAATACAGAGTGTATTTTGCAGTATAAAAGAATTATCAATGAGTAGTGTGTAGGTAGCAGTATAAATGAATCATTAATGTCATGTGTAGGGTGCAGAATAAATGAGTTATAAGTACTGTATAGGTTGCAAAATAATTGTCCTTGCGAAACTTGTCTTGTCACTCGTACTGCTCCAATAGTAATTTCGACTTTAACATATTCATCACATCCCATTATGGCTGGGGTCTTAAAATGTCTTACTCTGACTCTGCAGCAAAAAAAGATATATTCTCTTTTGCAATTGAATTTAAACACCAATACTAAGCCTAATGATGCATGCCTTGTGTGTTCTAATTAGTCACCGATAATGGCAATTACACAAGCTCTCTTACTAAGTAATGGTTATGGGGCTGTAACGATAGAAGGCCTTGTATCGTTTCTTTTGGTTTCTGAGACCATGGAAATATGCGGAAACAGGTGTCGGCTACAATATCCACTGTGAATTCACAAGACTTAATTTGTTCTAAAAGGAATTAACTCTTCTCTCTCTCTCTCTCTCTCTCTCTCTCTCTCTCTCTCTCTCTCTCTCTCTCTCTCTCTCTCTCTCTCTCTCAGTAAATGCAACTGGTCCTCTCACTCCTGTCCGCAGCTGCACAGAAAGTGACTTGAAAGACTCCAGCTTCTTTTATTGAAGTTCTTAGAATAGTGAACCTCACTCTCGTCTATGGAGTGACTTGACCCATCCTCATGGCCATTTAGATGACTGACAGAGTTGGATTATTCGAACAACACTCATTAATTGCACACAGTAGTAACAGATAAAGCATATCGTATTACATTTATCCTATCGTTCATGAATTAAACAAGGGCAATAACTCTGTAAAAATAATTTAAGGGAAATAACTTACAAAATTTTGCTTATTTTAATTCATCTCTTACATCAAGGCTGCCACAAAAGGTTTTTTAATTTTTGCAAGTTATTTCTCTTGGATTATTTTTACAGAGTTATTGCCCTTGTTCAATTCGTAAATTATGTTTTTTAAAACTTACGATTGAAACGTGGGTTGTTTACTGAATTTAAGTTTTGATGAACCGAATCAGTCCTGAGATGGGAGACCACTTAGGAAAAATAAATACTGTAAGCTACCTAATGACTATGTACAAGAAGAAGAAACATTTAGTTAATTACAAGTTATCACATAAACTTTGAAAATAGTGTGCTATTTATGTGGGATTTATAACAGTTATCTTTCTTGTTTTTTGGCCAGTCTTGTTTTATATGTGTGAAAAATTTTTCAGAAACCCTTCGTATGCTGATGATTTTACTATAAAAGTGCATTGAAAAGTGGGATTGCCAATACTGCAAGCATCTCTCAGAGAAGAACGTGTTTTTTTTTTATTCAAAATTGATTATTAAAAAAATAAATTTAAAAGACGTTAACTAATCATTTCACCGACAAAAAACAAACAAACCCAACAACAACAACAAAACAAAACGAAAAAAACAACATTTTGGTGCAAGCGTGTTTATATGAATATGTATGCTTATTTCTTAGCGTATTATGTAGGCAAGTGGTTAGTTGTTTGGTTGGGTTTTACAGCATATCGAACTTGTAAATCCAGTTATATATATATTAGATATATATGGTTTGTAAAAAAAAAATTAGGTACAAATTTTTACATTTGCTAGAGTTAATTTGTTTGCAATATGGTTTTAAGTATTGCTATCAAATAGCAATAATTCTATTCGCTACAGTTAAATGTTTCCAATAAAGTAAATGATTAAACAGTTCTATTTGACCCAAACAGGTACTACTACTCTAAGTCAAAATGTACCTGGGAGAAATGGCAATGGAGTACTCCACATTCCCCAAAGCTCCAAGACTAGAGTCTCACCAATGTTAGGCTTATCCAGGAGTTCTTATCTCTCTGCAGAGACGCTGATGTGGGTATGAGCATATCTGTAGAGGTTCCTTTGAGCATAGGAGTAGTGTATATGGTTCTGCATATATTGTAATGTTGCTTAGTAAAAGAGGTTGCAAATTTTTATAAATGATAAAATAGAAAGAGAATGAATTCTCGAGAGAGTTGAAAGGATTTTTAAAAAATGTCCATTGTAAACTTTAGTCTTCGGTGCTAATACAATCAAAGATCAATAGATCAGTATATTATTTTGAAGATATTTTAGTTTGGCTGATATTTTAGTTTGGCTAGTTCACTTTTCCGGGAGTTACGTGCCTGTGAATTCAACGAAACAGTTTGGTGCTAGATGAGTTGTGGCCTAGGGAAGTACGATAATGCTACTGCTTTGGATTTCCGAATGTTTCCTTTTAGAGGCATTTAGTTTTGTTATTCTTCTTTTAGATATTTTCCTATCCGTTTAAAAACTAATTGAGTTTTGGTATAATCTATATATTTAATACATCTATGGGTGCAATAGTAGTACAGACTGAATTCATTAGCCTTAGTAAGGCAACCAGTCTTGAAGAAGGAAAACTACCAATTCAAGTGCACCATTCTTCTGTTATCAGCCCATCCGAATTCTTCACATACCATAATAAACGAATTATCCGTATAAGCAGTCTGATGGTTCACATCTTTAGCTTAATTAGTGATTGTTCATACGTCGTGTACGACGAGAGAACAAATATATTAAAATATTCCTATATAGAAGTGTAAAAAAGAGGAAGTATGAATGAATGATTGAATGAATGAATGTGTATAAATGTTTACAAGGAAATATCATAAAGCAAAAGTGTTTCTTCTTTTCTTAAAGCGATGTCTCTTCACTGGCATATAAAAGACTTTCAAGCAAGATTAACACTACAACCGACACATCCTCATAAAATACATGGAGAATCAACCATACATGTCTCTGTAACAATTTCCTAAATGATTGGTTTATCGATACACCAGTAGAATTAGAAAGGAAACCTACAAGAAAAAGATTAGTAAATACAACATCCGAAGAACAATCCATGAAACCAAATGGTAATTTGCTAGTTAATTATTTCTCAAAGTATCGTAATTTCTTCTCGTATAATTTCATTTGATTTTCATCTAATGAGATAAGAAAGGTGGAAGATTAGTCTGATAATTACAGATGAAAAATAACATTTGTACAATATCATAACAATTAATTCTAACCAACAAAGATATTGTAAATTTCTATAAGTACACACACACACATATATATATATATATATATATATATATATATATATATATATATATATATATATATATATATAACAAAGATAATAAATACTAGAGTAATTACTTCAATAAAAGCAAGATCAAATTGTTTCAATAAAAAAAGATCAAATGCCAGCAAGCAAGGCAGTAAAAATTAATAACTGTCACCATACTTTCCCATTAAAAATCGGAACTCGCAGTTTCTTATGGTTGAAGAGAAAATCACAATCATCAGACAGGAGTTTGCTGTAGAAAAACCAGAATTCTTTCATTTTTTTTCTTCATCCCACATCTTTCTATTTGATGATTTTTTTTTTCATTTTTGAAACAGCCAATCCAGTGGGACTGTGTGGTAGTAATCATTTAAATTTTTATACTGCCCTATTCAACAATCTTAAGATACAACAATTATCTTTTAGCATATATTGTCTTTGTTGTGATACAACGAAACAGTGTGTTTGTGGATGACAATATATATGCTCACCCCGACCGTAGGTTGAACACTCCAGTAGGAAATTTGTTAGCTACCACTAAAGCTGAAACGCAATAACTCTTCTCAAAAATTGAGCACTACCGGTAGTCGATAACGTATATATAAAAAGTATACGTAAAAATTCCTTTAAAAACGCTGATGGGATGGGGTAAGATATCCGGTTGACTTTGCATCAGTCATATTTTGATCCCAGGTAGAAGCATCTTACGTGTCAAGCCACACTGAAGTGTTGTGATACAACGAAACAGTCTGTATGTGAATGACAATATATATATATATATTTATATATAATATGATAGGCTGCGGGTAATAAGTTTTTATCAATGATGCAAAAATATTGAAAATGAATAGCCAAAGTATACATTTTTAGTTAAAAATTCAAATCATGTAAGTATTTATAATAGTAACAATGAAAATATAAACATGAGAAGAGAAAACATGCAAACAAATATTTCTTTATGAAATGTTCAATGAAAGTATACTTTTGTTATTGATACAAGATTACATCTCTTTTGCTTCTGATAATCATGGTTCGTGTTGTGGAGGTAAACCTGTATATCCCGTAGTATAAAAATGTGTAATTCCAATGTGTGTATAAGATCGGGGGAACCGGATTTAGACAGAAGTTTTATTAGCTTTGACACACTTACTCTCCTAGTTATTATTTTTTAGCAAGTTCGAGTCAAGGTTGACCCAAGCATTAGTCTGAACAATATTTTTCATATTTTTTCTTTTATTTTTTGCACATTATCGTGATAATTTTCTTCACATTTCCCTATATCCATTTTTTTTCATTCACCATCTGCAACAACAACCGTGACCTTTGCCAATCCATCATTCTTCCTCCTAAGTTGTCTCAAGAAACCATGGAGGAAGACTCCATAAACAGCCAAAAAGATGTATTCGAAAACGACCTTGGAGCCCTCCTCATGAAACCGGAAGAGACGGTAGCTGGACCCTCCCCATCAACATCAGAATGGCCATCGCCACAGGCCTCTTAAATGAACAAGGAATCCTCGTCCTGACCAGTTCCATTCCACCAGGACAAAGAAAACCTGCCGGTCCAGCAACGCCAGTCTCCTGGTCCATTAAAAAGAAAACACCGCAACAATATGAAAAGAACAGAATCGGGAAGTATGCTCCCTTCTTCAAAGAAACAGAGATACTTCCCATTCCAGAATTGGTGTCTGAAGTCGAACCAAAGACTCTGTCCTACATCATAACATTTAAGGACCAGGAAATTGGCTGGAATAAGACGGGAAACCTTCGAGTTCTGAAAATCCTCAGGCATCCCATGCCGGTACTTTTGCTAGCGAAGTTTCGCTACTTGGGATGTCCTGCTTCCTTCGGAGGAGCTGGCTGTGAAGCTGACAGGAATGAATGTCTCAACAAAACACTTCCGGCTTCAGCTTGAATAAGAAAGTACCAGGCGAATAGAAGTGACCGTGTGTAACGTCCCGGTGAAACTGAATGGGGACGTCCTCGCTGCCTACATGAGCACATATGGCAGCGTCGATGAGGTGACGGTTCCCTCGGTAGATGGAACGGTACACGATGACTTCGTCCTGAACATCTGCCTTAATAGGGAAGGCTTCCAGGCCATCCCGAACATACTAACCTATAGGGAACAGCAGATGATGGTGGTTGTGGAGGACAGGAGGTCAGACTGCTGGTCCTGCAAACAACTAGATCATTTATCAAGAACCTGCCCATAGAAGTCGACCATCAACAGCTACAACAACATCAACAATAACAACGTCAACAACAGTAACCTAGGAAAAACCACCTGCCCAACCACCAATCCTGTCCCCGAACCTGGGGACCACCCAAACAAACCCGAAGAAGAGGGGACTGAGGTGACCAGAAAGGGAAAAAAACCGATCCACAAAACAGAACCAGCAATAGAAGCAACAGCAAAAGCAACAACAGAAACAACAACCCAAAAAACAGCAGTGACAACACCAGAACCAACTGAACCAGCAACATCTGTTCAACCTCCATCTCAACCTCCATCAACTGTTTAAAAATCAGGAAAAAAGAAAATATAAGAAAAACACAGCGGGAAAACAGGAAATGGACACATCTTCAAATATAAAGAGGCGGAGGGGCATTGGGGAAATCAAAGCTAAAAAAATTTACCCCCAGCTCAACACCCCTACAAAACAGGAAACTCATCAGTCATCACCAAAGGTGACGCAACTGCTGCACAATCTCCACGACAACAACCGACACCTCAACCACTCCATCTGAAAAATCCCCACAAAACAACCCCAAAAAACCTTTCTTCAACCCCACCAACAGCCTCCTCAGCATGAAATTTCCTTCTCCCGACTCTCCCCTCTCTCTCACCTCCCAGGCTGTTCTCCGGTTCCAGGTCATTAAATAGACTCCCCACCAACAGCCGAGATCATCCACAAGATCATCCACATTCACAGCCCTCCAAAGCCCGACAAAGGGCAAAATCTGTGTCAGCTGAAGAAGACAGTCAAGAACTTTTAGGGGTGCTCTGTGGAAACTGAAAAACTTCCTGCGGACTTTTAACTCCGCAGAGCACTCAAGACACCCCTTGATTTAAAAAAATACATTTCAACAAATATTTCAAACTGATATCTGTTCAGGAGTGCCCCTAAAGTTGAAGTACCCTTTAGATGTTGGAGGTGTGTCCAGGAATGGCCGAACCATCACTGAGCTCGGCACTGAGATATACCGTCGGCATCCTCACCCCAAGGATTTCCGTACCGTAGTCGACAGTAAAGTAAGTGGGTTTGATGGCTCTAAACCTGGCCACTTTGAATGCAGGTGGACTGAAGGATCCAAGTAAATGTGTGCACTTGCTTGGTGAACTCTCGTACATCAGTGTAGATGTTGCTGAAATGCAAGAGACTATGTCGTCCTTTAAGCATATGGCAGCCGTAGTAGCGTTGAGGTTTCTTTGCTAATCGGACGCAGCCTTAATACTGATGTAAATCTTGTTCTTACAGATGATGGGGAGGGGGCAGCTAGTTGTGGACGATTTGCCGTTAAAAGCTTCGAGTTCTGGATTTATGCACCCAGTATCGCTGCAGAGAAGGTTTCCTTTTTCCGCGGTTAGCACCGTTCCTCGGTGATCCGAAACGGATAGTTTTAGTGAGTGATTTGAATGCGATACTTGACCCCAAGATAGACAGGGTTGTGAGGGGAGCTAGAGGGTCCGGAAGGTGTGAAAGCAGCCTGATCGACTTGGTCAACAGGTTTCGTCTGGATCACCCAGGGAGGGAGATGTGGACATGACTAGATACGAGGATCATTAAATAAGTTTCCAGACCTTTTTCGCATGGGCACTTTTATTGATTGTGCTCATATGAAAGTCTAATCCCCTTCGAAGTAATCTCCTCCAACTGCAATACACTTGTACCGTTCCAACAACTTCTGGAAGGCCCCATAGAAGTCCTCTTATGTAAGCGTGTCAATGACCTTCGTCACAGCCCCTTTCATCGCTTCAATTATCTCATAACGACAGCCTCTGAGCTTAGGGAATAAGCAAAAGTCACAGATAGCAAGGTCTGGACTATAGTGAGGATGAGGAACTGTCTTGATGCCCATCTTGGTCAAATAGTCTCTGACAAGAATAGAATTGAGGACTGTTGCATTGTCCTGGTAGAAATGTCACAAATCCGATTTGAAGAGTGCTGGCCTCTTCTGATGGAATCTCTTCCTGAACTCCCTTAAAACCTGAACATAGTAACCCTAACCCTAACTTTGGCCAATCAGCTCTGGTGTATTGACTCCCTTACTCCTCCCACAACTCTCATCATCCCACACAGACTCCCTGCCTTCCTTGAATCTCTTGTGCCGCTCAAAAACTGATGCTCGATTCATGCAAGATGGTTCAAAAGCAGTCTGAAGCATTCCATACATTTCAGTGGCATTTTTTCCAAGTTTAAAACAGAATTTTATTGCATATCGTTCTTCTAAAGTGTCAGATTACATTTTTGAAATTCATCAGCTGTGATAATCAGGTTTTAGTAGGGTGTATTCCAATTGCTGCTGTAGCTGTTGATTTGAACCTGAAATCCTAAAAATTGGTCCGTCATCTCATAAGATGTATAGCAATAACATACTGAATTTTGAATTTTAAATGCCAGTACAAAAAGTCTGGAAACTTATTGAATGCCCCACTTAGTGCGCCCTCTGTCAAAGGCAAAATATTTACAAGGTAAGCGTACCTGGGCGGTAGAAAGAGGGGATTCTCTAGCTGTAGTTTTAGCTCGATGGGACTGTGAGCACGAGGTTAGCGAGCATTACAAGAGATACGTAGTTAGATCTAGGTTAAAAAGAGTTCCCAACAAAGCCATGAAATGCAACTCGTTCACGCGTGAGGAAAAAGTACGAAGGTTGCCCTTTCGGTACATCGAATCGGTCAAGACCCCGGACGGGCACGTACTCTGATTGAATCTTGAGATGCGCGTGGCCTTTCGGACACCCCTCCGTGATCACTTTGCTTGCGGTCCTGAACCCTCAGTATAGGAGTTTCGATGCTATTTAGCCGACTTCCCAGGCATTCGGGAAGCGGAAGCGGCTTGCTGTGAAGGTTTGGTTAATAAATGCGAAGTCTGAGATGCGTTGAAGCAGTTCGGCCGCAACAAATCTCCAATAATAGATAGTTTACCCTACAAAATGTACTCGAGGCTACCGCAAATGTTTGTGCCTATTCTGACGGATATGTTCTACCATTGGTTCGCCCAGGGATCTATCCCTGGCAGCGTTACCAAGGGCGTGATCACATTGCTGAAGAAAGAAGGCAGGCATGTTTGGGAGGTTTTAGATGACTACAGGCCCATAACTCTGCTAAACACAGAGTGAAAGATTTTGGCTCGGGTCTTAGCTAACTGTGTGCAGCTTGTCATTAGCGAACGGATCGGACCAGAGCAGAACTACGCTGTGAAGGGAAGATTGATCCAAGACAACTTGCACTTGGTGCGTGAGGTCCTAGAGGGATTAAAAGACGGCACCGAAGCTGCGCTGATCAATTTAGATCAGTTCAAGGCCTTCGATTCTTGGCAACAGTTTTGGAAACCGCCGGATTCCAACTGGAGTTCTACAAATAGGCTTTGGAGCCTCTGCTTCGTAGACTTAGAGATGGGAAAGCAAGTCCGGCCCAGCGCAGTATCCCTTTTCCTGGCTCTCTTACGGTAAAGGTATCCGCGTACGCTGATGATATCACTGTCTTTGTGTCCCACCGTCTAGACATAAAGGCTGTGAATAAGACGATTGCAAGGTATGAGCAGATTGCAGGAAGCAAGATAAATTTTGATAAGAGCGAAGGTTTCCGGCTAGGTGCCTGGAAGGATGGCGTTCCCCTGCCAGGGCCTTTCTGCTGGAGAGACGGACCCATCCGCATCCTGAGGGTGTAGTTCGGGCTTGGCCTCCAATTGGAACGAAATCGGTCGGAGGTACAGGCTAAGGTAGAGGCCCAGGTGACTACCTGACTTTGTAGGCAGTTATCCTTAAAGGGCAGAGTGGAGATGTGCGCCGTATATGATCCTTTACCGTTTGTCTGTACTTCCTATGCCTAAGAATCATGGGCTGGCACAACAATCCCTCTCCAAACTACTTAGGGGTGGCGAAGGCCGATGGTCCGTAGATAGGTCTTTTGTCAACGTCCGTGTAATGGGGGTGTAGGTATGTTTGATCTGTAGAACTACTGTGTTCGCTGAAAGACTGGTTTACTTGGGCCGATCCTTGTCGAAAGACATGGTGTGGAGACGAAAGACAAGCGATACTTTTCCTCGCCACAAGTCAGACCCCGAGGCTGAAGGTCAACGTAGGTTGAAGGACGAAGCACTGTTTGTCCGCGAACGCCGTAAGGCCCTCCACAACCTACCTGGGCCCAGTGACCTTTCTCGGTTTCGAAAGGAGCTGTATCGGGATCTAGAGGTAGGCTCTACTTTGCATCCTCTCTTGAATCGTATCGGTTGGTCGATGGAGGAATTTCTCTTGCATTGGAATTGGGCGCCAAGTTCATGATTCTTGAACAACTCCGAGTTCTCGCTCATCTGACAGGTTTCTCAGAACGCCTTGACCCTTTTCGGCTTATATTATAAAGCGGGCCTGGCAGACATGCCCGATTGTTCTACGACTGTAGCTAAGAAGAAACGGCTGAGCACACTTTCTACTACTGCGAGCGAGTTCGTCCGTTTTGGAATCACGTCGGAGAATAGATGGTCCGCATCGAACCCGAGCAGCTCGTGCTGCTCCACGTTGGTTGCGTCGTAGACAACGTTTTACCTCAGTTTCAAGGTGAGAAGCGTATGGTGTTTCTCGCGATCCAAGCCGTAGCTAAAATGGTGATTTGGACGAAGCAAAAGAAAGGATTGTATGCTTGTGAAAACTTTTTGTAATCTGATTTTGTTCTTTAGGCATCAGCTTAGCGTAAAAATTAGATCCAATAAAAAACACTTGGACCTCATAATATTCGACAAAAGGTGGATGCATACAGTGAGTCTGGTCGTAAGGGGCAATGTAGGAGTCATTCTTCCCTCCTCTTCCTCCGCATAGCAACTACGGACAGGGTCATTCAGAACCCCTCTGTTAGTAAGATTGCTTGTCTCCCTAATTCCCTAGTTAGCAGTATGTTGTGAGTCATTATTCCTGTTATCTAGTGGTTAGCCTCCAAGATCTCCTCTCCATTCTTTGTTGTTCCTCAAATGGCGATCCGGCCCCATTTTTCTGAAGATCTTGAGATCATAATTATATTCTCATTTCTGCAAACCATATAAATTTCTCTCACCGTGTCCTGCCCTACGTTTCTTTTATCCCATTAGCCCAGTTTTCTTTTCCCACTGGGGAAGATCCGGCTTGTTTTCGCTCCCCTCGGAGACCGGAAAACAGTCGGCCTCCATTTTATAGACGGAGCATAGGAGGGTAACCAAATGGGTTTTGCTTTTGTTCTATTAATCTTTTTCTTTCGAGGTTTTACTTCCATCCTCATCGTTTTTTCATATATATATATATATATTTATATATCATATTTTGTAAATAAAATTCACGCATTTTCCATCCGGGTTTTTTAAGTAGGGTGTTTTTCATAGAGTAAATGCGGCATTTTGGTGGTTGCAGCGTGCCTGGCGAAGGATGAATGCATTATTGTATTGTATTAATATCTCAGCGAATGTGGCTAGTTAGGGACCCTTAGTTTCATAGTCTTGGGGCCTTGTGCTCCCCAAAGTTTACAAACTTGTACATATTTTGAAAATAAATGGAACCGGATTTATACGGACACCGTTTATCGTAGACAACCTGACTGCTGTTCTGTGTTTGATTTATTACCACCAAGAAAACTACTTCTTATTTTCTCGTTTAACGAAATACACGTTATAACAGTTTGTGAGTTGAGTTTTCATCAACAAAGATTCCAGCCGAAATATTGTCTGAACTATCAGGTGAAGAAATTCTCACGTATTTATAAGTTTTTGAAGACAGAAAGTGGATCAACTCAGGGTTTTGTATTTTAGGCGGTAATCGAAGTAACCTCCCATTAGTAATCTTTAGACCAATCGATGTTTGGGCTGATTGTCGTGTTTTCTCGCTGTTTGATCCTTAAATTTGTTTAGAATTTACAACTAAATGTAGGCCCTGTCTTTCTGTCTCCCTCTCTCTTCCTCTCTCTCTCTCTCTTTCTCTCTGTCTATCTCTCTCTCTCTATATATATATATATATATATGAGCGTGTATATATATATATATATATATATAAACCTGTAATTAAAAATATAAAATGAATAATATATTTTTTGATAACGGATAAAATTGTCTCTATGTAAGAACAAAACAGATAAAAGGGTATTTTTGAATATATTTCACTTTAAAACTGACGTTAGTTTCAACTATAATTCAACACAAGTCACATTGACGTCCGACGTAATTTTCATGGGATATTCGTATAAGAATGAGTTTCAAAGTCCATACCAGAATTTATAAATTGCGCGTTTTTTAACGAAGAAAAAAGGATGAATTGAAGAATAAAATAAATAAAATGAAAATAAAATAAAAGGGTAAATAGGATTAAGGAAATGTAAGTTAATTGTCGGGGTAGATAGCAAAAAAGGTATTTATTCACATGTTTGCATTTTGCGACCACCTCAGACTTTTTGTTCAATAGTTTGTCAAGATAGGGAAACATCACTTTTCTATTTGTCGAATTTTGAGAAAAGCCCAGCTGGCTTTGTGTTTTTACAAAAAAAAAAAAAAAAAAGAATGAAAGAAAATCTACCCATTAATAATCTTTAAATCTTCATTTAATACAAAAGTCTTTGTATTTGGTTTAGGGATACATTTACTTTCAAATTTTCAAATTTTATATTGTGAACTAAATAAAGAAATTAGAAGGATGCGTTTAACATTACTAATACTAGGAACTGGCAGATTAAAATGTTTAGCTACCGTGAAATTACGTTAGGCTATTTGTTTAATGGCGTATCAACCCTTGACGGTTGTTTAATGCCAAATCCTGTTTATATATATATTATGATTTTAAGTGAATTGTTTGTTGGTAACATTATTTTTGAGCGGTAGGTTTTAAATGCAGACAGTTAAATGATTTCTAGTAAAAATAATTGATTAAACAGTTCTATTTGATTCATACTTGGGAACCTAACAGGTACACCTATTCCGGGTAAGTAGAGCTGGTAGTAAAGTAAAGTAAAGTTAGCGACCATAGTCGAGGGTGACCCGAAGGCTCCCTTTTCGATAGCTACTAC
>OY757906.1:67155694-67175694 GCA_963585895.1 Sepioteuthis lessoniana | reverse complement strand
ATGTACCATACCTACGGCGGAGCTGCACCAACAATACAATATTCTGCTCTGTATATTGAAAAATTTCATGATCTTACGATGCCTCTTTGTTTGTAAAGGTCGAAAGTAATCATTAATATTGTTTGGAGCTGCTGACCGAACGCAACAAATTTCATCGTTACATTGGGTCGTTTTCCACAACAAATGAACCTCGTTCCCAGCTGTGTTAATCACGAGTAGGTGCGAGAAACGTCTCTCGAATGATTTGGGGAATTTTTGACTGAAAGAAGTATTTGGATACCATAGTTTTGTTATTAATAAGATTTATTTGTAAATGTTTCAACATTCTACAGTTTAGCTTTTTTTGTCACTGTGTCTAATAATGTGCCCTTAAAATCAAGGTCTTTTGAGGAAACCGAAAACGTTGTTAATACTGATATAGAACATGTAAACTAGAGTACTACTAGTACTACTTAATCTACCCTAGTCGGCTGATACGGAAACAAACCATATATATATATATATATATATAATTGTTTGTGTTTTATCATTTTAATCAAGTAAAATCTATACATTTAATTCAGATATTATATACAAGACTTCAGTTTTCTGTTTAGCATAGATAACTTTCCTTTTGAGCCAGCAATGTTTTTCTTAAGGACATGGGGCACATTTTCAAAACTAATGCCAAAATAAAATTGCGACCTTGATTATGTAAAGTACTATATATTGTTACAAACCGGCTTTCACTGGGACTGCGAAATCAGGCACGTAACGAGAATAATAAGAAAATATATATAAAATTGCGAGAATGTCCCAAGGTTCGATAAAAAGAAAGGGTGAACTATGGGAAGGGAATTTCTCCAATCGAAGACTCTCAGTAAATCACAGCAGAATAAGCGACAAGTACTCACAAAACCAAGATAACACAATTTGAAGATTTAACAGCAAAATTTATTATAACATTAACAACTCAATTAGGGAAAAATAAGAATAAAAAAAAAAGGCTTTAAGAACAAAAGGGGATGGAAAACTAACGTTACTATGTATATATGAAGTTCGAGACGAATCTCAACTCAAACAGATTTGCAAGGTAGGCACATTGAAGCAAAAGAAATACGGAACTCACTGAGGGTTTAGGACTTGTTAATAATCTTTTTTCTTTCGTTCTTTTTCTCTTTCGTTCTTTTTTTCTTTCTTTTTTCTTGAAGAAGCTTGCCACGAGGAGTTAGGTTTCTGCTGTCTTTTTCTTAGTCACATTTCGGATGTATTGAAACAGAGCTCTTGGATGGGTGCTGACACCTCGAAATCAAGACCGCTACTACTATAGTCACTTTGCCAGTCAAAAACCAGAAGGGTCTCTTCCCTGACTCTTAGAGCCGAACACGTGGTTGATAAGGTCACTCCAAGAGTTCAAGGTTAGCTGAGATGGGTAAATAGTGGAAAGGGGTTGATTTGCAATTCCATTTTTTGTCGTCGTCTTTTTTTCTTTTCTCTTCCTCCTTTAGCCCCGTGAGCCACCGAGCAAATCATGCGTGATTAGAAAGGGTACGTTTGGCGCCTCTCCTTCCCAATTTTATTCTTCGTCTCGGAATAATAAGTGCAAATAAAACACACTTTGTAATGTACATAAAAAATATATTTCTCCTTTTTTCTTCCCCACATAACAATATATATATATATATATAATACCGATCATAAATCAATAATCTTACATTCTTTAAATAATTTTTCTTTAATAAATTGGTATCAGGATTATATTATTTTTAATATGATAACATCAAAATGGATATAATTAGACATTGTTATTACCTAGAAACTTAATAAGAAAGAAGCTCTATGATTAAGAAACTTTACATCTAAGAAAAAGTTTTGGTTTGAAAATGTACTTTCTAAAAAGAATTTTTGGTGTAATTATTTAGGGACTGCTACATATTTAATTTCAGAGTCTAAATTGTGTAGAGTTTGGTAATAGATAATACCTAATAATATCTATTTTGATTTTTATAAAGTTCTACAGGAAAAATAAAACCCTGATATCTTTGGATTAGAGAAAAATTAACGTTTATAGTAATTAACAAAATGTCTGTCTCTCCGTACGCACTACTAATACTCTACTGTTTGGCCTGATTTTAATCAAACCTATAGTAATTTTACTTATGCATTGAAAGATTTTAAACTATTCGAGGAGGCTCGGCTCAGACTGATTTTTAGGTAGGAATTTTCTTTAATACTGTCTTAATGTTTTCCTTGTAAAATATTGTCTCTATTAATCTGAGGCATATAGCTCTCTCTACTAATGTTGTAAAGTGCCGAATTAAGAGGGAATCCAGTTCATTTCAACGGTCCCCAGCCTAAAAAAATTCTAGGAAATCCAATTTCTCAAAGAAAAAAAATCACCTGTATGAATCGGAAAATGATAACATTAAATATCTATTATGAATATTTATTAAGTTTTCAAATTTTCAAGTATCTGAGATTTCTGAATTCACACAAACCCCTCATACATACGCTACACACAGTCTATATAAGAGTAAAGTCGTAGTAAATAAAGGACAAAAACAAATAAAACGTCTTTTAATTCGAATAATCCTTTTATTTCAAATAGTGACTAATTCATTACTCGTATGGAATATTGGTTTGTACTGCTAATACCATATAAAATGTATGAAGTAAAAACTAAGCAACTGAAAAATATTTCACTCCTGTAAAAGTCATTCCACCTTAAGAGCTTTGATTTAGCGGGAAAAAAATAGCCAAACTTTATTAGGTTTGAATTTTTTTTCTGAATTCAACTATCATTATATCTTAGAACCTGGGTAGCCGGTATCTATACCGCTACCTCAAAGTACACGTACCTGGGTGGCGTGAATTTGTTATCGGAGGTGTGTGGCATAAGAAAATGGACGCAATGACTCGAGTTAGCATCATTAACAAGGCTTCATTTCACTTAGTGGTAATACTTCTGGCAAATCCATGCAACCATCTCTCCCCAGCTATTGATAATGAGTGAAAAGCTCAGTATACCCCAATGGTAGACTTTTTAGCCTTAATACAACAATCGGTGTCGTAGGAAAACAATTGAAACTAACTAAAATCCATATAAAACTGATATAGTGTTGCATTCCACACGTCATGGGGGCATTGGGTAAATACATACATCGCTATTGCTTAGTTTGTTAAACAATAGATTAAAAAATTTTACATTTTTCTCTATTTTTCACCCAGGAGCCCAGAGTATGAGAATGGTGGGCAAGGACAAGGCTACCCAGGTCTCTAAGGACTAATTTCGTTGATGCACATTTAATTTCATGGTTAATTAAACATGGCATTTAATTATAACAAAGAAATTAGATCTCTACTTCTGTCGAATAAAAAAAATTCTTTTTACTTTTTACTGTTTGCATATATATTAAACATTTTTCTTAATCACTCATAGAGAAATAGAATCTTGAAATATTTTTTATGGATGTTCAGAACAGTTAACCTAATTTGAAAAATGTTCAATAATCAGCGAAATTCTAATGAAATCCTTTTAATAATTCCATCTGTAATACGATACACAATATATATATAGTTTCCTATATTCATAAATAAAGATTGCTCAACATTAAAGATAAAGCCAATATATCTAAGTTTTTATAATATAGACACAGTCAACAGCGATGTTGGGTCAACGCAGTGTACTCCGACTGAATCATTTTTAATCAATTTGAACATTAACAATTACTAGCACTCCGAGTCAGATTGGACTGAAGAGTAATGGCAATGAATAGTTAACTTAACCCTCTCGATCAAATACGAATCAAGTTTTTATGTTGGATCTGAAGAAGTCCTGTTAAATTTTTATTTTGGAGTTGTTGATTCATATCAATGATCTTAGCAGGACGGAAATACATTCTATAATCCTAATTTGACCGAAATGTGTTGTTGTTTTTTTAAATATATATATATATATATATATATATAGAGAGAGAGAGAGAGAGAGTTGGTTATTCTATTCAAGATTGAAGCTAGCACTCACAAAAGATACAGAGATGTGACCTTATCGAAAGACAAGTTACTCTAGCCAAAGATAACATTAAACATCTCAATGTCTATAGCTGAAGAAGCTTATTAACAAGTGTAAAACTTAATTCCTCTCTTATCTTGAAGAAAATATGTCAAGAAAAGAAGCTCCTCCTATATATATATATATAAATATATACAGTGCAATTTGACTTGGGAAGTCGTCATTATAAATTTCTTTCGGCGGAGAATATTACTATACTCTCCGTCTCGTCTGATGACTTTTTATACGCTTTTCTCGAAGTTGCAGAACAGCAAATGTGGAATTACAGTTCGTATTCAGAAAATAAAATAATGGATAAAGATAAAAAGTAAAAAGTGAAAATAAAAATAAGATTAAAAATGGAAATAAAAATACAAATTATTTAAATTCACAGGCGAGAGTACAGGGGGTCAAAATGTTAGGTGCGAGAAGCATCAAGAAACAGGAGTGGAGTTTATCTGTAAGTCAACCCATCCTTAGTCAACCCGAGCTTAGTCTGTTTGTAAATCACACCTGCTACAAGCAGGTGTGATTTACAAACAGACTAAGCTCGTATAACTAATGGGTATCCCATATATATTTTACATTTACTCCTAATATGTCTGTTAATCATCCCAGTTGTTGTCATCCTAAATATTCCTCTTACTTTAATTAGGACCAAGAGAGTTAAATAAGATAAAGACAAAGAATTTTTTCATAGTTCTGCAACTTCGAGAAAAGCATGTAAAAAGTCATTTGACGAGACGGAGAGTATAGTAATATTCTCCGCCGAAATAAATTTATAATAATGAATATCATTATTATAAACTTATTTATTTATTTATTTTCTATCGCATCTCATATATTCTATAAAAATAATCCACACCCACTGTATTTGAACGCTGACTGGATATTGTAAAAACATATATATATATATATGTGTGTGTGTGTGTGTGTGTGTATAATATATATATATATATATATATATATATATATATATATATATATATTAAATAATAGCTCTTATGGTAAGAAAAAACCCGGCAAGTGATTTGAAGTTGAAAATATACAACGAATCACTGTCAAGAGGAAAAAAATATATTGGAAAAAAAAAAAAAAGAAAACGCCAACCTTGTCATACCAACTGAAAAACATCAAAAGACATGCAATTGGTTGGTCAAAAGAAAAAAAACACCGTAGGGCTGCTAAACAACAATGCAAAAAAATGCTCAATACTAAGTAAAGCAAAATAGTAACGATAATTACTTCGTGAGTCAGGAACTAACCTACAATAGTTTCGCCTAAGCGGCTCATCAGGTTACCTAATCCCTTTATTTCCTTGTTGTTACAAGGTAGGCACAAGGCCTTAAGGTTTTGTGGGGGGAGTGGCATACATTAACTATATGTTTTAAGGGAACCTAGCTAGCCACATTCGCCGACTCATTCAACTACAATATATATAACCATTCATCCATCACCGTGTGTGCAGCAACCACCAAAATACCACATTTGCTCTATGAAAAAGACGTACTTAAAACCCCGAATGTTATGTATGATTTTATTTACAATTCATGATTTATTTACAATGAATGTCATATGATGACATTGGGAGAAAAACCCAAAATACAATAAAACGAAAAAACGAAACCAAGGAAAAGATTTTCTCCCGTTTGGTTGCCCTTCCATCCCCCCGTCTACGAAATGGAAGCTGACTGTTTTCCAGTGTCCTAAAACACCGGAAACAAGCCGGACCTACCCAAGGTGGGAGAGGGATCCTAGCCAAATGGGGCAAAAAACAGTACAGGGTTGGGTGCGGTGTGGGCAGTTAAATGACAGAGAATATGAATTATATACATGTGAAATTTCAAGATCTTCAGCAAAAAGCGGGCTGGTGTGAGGGTTGAAGTACAAAAATAATGGGGATGGGGAAGATCTTGGACACTAGCCACTAGATGACGGGGACGATGACTCACAACATACTGCTAACTAGGCTTCAAGAGGAGAAAAATGCTTTTACCTACTTACCCGGGGTGGGGTACCGAAGGACCCGTACCGTAGACGCCGTGAACAGGCAGAGGAAGGAAGGATGGCTCCAACATTGCCCCCTTTCTTACGACCTGACTCGCTGCATTCACCCACCTTTTGTCGAATGTTATGCGATCCAAGCATTTTCTATCGCATCTGATTTTGACCCTAAGCTGATGCCTAAAATACAAAACCAGATCACGAGGAGAAAATTTTGTATCGTCATACAATCCCTTCTTTCGCGTCGTCCAAATCACCATTCGAGCTGCAGCTAGGATCGCGAGGAACACCACACGCTTCTCACCCAGAAACGGAGGAAGAACGTTGTCCAGAAATAGTTCATGTTAGGATTGGGGCGGTTGTGAAGGTTGTTGTTTGGGGGGTGCTTGTTTTGAAATACAGAATTGAGGAGGAGATGGTGGAGGAAGTGGTGGAGGAGGAAATGGAAAAAGTGGAGGGAGAGGTGAAAGTGGGAGTGGTAGCTACAGTTGAACTGGCTGTGGGGGAGGGTTGACTTTGAGGAGACCTATAGGAGGGGCCTTCCAAGGGATCATTGGGATGAGATGGCCCAGAGCACATCTTTTTGGAGGCCCCTTCTCCACTGTCTCTCCTCCTCTTCAAATTTACCGAGGTGTCCATAGGTATTACTTGTGTAGTGGTTCTAGTTTTTGCCTTCTTTCTGGCCACAGTTTTAGTAACTGATGAAGCTGAAGTTGTTGCTGAAGTTGATGATGCTTTGTCGTAATATTGTTTGCCGCCACTTTGGCAGCCTGTTCCTTGGAGGGTAGCAGGACGTCCCACGTCGCAAAACTTCTGCGACAGAAGTACTGGCAGGGGACGCCTGCTTTTCTTAGGAGATCCTCAAATCCCTCCTTTTTGAGTCCCACCAGCCGTCTTGTTTTGAGGTCTGTTACGATTAGCGAGAGGATCCTGGGTTCCAATTTTTGGACGATCTCGGGGATGGGCAAAATTTCATTTCCTTTGAAATATTCGGCATATTTGTCCACCCTGTCCTTCTCATAATCCTCAGGATCCCTCTGCTGGACTTTCCATATTGACTTCACTAGGCTTGGTGTTTTTTATCTTTGTCCCGGCTCGATGGGACTTTCTGACTCAGAGGCGAGCGGCAGTGACGGCCAGTTGGACCCTATAAGGCTGATTGCTGGTGAATTTTGGGTCACCGACTCCCCTCGTTCTTCCGACTGCTTCGGGAGGATTTTATTTTTACTGATATTTTTTGCGGCTTCTTCAGTGGGGGAAGACGGGTCATGAAGGGGAGAAGAAGGAGAACCCCCCATGATTGCAAACTAGCAATCAGGTGGGTGAACGTAGAACTAGTAAGAAACCTAACTAGAATTTAAAAAAAATAAATGCTAACTATGAAAAAAGAAAAGGGGGGGGGGTAAATCTACTGTCTACTGGCCGCGAGGTTATTTGTATATGATAAGTAAATTAAAACCTTCACGACCAGGAAACTGGTGACAATAATGCCGCCCGGCAACTGGAGCTAGAGTAGGGAAGTGGGGAGCAGCTAGCATCCAGCTGCCAGACAAAAAATAAAAAATAAAATGGTAGCAGTAACTTTATAATGACCGACAGTCCAATAACAAACAGTCAAAACGACGAGTCAAAAAAAAAAAATAGCAACTAAGGCAAAAATAACTAGATATTAGACGCAAGGTATCGAAAGCAAGGTGTCAAAAAGAAAATAACAACGTGGTCCAAAGAATAAAGAAACCAAATTGCTATACTGACCAATTTGATTTCGTAGCTCATCAGGGTACCAAATCCCGACTATAGAAATATGGAAAGAAAACTATATGTATAGTAAAAAAAAAAAAAAAAAGAAAAAAATCACACTGGACAGAAAATTAGCATATCAATAAAAAAAATTATTATCGTTACTATATATATATATATATATATGCAAATTTCATTAAACATAATAGACATTTTATGCCTACATATTTTCTTTTGGATCCGTTCGAATTCCCGTATTACTTTTATCGTATTCGGGGGGAATTGATTTAGGTATTGTCCATAGTTGTATGTATCCCTAGTACTTTCTGCCATCATCAGGGGAGAATCTGTTACAAAAGTGATGTAACTTTTGTTTTAGCAAATTACTACAGTACGATAAAAGTAATACGGGAATTCGAACGGATCCAGAAGAAAATATGTAGGCATAAAATGTTTATTATATTTAATGAAATTTGCATTAACGAAGAAATGCTGCCTAAATATACACACACACACATACACACACATATATATATATATATATATGTATGTGTGTGTGTGTGTGTGTGTGTGTGTGTGTGTGTGTGTGTGTGTGTGTGTGTTTGATTAAAAAATAAAACCCATTTTATCTATATAATTTTATTAAGATCCTTTCAAATTTATTTTTTCTTTATTGTTGTTAATTTATCTTTTTGCAAGACTATAGCAATACTTTTGGATGTCTTTATGGTGGTGAGCTGCAGGATCATGTATTTTAAAATATGTGTACTTGGCCAGCAGACTTTCATTTAAGCATGTTTGATTGAATAATAAAGACACATAGTGTCAATATAATTTCATCATGATCCTTTCAAGTTTATTTCTCTTTATTGTCGTTAACTGCATATATTTTAAAATCTGTTATCACCACGATACTGACATACAAAAGTATCAATGTAATCTTGTAAAAAGAAAAATTAACTACAATAAAGAAAAAATAAACTTAAAAGGATCTTAATAAAATCATATATACAAATTATGTTATTATATAATCAAACATGCTTGAATGAAAGACCGCTGCCCAACTACACACACACACACACACATACACACAAATATATATATATATATATATGTGTGTGTGTGTGTGTGTGTGTGTGTGTGTGTGTGTGTGCAAGTTGAAACATCGTAGATAAAATTAGGAATATATGCATAGTTAAGATATCTGTGTGGCTGAGTACAAAAATAATTTGTTCCTGTAATATTTACACACATCTAAATCAGTGCATGCGAATTTGTAAGGAGAGTTGTTGAAAGATATATCTGTGTGACTGCTACTTTTCATTCAGTCAGTATTTTCAAATCTTACCATCAGCAAATACTTTTCGGATCCCATGACTGGTGAGTTAGTTCTTATTACTTACGTTTCTTTAGTAGTTGAATAGTTATGACAGTATATAATAACATAGAAGGCTATATATATATATATATATATATATATATATATATATATATATATATATATATATATATATATATATATAACATCAGATGAGAACAATCAATCTTTTTAAAAAAACATTTGATGAATCAAAACGCTCAAATGCTGGCCAAGAAGTATAAACTAAAAAGGTTTACTCCATGAAAAATTGTTTCATGTTTTTCTTTAATAGGAAAAAAATGTTAGATGAAACAATAAAGTTCCATCTCATTGTATTCAACTCGTTCCGATGTGTAGAGTTTCATGTTTGACCACATCTTCAAACGGGGTCCGGAGTAAAGTGGATTGACACTCATATTTAAGAGGAACACACACACACACACACACACACACACACACACACACACACACACACACACACACACACACACACACACACATATATATATATATATATATATATATATATATATATATATATATATAATTGGGGTATTCAGAAACTAATTAGGGTTTACCAGAGATCATATAAGTTAAATTCATTTGAATCTTGCCTTAAAAAATGTAATCACCTTCATTTTTAATGAATCTTATCTTTTGTTGGTTTTGTTGGTCCGTAGTTTTCGAAAATGAAGTTGATTACATCTTTTTATGATTGTATTTTAAATAGATTTTCCTACATTAGTTTTTTTTTCTCTGGTAAAACGTAATTATTTTTGGAATACACTTATATATATATATATATATATATATATATATATATATTTATATTTATGTGTGTGTGTGTGTGTGTGTGTGTATAATTCTCATGTTTTATGAATCGTAACCAGCCAAATATGGTACATAATTGCGAGATTTTTATTAGTGAATGAGACAATTTCCTCTACAATGTATAGCTTAGTGATAATCTTGTGGCGTGTTCACGCTGAAAGTAATTTTTATAGTACAAATTCTCAGTATAGCAGAGATAACTATGATTTGCTAATTGAGTTAAATGATTTTAACACTCATATCATAAAATATCCTAAATAAATGCATCACTATCGTATGAATATACATACTTATGTAACCATAAGCAAACTAAATGGCACATCATAGCGAGATCTTTATTAGAGCAATACACTAAAAATGCTCAAATGAAGTAATTTCCAGTTCACTTCGCAAAAAAAAAGACAACTTTTTGCGTGCGTGCATGTGCATGAGCATATATGGGGTCAGACATAGATATACAAGACTTTTCAGAAGGGCTTTGTTTATTAAGTTACTTTTGCAAACAATTTATTGGTGTAATCCTGTCTATTCATGCGGGTCATGCCAAGCTTTATTAGCTAAATCAGAGCTTAGAAAACAACTACAAACCCGTAGTTGAAATAATTGCACATTTTCTATCTCTGCCATTAGTTGATGTTCGCTCTAGAAGGAAAAATAGGATTTCAAATGCTGATTTTCAGAGATGTTTCGTACATTCCACACATCATAATTTTCCTTCACCCATTATTTTCTTAATTAGTTAGTCTCAATTTTTAATTTTGTAAATATAACAGAAAATATCTTTATACATCCGAGTTGCTACCCAAAATTTAGAGAACATATGGACACGCATAATAAATTAATTCACCTAAATACTAGTTTCTACCGATTTCTTCGAAGTCAGAGTGACAAAAGTCTGTTGAATATTCGGTCCATGCGTCTAGTTCAAGACCTCTGAAAATTTAACTATATTCTCGTTATGTTGTTGGTCGATCGTAGCCCAGGGCAACTCGAAGGCTGCCTTTTCAAAACTTATCATACTGAGATGTAAGGGGAGGGAGCTATTCCTTTCCCTGTATGCCTACTTACTTTTGATCCGTACCTTATAATGCTGAGTGTTAAGTAAGGAGGCATCAAGTACCATTTTTGAGTCTTTAGTATAACTAGACCTGAGACTGAACCCTGATCTCCGGGACCATGGGCGAACCATTATGACAATCGGCCGTTAAATTGTAAAAAATAAAATTATGTGTTATGAACACTGTAGAAAAATACTCAATACTTGTTTTCGAGTATTTTATACAACTTCACTTTTTGAAAATACCAACAAATTAATTATGGTTCAATTCGAAATGGTGTTAAATGAAGAGGATGTTAACATTTATCTATGTGGAGAAAAGTATTTTTTATATAAATTTACAATAACTGATTCTTCGTTTTAAACCACTTCTATTTTAAGAACTGTTACATAGAGGTGCCTTATTATAGGAAAGTAGAGGAACTCGTGTTCGCACAACACACACACACACACACATGTACACACACATTCATGTGCATATATATATATATATATATATATATATATATATATATATATATATATATATATATATATGCTTTTGCTTGCTATCACTCACAACACTTACATATGTGCATATAAATGTGTGTGTGTGTCTGTTTCTGTGTGTCTGTGTGGGGGAAAATATAAATTGGTGGAAGAAGAAAGAAAACTGGAAAAAAAAAGTAAAGAACGAAAGAGAGAGAAATGTATGTCTGTACATATGATATTGAAGGCATTCAATAAAAATTTTTTTCTTTTAACAATAGTAGCTTTCTTCAATTATCTTAACAGAATAATCTACTCCAACAATTTATAACGTTGACGCATTATAAAACAAAATCTTTATTGTCAGTTAACCGGACATAATTCTTGTGTGAAGATGGAATTTCTTTTTTCGTCGTTTATGTTCTTGAAACTTAAAAAACAAGTCAAGACTTTCCAAGTGTATTTTCCTCTCCTACCAATAAAACAATATTTTTTATTTAGCTTGATCTTCAAAGAGTTAATATTCATTGGTTTATCTTTCGTCTTATTAGAATTGTTTTTTAACGAAAAGCTCAGAATGTGCTATATTTCACTGTTAACTAACTACTTAGTTATTTTTTATCACTTCAACTTAATTACTTTGACTTTTTCACTTTATCAATTGCCATCTTAATACATAACGTTTCTACGATTTGTATTGGAACTCAGATTTGTTTGTGCCCCAGCTAACAAAAGAAACAAGCTGTTTCTTTTCTCAGTAAGATTTTTAAGACTGTTTATCCCGCACAAAGATGAGTGGCTGATTTTTGCATTTATATATGTTTTCTTCACAACATGAGGCTGCGCAATATAAAGGTTATCCTGTTTTCAACTGCTTGGAATTGATATCCGTTTGAGCACTGTGCATCGTTTGATTTAATTAGGTACACAACTTACGTTTTTCAACACTAGCAAAAATAACTTACTAACTCAAGCGTGCTTTAAAAAATTTCTCTTTTTTTAGCTGTTTCATTATCATAAACTAAGAGAAAGAAAAATGAAGGAATAATAATTATAATAATCTCGGCCAGACGACCAGACCTTATAAAAATCAACAAGAAAAAGAGAACTTGTCGAATTGTGGACTCAGCTGTCCCGGCTGACCATAGAGTAAAATTGAAAGAAAATGAAAAGAAAGATAAGTACCTTGACCTGGCTAGAGAATTGAAAAAAACTATGGAACCTAAAAGTAACAGTGATGCCAATTGTAATTGGTAATTGGTGCTCTCGATACAGTCACCAAAAGATTGATACAGGGACTGGAGGACTTGGAGGTAGGAGGACGAGTGGTGACTATCCAAACAACTGGATTATTAAGATCGGTCAGAATACTGAGAAGAGTCCTAGAGACTTGAGGAGTCTTGCTGTCACTCAAACTCCAGTGGAAAACCATTAGCTAACGTTGGAGTAAAAAACTCTCAAAAGAGTAAAATAATAATAATTAACAAAAAACTCTCATTTTTAAGCTAATTCCATAAAAGTTAAATTTTTGATTTTTCGCGTAATGCTATATTTTAATAATCAAATTAAAATGAAAAGCGGGTGTAAAGTTTTTATTTTTGTCAAAAAAATTAACAAAAAACAGCAAAAAACATTAACAAATGATTTCGAATCAAAATTATTCCGGCGAACGTGAGGAATGTTTAAGTTTAATGTTTTAAAAAGATGATCTTGAAAACACTTCCCCATTCCAAAACGTGCCTCAAACAATAAAACCGATTTTGAATTAAGAATATTGAATCGAATATATTGAAATATTATCTGATTTCAGTTAAGAAGTACAATTGTTCTCCAAGATCTCAAATCCTATCTTTTGAGAGGAATTTTAAATTTAGAAAAAAATTAAAGTGAAAGTTACTCTGCGCAAAGTCTGATGAGTATGGAGGGTGCTGCACTTGCACGATCTAATGTTTTGCCAAAAAATATTTCGTTCATAAATATAAAAACAGGTTTTATTCTATTTTTAGATTGTCACAGATTATGTTTTAACTTTGTCTTGACGTCTAGACACTATTGCTTTATCATGTGAATTGTTTAACTGTGCGCGTCTTCATTTAAATTCTAAATTAGATATGCAAAAATTCACTCTCGGTTCTTTTTTATCACACCTTATATATATATAACATATAAATATGAAACATAAGATAACTATGATATGTTAATTTGAATCCTCTATTTTTTTCTAAATAGAAGCGACAATGTCATGATTAATCAATGTTGAAAAAGGAAGCCAATAGGTTGACTAGTAAACATTGTTTTCATCGTTTTTTACATAGTTTTCTGCTAATTACTATTATTTATGTATATTATTATGTCCTATGACCACAGAGAAATGTATTTATCGTAACAAGTTGTACAATGTGAATGCATAACAAGTTATTTAATTATGTGATAATCGAAACATTCAAGCATCACTTCAGTACCAATCAATCAAAAAATCAATGAATGAATTAATTAAAAAAGAAAAATTCAGCACTGTTTTGACTTGAAAAGAAAAAGAATTGTTTAATATCTCTAGGGATTCTTCTTTATAAAAGTCTATATATGTTTCATGTCCAAGAGAATTTGGTGATCTTAGCAAGGGACGTTAATCTTATTGACTAAATTTGTAATAATAACGGTTCTATAATCTTTTAGAAAATCTTGGAAACTGTTTTTATACCTCGAAGAACAATCCTATCCAAATTCTGATAAGCCTATGTGACTTGATTGGTTGTTTTACTTAAATAGTCAAGATTTTATGGTATATGATTCCTTTGACAAGAAAGAGAGAAAGAGAGAGAAAGAGAGATCTTTATTAAATGACTTTTCTCAGTTTAGGGAGATAGTATTACGAAAGAACAAAATCACCAACTAAGTCACTTTAACATGAATATTGGATACTTGTCTAGATTATCCTGCAGAGGAACTCTTTGTGATAATATACAAAACATAATGTAGAAATGTGATACTTACATTCCGCAAGCCGATAAGGGGTTCTTCTCTTGGTGTAATGGTTAACGCGATGGACTGCGGAAGCGTAGTAAGCGAGTTCAAACTCCAATTGTGTTATTACGTTCACTTTCGGACAAATACCTTTGGGAAATATTTGATCCTCCCAGCTATGGGCCAAATAATACCACTACTGTTCTTCTACAAGGATGGCTTTGGCATTAAATAACCTACAAAGGTTGATATACCATTTAAGAAAGCGAGCAGATAAGAGTACGTTTCAATTATTACTTACGTATTTTAATGAACATTTGCAAAAAACACGGTCGCTAAAATTCTTCCTTTACTTCAAATCACGTCGACTTACAGCCGGTTGCTAATATATTATTTCGGGGAGAGAATTTAACTCTTCAGTAAACAAACGAAATAAATGACCAAAATTCACTTTTACCCAGTGGCAAATCTAAGAATTACATTTTTAAATAATATGGGATATACACGACAAGTACCAAATATAGTAAGAAACATTTCCAGAATAATGAAAAATATATTCAGTAAAAAAAAAAGAAGTAACTTAAAACAGAATTTATGAAATAACCTGAGAGAAATGCAAAAAAAAAAAAAAATGACATTAGCAAAACTTCCAGAAACTTATAGAAAGGATCAAATGATCATTGAAGAAATGAGAAAATAAACAACACGCTTAATATTGTGTTGCACTACAGGAAGACATGAGACCAGAATTTTGACTTACGTAATGCCTCACAGATAAATAAATTACACACACACACACACACACACATATGATATTGGATCCACAGATAAGAGAAATATTTTTGTGTGATTAAAATAATTTTTCCTATAGGGATAAAAATATGGAAAAATAATTGTCTTTTTTAAAAAGATTCCTGTTATATATTGAATGAACTTCGCGTATATATATATATATATATATATATATATATACGTAGGTGCATCAATTATTTCGAAGTCTGATACTGTTTTCATCAGGCTTTTCTTTCTATAATGTTTGATCAATATGAGAAGTGGAGAAGTATGACGTTAAGTAGATATTTGAGGATGAGGATCATGTTGAAATTAGTTATTTATTGTGTAAAATAAAGAATTAGGCTACGGACTCATTTAAATCGCTTGCAGTGGGTTATCACAACATCTTGAATTACGTTCTGATCTCACGTACGAAGGTACATCCCAGAATTTTTGCTTTGCATGCCGTAAATAATACATTGTATCTCAGCATCCCCCCCATATATATATATATGGTGTCTCATCTACTAATAATAATGTTGTGTTCTTTTTTGTTTCAGATTTGAAAATAGTTTACTATAACAACTATTAATCCTTGATATTTTGCGCCACTATTTTGGAGACAAATTTGGAGACAAAATCGTTCAAATCTGTCTCAAAATAAATGCAACCTATTAATATGATAATAATTTACTACTGAGACAAGACACTCAAAAAAGATTGCATGTTCTGGGAGCTGATATAACAACAATTGAAAAAAATTGATTTGATGTCTCGAACTCAAAGGATGAATTTTTACCGGAACACCAAATGATAGCCATTACACTTGTCTCAGTAATAAATCATTATCATATTTAATGGGTTGAATTTATACATATATATATATATATATATATATATATATATATATATATATATATATATATATATATATATATATAATGGCATATCAACATTCTGGGGTTATTTAATGAGAAATCCATTCTTTTCGAAGAACAGTAGTGGTACTATTTAACCCATAGCTGGGAGGATAATGGAGTACTTACCTTTCCCAAGGGTATTTGTGCGAAAGTGAATGTAATAGCGTGAATGGAGTTCTAACTTGCGTACTACGATTTCCGCAGTCTACTGCTTTAACTATTACACCAAGGGAATGGGCAAAGATGTTTATTTTAGCGATTATGCATCAGTATACTTGCATATATGACGCAAAAAATTTAAGAGAGTTAACGTTGCACTATTCTTTCTCTACCAGACATTGGCATAATGGTTAGAGTGTTCGTCAATGACCCGGGAGACCTGGGTTCAATCTCCAGGTCAAGTCATACCAAAGACCCAAAAAATGGTATAAGATTCCGCCTTGCTTAACACTTAGCATCATAAGGAAAGGATCAAGGGTAAAGTGGAGCAATCAAAGGAATGGAGTATCGCTCTCCCCTACACCTTGGTGTAGTAGCTATCGAAAAGGGAACCTTCGGGTCACCCTCGACTACAGTCGCCAACTTTACTTACCTATTCTTTCAAGCAGGGAGTGATGATCTGTCTGTGCACCTAAAGATCAGCCCTGAAATCCTAATTTTTATCACAGCTAAAACACTGTTCAGTGGATGCAGGTTATAATTCCTCTTTTTTTTTTTGGTATGGTGTTTGCATGGTTTGTCAAGGATCTATATATCTACGTATGGGTTTTATCTTCCAAAAATTATGTGCAAACGTATTACACTATGAAACTAAATTTTTACTTTTTATTATTGTTGAGTAGAAAGCGTTATTTTCCGATTACTGATGCCTAGAATCAATAGAAAAAGTGTATCTTCTCTTCAAAGTTTGTTTTTATGACTTGTGTAATAGAAGTTTCAAATTTACTCATTTTCCAGAATATTCTAGATAAATACAGATCTGAGTAGCTGATTTATAATTTTCTAGTGCTTACTAAATATTTTAATTTATTTTTCTATAGCTTTAAAACAAATACATGCACATGTTTATTTTTACGTTCTTTTATTCAGCATATTTGTCCATTTTTACATTGGCAATAAGTGAATTTCTAAATTTCCTTATCCAGAGCAGAAAACTTATGTTTGAAGGATATAATAGCTATTTTCTATACTTTTACAGTATAAACAATGAAGAAAGAAACAGAATATGGGCTATTCTATAATTGATCAAGGAGCAGCATTTGTGTTAAACAGTCTTATCAATTAACGCATTAAGATAACCATCTACAGATCTTTACTATAATTCCTCGAACAGGTGTACCACTGCATTAGGACAAACCAACTAATTTATCTTTTCGCCATTGTGTTGTTATTTTCAAGGTCTTAACTGAATCATCAAATCGGAATTTTACTGCCAGCTTAAAAAAGAAAAATATCCAGAGATAAATAAAAGGAACTTTGTGCAAATTAATCAAACTATCTTTAGTAAGAATAAAAACCATTTCTTTCCGCAAAAGTTCAGTGACCGCTTTACTCTCTTACTCACGGGTATAGTATGAAGTCATCCTTTACTAAGCTTTTTTTAGCACGTCAGAAGTATGGGTACCAGATTCAAATTCACTAACAATAGGCCACTAGCCTTGCTCGTTAATTGCTACACCACGCTTAGAAATTGCCTATGTTTCATCTGTATGGTAGATAGGCCTCAGATTGCTTACGGTACCTGTTTCTTAGTGGTTACCTATCACAATCCTGAGCAGACTCATTGATGCTTAACTTCGGTCATCTAGTAGGAGTCGGTGCTTTCATGCGAATTTGACGGTAAATCGCATTCCGATCTCTTATAGTTTTGTTCTTGTTTAAATACTTTTTAGCATTAATTTCTATAGGTTCCTATGAGCATTACCCTATAGTATTCGAAGAAGCACAAAATCTGTTTTTATTGTATTTACTTCATAGACACTTAAGGATTTTAAGCAGAAAAAATATACATTAATTTTCTAGTTTGGTAATCCTTCCAACTTACAATGTGAGTTTGCCTTGGCAATCTCTTTGATTCAAAGCAACCGTTTGTAAGGTGAGAAAAAAGTAAATATCTCGAATTTGACAATTTAATTCATTCCGGTTTCAGTTTCTTTGTTCAATGTCATATCAGACTTTTTGAGTTATTTAATACCAAATTTATCTTTGTAGAAGAACAGCAGTGATACTATTAAACCCATAGCAGAGTGTGTGTGGTGGGTAAGTGGGTTAATATCTTTTCCAATGCTATTAGTCCGAAAGTGAATGTGATAGTGTGCCTGGAGTTCAGACTCATTACGATGCCATTGCATATCAGCCACAAATCTTGAATAAAGCCACAGTAATGTCGTTGATGAAGATCTCATAAACACACGGCAAATATACGTGTAAGGATAAAGACGTACATGAAGGTATGATTCGAATAATGGTTATCGTCGGAGGAAATAGACTCTAAGTTCGAATTCGGGACGAGTCTGCATTTCAAAACCCTTTTCAATTTGCCCGAATCCTCTTCGGAATGTCATGAATCAAGCTCCCCCTCCAGGTAAGTAGTATGACAAACTGGGATCTTTAACCTTTCTACGACAACCTGTTTAGAAGCAGGAAAATACTGAATTCAAACCAACTCCGCAGAAAGAACTGATCTTGTATCACATCCTTCCCGTGGTGGAGGAGTTGTTTAAATACATACATGAACACACACACACACACACACACACACACACACACACACACACACATACATGAATGTATGAATTTGTAGAGAAAATTTGCCGTCATTTTTATCGAAAGTGAATTTGTCTTATGGTAAATAATAATAATTCAAAATATAAAAACAATATAATATAAAATATAAAAACAATTCTATTATAGAATTGTAATTGAATCAAGGCGATTATTTCAGAATACTTCAGCGTCGACATATTAGGAATAGCTGACATTTACTTAGCTTAGTTTGGCACAAGGCCAGAAGCATTGGGCACGCTGTGGAAACCGAACTTTTGGTTGATTGATAATTACAATACGTGAGAAATCCTTTAATTAACTAAGCCAATTCACTAACCATCAAACAATGTATCCTAAAAAAAGACTAAGCATAACTTTTGTACTCGGCTGCAAGAACTGTGCTTTAACAATAACAATAGAAGTGCAAGACTAGCTTGTTAACCAATACACTGCGACCAGTTAATATAACAGAAGATTGCTAATTAACTGGCCATGTTGTATTTTTTTAAATTAGGCTTTTTCTTAAACTCGCTGGATGTCAAACAACAACAACATCTAATTTTTCTCTCAGCCTATTCGGAGACGAACAAAAGATAATGAATTGATTTATGCTGGTTACTATGGCTACGTATGGGTGGTGGAGTGTCGATAATAATCGAAACTGAGTATATTTTCTCGCACTCTTTGTTATAGACATTTACTAAACTGAGCTTTGTATAAAACGCAAGGCTAGACGTATTGAGTGAGAATCGAACACATGACTCAGTGGTAGTTGTTCATCAAGACTACTTTGATAATTATTACACCATGTGAGGTAAATAGCTATAGTATTTGTAGACACTCCCAGCATGAATCGACCTCGCTAACAATGTTTATCATTATAACATGCTATGTGCCTCTTTGGGAAATTGATGCCATCTGGTTGAATCATACCAAACAAAATGCACGCTATCAAAACCAGGCGTGTAAACATGAAAAGATAATTATATTGTGATCTATAATTGTGTTAAATTGTTCGAATTTATCAGATCTTGTTTGAACCTTGTGTTTTATTTATGCTATAAGTGAATAAATAGATAAATAAAT
>OY757906.1:67065694-67153194 GCA_963585895.1 Sepioteuthis lessoniana | reverse complement strand
CTTTTGTATCCTGTGGTTAGAGTGCAACTGTAAGCAGCAGCAATAGTAGCAGCAGCAGCAACCAACAAGCCACTTGTATCGTCTGTCATACAATAGGAATCTAACTCCATTTTGATATGACGACCACTGCAAATTTCTTCATATGACCCACTTTGCCAACTCCGTTTCTAGAGATATACATAGTAGAAGCCACATGAAACATATGAATCTATCTCTTCCTCTCGCACACAACTATGTGTAAATCGTAGGGCAGACTGATTTATTTTGATTTGGAACGGTAACCAATTTAAGAGAAGGGCAGACTCTATACTCAAACAAGCTGTACTTGATCTCATTCCATATCTTACCAACTGTGGAGGGTTGGGTAAAAGCATGCACAATAGAAGGCGCTCCGGCACAAGGCCAGCCTTTCTATGAAAGTAATTTATTTTAGAAAATTAATGAGAATAGATGTACGTTTTTATCTTAATTTCAGTTGCTCACCTAGTTGCTATTTCTACGTCTGCGAATCGGGGAAAAAGATAAGATCCAGTGAGACCTAATCTCATGTGTCGAAAAAATAAATACAAATATCTTTTATTGATCTATTGGGGTATGTCTTTTGGATCCACTTTTCGAACGATCATTTGGAGATGACACGAGTCGTTGCCAAGGAAGAAAAGAGTAAAAATTATTCTATTTATTGAAAACGATTTCTGCCGCCCAAAGACGCTAAATTCGGAGTATGCTTCTTGCTACCATTGCCGCATATATAAATGCCGATAACAGAAGAGATATATCGTCCATAGGACAACAGACTGAAAGCTTTGACAGAAATGTTTGTAAACACTGGCAAAAATTATGGAATTAATACATTTAAAGGATGTCCACTTAATTGTTTTTCTGTCTAACAGTAAATAAATCAATGATAGATGCAGAGCATTCTTATTTATTAGCTAAAAATTCTGGCTTAAAAAATACTGGATAATCTCATTCCATCAACAGAAAATTTGTTTGCACGATTTTGTCACAGATCAAAACTTTTCTTCCGAAAAAGCATATAAAATCTATATAATGGCCTGCAAACAAGCTAGATATAAATCCCGTTGAAAATTTATTGAGGAATTATTTTTTTATTGGGCCATGAGAAAGCCTCATTCCCCAAAGAAAATCTATTAGCCTCATTCTGGAAAGTTAGAACCATTTTGATGAAAAATATTGCTTTTAATTAGTGAAAAATGACATTAGTTCTTTAAAATAGTCCCTGAATTGTCTCACTGAACAATGTACTTGAGGACAAGATCATTGATCAATATCTTTTACTTGGGAGTCGTGAATTCATCTGTAGGCCAAGTTTTAGCAGAAACAAATTAACATTAGAAGTAAGCAATAAGTAAAAACGCAAATTAACTGATGCAATATAATCTAAGGCATAGACAGCCTAATAAAAGCAAACTGAGTAAAAACTCTGATTCGAAATTTCTTGAATCCTCAATTTCCTTGATTTTTTAACGGCATAATAACTTCTAATGAGTTATTTTATGACACTTTGATTCATTTCTAAATATTTGATAGTAATCATAACTATATTTTCAATTATAAATTGAATTACCATGACCAGAATATCTGGCAAGCACTACGCACGACATATGGAGCCACTGGACAGCTGTTTCGACCTTATAAGATCTCATGCACATGTCGTGCGTAATGCTTGCCGGATTTGTGGTCATGGTAATTCAATTTATAATATGTAGGTCCTCTATTTAAAAATTAAAAAAATATGTATGTCTATATTTTCAATGTTCCATAGCATTTTTAATCGCATTTTTTATTTGTCTATAATCATTTGTTTTCCCACAGCTAAAAGATATCAAGTATTCCAGTCTAATACAAATAAGCCCGAGTGAAAGGCCACAGTGGCTAAAACGTTGTGAATATTGTAATGAAGATGAGGACAATATTCGGACAAATAATAACTCTACTGGTTGTCGTGGGCCTTATTTTAGGAAGCTCTTCAGTAGAGAAAATTACCGGAAATGGCATTATTTTGGGCTATAGTTGTAGGCGTTACATCAGCAGTTCTCGTTTTTATGTCAACACAAGACTACCTGACATATTTCCCACTGTGACGACAGAAAGGACAGTGATTCTCGTGATAATGTAATTTGTGGCGGGGGACAGAAATTGAAATTTAAAAAAAAAAATGGTGTAAAATAGCTTTTAGTTTTCGTTTATTTATTAATTTTTTTTTTTGGGTAATATCTGCAGCGGACAGCAATGGATAGACGGTGGGGTTTTGGTGGTGGTGATGGCGGTGATGGTGGTGATTGGGGTAACAAATAGCGAGAAACCTTCCCCGATAAATGTAGCTATGTGTTCTATCTCGACGAATCAGACAGAAGTTATTTAATTTGAGTTAGTTACTTGCTAAATGTAAAATGTTCATTCACTTTCTGGCCAAGAGGCATATTACTAAGCCGAGTGATTAAATCACATGCTCATTTATAACTACTCAATCTCAGATAAGTACATATGCATTTTTCTTGTTACGTTATAAATAAACAGTGAACGAAACAAAGCAACACAGACCTTATATTTTTAATCTCTTGGAATTTACAAGGACATCTTTGACGACACACAGAAATTGTATTTTACTTACAAAATCTGACTTGGTGAGTAAACTCTTTACTTATTACAAATAGCAATAGTGGTATCATTATTTTAACATGAGATTAACATCATCTTATTACTTTTTTATTAGAATTCTCCAAGTCGATACAGACTTCATTGTAATAATCATTTTATTGTTAATTCTATTCGATCTTATTGTTACTTTTCACATGAATCATTTTCCATATCATTTTCCATATGTTAGTCATACTTTCATTCTCTCACTTTTGCTACAAGTAAGACAATTTTTTACTATTCTTATTTTATTATTAATTGCTACTTTTAATTTTTACTAATATTATTTAATTACTAGCTTTACTCTATTTTATCAGGATTATGATAAATGCTTCACAAAACAGGATACATAAATTTTATAGTTATCTTTCTTATAAATTAGTGAACATGTGCTAGACTTTGTAGAATACAACCACACCATTTTTGAAAATATTTTTTCCAAACCAAAGATACAAAGATTTTTCACTTTTCAAGGGACATATACAATCAAAAACAATATTATTCGGTATTATCTATAACTAAACTTTTGAGCAATGATGTACTATTTCTCTGCCCCACCTAAAATCTTGCCTTATCCGTAGACCATACAATGCGTCACCCGTATCCTCTTCAGAGGGGTCACATCCTTCGTCAAAAAAGATGTCCAGGTTTTGACACTAAATTGTATCCTATAGTGAGGCTCATGTTCTGGAGCTCTTGGGAGCATGAAATAACCCTACAGTGCCTTTGATCCCAGATCAACTCAGAACCAAAGTCAGTGTACCAATTTATTGGCCTGATAGATCTGTTTGAACATTATTAGTATTGAAAAAGAATGCTTGAAACTACAACTATGTGCAATCAAATGATTATTATTAAATAGGAACAATTATTTGAAACCGTATAATTGTGAATAATTTATTAGTATCACAGTGGAACACTTAACATCATATTTGTGTGTGAAAATCGATTATTATCATTGACTAATTAAAAAAAGATTAAAGTAGAAGATTGAAAATACAAAGTTATGATTATAATCAAACATTTAGAAATGGATCAAATTTTGCCATTAAATATCACTTAAGGACTTGATATGCCGTTAGATAAAGTCAACCAAAAATATGAATGTGAAGCAGTCAAAAAATATTTACAGCATTTGCATATTTAGGCAATGTGATTTTTAGTTAGAGTTTAAAAGTTGTAAAGTTTAGTAATAAATAATACCCAATACTTTCCTTCTTTTTGTACATGTTCCATTAGAAGTAAGAAAATGGTGGTATCTCTGGTTTAGAGGAAAATAAACGTTTGATAAACACACACACACACACACACACACACACACACACACACACACACACACACACACACACATATATATATATATATACACATAGATACGATAATCACTTAGAGTGATGCACACAATGAAAACATTTTTAAGACTAATGAATCAGCAATTGCTTCACAGAAAACTTTACTCATTTCATGTTACGCTGAAATAATGCTTTTCCGGATGGAAGTTTCAAAAATTGATTTTCTATTTAAACAAGCATCACTCCGACGTCACATGAAATGAGTACAAAAAGTTCTCGGTATAACAATTCCAAAATCATCAGTCTCAAAAAGTGCACCAGTCAAATCTATGATCATAACTGATCATATTTTTTGTAAAAATAATGACATTAGCTACAGTTATTACTTGCCTATGTTCACTTGTACTACACAGGTGACAGTTTAAAATCTTGGGGGTATTTTTGCCGCCTCCTGAATATATATATATATATATATATATATATATGTGTGTGTGTGTGTGTGTGTGTGTGTGTGTGTGTGTGTGTGTGTGTGTGTGTGTGTGTAATGTTTATTTGTGTATAAGTGAATGTGTGTGCGAGTATGCCTGGTAGTAACTGACATTACTTTATTTGAGCACTTCTTTGATGATAAAGTCTGTGCATGGAATGATTGCCCTTGACTGGCTGACGACTTATCGTGTGAGAAATTTTATTGTCCTGGCTAATATATCACGTTCCCGCCCAATATGTATATACATGTGTGTATGTGTGGTTAACTAGATTGATATCATAATCCTAATTATATATATGTACATATTACACGCACTGGTATATATGTACTCTATATAGAGTTATTTAGGTAAATCTAGTCTGACACCGAGCCTTGGTTGTGGTTCATCACTTCAGTAACGAACAAATGGTACAAGACAATTGATATGTACGACAATTCTACTAAATTTGTTCAGGAAGGCAATCCACAACTGAGTGTGACGAAAGATGTTGGTTGTTCCCAGTGAATTGTATCTAAAATTTAATGAAAATATAAAAGAAATAGGGTGGCTGAAAAAGGAAAACATCCAGGTAGATCCTGAAATATATCAAAGCGTTTGGATAGAAAAGCCAAAGTGATATTCCTAGAAAATCCAATGAAACATGAGTCGGCTGGCTGAAATGAGATTTGCATAGAGAAAAGTCAAAAGAAAACCAGCGCTTTAACACAAACAGGAGGAAATGATGATTAAGTTGACAAAAGAGAAACAAACATAGAGTGTGAAAAATTCTGTGATGAATCAAGAATCTGCATTGGCTAAGACGATGATGCTGGAATTTTTGTCTGGTACCGCGTTCAAAACAAATATGTAAAGATGACTGTCCGGAAAAAAAAGTAAATTACTCACTTCATTCATGATGTGAGGTTGAATGTCATTTAAAGGACCAAAGGAGACGAAAATTATTACCTTAACAATCAATCCACTTGCGTACATTGAAATTCTGGATAATTTTCTTATTCCTGTTTATTTATCAAGACGATAATCAATCTTTTCACAGAGGAAAAGAGATTTAATCTTATTTTCTCCAGGAAAATCAATGACATTGTCATTAAACGGTCTGGATCTTAATCCAAAAGAAAATTTATTATGGAATTTTTTTTTAAAATGGTCCATGAAAAGGTACCATTCATCAAAGAAGATTATTAGTTATTATTCAAATAGATTAAGAATATTGTTTTGAATTGTTGATTTCCGCGCATGAAAGAATCGAGGTTGTCATTAACGCTTGAGATGGGCCATTTGGCATAAATTGTATTCATCAATATTGGGTTATTCCATATTTTTTTCTGCATGACTTAGGGAAAATTATAACATTAATTCAAATAATTTAACTTGGTTAATGAATATTTTATGAAGTCAGAATATTCAGTTATTAAGTAAAAATGTTTTGTTATTATAAGTTTTTTTCTTGCTCATTAAAAAATAAAGTGAAAATCATCTAAATGTTCTAATTCCATAAGTTTTGCCAAAGGTAGCAGATTTCTCATTTTATTAGCACAAAGTTTTAAAAATTCTAATGTCTATGTAAGAATGCTTTGGTATCTTTCAGCTGAGTAATGTATTCAATCCTCACTGCTTGCCAAAACTAATCTTAGTAAATAATTAAGGGCGACTTGTCTGGCAGTATTAGCATAGATCTTTAGTTCTTAATAGTTAGTTTGATTCTCACTGGATGTCTTGTAAAAAGCCAAGCTTAATAAAGCATGGAAACCTCTTTGTTTATTTGTATGTTTAAGCGTATTGACACTTGTTTTTAAATCTCCACAACAGCTTGCTCAGATCTAATTTGCCAGCAATGCCTTAATCGGTTTCATTATGTTGTCTTACTATTGGCATAAATTTAATCCGTCCTTTAAAGATCCTGTGGATGTTTAATGGTTGCTGCTTAGGGGTTGGTTGACCATGTGGTGGAGAAAAATCAAGGAGAAATATTAGTCATAAATCTGTTTATTGGCTGATTAATATGGGTTTAAAACAAATGCTGATGTCTTTTTTTACGTAACCGAACATTACAAATCTTTTTCATCAAAATCCGATTTTGTTCATAATTTTTTAAATCTTTTATTTAAAAGCCTGTTAAATATCCGATTAAACAGCTTGTTAAATAACAGTTTAAAACATTTTATATTTTCCCCTATTTTTCGGGAGGGGGTTATTTTTTTTAGGTGGATTGTTTAAAGGTTAGATTTACAAAACACTTTTATTTTTCTAAAATATCATTAGGGAAAGAATTTCTTGGGGTATCTTTTTTTTTTTTCACATTTGAGTAAATTTCCTACTTTACATAACGTTAACAGTTCTGCTTTGTGGGTCAGCTATTTCGTTCCCAGCATGCCTATTCTCAAGGCATTAAGTCCTCTGTGATGTAATGAATTTACCAGCCGATCTTTTAAACATCTATTCATAACCTGGACATCTGAACGCTGTATCAGAAAAATTCAGCACTGGATAAAGTATATATGTGGGTTTATAGATTTAGTTTGAGAGTAACAGAACGGAAGAGAAGTCGTTGCAAAACCCGGAAATAGAAGCAAATGAAGGGGTCTGGGAGATAAGTTAGTTGTTGAGGTCCTAAACGAAAAGTGTAACTTTTATCTTTATCACAACTGATTTGGGCGGGTTTTAAAATTCGCTGATTGCATCTCCTGCATAAGGATAAGATCCCCCTATCACAAAATGAAGTGTCTTGTCTTTGACTCTAAACTGTAACCGATGACAAGGCTATAGAGAGCGTGGTGAGTACCTCTTCATTGCCATTACTTCCAGGTTTACTCTGACCCAGAGTGGTTGTACCCGTTAAATTCCCATCAATGGGTCAAAAAGATCAGTTTGAAAAATATTAGTATTAGATAGGAAAAGGTGAAACCATATAATTGTACAAACAAATTTTAAATATAATTATAAATGTTTGATTATGTTAGAAGGTAATTCTGTTTTAACTGGTATCGTTGTTGGATATGGACCCGGAGAGAGGAGTTCAAACACTGGAGGACGGTTTGCATTTCACATAACACTTAGGAAAGGTATCAATCCAAATATTCTTCCCCCAGCTATGGGTAAAGAGTAGTGTAGACTGGGCTCTTTAACGTTGTTACTGCAACCAACCTAGGAAAAGGAAATTCTGAATTCAAACCAGCTTTAACCCACTTAAAAATTGACTTTGTGTAGAATGCTGCTCGTAGTGGAGTGGTAGGGTAAATGCATATTAATGTTAGAAAATGAATACTTGATAGCATTTAATTTTATACAAATTAAATATAATTACTTGACGCTAAAATTATTTACTGAAGATTATAATTATATGATTGAAACTATATTATAAAATAAGGAAGTCCACGAAGAGATTTGTAGTTTTCGAATTTACGAGGTGCATACGATAAGTTTCGAGACTTTTTTCGTATGGGCACTTTTATTGATAGTACACACATGAAACTCTAGTCCCCTTCGAAGTAATCTCCTCTGGATGCAATACACTTGTTGTACCGTTCCAATAACTTCTGCAAGGCTTCATGGAAGTCCTCTTGTGTGAGCGTGTCAATGACCTTCATCATAGCCTCTTTCATCTCCTCAATTATCTCATAACAACAGCCTCTGAGCTTAGGGAATAAGCAAAAGTCACAGGGAGCAAGGTCTGGACTATAGGGACGGTGAGGAACTGTCTTCATGCCCATCTTGGTCAAATAGTCTTTGACAAGGATGGAGTTGTGGACTGGAGCATTGTGGATATACCACTGACCCGATTTGAAGAGTGGTGGCCTCCTCCGACGGAATCTCTTCCTGAACTCCCTTATAACCTCAACATAGTAACCCTAACCCTAACCCTTTGGCCACTCAACTCTGGTGTATTGACTTCCTTCCTCCTTCCACACCTCTCATCATCCCACACAGACTCCCTGCCTTCCTTGAATCTCTTATGCCACTCAAAAATTGATGTTCGATTCCTGCAAGATGGTCGAAAAGCAGTCTGAAGCATTCCATACGTTTCTGTGGCATTTTTCCAAGTTTAAAACAGAATTTTATGGCATATCGTTCTTCTAATGTGTCAGATTGCATTTTAGAAATCCACCAGCTGTGACAATTAGGCTTTAGTTGAGTGTATTCCAATTCCTGATATAGCTGTTCCTTTGAACCTAAAATAATAAAAATTGGTTAGTCATCTCATAAGATGTACAGCATAACATAATGAATTTTCAAGAGTCTAGGACAATTTCAAATTCCCATACGAAAAAAGTCTGGAAACTTATCGTAAGCGCCTCGTATTTGTTTTGTTCTTATATACGTGTTATATATGTGTATGTTTCCAGCGTGTTCTTTTCTTCAGAGAACATATGTGGCACAAGGCCTTGTTAAAGGGGTACTCAGTGAGACTTGAACTCACTCTTGTTTCCAGTTTGAATGATCTTTGGTTGGTCTGGCTGGTTTTATATAGGGGTTATTCTCCCTTTATCCTAAAATATGTTTACTTTGGTCTGTTTTACCCCTCTTTGATATTAGATATGTTTATAATTGTGTGCGTATGTGCAGTGGCGTTGGAGTGATTTTGAGTTTCATTAACAGTTTTTTTTCTTCTGTGTGTGTGTGAGTGTGTGTCTTGGGGAATTTTTGTGTGTGGGGCTGTGTGGTTTTAAATTTACTGGTAGCTCTTTCTCTTTTTTTGTATATGTATACACAAGTCTGTGTATATATATGTGCGTGTGTGTGTGTCTGTGTTTTCAGCTTGATTCTTTCGTCTGAGAACATGTCTGGTATAAGGTCTAGTTAATGAGTATTCAATAAGATTTTAACTTACTAGTGATTGAAACTATATAATAGTTTGCAAATTACTAATTTTAGATTGGATGGGCAAACAAATGATAATTATTACATAGGAATGGTTACTTTAAACCATAAAGATACGTATAAAATTATTGGCATTGGATATTAATACTCGACACCATTGTAATTGTGTATAAATTATTGATATTTGATAGGAATACTTGAAACCATAAAACTGTGTGCAAATAAATGATTACTGACAAACTAAAAGTGCAATTTAAAAAAAAAATCCTATGAACGTGGAAAATATTGTAATATTTGCAGTAAAACATTTACAAATTAATCAAATTTCCTCATTAAAAAATCCATTAGGAATTGATTTGTCGTTAAACAAATGAAATACATAAAATCAAACCAAAAAATATGAACTGACTCGAACTCTATTTTGCTCCAACTGCTAAAAGATTTTCTCGGAGAATAAACGAAGAAGGTTCAATGTTTTAGAATTTTGTTGGTTTTGACTCCTTTTCTTTGCTATAGGATCATGTTTGATTGCTTCTCCTGATGTCAAGGTGGCCGCCAGATGATCGATCGTGAAGGTCCTCTATTATAATCAGCATCATCTTCCCAAACGAAACAAATTCTCCTTGGTGTCGTATGAAGGCTGACGAATCTAATCTAATATTCAACAAAAGGTAGGAGAACAGAAGAGATGGTTTCATGCATTTCCAAAGGAAAAACAATGATAACTGTTACATACCGCGCACATCAAGATAAAAAAAGTGACCTAAAAAATAACGTCATTCCGCGGCCATAAAAATGAAAAAAGAAAAAGTGTGAAAGAAAGCAGGAGAATATGAAACTGCAGATTAATAGTTGTTCACTATTTTCTTTTGTTAAATAAGTTGACTATGCAGACACACAGCAAAATTACTTACTTTCTCTGCCTTTAGGCGAAGGAGCAAACAATAAACAAAAGCTTGATGAATGTTTACATGTCCCCAGTAAGCGCTTTTTCAATACAGTCATAGTATTACGCCCTGGTGTCTTCTCCATTGCTTGAGAAAGCGCGATAGTTTATGAATACAAACCTACTTAAAGGGTTTGTGTCATATTTAGTAACTACAGGTTTTGATGCAAAAGGTTCGTTGCAGAGTCGCATCAAGTTGTTTAAGAGTATAAAATAAATCCCAGTGTCTCTCTCTCTCTCTATATATATACATAAATTGTGTGTGTATATATATATACATAAAAGTCGGTGTTATGCATCCGCATAAACTATAACCTCATGGACAGGAATAAGATTATATATAATTAAATTACCATGACCAGAAAATCCGGCAAACACCCACATGCGACATACGGAACTGCTGTTTCGACCTTATTGGGTCTCATAAGTAGTGCATACCGTGATCTCCACCACTAGAGATCGAACCGTCAACCCCAAAATGCAGAAGCCGAACTTCTACCAATAGGCCACCAGTCCATACCATACATAAGCGATGCCAAATCAACTAGTCATATTAAGAAAACGTGACCACATGATCTAATGTATCTTGAAAGTACGTTTTTAACTTACAGAGGACATAACCACCTCTTGGGCTACGTCTTCCCAAGTCAGTGTTATGCAGCTGTTTAGTGTTCCGTATGTCGCATGTGGGTGTTTACCGGATTTTCTGGTCACGGTTATTTAATTAATATAATATCAATTCCTCTAATTATATATAATCTTATTCCTGCCCATGAGGTTATAGTTTATGCGGATGCATAACACCGACTTGTATGTATGTATATATGAGTGAATATATATATGGGTACGAGTATATATGTGTGTGAATATATATGTATATATATGTGTGTGTATACCTACGTGTATATATATATATATGTATTAGTATGTATATATATATGCGTGTATATATATGCGTGTGTATATATGTATGCCTGTGTGTATATATATATATATATGTATGTTTATATATGTATGTGTGTATATATACATACATGTGTGTGAGTATATACATACATATATATATATATATATATATATATATATATGGGGGGTGTATACGTAGAAAAAGGTAAAAACGGAAGAAAGACAAGTTGAGTTATTGTGCTGTTGTGTTTTGACTTCAAGGTTTTATCTGAATACATAAATATTTCATCAGAAATTATCTTTGTATGAGAAATATTTATAATAGAAAATTTTTGATTCAGTTGGAAGTCTTCATCAGGGCTTGCAGATATTGTTATGCGAAAAACGAAATAATACATTCTCTGTTATTCTATTTTTCACAAAACAACATCTACTAGCCCTAATGAAGACATCCAACTGAATCAAAAAATATATGTTGAAATTTTTTCCCATAAAAATATAATTCTAATAAATATTTTTTTGAATTCAGACAAAACCTCGGTGTCGAAACGCGTCGGCACAATAAATCAACCATCAAACATATATCTTGTTTCCATTTTTCTACCTTTTCCTACATACATTCAGTCGGATTCTTATGTAAGTGGATGTATATATATATATATATATGTGTGGGGGGGGGAATATATGCTGGTCTCTACATATGTATATCTATGTATACATATAGATGTATATATATATATATATATATATATATATATATATATATATATATATATATATATATATATATATATATATATATATCATCAATGTTCAGAAATTAATGAATTAGGCAATGAAGTGAAAAACAACACTATATTCCTTTTATATCAGGTAGAAGTTCTGTGTGACATCCGCAAACAGAAAAATAAGAGCGTGAGTAGAAACTCTGATGCGAAAAGCAGACGATGCTTATATCAAGATAATTTTAACCTGAACAAACTCAACCCCCACCCCGCTCACACAGGCATACTACCGCCTCATAAACATTTTAAGTTTGTGTGTGAGTGGTTGGGGAATTCAGTGTTTTATTTCTTTTACAAGTGCCGACAATTTTATTTTTATGTTGCATGAATCTGTTGGGTTCCCGTTGTGAAAACAACCTATGATGACATTGCAGTTTCTATTTAGGAAGAAGTGAAACATACTCATGGCGTCTTATAGTTCTTATTCACCCAAAAAGCCTCAAAGGAGAAGTTTATTTGGTTTTTGTGAAAATTTTGAGTAATTAGCAGAAACAATATTAGGTATCATGATAAAAAATTTAAATGTCGGACGAAAATCTTTACTTAAAATGATACCAGTTTGCAAAATTAGAGGTAATTTTTTATATGAAAAAGGTTCATATATTGTTGATGCAGTCAGGATTGAACCTGCAATCTCCAGATGATTGTCTCCTAAGAAGCTTAGGGAACCAACGCCTATAACTGTTACGTCATGTGTCCCTCTAGGTTGCAGGTTGAATCCTGACAGCAGGCGAGTAACAATACAGAAATACCTAACACTTTGACCCGGTTATGGCTAACGGAATCAGAACAGGCGACCCCCGTGGATAAATAAAGGACGTAGTTCGACGTTCCTTGAAGGTTCCCGAGTTCGATAAACACATGAAGAACGCCGGAGAACATATCGGCCGAAACATTGTGGAAATAACAATAAAGATGAAGACAATAGCCCGAAAACCCTTAATGATGAAAATCACCCAGCTTCGTCTCAGAAATTTAGACAACTAAAGAAATATATGGTGACATTAAGAAAAATAATCCAATGAAAAAGATAATATCATATCTGAAGGATTAACATCCGATATTTCTTTCTAATTCCGGGAAAATGACAAAAAGATTGACAGGAAAGCCAGGAAAAAGAATAAAATCGTGAACAAGAGATATTAGTTTAGCTATTGACCGTACTTGTAATGGTTTACTTCACGGTTGTCGAAATTTTTATTATGCTTGCGGAATGTACTACAGAAATTTAGAAAGTAAATTTGGAAAATTATGACAGATATCTGGCAGTACGCAGTTCATTACAGTTCAAAATGTTATTGAAGAATTTCATATTAAAAAAGTAATCTCTTTCTTAAATTAAATAACGATGTCAACAAATGTTACTTTGATTCTGGCTACATTTACTAAAAAAGTGGGTATTTGCGAGATAAAATGACATACCAAACAGGTGATAATTTACCATACCTTGAAACTAAGTTTTCTGAAGATATCAAAATTTCTCCTTTGCATCTAGCAGGCAATGTTACAAAATAAGAATGTCTTACAGAAATAGAAATATTCAATACTACGAGTTTTACTTTCCAGAATGTGGAATTTTTAAAAAAATATTTTGTAGTAACTTAAAAATTTCCTGTTCAGTGAGTGCTTTTCCGTTTCATCAGGTTGCTAAACTTGCAGAAATATTTTGACTAATAACTCGATGTCAATTACTGATATGCATCAATTCATTATGAAACAAGGGTATGTGATTACTTTGGCAAATATATTTTTGAACAATTATGTTTTTTTTTGACTCACGTAAGACAGCTCAAGAACTAAAGTTTTGAAATTATCTTAAAAATTGATTTATGAAATAAAATAAAATAAAATAAAATTATATATATATATATATATATATATATATATATATATATATATATATATATATATATACAATAAGTAATCCAAATAGAAAGGGGAGATTTATTGAGAAACAAAGTCGACACTATAGCGTTTCGGTTCTGCTGAACCATCATCAGGGCTATGAGGGGTTATGTTAGTGATGTAAAGTTAACGATAGATGTATAAAAAGTGTAAAAATATACAAAAACTTGGAAAAAGTTGTATAACAAGAAAAAGTTGTTTTTTATGGCAAGAAAAATTGGCCGTTTGATAAATGAATCAGCGTTCGTTTCTTTAAACTACGTCACCTGACCTATTAGAAACATTGTGCAGAATCCACGTTCCGTTCGTTCATCGAGAGATTTTGAATCATTCCTTGTTTTTGACGAAGTTCAAATCCTATAAGTCCGTTTTTTTTGTTTTTTTTTTGTTGGATTTTTTATAGGATTTTTTTCACTAACATAACCCTTCATAGTCCTGATGATGGTTCAGCAGAGCCGAATATATATATATATATATATATATATATATATATATATATATATATATATATATGAGAAAATCACATATAAATCCGTAAATTAAAAAAAAGCTCTCCGCATTAGAATTTTAGGAATTTGTTGTAAACGCATGAAAAAGAGGTTTTAAACTATGCCAAATAGAGTATATAGTTATGTATAAAAATAATGCGAATTTTAGTAAATTATGTATATATATATATATATATATATATATATATATATATTTGAGTAAAGTGTGAGGTTTAATCTGACAGATATGTTGTATAAAGAAAACGGAAAGGAAAATACATATAAATGGATGAGAAAAAAATTATCACTAAATATTAATTTAGATCAACCGACGCGTTTCAACGAGATATTTAAGAAAGGAAATTACGAAAAGTTCAGGTAGAAAGTGTTTTGTGTCGTCTTTAGGATGGTAATTATGAATCTGAAATAGTGGTTTGAACGAATATAGAAAATATTCGAAAAAGATTACGTCATGAAACGTAATTTTTTAAACAAGTTAAGGAGAAACATAGCATCTATAAAAAGTCGGTTTGTATTGGTGGACAATGGTGGTGAATGAAGGAAAGAAGAAACGTGAGGAAGAGGAAAGAAAGGAAGAAAGAAAGAAAAGGGAAAGCGTGAAGAAAAGGGAAAATATTGTGGACAGATGGAGATAGGCTGGAGGCGGATAGAAATATCTGAATAATTATCGTTGTTAGTGTAAGTTGAAATCCTTTGACACATTTTGACTGAGTAAGAATTCCTGGAATCCGAACCTTTCAAATATATCCTACCCAATGACATCCATTTCTTGGGATATATTGACGACATTCTAATCCTCTATCCAAACAAATACAACATTAAAACAATCACCAATAAACTAAATAACAGAACTGGCCATAAAACTTATGAACTTAAAAAAAATTAACCTCTTAACTTTCCTAGATATCTTATTAATAAATAAAAATGAGAGATTAGAATTCAAAGTCCACCACAAAACCAACAGTAGAAATGATTACATCCACTATTTCTCTAACCACAACTATAAAATAAAAAGAGATCTAATAAACCTTTTCCTAAGAGCTCTAAGAATTTGCACTCTCAAACATATAAAATCTTCCTTGAAACTCTAATACCTAGATCCATTCATACACCACGCAAATCTAAAGGCCACAAATGCACCTAAATTAATGAATAAAATTAAATTAAAAACTCCCAACTAAAATCAAATTCCAACACCACAGTAAAAGAAAAATATATAGATCCTCCCTGGAATGCAACAATTTATCACTGAAAAGAATTTAAACCATTTAGGCATGAAACCGATCACACGAAATTTCAAAACAATCAAACAACTGTGAGGAAACAATAATAACACTAAAACAAAATCTTATTCCGACGCAAGTATATATAGAATTTACTGCTAAGACTGCCCTAAGTCTTTTATAGGAGATACAAGCAGAAATCTACTTAAGAGAATCAAGGAACACAAAAGAGACTTTAAATTAGGCAATTTTTCCAACGCTGTAGTTATTCATTATATTTCCACAAAACACAAATTTACTCTCAGCATTCAATCGTCATCGCATTCATTCATGATAAAAACGAACGTAGAATCATAGAATCTTCCGCTATTTCACATTAAAACACTATAGAACAAAGACCAAGATTTTGTAAAATTATGTTGAAGGATTTCAACTTACACTAACAACAATAATTATAGACATTTCTATCTGCCACCAACCTATCTCTATCAGTCCACAATATTTTTGACAGGTGGTTTGAGTGTGCGTCATGGTAATCTTTCGATGGCTGTTTTTATTCTCATCTGCATGAGCTATCCTTAATGTGCTTTAATCAAAGAGGTGACATCTCCACACTAAACGGTACTTCTCTGAAACTACTAGTTTACCTACCTAGGAAGCAGTGTCTCATCAACCGAGACTGACATCAACACGTTACTAGTAAAGGCATGGACAGCTATTGATAGTCTATCGGACATATGGAAATCAGACCTGACCGATAAAATTAATTTCCAAGCTGCGGTCGTATCGATACTGCTGTATGATGCACTACATGGACGCTAACTAAACGTATGGAGAAAAAGCTTGACGGCAATTACATAAGAATGCTGTGAGCAATATTAAACAAGTCATGAAGGCAGCACTCCACAAAGCAGCAGGTGTACAGCCAGTTACCACCCATCACGAAAACCATTCAAGTTAGATAAACCAGACATGTGGAACATAAAACAGCTCTGTGCCGATACAGGATGTAGCTTGAAGACCTACTGGGAGCGATGGACGATAGAGAAGGGTGGTGAGAGAGGGTCAGGGAGATCTTCGCTGGCAGCGCGCCAGAATGATATATATATATATATATATATATATATATATATATATATATATATATATATATAGATAGATAGATAGATAGATAGATATTGGTATCCACATTTCTCTGGTTTTCTCAGTTTCAAACCAATAAGAATTCATGCAGCGCAGTCATTTTAATTTGAGAAAAATTTGAAGCCCATTTCCATCTGGCGGTCCACGTTCAAACCCAGTTAAAAGTGTAGATACTCAATTCTGATTCTTAAGGCTGAAAGTCCCCTTTCCAAAATGGAATGCTGCAAAACACCCTTCCAACCTCATTACCTGTTCAGTACTCAGCTAAACTTAGCAACTATCAATTAGCTGAAATCTAAATCAAATTACTGTCTACAAGCATACAAATAAATGAGAAAAGGAAAAAGAAAGTTAAGTGCATTTGCACTGTCAATAGTTTTAATTTCCGCTCAATCAATCGGACTTAGAATATGCGTACTGCATTCCTTGCAGAGCGTTAAAAATCCCTACCCCCATCCATAAAAAGAGTTGATGTTCTGAGTATGACACTAAACTGCATCCGGTGGTGAGGCTCCATTTCTTGAGCTCTGAGAAATGTGTTGTTATTATTCCTATGTCTACTTTGACCCGAAGTGATAGTACTTGTTACAATCCTTTCTATGGGTCAAATAGATTTGTTTGAAAATTATTAGTATTAGACTAGAATACTTGAAACCATAAAATCATGTTCAAATTCTTTGTATCAAGAATAGTTACTTGAACATTTTTCGCATCTCTAACGAGAATGGGCTCTATGGCAGTGAGAAAAAGTATTACAAAAACGACACTTTTTGGAGGAATGTAAGTTTTTACTAATCAGCTAACACTGATGTATTCATGTGTTGGAATCAATGAATGAATGTCACTCATGAGTTCGTCATTATTTCTACCAACAGTACCCAGTATGGCTTAATTGGCTTTCTTGGATGGTTTGCAAGTTGGGGGTGGGCAACTGGCCTTTGCACATTTTCTAAAATCACTCTACCCCTGTGTAAATATCATGAGGTATTTGAATACACTATCAAAAATTAAAGCAGTACGCTGCATACTTGAGAAATTTTCATCAAGTTCTTTCTTCAATCGTTTTGTAAGAGTTCAAGTAGTGCAGCCATACAGTAGTACCAACACTTTTTCATTTGCGTAGACTGCATCAGGACTAGTTTTGCGGTATATCGGTTGCTTCTTACCGAATTCTATTAGGTGTGAACAATAATAAATACAAGGGTAACTCTTTAGTTTTCATAGGCATCAATGATGAAAGTTTCATGCAAACCCTGATTTTGTTTCTTGCACTCCTTCCCCATGATTATTCTCTTGACATATAGGCACATGAAAAATTGTTTACAGTTGTTGTTGAATTAATAAATAATGTACAAAATACTGGCCATCATTCTGGAATTATCGAAATATATGGGAATACAGCATGATATATGAATATGTTACATTATATATATAGAAATGCGTTGAGAGTAGAAACTATTTGCTGTCTATTTTTCATTTTCTAGTGTCAGCTTTTGTCATCCTTCCGTAACCTATTCATTCAACCACCTTCGACACAAGTGTCAATACCTTGCTGTCTTTTTGGTTAATCACAGACCCTTTTCAGGTCTTTATTTTTTGGAGAAGCCATCTACTCTCTTGATTCTATTGTCAGTAAATTTTATTTCTCAGACGAACGTTTATAGAGGTTTCTTCCTGATGAAGATTATGGAGTTTTCCAGTTAAGATTCAGAATTTTTTAGAAATCCGTTCATTTCCAGAGTTGATCTTTTCTTCCATCTACGTTCAATTTGCTGTAACGAATATTTTTGACGCCACGAGTCAAATTTCAACTATTTCTAAGGTTCAGTGGTGGTTGGTTTCATAGGTGAAATTATTCCATATTTAGCAACAGAGCCAAAGGTCGGTGTTCGAACCAAAAAAAACAAACAAAAAAAACAAAAAAACAAAAAATTTCGAGTGCTAATTCTCTACATCGGCAAACTTCACGTAAGATTGGCGTCAAACAATTAACAGTACGTTATAGTGTAGAGTTATAATACTGTTAGTTAATGAGATATGATTCTAATAATATTTTTGCGTTCTGGATATGACACTAATCAGTTTTGGAGCTCAGGCATTTATGGTATTTGATTGAGGACTGTAAATTATAGGATTATTTCAAAATCTTTTTCTCAATATTGTGATTTTCCAAAGTATTCCCTCTCCATGATTTCAAATAAAGAATATTCTTTGAATTTAAATGATTGAATAAAGTTTATTCAAGGAATATTTTATGAAATTTGAAGGTTTAGATATTAGATAAGATTTTTTCGTCTTATCAGTTATTAGTTTATTTACAACAAAATTACAAAAAAAACAAGGTGAACATCCTCTAAGTGTGCTAATTTCATAATTTGGCCAAGTTTAGTAAATAAGAAGTTTTTGTGGTTTTAGAGTCATTGAACCATAATAATTTCCATATGTCTTATTCAATTATTTATTCAATTAAATTAATAATCCAAGTCATAATCCCAAAAACTAGGATAATAAGGATTGAATTCAATTGAAATGATATTTTTTAAATTCCTGCAAGCAAAAAATATGGAAAAACGCTATGCGAATCTTTCTCGATATCCAAACCAGCAGCAGCTGCTACTGGGATTACTATGTGCTTTGCATATTCCTTGTCTGAAGTTTTTACCTAAATTTACCCTACATTTCGTCGGAAGTGTCATATCATTGTACCGTATAAAAGAGATTACTGCAAATCTAATTTTGAGTATCAGAGCAAAAGATCTTCAAAGATGAAGCCTATTTATAACTTTCAAGTTTTCTTTTCCATAGGAATGAATTAACTAAATATTTCGAAAGTGCTGTATGATACGACTGAAATAAGTAATACCTTATGCTTAATGAATAGAAATATTTGAATTCCACTCAGAATTTTTTTGTGTAAGCAATACATGCTTGCTCCTTAGGAATACTCTCCAGTGGTATGAACTTAGAATTGGAAATAATATATCTACATTAGTGAAGTTCTTTAGCCGTGGATAGTGTCCGGGTAACTATTAAAAAACGAGTAAGATTTAAAGACACTTTTGAATCTATTCTAATACTGTTCAAAAGAAGTTTTGCATTTATTCAATATATATGTGAGATTCCAGTTTTTACTGTTCTCAAAGAAACCAAAACAGTCTGCTTTCTTGTTATGTATCTGCTGTTTTTGAGTTGTATGCATCCTTAAAGCGAGGAATATCGACATCTGCTAAACATTCGCCTTGATTAAACATTCCTAGTGCATTATAAAAAACTTCAGGTTTAGAGGTGTATTTACATAACCTCGTTTAGTTTATGTTTGGCTAAACCTGTCAGCTTTCTTTGGGAAGCTTTATGAGTCACTGGACCACCACTATCACCATAAACACCACCACCAACAAAAACACCAAGAACAGAATAAACACTTGTTGCAAGAAAGGAACAAGAAAAGTAAGAATGTGAAAGATTGATGGTTTGCTTATCTTCCCACTTAGATGTAGTATCGTACATGTGATTTTTTAATATAGGGATTTCCATTTGTAAGTGACAGGAAGAAAACTTGGTTAACTGAGCCTTACCTTTTGGGCCTCCACAAAGGTAAAAAAGTTACTCTGTCCTACTCCTCTGGGTGAAAAGAGGGGTAGCAATATGAAAAGGCGATACGAACATCCTCTAGTAGTATGTTATTAATCTGGAACAAAATTTTACACTAGTAATTTACTAAGTTTTTTGCTTAGATGTGGCACAAGGCCGTATGAATGGGGCTCCCAATGAGACTCTAACTCACTCGTGTAGATTTGCCAGTCTAGTTTGCTAACAATTACTCCACCCGAGGTGCCCAACAAAATTGTACTGTACCTGCTGTTTCTACGCGCTTGTTTAACAGCATATCAACTTTTTATGGGTTATCTAATGCCGAAATTTGATTCATTTGTATATATTCAATAATAATCATAGCTATATCTCTATTGTTCCATTGGATCTTTTAAATTGCACTATTTTATTTGGTCATAATCATTTGTTTGATCACAGTTATATAATATCTAGAATTCTAATCAAATGTAAATAATTTGCACACAGATACAGGGTTTCAAGTATTTCTATCCAATGCCAATAATTTTCAAACTGATCTTTTTTACCCATAGGTAGGACACTTACAAGTATTACTACCCCGGGTCAAAGTGGATTTGAGATTAATGCCAATGAAGTAATAGCCCATACACCCCAGAACTGAGCGCCAGAATTAGAATTTTACCACCGGAAGCAGTTTAATGTCATATATATAGTACCCACTTCAGGGGGAGTCTTTTTAACTCTCTAGTAAGACCAAATATTTGTCTATCCTAAATTTTCACTCGGTGATCAGCTGGAACAGATGACAAGTTCTTTTTTTCTTGTTATTGAACACAGGTCTTATCTTCTAGCCAGGATTTCGTGAATCGTCTCTATCTCAAAATGCTAGAGATTCATATGTGCCTCATTTTCTAAAACTCGTATGTGCATAAACCGTTTGTTAGTATCGTGATATTGTAATCTCTCGTATAGTGATTCACAAAGTCTTGTACTCATTCGATGCTAATTTACTGCACCTGCTTTATAATTGTTTCGTCTTTGTCTCTACTGAACCTACATTTGCTATTCTGTTGCGTATCATCAATTTTCGCTTTAATATGGTTGATCTTTATAGGATTTTTTTTTTTTGCTGCTATTAGAAGAGATTCAGTTTCTTTCTTTAGGTTGTACAATTTCTCTACTTTATCGTTTAAACAATCCATACAGTTGTTATTCTTCCGATTTCTGTTTTCTAGATTTTCTATGTTTCGTTACCTATGTTGTAATCGCTGTTGCTGCTTTAAGTTGTCTTTCCTGGCTCTTTTTAGTATTTTCCTCGAGTTTTTAAATCGTTGCATCAATGAAATCTTCAATGCTGACAAGTCATTCTCCTCCTCCTCTTTGTTTTCTTGATATATACTATTTGTCTGTATCCTATCTAGGGTTTTAAGCGTTGTGCACCGCCCTCAATTTCCTGTCCTTTGGTCTATTCGTCTGAGTTTCTCCCTTGTCCATTTTAAGAATGGTCCTGTCAAGCTGTTTATTCCTTTGATAAGATTTCTACTATTGAGACTGATTTCGAGAAGATGTCTTGTTCTAAGGTACTTTTTCTTACTCTTTCATTCATTTCTGTTTTTGATGGTGTTCGCTTACACTATTCCCAGGTACTTGTGACTGTCTTTTTTCCAAATGTATTATTATTATTATTATAAACTCCTTTTCGAGTTTTTCACACCAGCGTTTGCAGAAGGTTTCTCATTGGAGTTTGAATGACGAAAAGTCTCCTCAAGGCATCCAGGACTCTTCACCGTATTCTGGCCGATCTCAACAATGTTGTAGTTTGGACAGTCTCAACCCATCCCGTTATTTCCAAGTCTTCCAGTCCTTGTACCAATCCTTTGGTGACTGCACCAATAGTACTAATTACGATTGGTATAATCGTCCCTATCATGTGCCGCAGTTTTTTTTCAATTCCCAAGCAAGGTCCAGGTACTTATCCTTCTTTTCCCATTCTTTCAAATTACTCTGTAGTCTGCCAGGGCAGCAAAGTCCACAATTTTTCAAATTTTCTTTTTTTTTTTTTGTTGATTATTATAAGATCTGGTCGAGATTTGGTGATCCGTTTGTATCTCAAAATCCTATTGGAGTTTGCACGTCTCATTCTCTAAGACAGATTCTGGTTTGTGTATATACCATTTGTTTGTATGGTCAAACTTCAACATCTTGTACAATTTCCAATGGATCACTTTGTCCACCTTGTCGTGCCTTGTCTTATATTCTTTTTGTGCTAATTTGCTGCTTTCGCTTAATATCATCATTTTGTCTCTTTCACCACACAACCTACATCTGCTGTTTTGTTGCATCTTATCTATTTTCGCGTTGATATGGTTAGTCCTTATGGCATCGTTTTGTGCTGCTATTAGAAGAGATTTAGCTTCTCTCTTAAGGCTTCCTTTTCTTAGCAACGTCCACATTTTCTCGTATGAGATATTGCTTGTTAGTCGCTTAAAACGTCCATAGAGTTGTTTTCCTTCCTACTTTTGTTTTCTGGTTATGGTCGTTCCGCTGGTCATTGTGTCGTTAGAATTGTTCCGGTGGCTGTATCCAGTCTTCCATTGCTCTTTTCTATGTAATCTTCAAGTTTTGTATCGATGTTTTAGCGCTATTTTTAATGTTGGCAATTCCTTTTCTTGACACATAGAGTCTGCCAACGTCATCTCTGGGATATACTGCCTTATGCATGGTCATTAGTTTTCTTGTTCTCTGGTCCATTTGTTTAAGTTCTTCTCTGGTCCACTTCAAGAATGATCCCGAGTAACTTACAAGTTGGATAACCCATGTGTTTATCCCTTTGACAAGATTCCTGCGATAGAGTTTTGTCACGAGTAATTTTTTGGCTCTTCTGAGATACTCTTTTTTAATTTTTTCTTTTATTTTCACTTGTTTGATAGTGTCAGCTTCCACTATCCCCAAGTGTTTGTAGGTGTCCTTTTCTCCGAGCGTTCTGATTACTACTTGATTTGGTAGATCGACTCCTTCCGTCGCGTGCCGTTAGCCACTTTTCATCATTAGCGTGGTGTATTTTTCTGTGCCAATTTCCATTCCTATATCTTGACTCTATATTCTCACAGTTTGTATTAGGGTTTCTAATCCTTTTTCATTTTTGGCAAAAAAGTTTGATGTTGATTTACTGAGTTTGTGTGCTGTTGTGTGGCATCGATACAACTTGGTCGGGTATTTTATACATTTGAGACTATGTAGAATCTAGCTTTGGGGGACTATATCGTAAGCTTTTTGTAGTCGATCTAGGTCATAGCTAGATTATTCCATCTCGTTTTACTTTCGTTGAGGATGTGTTGATTGATATATAGTTGTTCCTCTGTACCTCTGGTTCTCTTGCGGCATCCTTTCTGTTCGTCGGGGAAGATTCCGCATCTTATCAATGAGTTGTAGATTTTCTCCCTAATTTGTGCCGTTATTATTTCCCACATCATCGATAGGCACGTTATGGGTCTAGAGTTGGTTGGGGCAGTTCCTTTGTGGGGTCTTTTTAGATTAGAGTGGTCTTCCCTTTGGTCATCCATTCGGGTATCTCAGTTTTCTGCATGCATTTATTAATGTCAGTAGCAAGTCTGTTGTGTATGGCGGTTAATCTTTTAAACCAAAATCCGTGTATGCCATCAAGGCACAAGGTTTTTCAATTTGCTATCTTTTCAAGTGTTGCCTTGAGCCCGTCCGGGCGTATGTTCACCTGATGGTCTTCTTTGAACATTCGCAACGCTGTTTCCATGTTGCTTATCCTTTCGGCTTTTTTGATATGATCTTTCCGTTTCCAAATTTTGATACAAAATTATCATTATTATTATATAACTTCTTGCAAGATTTTCACACAAGCGTTAACAAGTTGTCTTTGATTCGATTCTGAACGACAGCAAGTTTCTTCAGGTCTCCTGGGCTCTTCAGAATATTCCGAACCGATCTTAACAATGCTGTTACCTCGATTTGTTTTTCCCACCAGATGCAACTGGTAGTTGTCACTGAAGACTGAGTAAAAGTAACCCTCCTTACTTCTCTAGCATACATCTAACTAATTTCAGCAGTGTCGTATTCTGGGAGGTCTCAATTTTTCTTAGGATTTTTACTTCCTTCAGTTTTTCTCCAGATTCTTCAGGATTGTTTCAAATGCTCCGAATGTGATAAGTACGAGAATCATTAAATAAGTTTCCAGACTTTTTTCGTATGGGCACTTTTATTGATAGTACACACATGAAACTTATTGTTGTTGTCAATTAATTGTTCTTCTTGATTGGATTTAGTGGTCAGTATATATTTCAAAGTCTCAGAAAATTTTCTGGGTCTCATTTTCTTGGAGTGATTTCGTTTTGTGTATATATCATTTGTCAGCATGGCCAAACTACAGGTCTGGTACAAATCCAAGTAGATCAACTTTCAAAACCAGTCATGTCTTCTCATGTATTTCTTTGGTTCCAGTTTACTGAATTCGCTTATTATGTGAATAACTGTTTCATTCCAGTCATCATATAACTAACACTTGCTATTCTGCGTATTTTTAATGTTATAAGTAATTCTTAGGGTATAATTTTGTGCTACTATTAAGATACTCAGTTTTTCTTAAGGGGTTTTCTTTTTCTCGCCATATCCATTTCCTTTGTTTGCTCTTTGAAGTATCCATACTATTGTTTTTCTTTCCCTATTTTGTTTTCTAGATCTTTTCTTTTTTTTTTTTTTTTCATGTTCGTTCTTAAGTTATTCCTCTTGATGTTACCGACTGCTGTAATTCATTTCTCTTTGCTTTTTTTCGTATATAATCTGCGTGTTTGAGAATTGCAGCATCCACTCAATTTTCAATTTGGCTAGTCCTCTTTCTCGTTTTTTTCTTGATACATAGCATTTGTGTATTGTTACGTGGGGTAGAAAAGTAGAAGAAATATATTTTCTATGTACATTACAAGGTGTGTTTCATTCACCCGTATTATTCCGAGACGAAGAATAAAATTGGAAAAGGAGGCGCCAAACGAACCTTTTCTAATCACACATGATTCGAGGCTAAAGAAAAAAAAAAAAAAAAAAAAAGACTACGACAAGAAATGGAATTGCAAGTCAACCCCTTTCCACTTTTTACCCATCTTAGCTAGCCTTGAACTCTTGGAGTGAACTTTGGGTGACCTTATCAACCACGTGTTCGGCCCTAAGAGTCAAGGAAGGACTTTTGGTTTTTGACTAAAAAAGTGAATATATAGCAGTAGCGGTTTTGACTTCAAGGCGTCGACATTCATCCCTGGGTTCTGTTTCACTACACCCGAAATGTGACTAGGAAAAAGGACAGCAGAAAACTAACTCCTTGTGGCAAACTTCTTCGAGAAAAAGGAAAGAAAGCAAAAAGAGAGAACGAAAGAGAAAAAGAACGAAAGAAAAAAAAAAAAAGAGATTATTAACCAGTCCTAAATCCTCAGTGAGTTCCGTATTTCTTTTGCCTCTATGTGTCTATCATGCAAATCTATTTGAGTTATAATTCGTCTCGGACTTCTTTACATACATAGTAACATTAGTTTTCCACTCCCTCTTGTTCTTAAAACCCTTTTTTTTTATATATATTCTTATTCTTCCCTAAATAAGTTGTTATTGTAGTAATAAAATTTTGTTGTTAAATCTTCAAATTGTGTTGTGTTGGTTTTGTGAGTGCTTGTCGCTTATTCTGCTGTGATTTACCGTGAGTCTTATACTGGAGAAATTCCCTTCCCATAGTTCACCCTTTTTTTATCGAACCTTGGGACATTCTCGCAATTTTATATATATATTTTTTAATTCTCGTTACGTGCCTGTTTTCGCAGTCCCAGTGAAAGTCGGTTCGTAACAGAATGTAATTCACTAGGTGTCAGGCGTTGCGGAACGACTTTAATTTCCTTCTCCTTTGGTCCATCTATCTAGGTTCCTGCCTTGACCATTTTATAAATAATCCAGATTATCTTACCAGAGAGACTTCCCAGGCGTTTATTTCTAGGTCAGATTTCTATTGCAGAATTTGGTTTCAAGAAGTGCTCTTGTTTATCTAACGTATTCTTTTACTTTTTCTTTCATCTCTGTTTGATTGATGGTATCTATCGCAAATATTGCACTTATATTTGGCTCAAAGTGTCTTGATATTTTCCTTCTGATTTTTTATTTTTATTTTCCGTATGGTACATTTTTTTCTACTGAATTCCGCTCTTCGATCTCAGTTTTAGATTCTAATTGTTTATATGGAATTCAATTCCGTTTTTATTCTCGGAAAATATATCAATATCTATATATACGAAGTGGCTTGTCTTTTCGAGAAATTTTGTTAATTTTAGCCACCTATTATTCAGTAGCATCATTTTTATAACAAATAGTACCTATATATCTGACCTTCAGCTAAACTAAAGGTGTGCTAACCAAAACAAGTGAGGAGTGAAACAACGATGGAGAGGGATTAGGTTTGAAATTTAAAAAAACAAAAAAACAAAAGGGATTTTATTCTCATTAATGGTCGGTTGATTCCTTTTGGATGCTGTTAATTTATTCGTTTGTGGATATATCACGTACTAGAGTTGTATATGAGAAGGACCACGTACGCAAAGTCCATTCGTAAGGTTTATTGCATATTGTAGCTAGCTGTTGTCATATTATGTTGTTTGTCGCATCATGTAGTTGAGTGGACTTCAGCTTTTACATCTTTATAGCTTTCCTGGTAAGTCACGTTTTCGTTTTGTCTGCTGCTGCACTGTGATCAATTGGCATCTCGGTGAGCTGCTAGTGTCCTGCTGAATCAACAATTACGGTTGGTTGAACCGCTTTTTGGACGTGTTCCCTTTCTGTCTCTGGGTCAAATAAGCTTTTAAGCTTAGAATCGAATGGATGAGAGGCGTATATCTCAGTTTCTGATTTTTCAGAAAATATTTTTATGGCTCTTTATTTTCCTCTGAGATTTGTTCCGGAAGTGAGTGCGTGGAGGTGGTCTAATTTTGGCCAGTCCTTGCCATGTGTACAGTGGCTGTCGAGGTGAATACTTCACTTTGAATTTTTGAAAGGAGTTCTGACAGTTTACGACATGTTAAACTTGGTAAGGATTACCAGTTTTTATTTTGGTTTTTAATTTTTTTAAATCTATCCTTAGCTTTCTTAGAATATAAAACCTGTTGTTGGACCAACTATTTAATTCGCCTATGCACGTGAGTTAATTATATCTTTCATTGATTATTGTTATAATGATAATTGTTTATTTACTGTAATAATCAAATGATATTCAAATCTGAAATTTTACCAAAGCCGTAGAAAGTAAATACACCAGTCTTTGCGTATACGTGCTTGGTTGAGCCGAGAATTTTTTAACACCCCTTCATATAGTTTAAGTAATTTAACCAATAAAACTGTTTTCTGAAATTGTGTGAGTCATGCCTGGAAAAAGTTAAAACTTTTGTTTGAGAACCTGATCAGATTGTATTTTTTCTCACCTTCAATGTCTTATTACCTCCATGTAAAAGGATGTCCATTTGACGACAAGCGTTGGTAACGTCCTCACTTGGAAATCCTTATATGCAATTAAACTTTATTTCTCTGCCATTACCAGATGTCATACAAAGACTAAATTAATTTCATCACTATGGTTTTACGGACTAAAAAAGATTAAAAACTTAATTTTCAAAAAAATCAAAAATGATAATAATCAAATATTCATTTAAAATATTTATTAATTTTGAGGAAATTTTAAGCGTATCAAATCTCCGAATTAACTTAATGTCACTTTCTCTACGCCATGCTCAGTATAAAAAAGTCAGTAACTCATAATAAATAAAGTATCATTTCAATTTGAGTAATTATCCCAAACGTTAATGAAAGTTCTTTTATTTGTAATAATGACTATCAAACAAAACATATGTTATATGGGTTATTACTGATAGTTATTATGATTACTACTCTCAGATATTTCTCTTTGGGCTGAATTCAATTAAAAAACATTCAAATCAAATAAAATCAAAAGGTGACTTTTAGACTTCATAGAAGATAATATACAAAATATGTTAAAAAGTACTGTGACTAAAGCTCTGCATATGAATAATGCATGAAAAGTTAATTTTCTTCAAATCGCTCCTGTTATCGTTCAACAAGCCAATTCCCACGAGTTTTTCATCAGTCGAAGCGCTTTTGAAATTTCTCTTTTGATATGATTTTGATTGATTAGTGACTGATTTAACAGCCTGAAAATCCTACCACTAACAATAAAAAAAACCATAAAAAAACTAGAGTCGTCAAAAGATTAACCAAATAGAGCATTAAAAAGTAGTTAATTTTAAAAAATGGTTTGCTTTCGTTTCGTTTATTAGTTGAATAATATATCAACTCCTCAAGATGATTACCATATGTAAATATTACATGACGCTGATTTTGACTTATAAAGGTTTCTGACTTTACAATGTACTTATCCATTATCCTTCGTGCAAAAGATTTTCTTGTATAAAGTAAAAATTGTTCTTAATTGTTCCCTTTTTTAAATTGCTTCTTATAGCGGGGTCATTGTCTTGAGCAGAGTTCAGTCATGTTTCTCTTAAGTTCAGTATTAGTGAAGGAGAAGCTCGAATGCTCACTTCAAAGACGATCCATTAACTCATGAGACTATGAAGTTTTTGAAATTATCAAATTATCAACTGCACTTCCTTCAAAAATTGTTCGGTTGTAAATCGAAATGCCCCCTAAGACATTCAGACCTCAGGAAACTGCTTGAAATCTTCAACTGACAATGCTTAGAGTTAGTCCTCATACACCAAAGTAAAAGTACGATCACTAGATGGAGACACAGAATACTTCGACATTGTAGCAGGAGTACTACAAGGGAACACGCTGGCTCCGTACCTCTTTATCATTTGTCTAGACTACGTACTTAGAACATCGATTGACAAAATCAGAGAGAATGGCTTCGAGCTGACGAAGAAAAGAAGCAGAAGGTACCCCGCAAAAACAATTACCGACGCCGACTACGCCGATGACATAGCGATACTGGCAAATACACCCGACCAAGCCGAAATACTACTGCATAGTTTGGAACGAGCAGCCGCAGGCATAGGCCTCTATGTTAATGCACACAAAACGGAATATATTTGCTATAATCAAACGGGGGACATCTCCACTCTAGAAGGAACCCCTCTTAAACTAGTAGACAAATTCACTTACCTAGGAAGCAGCGTCGAATCAACCGAAAAGGACATCGAAACGAGGTTAACGAAAGCATGGACAGCCATCAATAGGCTATCGATTATATGGAAATCAGACCTAACCGATAAAATGAAACGCAGTTTCTTCCAGGCAGCGGCCACATCGATACTGCTATACGGGTGCACTACATGGACGCTAACAAAACGGCTGGAGAAGAAGCTAGACGGCAATTACACAAGAATGCTGCGTGCAATCTTGAACAAGTCCTGGCGGCAACACCCAACAAGACACCAACTGTACGGCCACCTGCCTCCAATCACGAAAACTATTCAAGTTAGACGAACCAGACATGCAGGACACTGCTGGAGAAGCAGGGACGAACTCATAAGAGATGTACTCTTATGGACCCCCACACATGGCCGTGCAAAAGCAGGACGACCAGCATGAACATACATTCAGCAGCTATGTGAGGATACGGGATGTTGTCCTGAAGACTTGCCTAGGGCGATGAACGATAGGGAGGAGTGGCGAGAGAGGGTCAGGGATATCCGTACTACCAGCGCGACATGATGATGATGATATATGTTAGGATCAACCCAAAGAAAATGATTACTTCCTTTTTGACTGACTAGGGAGTGATCGCCCTTGGGTTCAGGAGGTCGGCTATCACACATTGGACGAAGATCACGGAGTGGTGGAACGGTAGACTTATCATCGCACATCCAGTGGCTCATTCATTATCATCTCAAACGTAACTTATCAAATAAATCAGTGAAACGTTCCACTTGATTCTTGTGTCATTTTTACAGGAATATTCACAGAACCCCCATCTTAAAACCACAAAAGTTGGTGACGAGGAGTGTTTTTTTTTTTTTGTACACACGTGAGAACGTAAACGTTAAAAAAAAAAGGTGGAAACTCGGTTAACGAGACAATTGCATTAATTAAACATTGGAAAAAAAATGGAGTGCATCATTCAACAATTAATGCAACAACAGTTACGTTTGATGGAATTATTTTCAGAGAGATTTTGAACATCTTCACCGTCGCCTTCGGAAACAAAACTTACAACATCTGCAGAATCAATTGCACGATCTATCTCGGAATTTCATTACGACCCAATGGCTAAATCAACGTTCTGTACGTGGTTTTCACGCTTTGAGGACCTCTTACGGGTGGGATTCAAGGAATAAGCTGTCGACTGGAAGGTAAGACTTTTGCTACGTAAGCTTGGTTCGTCGGAACACAACTTGTGTGCAAATTACATACTCCCTAAACACCCACGGGACTACAACTTCGATGTGACAGTGGAGACCCTGAGACAGATATTCGTTGAGCAAATTTCACTATTTAACATGCGTTTCAATTGTCTTAACATAACGAAATCTGACTCAACGGATTTCTCAACGTATGCAGGCATTGTAAACAGAGAATATGAGCGGTTCAAAATAACGTCCATCACAGACCATTCAAGTATTTAATTTTTGTGTGTGGTTTGAGGTCGGCGGAGGACGCAGATATTCGCACACGGATTTTGTCAAAAATAGAGCAGAATCCAGACGTCACCTTACCACAAGTTGCCGTAGAATGCCAGCGCCTCGTTAATCTAAGGCATGATTCAACTATGGTACAACAATCAACAGCTTCTGTGGTTAACACTGTACAAAAACAACACCATCCCACCCCACAGACATCAACATCTATCAAGCCCCCATCCGCTTGCTGGAATTGTGGCAGCTGGTATTTTGTACGGTACTGTACATCCAAGACACACCGCTGCCTCAGCTGCAATCGACTGGGCCATAAGGAAGCATTCTGCACCCCGCATGGACAAAGACCTACACAGAGTAGACAAACCTCACATAACAGCCACAAACATCACAAAACAAATACCAAACAGTCTGGTGGCAACCTTCCTCCCAAATCCAAAATCAAACCGAAAGTATGTGGCAGTACAGTTGAATGGCCATCCTATTCAGCTGCAAGTGGACACTGCCTCCGAAATTTCACTGATATCGTAATCATTATGGGAAACCATAGGCCAGCCTTCATTGACAAGTCATGTAGCACAGAGGGCTTCTGGGGATTGTGTTCACATCACGGGCGAACTACCAGCTTCCATTTAATTGAAAAACAAAACGGCTTCGGGCACCATATACATTGCAAACTCGAGCATAGATTTACTGGGTCTGGACTTTATTGAACCACTGGCTCTTCTCGACATTCCACTCAATCAGCTATGTAAAGTGGTATCCAGTTCATCACCTCAGAACAACACTATCGACCAGACGAAAGAAATTATGAAACGATTTTCTCCAGTCTTTAAAAACAACATGGGATGCTGCACTCATGCAGAGGCTACGCTGTCCCTCAAACCATCTGCTCAACTTGTGTTCCGACCCAAGCGGCCAGTGCCATACGCTGCATATCCACTGGTGGACCAGGAACTAAAATGACTCGAGTAAATGAAGGTCATCATACCGGTGACATATTCACGGTGGGCAGCACCCATTTTGGTAGTAAAGAAAGCCGATGGCTCAATTCGGTTGTGTGTGGATTTTTCGACTGGTCTCAATGCAGCACTGGAGGACCACCAATACCCATTACCAACCCCAGATGATCTTTACACCATACTTAATGGTGGCTCTTGCTTTGCAAAATCAGACCTCACAGAGGCATATCTACAAGTCGAAGTTGCAGCAACCTCCAGGGAACTGCTTACCATCGTGGACTATTTCAATTCACTCGTCTGCCTTTTGGAGTAAAAACAGCCCCTGCAATATTTCAGCAGATCATGAACACAATGCTCACTGGCGTGGAAGGTACAGCAGCGTACTTAGATGACATCATTATTGTTGGGCAATCCAACCAGGAGTTGACAGAAAGAAACAGCAGGGTCCTAACCTGCATCCAAGACTTTGGGTTCCAGCTCCGGCCTGAAAAATACCATAAAACTTTTGGGATTTATCTTCAATCGTCAAGGTCATCGCGCAGATCCTGCTAATGTGGCAGCTATTCAACACATGCCACCCCCATCAGACGTTAGCAGTTTACGCGCATTTCTGGGACTGGTGAGTTACTACGGAAGTTTCTTGCCGTCACTCCACTAAATCAAAGCACCACTCAACAAACTGTTGACAAAGGACACAGAATGGTCCTGGCCCATAGATTGCCAAAATCATTTGACAAAATCAAATCACTCATCAAATCGGACCTACTGCTCACACACTTTGATCCAAATAAGAAAATAGTTGTGGCAGCGGACGCATCAAATCATGGCGTGTGAGCAGTGATCTCGCATACATTCACAGATGGAACTGAGAAGGCTATCATGCACGCAGCCAGATCCCTGACACCTGCTGAAAGCAATTATAGTCAAGTAGAAAAAGAATCTCTGGCATGATTTTTGCGGTAAAAAATTCCACAAGATGCTATTCGGGTGTCACTTTACAATCATGACGGACCACAAACCACTTCTGTCAATATTCGGCTCAAAGAAAGGTATTCCGGTATATTCAGCCAGTCGATTGCAACGATAGGCAATCATTCTACTGGGATATGATTTCAGCATACAGAAAAACGGAATTCGGCCAGACTGATATCATATCACAACTTATCAGAGCACAGTCAGTTTCAGATGTCGATACTGTCATCGCGGCCATCAGTATCGAGGACGATTGTCAACGCACGCTGACAGATTGTATCCGGACAATTCCAGTGACAAGGATGGAAATCAAACAAGAAACACAACAAGACCCAATGATCCAAAAAGTTTGCGGATTTCTGCGACATTCATGGCCTCCTAACCTCACAGGAGACCTACAGCAGTTCAAACGCCGCAGTGGCTCTCTGTCTGTCATTGACGGTTGTCTGATATTCGCAGACCGTGTTGTGGTTCTCACTTAGCTCAGGGAAGCAGTCCTTAGACAACTACATTCAGGGCATCCAGGCATTAACCGGATGAAATCAATTGCCCGCAGTGTGGTTTATTGGCCTAATATAGACATAGATATAGCACGTACGGTCAAACGTTGTATCCAGTGTATGGAAGCGCAGAAGAACCTAACTCTGATTGTGGATGCCCACTGGACATATCCAGAGCAACCATGGTCCAGAGTACATGTAGATTTAGCCGGTCCGATCAATGATCTTAGTTTTCTTGTGGTTGTGGACGCCCATTCTAAATGGCCAGAAATTTTTCCGATGCAACAAACTGACACCCAATCGCAGTACTCACTACAATAACAGTACTCAGACGGCTATTTAGTCAACATTCTTGCCCGAGACCTTAGTCTCAGACAACGGATCACAATTCACGTCTGAGTCATTCCAACAATTCTGTAGATTGGGGTACATAACGCACGTCCGGTCACCGCCCTATCACCCTCAATCCAACGGACAAGCCGAACGGTTTGTTGACACATTTAAACGGGCACTACGCAAAGTGAGTGGGGAAGGAACAACAGACGAGATCCTGCAGACTTTCCTCCTCTCGTATCGAACAACACCAAATGGGGCGGTGAAGAATGGTCTGTCACCAGCAGAGGCACTCATGGGACGAAAACTTCGTACCACACTGGACGCTTTACGGCCTCAGCAACAAAGGCAACAACCAAGCCCTAACAAAAAAAAAAACATTTCCACTTGGCACACCAGTGTTTGTTCGGAACTACTGATCTGGCCAGGCAAACTGGGTACCTGGCAAAACCCGCAAAACAAAGGGACAATTTCTGTATGTGGTTCAAGTCGGGAACCAATTCTGGATACGGCACAAAACCCAAATACGTCCCAGATACACTCCAGATACCTAGTTGACAGCATGCCAACCATTCCATTCGACCTGTAAATGGACACATTCAAACTGCCATCTTCATGAGCCCTCGTGCGAAGAAATATAAATGAAAGTGACAAAAGACCGCACAGGACTTGGCCAAAACGCTGTCGCACTCGAGTAAAACACCTCCAGGTTAACCCCAAGTGCGCTCGTTACAGCAAAAGGTTTAAACGGGGAGATATTAGGATCAATCCAAAGAAAATAATTACTTCCTTTTTGACTGACTAGGGAGTGATCGCCCTCGGGTTCAGGAGGTCGGCTATCACACATTGGACGAAGATCACGGAGTGGTAGAACGGTAGACTTATCATCGCACATCCAGTGGCTCATTCATTATCATCTCAAACGTAACTTATCAAATAAATCTGTGAAACGTTCCACTTGGTTCTTTTGTCATTTTTACGGGAATATTCACAGAACCCCCGTCTTAAAACCACAAAAATAAGATGTAATCTCCACTCGTCACTCATAAATTTATACAAACTGCTAAAGATATAAAAAAACACCGGAATTGCAATTAGAAAATGTGATAAAATTTACACGTTCGTCCATTTAAATCGGTCAGATAATGATTTAGGACAAAAATATGGAATGTAAGTATAATCTAGTCATAATTATCTATCATTGTCAAATACTTATTTAATAAAAGAAAGCGATAAGTTAAAAGTACCTGGTCTTTGTTTGATAGCGTTATAATTAGAAACAATTCTAAATTCAACAACCCTTCGGTGTTGATTGCTATGTGTTTCTATGGAAATCAGTAAGAGGCATTACTTATTAGAGCATCCCTCTCCGTGTATTCCGAGAGAGCAGAGTAAAAATTGTTCATCAAATTTAAATAATTCCGTCCAAAATTTCAAATACCTATATTAAAAGAATATCATATTTTATTTGTTTTAATTACCCATAAATTTTCTCTCCCTCTCCCTCTCTATCTCTTTCCCTCTCTCTCTCAATATATATATATATAGAGAGAGATAGAGGGAGATAGAGAGAAAAAAATATATATATATACACCAAACACCTCTGCCACGCGTACGATGCGAAACAAAGTCAATATTTCAGCGGAGTACAGTTGGTTTGAATTAAAAATTTTCCTTCTCTTAGACTTGTTGCCGTAAACTCTTGAAACAAGAAGCTAACTCTTAAGGGGCTGACGGTCAGCGGAAAAATCTGATGGGTTAATAATCATGACTTAATTTTCGGAGGGAGATTTAAAACTATTTTCAAAAATCAACCCAAAAACACAAGACCTGAAAATTCTCTCTCCTTATGAAATAATAAATAAATCAGCTCACCAGTTCCATAACTTATGGACAAGAAATAAAATTGTTCTAATTTAGAGATTAAGCTATAGAAAAAGACTTAACATGGTTGAAGAAAACTAACTGAAGTTTTAAAATCTGTATGCCAATTTTAGTGTAAATCAAGTCGTGTTCCATTCAGAGCAGTTTTGCTCCATGGATCTTCAACTCTCCCAACCTCTTTGGGATTGTTTCAAGGGCTCTTACAATTACTGGTATCACTATCACATTATAATAACTTTATTCCTTGTGGTTTTCCCCACCAGTATTAGGAAGTGGTTTTTCACTTGAGTCTGAGTGACTGCAAGTCTCCTCGGGTTACTAGTTGATCTAAACAATGCTGTGGTCAACCTTCACCACAATAAGCAAATCACTTATGTAAGCAATTTAGTGGTCAATATATTTAGCTAAACTGCTGGACAGTCATATGTATTGCGTAATGGAAAATCTCCTGCTGCAGATGCGGATCCTCCTCCTCCTCCTCCTCCTCCTCCTACTACTACTACTACTACTACTACTACTACTACTACTAAAACTACTTCTACTTCGAAGATATTTAGGGTTTTCGCTATTCATTCTGGTCCCGATATTACAAGACTTACAGACACTGTAATCTTAGAATGACTTTCAAAGAAAGCATCATTATAGTCGTATCAGCTAACATGAATGTAACACGTAGAAGTCAAAAGATAAATAAATATCAAGACCAAGCAAGAGAGATAAGGAGAATATGTAGAATGCCTCAACAAAAGTCATTCTAGCGCGTTGTCACTGTAACTTAGATACTAGAGCAATGACAGAAAGACATTAAACCAACCAGATGATTTACATTAATACAAAAATATGCAATAAAGTAAGAATAGCAATACTAAATATCATTTTTGCGAAATAACGATAGCATTATTGAGAACGGTCAGAATACTGAGAAGAGTCCTGGAAACTTTAGGAGACTTGCTGTCACTCAAACTCCAGTGGAAGACCATCAGCTGGCACTGATGTGAAAAACTCTAAAGGAGTAAATAATAATAATAATAATAATACACCCGAGAAATGACGATGCACAATGCCTTAAACCCGAGAGATGACATAGAAAGACTACAAGTGTTAAGAAAAGAGGGAAGATGATTACTCATCAGTAATGAGGACTGCGCTGATGCATAAGAACAAGGACTCGAGAAATACACTAAAAATAGCAAGAAAAGACAACATACATCAGCTACTAACAGCAGTCAGAACATAAGTAACAAGCAGAAATAGAAACAAAACCTAGAAAACCGAAATGGGAAGAAAAACAACTATATTGATAGTTCAAGCGATAAACTGGAGAGATTGCGCACAAGATTACCTGGATATGGCTAAGAAAGGTAAACCTAAAGAAAGAAACTAAATCTCATCTAATAGCATCAAAAAATAATGCTAAAGGGATCAATCATATTAACGCAAAAATTGACAATACGTAACAGAATAGCAAGTGTAGGTTATTCAGAAATAGAGATGAAACGATTAACCAGGTATGTGATTTCTGTAAAGAAGCACAGTAAAAGTATAAGACTAAACAAGACTGTATGAAAAGGGCGACCCACTGGGAATTGCGCAAGAGATTAAAATTTGATGATATTCACTAATAGTATACGCACACACCAGAATCCGTCCAAGAAAAAGAGTCGCATGAGATTCATTCACTGAGATTTTGAAATACAAACGGATCATCCAATCCTGGTCTGAAGACCATTCCTATTGGTAATTATTTTTTAAAAATTGTCACATAGTGGATTTTGCCATTTGGGCAGACCCCAAAGGGAAAATAAAAGAAACTTAAAAGATAAATAAATACTTGAATTTTGCCAGAGAAATAAAAAGAAATCTGAAATATGAGGGTGACAAAAATAGCATTTGTAGATGGTGTGTTTAATATGGTCCCAAAAGTTTTGGAAAATAAACTGGAGGGATTGGAAACCAAAAGAAGAATCGTAACCATCCGTTCCACAGCATTGGATCGACTAGAATCCAGGAAAACTGAGGATATTCACTGCTACTCAGACTACAGTGAAAGACCACCAACTAACGTAGGTGTGAAAAACTTTCAAGGAGCAAAATGCTACTACTATTACTAACCTTATAGTAATCAACGACAAAACAAGAGAACTTGCAAAACTGTAGATTTTGCTGTACCGACTGACCGCAAAATAAAACTGAAAGAAAGTGAAAACAAAGATAAATACCTCGACCTTGCCAGGGAATAAAAAAATCTATGGAACATGAAAGTGACGATTACACGAATCATGATTGGTGCATTCGGTACAACAACTAAAGGACTATAAAAGGGACTGGAGGACTTGGAACTTGGAGGACGAGTGGAGACCATTCAAACAGCATTGTTGATAACGGCCAGAATACTAAGAAGAGTCATGGAAACTTGAGAAGACTTGCTGTCACTCAAACTCCAGTAAAAGACCATCAGATAACACTGATGTGAAAAACTCTTAAGGAATAATAATAATAATAATAATAATAATAATAATAATAATAATAACTTGTTTTTTTGTTGTTGTGTGTATTCAGATTTTAGTTATCAAAAACGAATCTACTGGGATCATTCCCAAGAAAAATCATAATATCGTGTCGTAAATGTATTTACACGCTTAAAGAATTCATTTGAAGTTTTGATTAATTCGTTTATCTATTTGTTATATTAATTTCCGAATTCATCTTTTCTTTTAGAAATTATCGTCTCATCTCTCGACTTTAATCGTAGCCGGACAAAATGAATATATCTCCTTTTATTTCGGACAATAATCCAACCATCAATGCCGTAAGTATGATAATTTATAATTAATCTAAAGTCAAATTTATTAGATTAAACCAATTTTTTGCTTCTAGTTCCCGTGAAGAAATTATTATTTCCCAATCGCTAATGCCTGGGAATCCCCCGCCAAGACACCCCCAGAAAAAAAAAAAAAAATTTCTCCGTAGACTTTACTTTTCTGGGCAATGAAATTTTCAAAACAGGATGGGGGAGTTATTGTCGGTGGCTGACAGCTGAAAGTGACTTACTGTTACAAATTTTGAAAAACTTCAAAAAACTTTTGTTCAGTTTTGCACAACTTTTGATGCCACAAATTACATTTATATTTTGATTTATTTACGATAAATCAAAATCTGCATATTTTCCTGCCTTCAAATAGAAAAAAAAGTTAATTATTTACGTTACAAACGCAAATTTTATGGGAAAAATGGCCACTCTCTGAATAAAATTATCATTTAAGAAATAATACATATCCAGGAACAAGATTTGTCTTAGTGTTGTACAAAAGTAGCAAAAAATGCCAATTAAGTTCGAAATATAAATGTTTGAGAAAAGAAATCTGAGCCATAAACCTCGAGTAATGAGCTTTATCTCCTCATGTATCAAATGTTTAACGCATGCGCTCTGAACAGTTTAATTTTCAAAACGGAGAATTCTTTACGTTCAAATTAATGGATTTATATACTTACATTGTAAAACAGTTCTTGTATATTTTCACATAGTTTTGCTTTAAAGAAAAATGTTAAATATTCAATTAAAATGAAAAGTTTTCTGTCAAGTTTTATTGATATCTGTATCATAATGATCATTATGCATGCCTATATGTTAATGCAACATAGCAAAAACAGCGCATTGAAGCGGGATTTTGTTTACGTAAATGTTTTAACCTGATCTAAAGTAGTTTTCATTAATTTCATCAGCCTTCACGAAGCACAGTTTGATACTTCCAGATCGCATGCATTTCTTTCTTTTTTTTTTTTAATTTGGTAGTGTATAGAAATCAAATGTTTTAATCCTTGCATCAGAGCATTTATGAAAGCACAAAACTGAATGTTACAACTTAAATAGTAAAAAAATACATCCATTGAATAAAAATATTAATTTTATAATTGTTTATTTGATATGCATTACCTGAAGATTTAGCGGCGAATTCAAAATCCAAAGGATAATTTTAAAAAATTAAGTTTACAGTAATCATTCTAATGAAAAGATAATCTTTCAGTCTCATGCTTAGTATTGCTACAATCGTACCGTGTAAACTCCGTTCTGGAATCATAAAAAATTTGCGGACGTAATGAACAAAGTGCACTGAAAGGTTATATCTTCCTATGCTCTTGAAATGGATAAAAAAGTGAAGTAAAAAATCATTAAAAAAGAGGTCTTGAAGAAAAATAAAACTGATGCTAGACTGCTGAAATTAACTGAGGTTCTCGAAAGAGTTGTTCTTTTTTTAAATAAGATCCTGTTTAATATATATATATATACGAGGATCATTAAATAAGTTTCCAGACTTTTTTCGTATGGGCACTTTTATTGATAGTACACACATGAAACTCGAGTCCTTTTCAAAGTAATCTCCACAGGCCGCAATACACTTGTACCATTTCAACAATTTCTGGAAGGCCCCATAGAAGTCCTTTTGTATGAGCGTGTCAATGACCTTCGTCACAGTCTCTTTCATCTCCTTAATTGTCTCATAACGACAGCCTCTGATCTTAGGAAATAAGCAAAAGTCACAGGGAGCAAGGTCTGGACTATAGGGACGGTGAGGAACTGTCTTGATGCCCATCTTGATCAAATAGCCTGTGACAAGTATGGAGTTTAGGACTGGTGCATTGTCCTGTTGGAAATTCCATTGACCCGATTTGAAGAGTGTTGGCCTCTTCCGACTGAATCTTTTCCTGAACTCCCTTATAACCTCAACATAGTAACCCTAACCCTAACCTTAACCCTTTGACCAATCAACTCTGGTGTATTGCCTTCCTTCCTCCTCCCACACCTCTCATCATCCCTCACAGACTCCCTGCCTTCCTTGAATCTTTTACGCTACTCAAAAACTGATGCTCGATTCATGCAAGATGGTCGAAAAGCAGTCTGAAGTATTCTATACGTTTCTCTGGCATTTTTTCCAAGTTTAGAACAGAATTTTATAGCATATCGTTCTTCCTAAGTGTCAGATTGCATTTTTTGAATTCATCAGCTGTGACAATCAGGTTTTAGTAGGGTGTGTTTCAATTCATGCTGTAACTGTTCATTTGAAACTGAAGTCATAAAAATTGGTCTATCGTCTCATAAGATGTATAGTAATAACATACTGAATTTTCAAGAGTGTACGCCAATTTTAAATGCCTGTACAAAAAAAGTCTGGAAACTTATTGAATACCCCCCCATGTGTGTGTGTATGCGTGTGTGAGTGCGAGTGTGAGTGTGTAATGTTCATTAGTGAATTGTAAACCAATTCAAACTGCTTGGATGAATATTTATGCCACACAATATCAGCCAGATGTGTAAATTGGTAAATAATTGTTATTTTCAATACAGATCCAAGTATTCGGAAATGATTTCAAATATCTTTTTTCAGTTAACCATTGATATATTTCAGAAGTAATGTACTGCACCGAGGATTACCTTTTTTTCAGCTCGACTTTAATAAAATCGAACGTTCCAGCTGCACTTCACGCTTGTTTTCACATTCAGTGTCGATGAATTTCACACCCATTTTCATGATCAGTATCTTGGTGTTGTTATCTTGCCAGTTAATTTAAATCTTATTTTCTTGAATTAACCTCTTATTGCAGGGCACATGTACATTGACAAAAATATTTATAAGTACCTCAAAGAATTACATGACGAGGCCGCATTTTATCTGAAATCCTCACAATTTGATGACAATCTGACAAGTGCTACTGGCATCGTTGGGTACAGCTGGGGCACTTTGCGATAGGGTTAATAATGCTTCGGCTCTGAAAGCATATCTGATTCTAGCATCATCTGATTAAAGTTTTATTGGTGATACAGTCGTTTATTTATCTATTTTTTCAGGATTTGAATTAAATATAATTTATACTTATTTTTGTTAATCTTAAACTCATTTTAAAATATCTGTCCCAAAATCGTAAGATATAAGCGAATGCAACAAGCAGCTTTTCAAACATGAACATTTCTTTTTGATAATGGTCGACATCTGTCACAAGAACTCGGATTATATATATCTATGGACTTATAAATTTTGAGTAATTCTTACATAATTTCGTTTTTGTGCTGAGACGTCCAAGTTCTAGAACTAGAGATTATTACTATGAAGAAGATATATAAACTTAACTTCTTTTTGATTCGTCAATACTTACCGAAAGATTTATTTCGGATTTACATTAAGTTAGCATGGTAAAAAATGAATGAAGCAAAGGTCTTCAATACGATATCTGAATTTTTTTAGTGACTTTTGTGATTTTTTTATGTAAATACAATTTTTGCACCTTTCCTGAAAGTAATCGGTATATATATATATATATATATATATATATATATATATATATATATATATATATATATATATATATAAGTAAATAATAGAAAACAATCAGATAGTATGGTGAAAAAGGGAAAAACAAAGTAATCCAAAGTGATGAATTTATTGTGAAAGAACGTCGACGCTATAACGTTTCGGTTTTAATAAACCATCATCAGGACTTTAGAAATGATGATACCAAGAGTTGTTAGATCAACGATGCATGTTTAATAAGATACAAAAACAAGGGAGGAAATTACATATACAAAGAAAGAACATGCGATCGTTCAATCAACAAATCATCGTTCATATTTTTTAAAAATATCACGTAATTGTGGAAGGCTGTGATGTAAAACAAATAGAACCATCAAAAGATATAACGAAGAAGAAGAAGAAGAAGAAGAAGAAGAACAACAACAACAACAACAACAACAACAACAACAACAACAAGATACAGAGAGGGAGAAGAGAGATAGAAAAGATAAAAAAGAAAAGAAAAGAGAGAGAGAGAGAGAGAGAGAGAGAGAGAGAAAGGAAAAGGGAAGAGATACGAAAAGGAGTAGAAGGAAGAAGAAACGAAAGAAAAGAAAAAGGTAAGAAAAAAGAAGTAGAACAAACGAACATATGATAAGTAAGTAATTAAATAGGGATAAATCATAAAAAAAATCATCTGTATATAACTTGATATGTCTATAAATGAAAATACTGGAAAACAGTAGCAGGGGGGAGGAAAGGTCGATGAAAGTTAAGATAATGGATGTAGCTATAATAAAGAGATAAATATAACTACTAAAGAAAAGGAGAACAAATCGAAGGGGAGGCGTGGTATCATACGTAAAATACAGTGAACTAGAAACAAGTTTAATGGGGGGGAGGAAGGAGTGTGAAAATATGCATGGAAAAACACTCTAACAACACTCAGTATCATCATTTCTAAAGTCCTGATAATGTTTATTAATACCGAAACGTAATAAGGTCGACTTTCTTTCACAATAAATTCATCACTTTGGATTATTTTGCTTTTCAGTTTTTCTCCACACACACACACGCACACACACACACACATATATATATATATACATTTTAAATTATGAAATTATATATTCATTAATTGGTTGACTTTTATCGAAATACTGTGAAGTTTTCTAAATTTGATATGAGCAATAAATCCTACCGGTGATCTCACAAGTTGCATACATTTTATTTTAAATGAAATCTGGACAGAACTGCTTTTTCTAGGTCTTTGCCAGTTTGCGCATGTGAGGATTCAACCTTAATTCCTCAGTGAGGTAATCGGCTCCATTCTGTCTAAAAAGAGATTACTATATTCTGACGTCATTACAGATACATCATATGTTAATCATCTTCGTTTTTGAGTTATATTTCCTTTCTGATTTACTTGAAAGACTTTCGGAAAACTGCAAACAAAATAAATCGGGAATGGGGACTTAATACGGGCCTCCTATTTATTATGTATCCTATGATTATATTAGAGTCTCTAATTTAAAGCTCTTATTTCCAGGTTACACTGGTTAGAAGACACACACGGGTGTGTGTGTGTGTGTGTGTGTGTGATTCTCCGAAAGTAATGCCAGTTATTTAATTCCACGGAAACTACAGCGGAAAAAAGAGAATATTATAACGACGTAAGATAAAATAAGTTTTAAGACACAAAAAGCATTTTCTCTCTATTCCTCTTTCTCTCTCTCTCTCTTTCTCTTTCTCTCTCTCTCTCTCTATATATATATATATATATCTATATATATGTGTGTGTGTGTGTGTGTGTGTGTGTACCCACTACAAAGAAAGAATACGGTGAAAAGAAAAACTTATCGTGGAAGACATACTCGCAACTGTTATATAATTAAAAAATGATTTTTTTATATTAATCATTTTTCGTTAATGATATTCTATTATTTAGATTGGTAAGGCTTTGAACGACTCAGGTCTCATAGTCCAGATGCATAGTCAGATGGTGCAGTCTTATGGGTGTGCGTAAAGGATATGTCAATCATCATCTGTTATGATAAACCCCCAGAAGGAAATAGGGCTGGAGTGTGGATGACGTCACGCCCTGAAGAGATGGCCCGGAGAATTTGAGGATTTTGAAAAGAAGTAGTTGAGTTTTCTGCCTTTGAAGCGTGTGGTTGAGATTTTCGAATCTCTACCGGCAGAGATCTTAAACTCCACGAGATGCGCCGCGCATTGGGGGTGGGGTCAGCAAAGTATGGTCAGCATAGGCTTTTAAGAATTGTGTCTCTGTCCTCGTGTCACCAAGGACTGAAGGTAGAAAAGAATAAACGCGTTCGTTCCGCCTGTATTTGTATTATTATTGTTGTTATTGAGATCATCGTGATTATATAACATATATTCGATTTGGTGCACTGTGACTTGCTATGTCTTTTGCAAAAAGAAAAAAAAAAAGAAGACATATATTGATTTTGAACATGGGTTTTCCACTCGATGATTCACGATATTTTAGACGATTAGAAGCGGCTAAGAATGATGGAAATCTATTTTAGGTGACTCTTGTTTCAGGTGGGAGAGAGAGAAAGTAAGATGAACAACAAGAAACTCAACTAACAGAAAACAAAACAAACGCACCCCCCAAAAAAAAATCCCAACTGCATTTGCTACCCCGGCTGAAGAAGAAAACAATGCTATGTTAGGAGACAGTGAATCGTGAAGGGAAAGAAAGAAGAAGGGCAAATGAAAGTAAAAAGCTTAACTCCAAAGACACACACACAAAAAAATGCGTCACCCCAACCAAGAAGAGCGGAGAAAAGAAGGACGCCAAATATTGAAAGACCAGCATCAGATTAAAAAAAAAAATGTTTGACACAAGGCCCCAGAACGAAGAAGGAAAAATTAGAACAAGAAAATCGTGAATAAGGCATGAAAAGAAAAGAAAAAGAAAAATAAGGTACATTGCTCATTCTATAAATTTCATGTCTTTCTCTGTCGCTTTTAAGTTGTGTGGTTCGCACCCGATAGAATTTATTTAATTACGAGAAAAAATTGAAAAGTTATGATAAGGCTCGTAAGTTTAATCGTACACGTTGATACAGTTTACTGCTATGTTAGGAGACGGTTAATCATGAAGGGAAAGAAAGAAGAAGGACAAAGAGAGGGAAAAGAAGGGACATACACGTTTGTCATTTGTCATAACAAAACCCGTGATGTTGTAGTATTTTTGGTAACATACATATAAGTATTTTTTTAATGAATGAAATTTCGAGTAATTCGAAAATCCTCATCGTAAAGCGTAGTAATTTTATATGGGGATATTTTTTCTGTGTGTCTTTCAATTCCAATTCCCGGAATGATCTGAGCATCTACGATATGTTATCGGAAGAAGGCTCATATACATTTGGATCCGTAGTTAGGTTTGTGGGACGAGTTCTGTGTTTGGAAAAGTTGTGAAAATTGAAAGTGTTCGGTGAAGTCTCCCTAGAATGGGATCGATATTAAAGTACTGGTAGAAGCCATAACAGATTTTGCGAAGGTCTTCCCCTAAAATGGGTCGAGAATTTTGAGGTACTCTTTAGTGGCAGGAAAATCTATATGAAATCACAGGGAAAAATACAGCAACAATATAAAAACAGAATTTATCAGATGATTGAAAAGATACCTAGATGAATGTTTCATATTATGAAAATACTCATGGGACAACATTAACGAATATCTTACTCCAAAATTTACGCCCTAAAAAGATTTCGCCATAGAACGCAATGTTGAAGTACTACCAGTCAGCATCCCTATAGCTGCATAGTGTCCATCCCTTACACCCTAGCACGTAGGCTCTGCACTATAGTCACTGACAAAAAAAAAAGCTCTGACAGACTCGCCTAGAAGAATTTGGTGTTACCCGCTACCAGAGGAGATATCCCACAGCATTAATAAAAAGGAAAATACCATTAAAAGAACTTCAAACGCCTAAAGAATATAGCAACAAACAACCCTTAATATATATCTCAACATATGACAAAAAACCAAGAGCTATTCGCAAAATATCAAAGAATCGAGATCAACTTTTAAACAATGATAGAATTAAACCCAATTAGACACAACAAAAATCCTTAAAAGTTAACAGTAACCAAAAAAACTTTAAATACACTCTAACCTCATCTAAATTTAGGAAACAAAACACATAGTCGCAAAAAAATTGTGAAGTATATAATATAATCATTGAAAGAAAATCCGATACCTTCGAAAATCCCAAAACAACATTCATAATAGATAGAAATTAAAGTCGCAATTTAGAAAATGTAGTCATCATAATCAAATATTCTAATTGCATAGAAATATGCATTGGAAGCCGTCAAACAGTAAACAAAAGAGTTTCTTTACATAAAAGCAACATTAAATTACCAGAAAATAGAAAACACCTTTATGAATGCATAGAAGGAAACTTTAAATAATGCTAATCAACAAGTCAGTTGACTACTCCCTACTTACAATAAAAGAAAAAAATTCATTGATTAATAAAAATTAAATTAAAAAAGGCCTATCTTCAAACACACATACACACACACACACGCACACACACACACACACACTCATATACCTATCTATGTGTGAAGTCAAGTACATTCTCACATACATTGAACCCACCCCTTGCCTTAGACAAACCGTGTGAGTATGTATATATTCGTGTTTTTTCTTGTGAACGTGTGCACACACACACACAGAAAGAGAGAGAGAGAGAGAGAGAGAGAGAGAGAAAGCAATTTTCAGTTCAATTTGCAAATTTTGCGTGGTCTGCGTAAACATCACTTTCATTCATCAAAATCCTGGATATAAAGAAGATAACAATGAAATTGCAAATTACAAGTCCTTTAGACCTTCCTAAATAGGCGCATCCACATCAGCATTGACCGCTGTGGCACCTGGAGCCCGACACATGTACTGATCAAGCAGTATATATATATATATATATATATACACACTTTACAAGTTTAGTCAGTACACATACACACACACACACACACACATCTATATATAATTAAATAATAAAGACACATTTTGTTTATATAATTTTATTAGGGACCTTTCAAGTTTCCTTACTATTGCTTTAGTTGTAGGTCAGAGTTGGTATATGAATTTACCAATATTGTCTCAGGAGCTTTCGGATCCTTCATGGGTCATCATCAGTGCAAAGTTAGTAGATTTTTTTATATGTAGAGGTGGTAAATTTGTTAATATTTCTTGTGTCTATTAGGACACCGAGAAATAGGATTTTATTATTGATACTGAGTTCTTGTGTGAAATCAAGAACGGAATTATTTTGAAAGTTCTCATGTATCATGTTGATTTCATTAGTGCTATCAGTGAGTATCTTGTCAACGTACTTTAAATAAATATTTGATTAAAAACCTTATTTTCAAGGATTGACTAGTAAAACTTACCGAAAACTGGTCCCAAAACTGACCCCTTCCTTTTGTATATATTTCCATGGGGAACGTAAAATGGTACCTCAGTGGTGCAGAGTAAAAGTATTTTGCGTAAAGTATTAGAGTTGATTTTGAGTGAGGGAATGTTGGGTAGTGATAAATATTATTTATAATTATATCAATTGTTTCTAGGACTGGAACATTTGTAAATAAATTTTCTACATCTAGAGAGGATATTATTCCATAGTTAGGTTTATTGAAATTATTAAAGCTCATATTAGGGTTTCCAATTCTTTTCCGTTTTCGGCAAACAGTTTAATATCGTCCGTGTATATTAGGCGATTGATTTTTTTCTTGCAATTTGGTAAGTTGGTATCCGCCAGTGAATTTCCTGGGTATGTAGTTGGGTGGCATCATCGCTATAACGAAAAGTAATGGTGATAGTGCATCTCCTTGGAATATATCTCTCTGGATTTTTGCCTCAGCTAAGTTTTTTCCTCCAACTGTTAATTCCACTTTCCAGATTTCCATGGTTTTCTCGATAAACTTTATGACTTCATATTATTATGATTATTATGATTATTATCATTTGCTACCTAACACTTTTGCTAAGTCGGCAGAATGAGCCAAATATAATCTGACAATAATTTTACACATTTCTTCTTTCTTTTGTTGGCCTTTGCCTTCTTTTATTTTATATATATATCTGTTACTATTTATTTCATTCTTTTCTTTGTTTGCCCCTCTCTTTTGAGAAAATAGTTTTTGCCTGCGTGAAATAAATATAGCCTTGAACGACATAAAAATATGTCAAACAAGGAAAAGAAGAACGGAAAAAAGGAAAATAAGAAAGAAAAAAGAAAAAGAAAGAGAAAAATATAAAAAAAGATTTGTTATTACAATGGAGTAGGCATCAACGAAGATTTCTGTATAACGTTACTCGCTATTATATCAACAAAACACACACTAGAAATGTATATACAAAATTATCGAACATAAAGAAAACAAAAACTCGGCAAAACTATGTAAGACAAATAAATAGCAGGTAAAGATAACTGTTTGATGTGCTGATAGGTATTTAACTGGCATTACAATCAGCTGTTTTTTATGAACATCTTGACGCTTTATTTCACTTTTAATCTCCACACCTTTTTTTGTTTTACGTCATTTCAACGATATTTGGCTTATTTTATGCCGAATACAATTCGTCACTTATGGCCTCTATTTATATACAGTACAAAACTATACATTTCCCAAAATTTTGAATCGGTAAACACTTTATTGTAGGTGCCCAGTCGGCTGGGGCTGTAGAATACACTGACTGCACCTCTGCAAAGGGGTAAGACCCTCCCCCCCAATGAGTGTCCAGGATATGACACTAAACAATCTGATGATAAGGTTCCAGTAATTCTGGGGCTTTGGGGAATACAGAGCACCCCTTCATTACCATTGCTCCCAGGTTCACTCTGGCCCGGCGTGGTAGCACCTGATAGGGACCTATTTATGGGTTAAACAGAACTAACGGTTTACTTATGCTAAACTGAACTGTTTGACGAAACTGAATAGCTTGAAATAGAAATGTTTTTGACAATTTAACTGTACTTACATTTAAACTGCTTGCTTATGCTTAACTGAATTGTTGGAAATTGAACCGTTTTTGACATTGAAACTGTACTTACACTGAATTGTTATATATAGAACTGTTATAATATTTTACTGTGTAAACAAAATTTGTACTTACGCTAAACTGAATTAGCTGAATTAGAACTATTTGAATAAACTGAATAGTTTGAAATAGGAATGTTTTTGACAATTAAACTGTGTACTCATGCTAAACTAAATTGTTTGAAATAGAACTGATTATTTACATAAAAATGGATTCGGCTTTAAATAACCTACAAAAGTTGATATATCATAAAACCCAACCAACCAACTTTATTGTAGCAATATCCATCTTTTAAGAGTCGATATATTAATATAATTCAAAATTATTTTAAGCATTGTCTCAGATCGATTTGACCCGATGGGACCCTTACAGGTACTGTAATGAAGAGGAGACCCCACAGTCCTCAGAGCTTCCATTATAAAGTACATCACCAGACACAGTTTTCATTTAAAGCCAAATGAATTCTCATATTGCAGTGCGCCGGATTTTATTGAATAGATTTCGCGAAATCTACAATTGCTGCAAGGAATTTGTAATAAGATTTTTGTGTAAAATTTCCGTGTGACTAATTATTTCTATAGTTTTACTTAGTCTGACACATAAGCCACAGGTCGCTTAGAATACCTGCTGCTTTTAAACAATCAACCTTTCATGTACTGAATAAGCTTATTGTAGCTTAGGCGATCTAGTGGTAATCAGTGATAGCAAAGTGACTTGACCATAAATCTGTTGTTACTTACTAAGAGTTTCTTAGTTTAGTACACAGGCATTAGATTGCTTATAGTACCTGTTATTACCAATGGAGGATGATCATGATTGCTTAACTTCGATGATCTGGCGAGAATCAATACTTTCAACGTGATGAAACTCGATAGTCGATAGCTGCATCAAGAGATTATATTCGTCACCGTAACACAAGGAAATATGAAAATACTCTTATTAAAACAATCTAGATTTAACTGCACTGAATTCTCTACAACTCAGTTCTTTGCACTTACTTGACAATAAATCATTTTTAAATCATCCTTTTATTCTTCGGCTAAATCCTGACACTCAGACAATCAGTCATTAATGTGGAATTTAACTAAAAATAACATTGTCATCCTTTGTTGGTTGATTTTAATGCCTATTTTTGCAAGCAATTAAACAATTTCAAATAACTAATTATAGCAATGATTTTAGCCATAAATAACAATTTTGATACAAGTAATTTGTATTGTTTCTTGTATTCCTCTCAGATCCTAACTATTTGTACATAATTATATTGTTTAAAATTTTTTAAGCAATTATGTGGCTTCACGTTGCTAATAAAAAATCCTTTATAAGTATAGATTCGAGTAATTATTCTTCATGCAAATAATGTGTTCACAATTATATGGTTTCAAGTATTCTTATGTAAAAAAAGATAATTTTCAAATATTTCTTTTTGATCCGTAGAGGATACTCAACCAGGTATTAAATTATTAAGTGTTATTTGGCACCAAACTCTACAAAATTGTAATTAGAAATATTAATATGAAACAGTTTAAAAATTAGCACCCCTCCTTTGCATATATTTGTGCCATTCTATTTTTCGTTATAGATTATCAGTGCAGTAAAGTTTGGTCATAAATGATACCTAAGAATGTCCGTTTTTAATACATAATATTCCACTAGAAGTAATCAAAGCACGGTATCTTTGGTTTTAAAAATTAACTTTTTATGAAAGAAATTGTTCTGAGTGTATTTATTTATGGACGATACTAGATGTAACTTCAGAAGATTTCATAAAAGGTTGAAAATGTCCATTCTGCTCTGAAGAATATGCAATCGTCTTCCTCTGGTGAGTACTTGTGTTAGTGGAAGGTAAGGGTGACTGAAGAAAAATCACCATAACAGGGGTCATCTGTAGACTTATGCTTGAATTGCCGAATATAAGAGTTTTTGTAATAAAATTTGCTTGGGCAAGTTTCAACTAGCAAGATTAGTGTTGTGTAATGAAAATTCGGTGAAAAAATATTTTCAAAGGTCAAAATTAGATGCAGGTGGTAAAATGACATAATGTTATATTTTTGCTTTAATATCAACTCATATCTCTTATATGCCTCACACTATTAACAGATCACAGTGGGTGATGCCTTTGTTTATTTGGAAACAAAAAATGGGGCATTTCGTGGAATTGATGGCAAAGAATTTTCAGATTTTGTTATTTGAGAAATTGAGAAGATGCTGTTACTAAGGAGTTTATTGTAAAAGGGTCAGCAAATCTACTGAACCTATTCTTCTGATATGAATATTGCAAAAAGTTGCTCGAATATATCTTTCGAGAAAGATTTTTAGTATCAAAAGTTCTTTCCTTATAACAGGAGACAAATTTGCATGATTTTCTCTTTCTTTTACAAAATACATTTTTAACAAATAAGTTCATTTATTCATAGGATATATATATATATATGATTTATCACCATGAAATGGCTATAGAGAGTGTGCTGGTGGAATGACACACTCTTTCAGTCCTTATTTTTATCACTATCACATTATTTCGCTATCCATGCATGCTTTATTTTGATACAATAATGTAGTAATGTTATCTCAGAACAAATGCCTAAATATTTATTAACAGAAAAGTTCTTATTATGACCCAAAATGTGCCCCAAGCTTCTGGTCTTGTGCCAAGCCAAGTTAAACTTTGTAAATGACAATTCTCTTGAAAATTTTTTCACCTCACCTCGTGTAACAGTTAGCGAGCTATGATAGTAAACTATTACAAGAGACTACATTTTTCTCTAAATGCCTTATGCCAAACGACGCTAAGATCTTATATCGCGCAATAAGAATATACATATAGTGTTTTTGGTTTTCGTTAATGTTGGAAGACGTGGCGAAAATGAATTTGATTATAGTGACGACAAAGAAAGAAGTTGAAAAGTTTGATGAGATTATTTTTTGGATGAAATGTCTGATTTGTTTCTTTTACTCGGTGTTCTAATTCGTTTTTCCTACAGTCAATATCATTTCATGTACACAAACGGCTAGAACCCGTCATAGGTTTTCATTTCTATACTTCCTCAATAATTAATTTGCTAGAACGCCCATCTGACGTCATTCTGCTGACCGGTTTTTCATCTAATGATAACTTTAGGTGACAGGTACATAGGGCACACTATAATAATTAAATCGTGATGGCCTCAAGCAAATAAATAAATAAGTTAATGAATAAATAAAAATGATAATAAAAAGAAAGAAAACAAACTAATAAGCAATCGACAGATCGTGGCATTTTAAAGATTAACACTTTTTTTCTTTAAAAATATCGGGTTATTTTGTTGATTTTCTCCTTGGGTTCTAAGACAAAGTATTTGAATCGAGAACAACAATTACCATATAAGAGTTTGTACACAAATTCACGCTATCAAATAAAGTTTTCACTGCGTTTAAGTTACACTATCACACACAAATGGTGGTCAAATAATTATTGTTAAAAGGCGATGAGCCAGTTCGTAACTCAGGTTGACAACTATTTAGTATCAGAAGGTATTTTAAACAACCTATGGCTTGCGCGCAAAGTTTAGTTACAGAATTAAAAACAAGTCAAGCTAAAAGCACTTTTCCCGTCAGATCACGAAATATGCGCAGCGATAATCTCTTATTAGATTGGTAACCTTTTAATATGAATGTGGAATTTCTTTGCCTGACTGAATAAAGATTAGTTAATAAAAAAAAGTCTTACGGTCAAGTCATGTTGAAAGCGTCAAACCTGTCAGATCACTGCTGTGAATCGGCAATGAGCCCCGTCAGTAATTACATGAGAGATCCCTTAGTAACATCAGGTACGGTAAGCAATCTGAAATCTGTGAGGCAGAATAAGGAATACTTATCAAATAATAAAAACAGCAGATGTTCTATGCAAACTTATTGTAAAGCAATAGGACACGAGGTGTAGAGGTTTGCAGTGGATATGTAATCCTGAAGTCAAAGGTCTGCGGAAATGATGACAGACTGTTATGAGCCATGCGTCCTTCTTTTCCATCATAAAAACTAATAGCACAATGATTATGTTAAGAGAGAAGAGGAGTCTGAGATGTACTTTGATTCTAAAAATTCGTTGGATTCAAGACGAAGAGAAGCAGTAGACAACGGGCTTTCAAAGAGTAAAGCAGAGTAGTTTGTGATGTAAGTGAAAACTATCTCCTCGCAGCGCCCTATTGGGACTGGGGTGCAATAGCTTATAAATATTATGAATAAATGAATGTCTCCGATCATCAATCGATTGGGAAAAGCCATATTTTGTCTTCTTTTGAGATCAGTTTAAAATGTATCGTCTGGAAATGCTTTTTTGTGTCTAACATGTCCGTCATTGCTTTCTTCCACCAGGATCAAGTGAGAACCTCTTCAAGCAATTCAAGAATATTACATTATTCCTGTGTGGCATACAGGATAAAGTGTTTGCATTATCCATACCTGGAAAGCAAAACACCGGCGATGATCGTCTTGTGGAGTGGCAGCAAACGGAAGATGCAGAAGCCGTGTTAAAAGTTTATCCAACTTTTATTTCTCTCACGAGGTCCAGCTGAGAAGTAAGACCCACATACAGCAGGGTTATCTTTAAATAGCAATAATATGCTGGACCCATTTTTTCAAAGCTCAAATCCGAATAGAATATTTTAGATTTCTATCTTAGTTCCAATTTTTAAGTGGGTACGGACCACGATGTTGCTTCCTCGCCTAAGCCTTGTCTTTCACGTCGGCCCGCGTCATCTTCAGTGATAACAACAGTTATGTCATCTTACACTTTGCTTTCATGTTCAGAGATTCGGATCACACCTACTCATTCGAGTTTGGCTCCAAGCATCCTGTTCTTCACCCACGAGCTACCCGTTACAAAAGCTTAGTAAATAACTGCAACGAGTTACATTCAGTCATATGGTTTCAGATATTGCAAACATTATTAATTCCTTTTAATTTAATCAAAATGATTTTTCGGTACACAGTTATGTAGTTTCACTTATTCCTATCTAATATTAATGATTTTCAAATCTATTTATTTGACCTATTGATGGGACTAAAACTCCGGGTCGGAGAGGACCTTGGAGTTATTATAACTCCACACTCACCCAATTCTCAGAGCAGGAATCTCTCCACCCGATACAGTTTAGTCTTATAATAACCTTTGTTTTTAGAGGGGCTCTTACTTCTTTGCAGGGAATGCGGTCAGTATAAGCTCTGAGGACACGGCGTTGAAATTTGGGTTGTCATCAATATATCAATTAGGATTTTCAAGATCGTATTTAATACTGTATACATTTTAATCTATTGTAAAAACCCTTATTTATTGATTGATCAATAATATTCATGCATTTTTATATTCATTTATCTATTTATTAAAAGAATAATCTTAGTAATTTCCTCGTCGACTCCTTATTTGTTTCTGAAATATTCAGGGTTAAGTTGTTTTTTTAAATTCAAACTTTTATCTAATACTGCGAGAATTAAAATGACTTGCAATATCTTATTTTAATTGATTAGCTATTTTTATCTTTTATGTTGTGTTACATAATAAGTTTCAAAAACTAGTTTCAGATGACAATTCTAGATTCAAAATCAACGGCGAATACCCAAAACAAGCCGTGATGCATCTACATGGAATCAGACTCCGACAACTGATTGAATTCAGACAAGATTATTTGAATTTTTACTCCACAAAATGAAATTATTTCTGATGATATTAAATCAAGTAATCAAAAATAGCCATAATCTTCAAAGTATATAACAAACGTTTCGTATTAAGAAAGAATGAACGTCATTTTCTAAGCTGTAGGAAATTTATTTATCTAACAGTTATCATGAGAAAAGTGACGATTTACCTGATGATTATATTTATTTTTAATATTAATTACTATAAAGCAATTCACCGTTAAGAAAAGTAATTTGCATAAATTTAAAAAAAATTAATTTCATGTACAGAGTTTATTCATTTAATTCTATTATATATTTTTCCATTATATATCTACCTTGGGGGATTTTCTTTAAAACAATCTAAGAAACTTGTCTTGGGTATATTTGCCGATAAAATTAAACCTCGATTTTAAAATAGTCCAATTCTGATAATTTACGAAAGAAATTTTTCTTTTCTGTTCATAATTTTGAGTATTATCTTTCTAGCAAATCCAATGTTTAAAAATTAGTAATTACATTTTTAAAATTTTGATTACCGTTTTAGAATAACGAGTCGAAAAAATTTCTTAATTCTGTGTTTATAAATTAAACCCATTTTTGTTCTCAGGTCCGGGTTTTTCATCCGAATTAATAATGAATGCTATGTATTTTATTGGTTCATCTTGAAGAGATGGATATGTAAAATATATAGTAGTATTCATGAATTATTTTTAATCAAATGAAGATAATATTTTCGTAAGAAAACTAATGTTAGATTTTTCTTAAGAAGGTTTTTCTCTTTTGTTAATTAAAAAATTACACCCAACCATTTGTGATAAAAGATAAATCTGCCTAAAATATTTACTTATTATAGTCTTTATATTATGAATTGCTTTGATATTCTATGAAAAGTTTTTATAGTGTTTTGCAGAGAAATATTTCCATCTGAGAGCAATTTTAAGTGATTGACGTTTTACAATTTTGTTTTAAACCAGATTGTTTAATCTAAGTGATACTATCTGATGAATATAAGCAACCATCTTAAATATTGTATGTAATACGGCTAAGTCCTGGTTTAAATAATAATGATTGATATTTTAATGCAATTATTTCATTCAACAATGGATATTGACCCAATTGAAGTTGTCGAACTTGCACTCTCAATGTAACCATAGGAATATAGGATACACCAAATCGTAATGATCGATTTGTCGCTTATTATTTGATCGATATCCATTTAGTAAAGATGACTTTTCTTGAGGATAAGCTAAGCCACCAGAAGATGTATTCTATAAGTTTCATGTCCATCGAAATTTGGGAGTAAAATTCAGTGATATGAAGATGCCATATTCTTTTTTAAATGACTGGATGAAATAGGAATATTACAACGCTGTGTCAAATAAACATCTGTTAATCATACAACCGGAGTATTTGATTGGAAGCAACCAAATCAGATTGACAAAAGTTTTAGATAAAAACAATTATTGATTAAAATTTTTAGGAAAGGATTTTTTTTTGTGATATTCAATAATAAGCTAACTGATAAATATACCCATTACTAGAAATTAATAATTATTTCTTATTGATCAGAAGACAAAAAATATATCGGTAAGGAAAATTAAACAATGATTAATGCACCTTAACACTCAATAAAATTTTTTAGAAAATAAACTAATGAATAATAGGTCTCAGAAATCCAATAAGGATACTATTCTATGCTTTTATTACACAATTTTCTCTTGTCCCTATTTTCACACATTATTTATCAAATTTCACGGACTATTTTAAAGCCTTTTGTACAAACTCATAAATTGCCTTGGGAGACTCAAAATTTATTTGACAATGTAATTCTATGCTCTCTTTTAATACCGAAATGATTAATTTCAAAAACTATTAAAAATGTTAGTTAATGAATTTTCACAAAACTTTGATTTAACAACATTAACAAAATAAAGCATAAAATAAACCTCATTAAACATCATAAAACAGACAACTCATCTGTGATGTACAGTGGAATGTTTAAACCACCACGGTCTATTTCTTTCAGAAGAAAAAGTATTTTATACTCTTGAAAATGAAGGACTGTATAATATTTTTCAGACAATCATTTTCTGGGATATTTTAATATATTTGGGGATATAAGTTTCTATGCCTGGTAAGTGATGAAATATTTGGTATGAAACTTTATCCAAAGAATATCCACATTTTAATCAATTATTTCATGGATCAAATTTATAATCTTAAACATCAACTTACAATTGAAGAATTTTCAGAAATAATAATTATCGATCTTGAGCTAGAGGTATAGTTACTAATAAAGGAATAATGAGATATCACAAACAAATCGTACACTGAAAGATTTCTTTATTATTGTAGGTAAGTAATGAATTAGGCCACTACATACCCCCGTCTAGTCAAAGACTCCATTTGCTTGACTGCCAGGTTTTTATTGACCTAGTCTTGTATCAGACCAATTTTCTTTCACAATCTTTTTCAGGCGTCTCCATTCTACTAGATATTAGGAGTAAATTTTAAACTACATGACGAAACTCACTGAAAACATCTGCCTGTTCACTAGAGGGTCAAGAACCCAATCACAGTCAAGAGAGAGAGAGAAGCAGGTTGTTAAAATGAAATACAATTGAAAATGAATAATAAAGCATAATTATTCGGTTTCAATTTTATTTCTCCAAACTGTTTTCTTATTTCTTAAATAAATATGCTCAGAAAAATCTCTACCTTAATCAAATTATATAGCAGGAATGAATTGCGATCAAGTTATGCTGAAAGTAACAGTCCTCTTCAGATCACCGAAGCTAAGCGGCGATGACCCCGTTCAGTATTTAAATGGATAACTCTCATGAAAAGTTACCTTTAACCATGTTTTAATCATATTGGTATAGCCTTGGTTTTACATCATCATTTCTGCTACTATCAATACACGTAGAGAATAATGTTTCTTATTTTTTCTCTTCAAGTTAATAATAACTCTTATAAGCTCACTACCTCGTCGGCTGGAGCAGTAGAAAAAGTCGACTGTACTTCTTAAAGAGACCACTTGTTGGCCGTGAGTGATCACCCGTAATGCTTCAGTACGGGATTCAGGTGGCTGAGAAGTCAATAGTCTGGAAAATAGTCTGGAAACCTGGTGGTCAAGTGACTTGCAACAATCCACTTTGACCCTTACTGGGCAAGACAAGTGCTGGACAGGCTCAATCCGATCAAACCCTAGCATCTATATGTTTAGTCTCGACTGTATTCTTCAATCTACTCTTTCGGCAAAATACCATTCCTTTTTATCTTATAGATCCTAGAAGGTTGTGACTGAGGGTCAGTTATGTTAAAAGAATAAAACTTTGACAAAATTTCATGGCGCACAGTTCTGTTGAAAGCCTGAAAGTGGCAAGGGTTCAAAATTCTGGCTCCGACTCGAGTATACTGGTAGTGTGTCCCCGTGTCAACCAAAGCAAGTGGGTTTCCCTCTTGGTAAATTTCCAAGAAAAGTTTTACTCCGTGGTGGATGGTGGAGTATAAGATCAACGAAAAAACAAACACTTTTTATGGATTCGGCAAATTTAAAAAAAAACGAATCTCTCCGAATCTGACCCCAAAAAGTGAAACAATGTCTAAGATTTATAGAACTGTAATCAATAGAAGAAACTTGTCCTGCAAAGTTGTCTTCATTTGTGGTCATCTTCAGTTGAGAAACTCAGCGAACTGTCATAAATCTAAGAAACTGCAATGTCCTTGTAGAAGAGAGCAACTAAAAACATACCAAAAACTTAATCAATGAAAAAACTTTCCCTAAAAAATGTCGCTGGCTTAATCGTATGATAAATTCAACAGCTCAAAAGAAGTTATGAAAAGTAGATAATTGTCCTTGGCAACACCAAAGGAAATGAAATCAGCCTTAGGAAAGCAAGGATTCACGGACTACAAAAAGATAACTATCATTAGAGGTGGCGGTGAAAAACAAATTCACATATATACACTAACTTTTAATAAACCGGTAATATTGAAGGAACTTAAGATAGGATTCTATCTCGAAAGGATAGAACAATATATTTCCCGCATCCTTGAAGTGCTTAAAATGTCATGAATACGGACACCACCGGTAGAGCTGTTGAAGACGTCCAGCACATGGGAGGTGTGGCCATTAGGACCCAGACCAAATGAAGGAAAATTGTCCCAATAAAATAATGGAACTACCAGGAAAACCACTCCCCTTTCTCAAGTTTTTTTGACATATAAAAAAAGAGAGGAACTGGAACTAAAGTATAAGAGAAAGATAACGTTTTAAAGCCAGGAGGATTGTTAAGTTCTACATTGGAGCAAACACTGACGCCACTGTAGTACGGTGGGTGGACCCAATACGAAAAAACAACTAACAATATCATTATGAACCTCTTGTCAAGAAACAAATCAAAATGGAAAAAACGATTAGCCAAAGTTTTAGGAGCATCTGAAAAGAGTTTATTCGAAATCTACCAAATAAAAGCACAAACTAAACTGAAAGAAAACAAAATAAAGAACAAATTCTATAAAATAATCAAATCAAGAAACGTACACAAAATCTACCTCTCAAACAAAAACTTCTCCAAAAAACACAAAATATCCTACAATACAATGTCACAGAGATCTCAAGTCCGTCCACCAGAAACAACCAAAGACTAACATACTTATCCCCTAAAACGCCAGAACCAATCAAACAAGGACCAGAAACTCTCATTGATCAACCGAAAAAAAAAAAACCAACGTCAATACTAAAATGGATAAGGAATAACCAAAAAACTTATTCAGACTCCTCTTAGCCAAACTCGATAGAAGCCACTCAACATTAAGAATAAAATCACCAAAATAATTAATGAATCATGCAACGCCTATGGATCAACCAAATCCATAAATAGATTTTATAGTGTTGAAAGTATGCACTCCTCAATCTAGGAGATATAGAAATACGTCTGAAAGTGATTGGCACTTACGAATATATATATATATATATATATATATATATATATATATATATATAAGAAACCTTTTTCTAAAGCATATTTCATAATAAACACTGGCAAGGTTCTTTTGAAGTTTTTTTGTTTTTTGGCGGGTGGGGTAGGGTACTTTTTTTTGCTGTACAATGTTTAAGTTTTGTTCAATTCTATAAAAAAACTGTTCGAAAATTTCTCAGCGATCTCTTTCTGTCGTCACTGCTGATTTTTATGGGTATAACCAAGATATTTGTTTTTTCCTTTTTAAATTTAATATATATATATATATATATATATATATATATATGTGTGTGTGTGTGTGTGTGTGTGTGTGTGTGTGTGTGTGTGTGTGTGTTGTTTTTCTTTTATAGCGATTGAAGAAAGAAGAAATTTACGATTAGAAATTTAATCCTTAATCTTATTATAAGGAGCACTCTTTTATGGCGGTTATAAACTTTTTACAAAATCATAAATTATTCTTTCATAGTTTCAGCGGTTCATGAAAAAAGATTCGGCATAAAATAATGCGACAATGGTGGATACGTCGGAAAAGAAAAAAGTTAAAAATCATAAATCCCAACACAAATAACAACCATACCCTATGCAGAAGGAATAAAAGAAAAATGTTCTCGGCATAAAATAACCCTTTAGGTTGATATGCCGTAAAATCCAATCAACGAATTAACGAACCAACCAATCTAATTAGCCCATTTCACTAAAATGTTATAAGCACAAAGCAGACTGGATTGACCCGTGGAACTTTTTCTTTCACCGTCAAATTTCTCCCTATTTGAGAATTTTAGGAGCGAAAATGTAATAAAATTCAACAAAGTTTATAAGTCTGTCAAGCGTTTTGCAGATCCTGTCCATGTCTAATCACCAAAAATCAGTAAATATGTTTGTACGACTCATTAGTCAATTACTTAATGGGTGTCTGCAACGAAAAATTGGTGTTTAATGTAATCATTCACAAAATTACTAAATCTTTGTTTGTAAGTAATGGTGATTTAAGATAATTCTACTATCCTTTCTCGTTTTAACTTCCCGTCAAATTTTTACTTTTGATTGTTTCCCTACATTTTATACATAATATATACTACTCTCGGAAAAATTATGGAATTAAAACACTTAGAGAATGAGTATTTAGGTTGTTTATTTAGCAGTAAATAAACTAGTAACAGATAAAGCAGATAAAACTCAAAACATTTTTCTTTATTTGCTAGACATTCTGGCTTCATAAAATATTCATTAAAAAACTAGATTAAATCATTTAAATTAATGGTATATATTTTACATGCCAAACTGAGGAAAAAATTATGAAATAACTTGAATTTTGTAATAAAAAGAAAATTATGGAATACCTTGACTCAAAAATTAGGATTAAGACTTAGTTGTCCCTCCTCGACCATTAACGACTGACTTAAATCTTTTAGGCATTATATGGGGTCGCATGTCATTTAAATAAGTGGATGCAATTTAGTTCATACGCAGATCAACAAATTTTACAACATTTTACACAGAGAGAGAGAGAGAGAGAGAGAGAGAGAGAGAGAGAGAGAGAGAGAGAGAGAGAGAACAAATATAAACACATTTTAAGAGCTGTTTTTGTAGTTCAGTACTTAGCAAGGTGGTCTCAGAGATCTCTAATAATATATACCCCGTGCTAGTAAACGGAATACATGCATTTTAATTGTACAAAATTAAACTGTATTCTGAGATCGATCGATTCCGATCTTTCTTTCTATCTAAAAATGGTGTGGATTGATAACAAAAGCTTACAAAAAAGTGATAGTGAAATATAATTACAAAAAATAAGATAAAAAAACTTGAATGAAAAATGGAGATTCGGTCTTATGTAGTAGTTGATTTTTGTAGGTAAATCTATTAATCTTAGGTCCAGTCCCGCAAAGGAAGTCGTCTTCACAGGCAATATCTGGTCATGCTGTCCAAAAGGAAAGGTTGGATATATTGTCCTAAAAATGGAAATACCGACGGGATTAGAGTAAATTTTCTGCAAGCTTCCTGGTGTCACTTTAACCCAACTTTCTATATTTTGCTGCCACGTTTTGGGATAGGTAAATATGGAAATATGCTTATTTTATTTCTAAGATAGATTTAGTTTACTTTTATTTTACTTTTGCGATTTGACCTTCGATTTTCACTAAGGCTAACATTAACAAATAGTTGTTAACAAATGATAATTATTAAGTAAAAAATTACATGGAACCATATAACTATTGGGAAATTATTTGTATTAATAATAGTTACATGACGCTATAATCATTTTGAAATTATTACTACGATTACTACTACTGCTGCTGCTACTACTACTACTACTACTACTACTACTACTACTACTACACTCCGAGCGAGATTTTCTCACCAGGTCTAACAAGTGGTTCTTCTTTTAAGTCCGAGTAACAGGAAGTCTCTTTACGTTTCCAGGACTCTTCTAAGTATCCAGATTTTTTTAACAATTTCAAGTATTTTGGCTGATTTTAACAATTTTTCATTCTTTTGGGGATCTTTCGTTTCGTTTTATTTGATTGGCTTGAGTTATAGATAATTTCTGCTTTTTAAAAGCAAATTGTATGTACACATTTCAAACTTCCAATGTTTTAAACGCAATCAGAAATTACCTGATAAAACAGTGCCTTCGTCGGTCATTCTTATTTCTGTGGTGAAAGAGTGGGTATCATAATTTCATGTATGATCTCATGCTCCTATAATGGAGGGAGTGAAATTCCATACTCAATGTTGCGTCAATGGCCGAGTCTGAAATTAGTTTTCCAAGTTTCATTCAGGCAAAACATCATTAAGAGATAAGCCCAGACTAGGATTCTTATTAGACTTCGATCAAGAGGATTTAAGAGAGTTCATACTGCACAATAAAACTCGAGAATCAGCAAAGGGAACTTCTTGAAAGAAAAGTTATGCGCTGTGTATGGTGGGATCACTGCGATATTATTCATTTTGATTTTAAAACTGCAACTAAACACTCAAAGCAGACTTATATAACCAACAGTTGCAACATGTGCATAAAAAGCTTCTAAGAGAACGCCCCGCACTCATCAATGGGGGAAATGTAATGCTTCTCTTTGATAACGCAAAGCCACATTCAGCAAGAATAATGCAGAGAAAAATGTTAGGTTTATGCTGGTCTGTTCTACACCATCCACCGTATTTACCAGTTCCCTATTTAACAATAAGATATTATTCAAGATAATTACGATTATACAATTGATTGAAATTAATTGAATGTTATATTATTCATGAATAGATCATATTTTACCAAGAAAGAAAGTAATTATAACTCAACCTAATGTTTTCATTCAGAAAATCGACAGAAAAGCAAAATCCACCAAATGACTTCTTTTCTTCGTGTTCATCAACGAAAGGTCGGATCTTGTGGTCGGGATTGGCTGATCCGTTTGTATCTCCAAGTCCCAGAAGATTTTTGCGTCTCATTTTCTAGCATTGGTTCCGGTTTGAGTGTACACCATTTGCTAGCATAATCAAATTTAGAAATCTTGCTCAATTGCTAACGAATCACCTTTCACATTCTATCGTGCAGTCTTGTAATTCTTTTGCGCCAGTTTCCCGCATTTGCTTATTGTTTGATTAGCTGTTCCATCTTTGTCACCACAAAACCTACACTTGTTATTTTGTTGTGTATTATCAATTTTTGCTTCGACATAATTATTTCTTAAGACATTATTTTGTGTAGCTATTAAAAGAGATTAATTTTCTCTCCTCAGGTATTCCTTTAGCCATGTCATCTCATATAAAATTTCCTTAGTTTGTCGCTAAAATATCGACACAGAAGTTTTTCTTATCATTTCTCTTTTTATTTTATTTTTATTTTTGGTTTTTCTGTTCGTTTATAAGTTATTTCTTTCCATGTTAATGGCTACTGTTATCACTCTTAATTATTATTTCAAATGTTTATTATTTCAACTATTTTACACCAGATTTAAGTAAAGTAGACGGCCGTAGTCGAAGGCGACCCGATGACTCCCATTTCAATCGCTACTACACTGAGGTGTTGGGGAGAGCGTTACTCCATTCCCTGGATTGCTCCACTTTACCCTTGTTCTTTACTTTATAGGACCATTGGCGAACACTCTAACTATTATGCCAATTGCCCGGTCAATGGTTGAATGAGTAGAGTGTTCTCCAGTGGTATGGAAGACCGAGGTTCAATCCCAGGTCGAGTCATACCAAAGACTCAAAAAATGGTACTCGATACCACCTTGCTTAACACTCAGTATTATAAGGTAAGGATCAAGGTTAAAGTGGAGCAATCCAGAGAATGGAGCAGTGCCCTCCCCTACGTTTTGGTGTAGTAGCTATTGAAAAGGAATCCTTCGGGTCGCCTTCCACTAAAGTCGCCAACTTTACTTACTTTACACCAGATTTTCTTTGCCTATTCAACCCTTCCTTTTACAGATTCGTTGTTCCATTTTAATGCTACCCTTAGTTGTCTTTCCCCATCTATTCTGAGTGTGTGGCATAGTCATTTATGATGCCATGTATATTCCAACTTCTCTATTGTAACCAGTTCTGCAGCATAGCAGTTTCATTTGAAACTTTGTGGGGGCAGAAGATGAGGCAGATTTTTATTTCGCGAAGATTGTAGAAGACATCTATATTGTCCCTGTCTCCTTTTAACATTCTTTAGCATTCTGAGCTATACATTAGGACAGATCTGACATTGCTATTGTTTAACCTTAGTTCCGATTCTGGATTGCCCAGACATCCAGATCGGATGAAGTCTTATGTTACATTGCAGAAAACTCCCGGTTTATTACATAATCCAGGATAGAACTCAAAAACCATTGGTCTTCTAACCCAGTCGGTTGGGGTTGTAGAATACACCGACTGCTTCTCTGCAACGAGTGTCCTGGATATGACATTAAACAATCTGATGATGAGGTTCCAGTAATGCTGGAGTTCTAGAGAATGCGGAGTACTCTTTCAATGCCATCTCTCCCAGGTCTCCTCTGGCCAGGTGTGGTAGCACCTGATAGGGTCTTATCTATTGGTTAAATAGAATTAAACCGTGTAATTACGCTAATTATTTGAATAGAACTGTTTTTGACATTGAAATTGCGTACTAATACTAAACTAAACTGTTTGAAATAGAACTGGTTTTAAATAGAACTAAACTGTGTACTTATGCTAAATTGAATTGGTTGAAATAGGACTGTTTTGTCATTTAACTGTTTATAAACAAAAACTATACTATACTGAATTGTTTGAAATTCAATTTTGCGTTTAATGGCCTGAAAAAGGTTGATACGCCGTAAAATAACACCCAACCAACCATTGATATTCGTTTTACTTTTGAGTGATGAAAAGAAATTGACAAACAAATTTTTATCTGTTATATTCCCACATTAATTCACCTACAGTGTCGATTTCCTAAAAGACCTGAAGCTATTTTTGTCTTCAACCATCATTTTGGTTGGAGGAGGAGAAATTCTTTAACAAGGTTACCCTTTTGAAGGATTGAAATCCCCTGGAGATTAAATGTCAAACCGCACTTATGTAAAGGCTTTGCTTCGAATCTGAATCCAAACTTACTTTGAATCTAAATCTTAGACCTTATCCAATTTAACACATAACACATCTTATCCAATGAGCATGCAGCTCTTTTCCGAAACCCTATTTTATCTAGGTTCCTAGATTTCCACACAGAAAGAAAATGACCAATGACCTCTTGAATGTCACTTGAAATATACGTATTTCATTTTGGAGCCACATATTCACAGAAAACCTTTGCCTCGGTTCCCTACTATTTTCAACTTGTAAGTATCCTCACATGCTTTGGTAAGCATTAATTGGATGTCAGCCATTTCATGAAAAAAATTCCTAAAGAGAAAACAGAGGCCTGGAAAATGGAGTAAATGTGACGGCAGCAAAAGAATTTGCAGAGAAATCATTTTAAAGGGATATTCGTCTTGCAAATGAGGGAATACGACATCCAGAGCGGATTATAGGATTTTCAAAAAAGAATAGAAGAAAAAAAAAACACCCCAACAATATGATTTGAATAAAAAGAACGACTAACAAGCGAACAAAGAAATATAAAGAAAAGATTAAATTATATTCCCTAAGTATAGATTAGTAAAGAACAAGGTCACTAAGCTTAGTTTTGGCTCAAAACTGTAATAATAATTCGCCAAGAGATGATCAAATGCAATTTTTACGAAGCTTAATTCTAAGTTATTCATTGCATTTTTTTGATGGGGGGTGCTTTTTTTTTTTTTTTTTTTTTTTTTTTTTACATTCGGTGATTTTTTTAGATATTGCTATCCTTGGCAAAAATCATGGAATTAACACAAATGATGTTAACTTAGACTAATTTTATTTAGCAATAAAAAACAACTAATGACAGATTCGATGCAGAACATTTTTCTTTAATACCTGAATATTCTGGTTTCATAAAAAATACCTTTCAATAAAAAATACCTTTAAAAATTAGATTAAATTATTTAAATTAATGATAAATTTTTTTCAAGCAATTCAGAGGAGAAACATTTAAGGAATCATAGATAAAGAAAAAATAAATGAGTATTTAGTTGCCTGTTCTTGAGCTTTTAGAAGTATTAATTTCTTCAGGCATGGATTTCACTGATTTGGAGCTATATTCTTTATCAAAATGTTTTTAACTTTCTTGATGGTTGTTTACAGATCTTTCGCGGGTTTGGAGCCTTCTCGAGATGAATTTTTGAAAAATATTTCCACCAAAATTCAAAATTGTTAGAACTGTTGGCTGGCAATCTAATAGATTTTATATGCGTTCCCTGCCGAAAGCTTTAATTCCTTTTTCTCTCTTTGACAAGAAGCATTATCGTCCTGAAAAATAAACAATTTTTCTATCGATGGAATTAGAAAATTATCCAGGATTTCAACGTAAATGTTTGCAATGATTGTGGAGGCAATGATTGCCATCTCCTCTGGTCCTTAATGATATGAAACCTCATATCATGAATGAGGTTAGAACTTTACTTGTTTTCATTTACAGATTATCACTGAATCTTATCAAGTATTTATACAAGATTCTGAAGTGGCGCTGTACGACGTTGACTCGATACTGAACAGAAATTTTAAGATAATATCATTTGATAAGACAAAATGCAAATAAATAATTCTCAGCGTTATTTCCTAATTTTAATTTCGTTAATAATCAATGAATGAGTTCAAGTTTTTACCTTATTCTGAACAGTCAAAACCTTTACAAGTTACCGATTGTCAGATATTTCTGCTTAGAAAACCAATTATATAAAACGGAAATTACTTTCCTTTTGGGTTCCTGGTCTTTTCTGACGAAAGGTATAAATCTTATTTTAAGCGTACTATAAACAATTAGAGTTCCAATAAGATCTCATGGCCTGTATCAATGCATTTTTTCAATTCTTCAAATAAATAAAATAAATAAATAAATAAGTAAATAAGCAATTAATTAATTCTGGATCAAGTGACATCGTAACAGCCTCAGAACTTCTTTAACCTTTAGGAAATATTATCTCAAAATATTGAAGCAAGCTTATTTTCTTATTAAAGATTATACTATGCGTCATGTTTGGTATTCATTTGACCAGTACTATGAGGATCTAGAACACTAACCTGGGCGTTAAAGTCACATTGGAGTGGATACTGGAGATGGCAACACGTAAGTGTTCGTAAGATTCATCCTTTTTTCTGTTTAGGCTGAGACATGGTTGAGACGTAACAGCTCACAAGAGTAACAGAAGAGTTGTCATAATACGATGTGAGACGCCATTTTGAAGAGAATATAAAGATTTTACATGCCGATTTCAATGACAAAGCCGATATCAGAGTGGCGGGAGTTCTTGTTCCTTTTTACAACTCCAAAAGAATGTGTATCTATCCTTTATTTCTGCTATCTGCGACGATCCTGCAAGATAAATTTCACTTAGTGGAGAAACACTATTATATTTCCGTAACTCGAGAGAGAAAGGCGCCGTTTTACGTTCTGGAGTTATCTTGAAGAGTTCCCACATTTCAAGTTGAAATTGCCATTTCTGTAAGGACAGCGATTTTAGAATACCAGACTGCTGTAGCGAGTTGTGAAGCTGCAATATGAAGAAGCAATGTTTAGGGCATCGTTTCTTGCGCTCACTACTTATGGGGAAAACATTGCTTAGTCTAAATCGACCTGCTTTGTCATCTCAGGAAGACACGGGCTACACATCGGTTTGTACATGAATGGCTGTCATCCAATATCCCCCATAATGTAAAGCGCCAGTTAAGGATTCTTAGTCATATCACTTACCTGCTCTCATGACCATTACTCTCTCGCCAGTAGACCTTTGGTGGGATTGTCATGCAAAACTGTGTTAGTTGTTAGACAACCAACAAAGACTATTTCTTTATAGTAGTGAACGTTGTGTAGTTGAAGCCACACATTTTGGAAGTGTTAAGAACAAGAGATGGAGTAAATGTTTGCAATAGACCAAATGAACAACACCTCTCATATCAGATCATCTTGCAGTTTCACTTCTTCGGATGCTTTGTTCTTTTTTTATGTTTTGTTTCAAGTTAATCTTCTCGATCATGCAAATATTAATTACAAATATATCGTAGACATCGTAAGCGAAAACGTATACATAATTATAAACAAAATGGTAAATAATTCTAATGAATTATATTCGTTTCATAAATTATAGATAATACATTACTTTCAAAAAAATATTCATTTGATGATAATGATCTCTTTTTAATTTCAAATGCATTACGATAACCCTAAACGTTAGATGTATCTATAGAAGAGAGATAAAAAGATAGCAATTATGATCATTATAATTAATAACATTATATGTTATCACAATAGATTATATTAATTATGTATACAACATATAAACAATAAATCCTATTTATTAATATTAAGTAACAATTGTTACGCTATTTTTTTTGGATTTCAAATTAAACAATAAAGAACATCTATGAACGTAAACAGTATGAATACGCCGCGAAGAGAGAGTTTCTATCAGGCAGAAAAGAGAGTGTATTTTATAATAAACCATGATACTCAAATTCTAATCGATGAAGATTCATTCATGTAGAGAACGTCAATTTGAGTATTGATTGTTAAAAGTTATATACATTAGGAATAGTTTTCATATTCTAACTTAAAGTCGTTTAAAATTCACACGAACATATACATATATATATAGAGAGAGAGATAGATAGAGAGAGAAAGAGAGAGAGAGAGAGAGAGAGAGAGAGAGAGAGTTTTCTTTTAATTTGTTATCATAAATTTTCTCCTTAAAACAAATGCCTTTCAAAATTTTATTACTATTTTCTAACGCTATAGTTTTCTTATCTATAAGTTTTACATACATGTTTGTAGCTTATTATTCAGAAAAGTATTTTAGATACAATATATATATATGTTTCTGAATGTCTCTGTGTGCATGCGCGCGCGTGAGAGAGAGAGAGAGAGAGAGAGAGAGAAGGAGGATAAATGACCGAAGGAGAGAATTATGAGAGGAAGGAAAAACAAGGAAGAAATTAAAAAATAAGTGGAAGACGACCAAGAAGATAATGTTAAACTAAAGAAAAAATTCAGAGTGAAATTCATGATATGAAACAGAATGTGTAAAATACAAAGAGAGTGATATATATATATATATATATATATATATATATATATATATATATATATATATATATATATATATATATATATATATATATATGCAATAAGTGAAACAGAAACAAAGCTTAGACAGTAATAAATAAATAAAGTGAAAAATTACGAAAAAGAGAGAGATAAGAAGAAAGAGGTAGATATAGAAAGAAAAAATGTAGACGCAACAGAATTGAAAATAGTTCAAGAGATAGAAATAGAGAGAGTGAAATAGAGAAAACATGAAACCTATGAACAAAAAAGGGCTGAGATAGAGTGAGAAAGAAGGAGAGGACTAGAAAATCGGGTATATAAAGAGATCGTTAATCTTTGTCTTATTCATCTAATATTGCCTCTGGTCGTAGAACTTGCGACCGTTTTTGTATTATTTTTTCGTCATCACAGATTTTCTGTCTAGCCCTCTTTTGGCTCAGTCATCATTGAACGCACCCACCCTCCTACACACTCATTCTCTCTCTTTCTCTTCTCCTGCTTACATCCATTAGTATGCACCGCCTTTTCATCCCCACCTCTCACCTTATGCATACATTTTCTTACTCGCCCCGTCTCTTAACAAATGCCTATGCAATACTTATTCAGCTTCAGTTAGGAAAGCCTTCATTACCATGGCGAACGAAACGGAAAGACCTGAACCCCAAGTAAGTCAAAACATTACATGATTACTTCATAACTTGCACCGTCATTATAACTCTTAATATTGTTGTTTGTTTGTTATAGTTTTCATTATTCTCATTAATATCCTAATTACTGCTTTGATTGTTGCCAAAATCAAATCCTTTGAATGTAAATATAATTATAATTAACACTCACTGTGTTTATCGTTTCTTTGATGACACCAAAGTCCATTGCTACTATGATGATAAATTGTTTTTATTTGCATTTCTTTTTTCTTTTTTTATTCCCAACTTATGAAATAATTTCGACAATAAACGTACGGACGTATTAGATGGTGCAGATATAAACAATACGTAATGATTCATTCGTCTGTTATTTTTTCTTTCATTTTTCATAAATCCTATTCCGATATTTTGGCTTTCGTGTTGATTGTTGTTGATTTGGGGAGGTGGGTTTAGTTTAAGTTCGTTTTCCAAGAAAGTTATTCCATTTTGAATTTTTTTTACGAGAATTGATTACTTTTGGTGTAATCGATGATAAAAAGCATCTGCATCTCCATCTCTTTTATATTCGTCTATTTTCAGACAGCAAAATTTTATTTTAGTATGGCACAAATATGTCACAAAATAAGAATCTATCTATCTATCTATCTATCTATCTATCTATCTATCTATCTATCTCATTCTGTCCCATTCTCAGTATCAGTTAGTTCATATCTAAAAATCTATTCACATCTAACTTTGTATGTGATCGTTCGAAAAAATATCCGTTTATTCACGTGTAAGCGTAAATCAATCTGTTTATTTGTTACGCTCTTTTTCTTTCTCTTTTTCTCTCTATCTCTCTGTCCCCTCTCTCTCAATCATATTCTCTCTGTCCCTCGGTATGTGCATATATATATATATATATATATATATATATATATATATATATATATATATATATATATATATATACTGAACAAACCAATATATATATATATATATATATATATATATATATATGTATTCATATATATTTATATATACATATTACTTTAAAACAAGTACGATTGTCGTTCGTTTAAAATATAAAAACATAGTTTTAAAACAAAATCAGCGGTGCTTACAGTAACAAATATGATAATATTCAATAAAAAAAATTGATATAACAATAATATTATAAAAAAAGCAGAAAGAATAAAATCACCCAACTCACAAATGTAAATTTGACAAATTATATATATATATATATATATATATATATATATATATATATATATATATGTGTGTGTGTGTAACTAGCCTGTTTATCCCTGTATATACAAGTGAAAGCTCCCACTGCCCTTCTTTGAAATCTAGACGAAGAAAACACAATAGAAACCGGTTTTTCTGTAATAATAAACGCCAAAAATAATACCAAGACTTGTGTTGACAATTTGTTTGAGAATGCGCTAAGATTTTCTGTCTCTTGGTCTGTCAATAATAATAATTCAATAATCACTTTATTGTACGTCTCTTGATAATCGTTAAACACTCAGTTGTAATATAATATTATTTACAGGATTGAAAAACTGCCGAATGTTAACTATACATTTGAAATTGACCGTTGTTGGGTTTTCTTCTGAAGAAAAAAAAAATTTTCTAGTTGAAAACAGCGACATGGCAAATAACTCCAAGCCTTTAGACTTGGAGTTATTTGCCATGTTGTTTTCATTATCCGCCTTCAGTGTCACCCGTTTTCCTCTTCTATTTTTTAGCTGATTAAATCGCCTTTCATAATTTTTTTCATTTCATTTTTACTCATTGTTTATGAATGAGAAGAAATGCTCAAGATGTATGAAGGTTACTGCAAGTAAATGCACATGCATTTTAAAAGTAGGTTATTACTAAACTTAGCCAAATTTTGGATCAAAAGGATAAAATCGTTTTAAAAGATTGAAATCACATATTAGACAATTTATATCCTCAGATTTTGACTGACATTTTTCTTGCAGGTCAAAAGCAGGAAGTGAAGCTTGAACTCCTTAAACCAGTGGTGGGCGTCGAAAGTACTAATTATACTCAGTGAAAAATTCCAGCTCTTTTTCTTTTGAAATTTAGAAACAGAATAAACGGCAGAGGCCGGTCTATCTATCTATCTATCTATCTATCTATCTATCTATGTCATTGTCTCTCATTCGCAATATCAATCTATTAACATTTAACTTTGTCCATGTCTGTAACAGTTCGTAAACATATTCTTTTGTTCATGCGCAAGTCTAAATCTCTCTCTCTCTCTCTCTCTCTCTCTCTCTCTCTCTCTCTCTCTCTCTCTCTCTCTCTCTCTGGCTGTTCTTCTTGTTAACTAAAACTGGTTCAGTCTTCTGGTCTGGACTGGGTTATACATTTGTATCTCAAAATTCCAGTGAATGTTGTGTGTTCCATATTCCAGAAAAGATTCTACACTATGCATCAACCATTTTTCTGTAGGATCAAATTTCAGTCTCTGTTTACAAAACCGAAAGTCTAGGGCATCAATATAGATCGAAATCACTGACAACGTTAAAAAAGAGTAGCGATACAATTGAACCCATTGCTGGAGAGGGTCCAAAAGTGAACATAATAGTGCGACTGGAGTTCGAACTTGCATACTTCGAAGCTGCTGTCCATCACTCGATTTATTATGCTATTGAGAATCCCCGTTTACGTAGTCTTTCTTCTTGCAGTGTTCAACATTCAAGATAGAGTTATTTGTGTATTAAATCTTTAAAATTCATGAAATCGAATCAATCCAAACAGTCAATTTCACGTTTTCATAATCATCAGGCAACATTGTAAGCTTTTCTGTTTAAACTTCACTGTAGCTATTAACTCCTTTTCTTCTGTATTTCCTTCAAGCCTTTTATATCATTAAAAATTGCTTCTTGTGTCATTCTTGAAAAAATGAGTCCCTAATATTACTAAGAGATATTACTTAAAAAACACCTCAATAAATACATTAATATATAAATTCCCAAAATTATCCAAATTAATTAGTCCTTATACACTATTTATCACTGAAATCTCTTACATTCGAGAGAGAAGAGGGGAAATTCCAGTACTTAAGAACACTGAAACAATGATTTCGTTTGATAATCATGAAAATGGGAAACATTTGCGAGTGATATGTTAACATTTTAATATATATTCAGATCCAAGCAATGTATATGAAAATGTAACAGCCTTTCAAATTTAGATTAAACAACTACACACATAAAATAAGACCTTTAAACCATTATAAATTATTTCATTTCAAATTTTATGCATAAGAAACCCAGACTTTAACTGAGACGTTGAATTTTCTATGATTGCAAAGACAGAAAAACATATTTATCAATATTGAATTAATGCCAAAAATCTACGGGACATCAAGATACACTAACTTCAAAAGTCTTTAACAATAAAATAAATCACCTAAAAAGCATTACATTTTAATTCTCAGTAAGCACTGATATCAACATCTAAATATGTATACTACCCAAACTTTTACATTGAATGATTTTTGTACGTATCTTCAAAACATAAAATATATTCGTTGGAAAGTGTTTTGAATTTGAAACCGTTTTTACGAGTGATCTATGTACTCATTGGATGAAGTATCGTGGAAAAAGTTGAAAATTTAAAAACCTGGAACCTTCACTTAAAATGCTGATTTCTTTGAAAAATCTTATAAACACTGATGATGGCTGTAGACTGAAATCGGTCGGGATATAAAGAGCTACAACAATGCGCTAGTGACTAGAAGTTTTGGTTTAACTTCAAAGACATCACAAGGAAAAGTATGAGTAAAAGAATTAATTGCATCACTATCACAAATGCAAAACATGGATTATGGGCATTGTTTGTTTGCTTATTTGTTTGTACGTCTATCACAAAAATAATCCACAAGTGTAATTATCCCCGGTTTATAAATAAAAGTACGAAAATGAAGACGCCTACTATTAGAGACATAAGTACTACTACTACTACTACTACTACAGCTACTACGATTATTACTCGTACAGTTGCTGCCGCTACTACTATACGTAATTATTACACATGATCTCATGCAGTTTTGACCAGTTGTATCCAGTGGTTTTCACTGAAAATCAAACTTTCTTCCAAATATTTTGTCTGATTTTAGAAGTAACTAGACGATCCGTAAACACAATAGGTTCACGATAGTTCTTTTTAGGAAGGAATGAAAGACTCTCACCAGTATTTTCTAGTTTTATTCTCTCAGTTACAGCCTTTTAAGTGAATTGCTCTAATAAAAATCTCTTCATAATGTGCCATTTGTTGCTAGGTTACACACACGCGCACACACACACACACACACACACACACACACACACACACACACACACACACACACACACACACACACACACACACACATATATATATATATATATATATATATATTCTCATACACATATATTCGAAAACACATACATCCTCAACCCTCATATATATATATATATGTGTGTGTGTGTGTGTGTGTGTGTGTGTGTGTGTGTGTGTGTGTGTGTGAAACCTGGAAATTGTTGGATCAAACAGACTGGGAAAGAAAGAAACAGACTGACATAGATAAAGACGTAGGGATGCGTTATAGAATGCTTAAAATAGGTATATATGAACAATTGATAGATAGATAGATAGATAGATCTGATATGATGTTTTTTAAAGATATGTGTTGCATTTTTAAAATAAATTTTCGAACTCTTCTTAAATCCCATAAATGGAAACTTTCCGGACAGTTAAACCTCTCCTTAGTACCTTTGGTGTTTTGCCCAACTCATTCTTCAATCTTTATCCGGTGTAAAAAATTTAGGGGTAAAAGGGTAAAGGAAAATGATATGAATTTCCTCCATAAAATGTAAGGACTTCAATTAGCTGGAAAGTGTTTGGTATGAGAATGAATATTTTCAAAGTTATCAATATACATCTAAGCTTTCTGGTAAAGTTCGTCAGGACACACTGATAATAATAATGAGTATAATTGTCATCGTTATTTTGAAGTTTATTACCGGATATTGGCATGATAGTTAGAGTGTTCACCAATGGCCCAGGAGACCTGGGTTCAATCCCAGGTCGAGTCATACCAAAGACTCAAATAATGTTTCTTGATGCCGCCTTGCTTAACATTCAGCAATATGAGGTACGGATCAAGGGTAAAGTGGAGAAATCCAGGGAAAGAAGTAGCGCCCTCCCCTACACATCGGTGTGGAAGCTATCGAAAAGGGAACGTTCAGATCACCCTCGACTACGGTCGCCAACTTTACTTTTTACTTAATTTGAAGTTTACTTTTTGGTTCTCTGACAAGGGCTAGATATCCATCACTTTAAATTTCACTCTACGATCTAAGGCAGCATTAATTATCAGATCGGTCTTCTTTTTTTCTTATAGTAACAATAGTCTCATAATCTGAATTGGATGAGCCGTTTAAAGACCCATAGAATTTTACTACTACAACTACTATTACTACTACTACTACTAAAACAACAAATAATAATAATAATAATAATAATAATAATAATAATAATAATGATAATAATAATAATACTCCTGATAAATGTTACATGTACAATTCAGAATATGTCCAAGAAAATGAGAGGTGTAAAATTCTCTGGGATTTTAGGATACAATCCTGGCTAGAAAATGAGACCTAATTTTAATTAATTAGCAGAAATGAACTTGTAAACTAGGAAAGTTTGCTGTTCCAGTCAACCACAGAGATATCAATCGTTGTAGGAGCTATAACATAGTCCCCAAGAACCTGGAAAAGAAAATGGTTGAACCGAAGTTCAGAGAAACTATCTCGACTACAACACTATCGAAACTATCTTGACTACAACACTTCTTAATACTCAATACACAACTTTTTTAGCCCTCAGACAAGATCTTAGTATTTTCCTATTCTTTCGCTTTCTTTTATTTTTACTCGATGATCCGCTGGAACAGGTAAATCCGTTAAATGACAAGTTTTTTTCTTGTTGTTTAATACTACACCTTTTCTTATGACCTGTACAAGGTGGTCCGTTTGGATCTCAAAGTCACAGAGAATTTTATATGTCCCATTATCTCCAACAGATTCTGGCATATATTATTTGTTAACTTGGCTAAATTTTGATCTCTTGCACAATTTTGTGTCAGTATCCAGTATTCGTTTATTATGTGATTAACTATTTCATCTCTGTCACTGTATAATCTTTTCATGTTTCCTCTGTTTATACAACCTATCAGTCTTTGAGTTTTTTGCATATTCTTCAAATCCCTGAACGTTATACCCACGAGATCTATAATTCGGGTGAGTCTACTTCCTCCTTATTTTCTTGACTCAGAATCATCTATCGAGTGTAAGTCCTTGTGCATGTCATCAATTTCCTTGTTCTTTGGTCCCTTCGTCAAAGTTACTCCCTCGAACATTTTGAGAATGGTTTATAGAATCTTACGAGGGATATTGCTCAAGTATTTTTCTTTTGGGGAGATTTATGTTGAAGTGTTTGGTTTCGAGAAGTTTTCTTGTTCGTCTGAGAAACACTTTTCTCACTTTTGCCTCCGTTTGCTTGATGGCAATCGCTGCTAATATTTCCTGGTTTTTGTAGTTTTCGTTAATTTTTTCCAAGTGTTTTGATGCTTTCCTTATAGGGAAAGTATATTCAGGTTCCACATAATGTAAACTTGCTATTCTTCTTTATATTATTATTATCATTATCATTATTCGTTGAATCTTTAAACCAGTCAAAGTCATGATGACTTTCTCCTGGGATAAGCAATTGCAAATAATTTTATTACCGCTGTACTTTCCTTCAATTAAGAAAAAGTTGTAGACTGTGTTCCTCTTCGGTCACACGGCTTTTCACCCCCCAGATTGACAGAGGTTTTAAGGCAATCTTTTATTGGTCTAATTTGGAGTCATTGTGTGCTGATATTGCACAATACCCTCAATAACCTCAAATGGAGGGAAAACTCAATAAAGAATATTGATTTTGACGGCCTGATATTTCCGCAGAGTATGACCCACCGATTTACTGTGAATGGATTTTTCCATCAGTAGTTTAGGATGGTTTCTACTAGAGACCAAGTGACAGAAAGTCTCGGTTTTCTGTTTCTCTTTAACGTGTGCATAACGTCTTTATTTTCAGGATTATTCTTCCGACTGATATCGAGGAGGTGACTTATGCAGTTGCTATAACGACAAGGGAGAAGGCGGGAAGACATTCCTTTTTCGCCCGACCTGCTATCAGAGGACTCTGGGATTTCGTTTCTCCGTGGACCCCAGCTCCATTCACTCGGTCACTCTACAATCGTGTTTGTTCGAAGGCTCCAGCCTTTCATTACTTTGATAAATAATCGACCATTATGTTTTCATTCCAAGGAAAGAAAACGAAGAAAAAAGCAGGCTGCTCATAAGAAATAAAGAAATAAAGAAATAGGGAACGACAATGTTTATCATTTGCTGTAATAGAATGGAAGGAATGAAGGAAAGACAAAAGATGGAAGAAAAGAATAAAAAAGATAGGAAAAGAACAGACAAATAGAAATGAAGCACGCTTATTCCGACAGTTTATTTTGGAAGTGTATTTTTGAATTGAAAATGGCATCTCATAAAATCTTCCGAGAGTCAATCATTTTTCAATTTCAATTCAGTTTTTGGTATTAATTCATTAACAGATGAAAATGAGCTGAAATAGACGAATTTTTCTAATTCATTAATTTATTTTTTTATTTTCAAGAAAGCGTATAAAATTAAATAAGGATAATCAACAAAATAATTTGCATAAAAGTTATATAAGCATTATAGGATGGATTAAAAAATCTCGTGAATTTTCTATTTTATTTTATATATTTATGCAACAAAATTAGGAAAAAATAACTTTTAAAAAGTGGAATCTCCCGGATACTGCAAGTTATTATTTTGCTCCTTGCGAGTTTCTTACACGATTGATGGTCATCTTTCACTGAAGTAACAGAAAGTCTCCAGGGCTCTTCTCAGTTGTCAGTTCCTCCAGTCTCTTTTTTAATCCCTTTGGCACTGTTTCTTGAGCGCCAAATAAAACTGGTCACCTTCATGTTTCATATTGCTCTCTGGTAAAATCAAAGAATTTGTTAAGTTTTTCGCTTTCTTTCATTTTCTGTTTGAGGTCCGCTGGAACAGCAAAATTCGTAAGATGACAACATTTTTTTGTTGTTAATTAACACTAAGCCTGGTCTTTTGATCTGGATTGAGTGATTTATTCGTATCTCAAAATTCCAGAGAATTTAATGCATTTCATTTTCCAGGATAGATTCTGGTTTGTGCATATATATTTGTCAGTATAGTAAAATTTCTGAATCTTACATAATTCGTAGTGGTTACCACAACTACTACTACTACTACTACTTCTTCTTCTTCTTCTTCTTCTTCTTCTTCTTCTTCTTCTTCTTCTTCTTCTTATTATTATTATTATTATTATTATTATTATTATTATTATTATTAAACTATATGTGAGTTTTCCCACCAGTGCAAGTATATATTTACCTAACCCCTATACCAAATATAGGTTAGACAAAACCAAAGAGTTTTGGACCAAACTGGTCAAAGCTCTTGATCATTTGTTTTTTGTTGTTTTTTTTTTGTCGCTTTTTTAAAACAAAAACTAGTTTAAAAATTTCCCAGAAAAGAATAATAAATAGTGGGAAAATGTTTTTAACAAGGGACACTACTATGTACGTGGTGTATTCAATAAGTTTCCAGACTTTTTTGTACACGCATTTAAAATTGTCGTAGACCCTTGAAAATTCAGTATCTTATTGCTATACATCTTATGAGATGACTGACCAATTTTTATGATTTCAGGTTCAAATTAACAGCTACAGTAGGAATTCGAATACACCCTACTAAAGCCTGAATGTCACTGCTGGTGAATTTCAAAAATGTAATCTAGACGTGAGGATAATTTAGAAGAACGATATGCAATAAAAAAAATTTTTAAACTTGGAAAATATGCCACAGAAACGTATGGAATGCTTCAGACTGCTTTTGGAGCATCTTGCATGAATCGAGCATCAGTTTTTGAGTGGCATAAGAGATTCAAGGAAGACAGAGAGTCTGGGAGGGATGATGAGAGGTGTGAGAGGAGGAAGTAAGGCAATACACCAGAGTTGAGGGTTACTATGTTGAGGTTTTAAGGAAGAGATTCCGTCGGAAGATGTCAGCACTCTTCTAATCAGGTCCGTGGCATTTCTACCAGGACAATGCACCAGTCCTAAACTCCATCCTTGTCACAGACTATTTGACGAAGATGGACATCAAGACAGTTCCTCACCCTCCCTATAGTCCAGTCCTTGCTCCCTGTGAGTTTTGGGTTTTCCCTAAGCTCAGTGGCTGTCGTTATGAGACAATTGAGGAGATGAAAGAGGCCGTGACGAAGGTCATTGACACGCACACACAAGAGGACTTCCATGGGGCCTTCCAGAAGTTGTTGGAATGGTACAACAAGTGCACTGCAGCCAGAGGAGATTACTTCGAAGGGGCCTAGAGTTTCATGTGTGTACTATCAATAAAAGTGCCCATACGAAGAAAGTCTGAAAACTTATTTAATGATGTACTTGTCTTTAATTGGAATCATTTTGGTCAAAAAAACCTGGTGCAATAGACAACTATGGAAGGCAGTAATTACTGGGGATACGGTTACAAGACTCAGCATTCCTATCCGAGGTCGCGGTAAAATCACCTGAAGAAGGCCAGAGGTGAAATGTGGCCGAAACGTAGTGAAAGAAGAAACAACACAAAAACTACCAAGATGAGGGGGAAAAGTCCGCAATAAATAAAAATTAATTCTCTTATTTAATGATCCTCGTAATTTTCAACTTTTAGTTAGTGAGGAGTTATCTTCTCTGAATAAATAATATAATTTGATGTACAACAAAATAAGATGAAATCATCAAGTAACATTTTTATTAATATAAACAATTAAGTCAACTGAGAAAGTTTAACACACTGCCTTTGATGTATACTGTTGTGATACTGGCAAATTAATCTGCCTAATTTGCATGAGTATAAGAGAGAGCCGACATAAGTCTCACACTGGGAATAACTGGAAGCTTGATCAACCCCTGTTTCGTGCAGAGGCTTTTTCAGCTGACTGTCTGACATTTGTGTCGGATGGTTAATTTCCTCGAGCTTCAAGGAGCCTTCCCCCAAGCTTTAACCCTCATGGGAGGGGCTAGGTTTATTGCCTGGCGCCTGAGGCGCCTCTCTTTAGGGGAATGCTGACGGGGACCGGGGCATTTTTGGGAATGCGGGACGCGTCTGGGCTCCGGCCCTGCGCCTGACCATACCTTAAAAAAGGCCTTGTGCCACACTTGCCCGTTTGGTGGGGCGGTCAACAAATACCACTTGATCAACCTCTTCTTCGTGCACAGGTTTTTTTTAGCTGACTATCTGGCATTCGTGTCGGATGGTTAATTTCCTCGAGCCTCATGGGGCCGTCCCCTCAGGCTTTAACCCTCTTCAGGGGGGTAGATTTATCGCCTGGCGCCTGAGGCGCCCTATTATAGAGGCATGCCGACGGGGTCCGAGGCATTTTTGGAAATGCCAGGCACGTGTGGGCTCCGGCCCTGCGCCCGGACCCACCTTAAAAAGGCCTTGAGCCACACTCGTCTGGTTGGTAGGACGGGGGACAAATACCGCTAGATTAACGACTGACTCGTGCTAACTTTGCACTTCACAATATATACTTAAGAAACACAAAGAAGAACAAGTTGAATTTGTATAAAAATTTTCCCTCAGTAATGCGTTTTAGAAGTTAAGGAAAAATATGATCGTTTATGAGGCAACGCTGAACTCAGTTCATGGCCAAAGTTAGTGCACCCCCGCAAAAAAAATTAACGACTTATTTTTCTGCTTTTTTGTCTGATATAGAGACTTAGTTGTAAACAACTGTCTTAGCTTGAAAAGGTTATATTTTTAGCCAATCTGTGATGTCTCTTCTAATTTTCAAGTTTCATCTAAAGTTACAATTCTTACTGAGATATAGGCAAAAAGCTAGATATTTTTGTCGCTTGTTTAGAGTTTTATAGAAGAATCAATTCCAGCCTTATAAACGTAGAGGAACCTCTTTTTATTTTTCTTAATTAAAGCAAAAAATGCGATTATGAAGTCATTTAGCTGCATACCAGATTTATTATTGAAAATTGGTATGAAGATCATTAAAAAAGATTCCATTTTTAGCCAACCGGTGGTGTTTGCTGAATATTTTCAATCTCTAAAAAATGTCAAGCTTCTAGATCCAAATTACGATCCCTGGCAAACATGTAGCCACGGATGAGAAATATTATTATGCAATATTTCACAATAGGTAGTTTAACAGTTTTTGAGATATAGACAAAAAAGTTGGAATTTTTGTAGCCAATTTACAAACTTTTACTGAAAAATCAATGCAGAGCACTACATAGTGTGTACCAAGTATTTTCTTATAGTTTGCAGTACATGACGTTTCAGATTTCCGATTATTCTTGATTTAATTCTAGCATATTGGATTTAAGTTGGAGTGTTACATTCCATTATTTGTCTTAACGTGACACCTCTGCGACCCACCAAGTCAGTTGTTCAGATTGACCGAACATTTATCCTATTCATATAATGACCCTATTTCAAAAATGCTTTTATTTATTTTAATAATCCGAACACACACTTTTCTAATTTTGCTTCGTAACCCATGGAAACTTACTAAAACGAATTTTTACATCTGCATTTAGAAAACTAGATGCTTCAATTATCAAATTTTACTTTTAATACTCCGTATTTTTATAGTAATTTTTATTAATAGTGTTGTTAGCGACTTTCATGTTTTGCTTGAATTCAGTTATATAACAATTGCATTGTAATCGATGTTGATTTTGCTATTCCCACCCACTGTTAGAATAGATTGGGTGTCATGAATCATCTCTAGTAAGAGAAGAAACCCTTTATTACTTTTTGTAATTTGAAAGTACTGTCAAATGACTTCCAAGGATCTCGAGCATCATTTGTATAAAAAAGGACGAACTTAGGAAGACATGATGTTCGCAATGCATTTCAATTATTAGGATTGTCCAAAAAATCATACTAGAGTGGGTGATTCGGAATATGTTGCTCTTAGTACATCAGAAACGTCAATCCACGACATCGTCACTTATCGCGGCTACTACTGCCACGGTTGATTTGGTGTTTGAGAATACATTTTTTGAAAAGAGACAAAAAAGACTTTCTTCGTTTAAAAGAAGGAGAAAGCCGAAGTATCAGTTAAGATATCATATGAATAACAAATACAAGGTAGGGCTGATTTTTCAGAAGAATTCTTTACTCAAGCCCTGCTCAATGGACATAAAGTCAATTTCAAGTGGAGTAAAGCTGTTTTTCAGAGTTTTTCTTTCCGAAACTGATTGCCTAACTCAGACCGCCCTATTATTTACCTATAGCTGAGGTGGAGAACAGATAGATTCATACCTTTCTAAGGGTATCAATATGAAGTGAAACTGTTATACATGTATACGTTTGAGTAAGTTCTTTAAAAATAGCTTTCGGGGAATATAAATTTTTTTAAGTTTTATATAGAAATTTTAATTATTGTATCTTCATTCTCTCGCTCATAATTTTTTTTTTTTTGAATTCTTTAAGGCTGATAGGAACAGCAAATATACACATATCTTGTTTATCTTTATTCATTATCTTTATTTGAAATGTACACATATCTCGTTTATCTTTACTCATTATCTTTATTTGAAAAGATTTATTTATTAGAATAAGTGTATCTGTCTGTGCATATCTGTTTTGCGTGCATATGCGTGCGCACGCTCGCTCGCTCCCGGGGTTGCATTTTTGGAAGCTCTCTCAAAAATGGGTAATAGAAAATACTAAGTTTGGCAGAGATTAATTTACCATAAGATCAATTTTTATCATTTTTTATAGTCATTATTTTGACATAAGAATTATTTCGTCCAGCCTGTTTTCCTCACGAGCTATATGCGTCTCACCAATGAAGCCACTACGAGAAGTTCTGCAGGGCTCGCCAAGTCCTTCCTTTTAGAAAAGCTGCAATTTCATGGCGAGTAATATCTTTTAATGCGTCAGTTGTCTGCGGACACCATTTAAAGATTTTTGCCTTCAGAAGAAGTAATCAGAAGGGGATAGATTTGGTGAACGAGTTGTCGACGAGATATCATCAGGTAGTGAGATTAATTTCAAACACAAACGCCCGATAATCAACAGAATGGTAGATTGTGTGCGCTTGAAAAACTTTGCGTTTGAATCACTATGATGGTAACTGAAATGGCATGGCTGCTGCTGCTGCTGCGGTTCAATTTTGAACCCGGGAAATAATTCTGCCGAACCCTGATTTAAATATTTTAAGAAAGTCTTATCAAGGACGGAGAGTTTTGGACTAGGTGTTCTCATTTTCTCGGTCGTAAAATCTGTTTTTGACTTGGCAAATGAACACAAATCTCGTTTTTTTTTGTCATCTTAGTTTAAGAAAATGTCTACAGTGTTTTACTTTATATAAAAATAAATGCGCACTCGTGTGTGTGTGTGTGTGTGTGTGTGTGTGTGTGTGTGTATGTATGTCTGTATGTGTGTGTGTGTGTGCATTTCAATTATTACGTCTGTGCTTGCACATGCTTTATTATTATGAATTAGATATTGTTTTTCTTTAAGTATCATAAGCAACTTTGCACCATCAATCATATTTAACAGCTAAAGCAAAGAGAAAACAAAAAACGTGTCAAATAATTTATCATAATGATAGGTGTGTGTGTGTGTGTGTGTGTGTGTGTGTGTGTGTGTGTGTGTGTGTGTGTGTGTGTGTACCATTTCTCGTTCGCTTATTTAAAGTACTGAATTGACCTTATTTTCTACACGTCACTGTTAATTTTTGCATTGAAAAAGTGTATCAAAGTGAAAATGTTTAACTTTTCAGTCTGTTGCGCTAATATTGTAAAAATGTTTATATGATGTACTTTCATTATTTTTATTTTCCTCGTTATCATCCGCGATAAGAAGAAAATCACAATTATATTTGAATTACAGTCAGAATTCTATTTATTTCAGAAAAGAAATAGAATATAAAATTTAGTATCTTTACTTACTGATGTTGAATTTTAAGATGGTCATTAAAAAATAAAGGACGTAAAATCGATCTTTATTAAAACTTAGTATAAATATTCGTTTTGTAAAAGAGGTTTTATTTGTTTTTATCATTTATTTAATACAGGTTACACCTTCTTTCACTGGGAGTGATGTAGAGAAGACGGTTTCAGATACCCTCAGAAATGCTTTAAAATGAATGAGTATTCAAATTTATTATTTTCTAGACTTAAAAGAGTTATTCTTCTAAATTTAAAAAAATAGATTCTGAAGATTTTTTTTTTTAGACTGAGCGACTGTTGAGATAGATCACACATGGTCGTGACAGAGGGGCTCTAAGAGCAATGTCTCTTTTAACTAGAAAGTGAATAGATGTTGAGACAATGATCTTCTCACGATAAGGGGACAGTAAAATAAAGAATGAGACAACTTTCACCCCCCCCAGATCTCTTAGTTTAGTTTTAAATCTTTACGGATATTACTTTTTAAAATTCCTAAAAATTTAGTTGAAATGGCGCACCATAGCTGTACGGTCTGACAGAAAGACATTTAGTGAATGTACTGTTGAGAAATCTTTATGTTTTGAATCTTAATTCGCACTCGATGACATATACATCCGACGAACCTAGATTGCAACCACAAACAGAAAGAAAAATAACCTCACAATCTTATGTTGGTATAAGTAGTTCTTTATTATTATTTTACTCTTTACCAGTTTTTCACACTAGTGGTAGCTGATAGTCTTTCACTGGAGTCTGAGTGACAGCTAGTCCCCTCAGATCTTCCAGACTTCTCTCAATATTTTAGCCGATCTCAACAATGCTGTAGTTTGGATGGTCTCGATTCATCTACCAATTTACATCTCTATAAACTCCTTTTCGAAGCCTTTGGGAGCCGTTTTAAGTGCGGCAATTACAATAGGTATCACCATCACTTGTTCATATTCCACAGCTTTCTTACTTCTCTTGTAAGGACCAAGTATTTGTTTATATTTTCGCTTTCTTTAATCTTCACTCTATGGGCTGCCGAAACAGCACACTTCACTAGACGACAGGTTCTATTTTTTTTGTTAGTTATCACGAGCTTAAGTTAGATAGCCGAGATTAAGTGATCTGTTTGTATCCTAAAATTCCAGAGAATTTCACGCTTCTAATTCTCCCGGATGGATTCTGGTATGTCAATGCACCAATTTTGTTGAATGGTCAAATTTCAATTTCTTGCTCAAAACCCTGTGGATCACCTTCCTTATCCCATCATTTCTAGTCTTATACTGCTTTGACATGAGTTTGCTGCATCCGCTTATTATATGATCAATCGTTCTGTCTCTAGTATATAATCAACACTTGCTATTCTGTTCCGTATTATCGATTTTCGCTTTGATATAATTGGTTCTTATGGTGTTGTTTTGTGCTGTGTGACGGGTTTCCACCCGTATTTTTAATTTTTCGAGATATGGACGGAGTCCTATGTGTGGGTTATTAGGACCACGGACGAATGAGGGTTTGAAGGTTAAAGAGGTCAACGTGATATGAATGAATACGTGGGGAATTCTGAACCGGACAAACAATATAACGCTGATTTGGTTTTTTCCTTTTCTTTATATATGTATCATTCATACATTTTTTTCATTTAAAAGAAAGCACAACTGTGACAACAGACAAACAAAGAACAAAACGAATAGAACAAAAAAATATACAGCAATGTGGAGGACAAGTCGCTCCCAACAGTATCTGACTAGGTCCTTCCAATAAGACAAAGTATTTTTTTTTTCTTCTTTCACCGAAGAACAAGAGTCTCTCCTCTTCGTCTTTATGGATGTACAAATTTTAACCAAATAGGTTTTCCGCCGAAACTAGCTGCTGATGAACAGCCTCAAAAATGTTTCTTTGGAATAGTCTTGATACGGACCTTTATTTAGGTTACGTATATTATTCTTGATAAAAATTTGGACTAACCTTTTTTTTTTATCTTTCCTTTCTTTTGTTAATTTTTTCTTTTTTTTCTTATATTCGTTAATCTCCTATTAACGAGTTGCAAGGCACCAATTTTTGTTTCCCTTTTCTTTTACGTTGAGCCTCAGGTTCTTACCCAACGGAGCTAAATGCTTCTATATGCCATTTTGGGACTAGGATTTCTCCTTTCACCGGACCCCGTGAAAAGGCGACCTTTCTCTTCCTTGGCGAAGCTCGAAACTAACTTTTTGGGTTTCGTTTCTTTTTGGCGGTAAAGCGCCCTCCCTGTCTCGACCCATGGCATGTCTTCTCCTTATCCGGGTCAAGACCTTTGCCCCTTCTCGGCTGCTTCTTCCCCTGTTGCTAGGGCTCGAAGACTCGCCAATCGCCTTCCCCCACTTCCAGTCCACATAGTAGTTCTTGCACTATAATCCTACCGTGGCCGGTGGCCGTAACAGCTGCTATTAGGAACAGATTCTCCCTTAATGTTTCCCATTTGTAGCCATGTCAAGGTCTTCTCAAGCGAGAGTTCGCCGGTTTGTCGTTTGAAATATCCATACAGTTGTTTTCTTCCTGTTTTTGTTCCCTTGTTATTGTTGTTCTGTTTGTTCATATGTAGACAGAACTGTTATTAATCGCTGTAATCAGTCTTTCTTGGCTCGTTTTAATGTAGTCTTCGAGTCCTCGTATTGATGCATTCCCGCTATACTGGCGACTCCTCTTTCTTATTTTCTTGAAGATATCTCTTTGGATATCTGCTAAAGTTTTTTCTCCTGCTGATAATTCCAATTTCCAGTTTTTCTTGGCTTTGCTGATGAAGTTTGTGACTTGTCGGATATGTTCTACATACTGAGATATTCTATTTTTCAAGTTTACGGGACAATATCATTGGCATTTTTTTGTAGTTTCTCCCCACCATAGCTACATTTTCCTCCTCATTTTGATCTCCTTGAGGAACAGCTGGTCTATGTATAGTAGATCACCTGTTTCTCCTGTTCCTTTGCAGCATCCTTTTTATTCTTCCCGAAATAGTACACAGCATACCAGAGAGTAATAGATCTCTTCTTTAAACTCTGCTGACAGTATTTTCTACGTCATCGGTCTATAGTTACTGGTAATGGTACCTTTTCGAGGTTTTTCTAAATCAGCGCGGTTTTCTCCTTTGTCATCTATTCGGGTATGTTTGCTTCTTATAGGCTCTTACTCAGTTTCAGAGCCAATCTATTGTGGATGGACGTAATTTTTTTAAAACCAGAATCTATGTATGCCATCATGACCAAGTGTTTTTCAATATGATTCTTTCTTGAGTGTTGTTCTCTGTGAGTCCAGGTGTATACCCGCTTCTGGGCCTTCTTCAAGTTGTCGTAATTCTTTTTTCTTGTTATTGGCGGTAACATAACAAAAGGAACATAACAGAAAGGCCGAATGATCCATTCGGCCTTTCTATTTTGCTATTTCTCTTCTCATATTTTACCCCAAATCTGTTTTGCTTCCATTCCTATGGTTCCGGTTGTGGGTTTGTCTTTATGCATGCTCCACCGACGTATTGGTAGAATTTTCTTTTGTTATTCTGGAAGGTCGTGTTTTGTTTGAATTATTTAGCCCTGTCCTTGTA
>OY757906.1:67015694-67060694 GCA_963585895.1 Sepioteuthis lessoniana | reverse complement strand
CTTCAGGTTAACCTTCCCAGGATTTTAACCTGAACAAAATCGCAATTGTCAGAAATTCAGTAAGCATAAAACTCAGCATGCTACTCACTTATTCAGCGAAATTAAAATACTATTTTTGCGTTTATTCTTGAGGGCAAATAGTTACTAGTCTTAGATGCATTTCAGGTACAAGGCTGCAATAATGTGGATGTCAATGAATGGTTTGCATGCTTTGCGATATCATATCTGCCTTTGAAAACAAGTGAAAATTGAACTTATAATGAGTTCGATGCTCGTTATCCATCACTTCACATATGTAACCACTGGGTTAGAAAATAAATGTAAATTATTCATTTCAATAAATTCATTCATTATCAATTCTCTGAACTTGATAATTCTTATATTAAGAAAACATTCCAAACGTCGAAGGATAGGTTGTTTGGTTTCATGGTTATTTAATGCCAAATCCTATTTATACTTATGATATATTTGTGAATATTTTTTGGTAACATTTTTTAAACGTATCAGAACACATTTGTTTGCCCAAAATTAAATAATTTAAAGTATAGCAATTTAATTTTACACACAGTATTGCAAACACCAATAGTTATATTTGCTACAGTTAAAATGTTTCAAGCATTGCTATCTAATACAAATAATACAATTTAGTATTAATCATTTGTTTGCACGAAGTTACATTGTTTCAAGTATAGTAAAGGATTAAATAGTTCTATTTGACATTGATGGGACCCTAACAAGCTCTACCACTCCGGGTCAGAGTGGACCTGGGAATAATGGCATTGAAGAGGTACTCTACATTCCCTAAAGCTCCCGAACTAGAGCCTCACATCAGGACACTCATTGGGGGAGTGGTTTTATCACTCGACACGGATGCAATCGGCATAATATACAGTTCTAGCCGACTGGGCTACCCTTCTTATGTTAGAAGCCGAAATTCGATATTTTATCTTTTACTTGAACAGTGAGATTTAAGAACCGGTAATGAATAGGAAATTTTCCAGTTTCATGAGTTCACATTTTCGTACTTATAAAAGAGGGGAAAAGTAATAGTTGTCTCAAAGAAAGAAAGAAAGAAAGAAAGAAAGAAAGAAAGAAAACTGCGTTGCAAAAAATAATAAATAAATAAATAAAGAAAGAAAGAAACAAACAAACAAACAAACAAATAAACAAACAGTGACTAACAATGAATTATGAATAACTCCGAGATTAACGCTTCACTTTCAATGGATTGACGGATATTTCTAGGTATTCTTTGTCGTAAGTCACAAAAATAAATTAAAAAAAAACAAACTTGTTTTCTGTTGTTTCCAGAATTTTTCTGTTTCAATAAAATCCTGAAGTTCCCTGAGATGTTTACGATTGAAGGAACCGGACGATTTCTGAACTATTTATCATGCAAAAAGTGTAGGGGTGTATTTCTTTAAAATGTCTGGGTAGAATCTCTAAAATAAGCCTACGTATCGTATTTTAACACTTATATGAGAAATTACCATCAACAACCGAACCTCAGAGACAAACCTTCACCTCCATGAAGACAATAAGAAATAAGACTCAAAGCTTCTTTGATTTAGCCAGCCTTTTCAATTTGTTGCTAAATTAAACCATAATCACGCGACTCGGAAAAGAAATCCAATGAAACAAACGAATTGCAAAAATATTCTTAGTGAATAACTCATGCACCACGTGACAGACATGCCAAAAACCTTTGTACGTGTGTATGGTTATTTACTAAAGTTGAGGCACAAGTATCTTCAAGTTTCAAATTTGAAACGTTACAGTTTCCAATTTAGATCATCGGGTGTTTATGACACTGCAAACGTAAAAACTGTTTTTCCTCTAAATTTGATTATTTGTTTATTTTATCAAAGATTTATAAAGAAGTAGATCTTAGTAAAGTCGAAATAGGGTTTCGTTCCGTTTATTTATAAACTAAAATAAATAAATGAATGAACAAAAGAGAGCGTTATCTGATTCTTCTTTTCTTATGCCTGATTTGTCATCCTTTTAGCAATGCAGTATTAATGTACTACTTGCTTGTTTTGGACTTGATTTGATTTCGAATGAGTAGAAATCAAAGGACAGCATTGTAGTGGTTTATATAAAAAGTAATTTTTTTTAAAGTTCTTTAAAATTCCACGAACGTTTTGTTCTTAATATTTAAGATGCTATCTGCCTAATGTATGGAGAGATTTTGAATGTTTTGAAGTGTTTCTATTGGAGTATTATGTAAGAGTCTGACATCTACATTATCGTGGGTTCATGACATAGCAAACAAGAAAAGAATTTCTTTTTTTCCTTAAAGATTTATTTATTTTGATTGATTCACTTTGTTATAAAACGTAGAAACCGCTATAGAAAAACTACAAAATATTCAAAATTTCCCTAGGCTTGTGTTGTATTGTCGTCAACAACTACTATACTGATGATGGAGATGAAAAGATCATGTTGTGGGTGGTAGAAAAGTCAAAATAAAGTGTGCCTCAAATATAGAACTTTTTGTTGTTTATTCTCTTTACTTGATTTTGTTACAGAGGCCGTAAAAATATGTGGAATCGAGAGATGTTCACTGTCCGTTTGGGCTGAGATTCAGGGATGTTGCGGGATGAACCAATTCTTCTCAGATCTTTAGAGGTCATATCTCTTCCAGTCAGTGCTTCGAATCTCCAGCCATAAATAGATAGACTTTAGAGCTTTTTCATGACGGTATTCAGATCAGCAAATCCACACTTTCATATGAGCAGGTGTTACACTTGATCCGCTGTTTAAGCCAGTTAGATGACTTGATGATTTCGGCAAAGTTACCATGATTGCTATTTTCATGTAATGGTGTCAAATGTAGACAGCATTTGGTCTATCGATTAGAGTTTTAACCTCGTCAAATTGTCTCTCTTCCTATTGTTGGACTTTTATTTATTATATTATCTATTTGCACCCCGCGACTATTTCCTTTAAACACTCACTCACAATATTGCGATTTAAATAACAGTCTCACACACTCACGTACACCAATATATATATATATATATATATATATATTGGTGTACGTGAGTGTGTGAGACTGTTATTTAAATCGTAATATTAAAAACATAAAGTCAGTAATCAATCCTGTTAATGTAGAGTTGGGAACAATTCCAAGCAGGACAATTTTTTTTTAAATTTAAAATATTAAAGTTAAAACGTCTCGGTCAAGAGCTCAATATAAATAAAATCTACAGAGCAAATAATGTAGTGTGCCAAGCTACTATTTTCCAAAAGGAAATGAAAAAGAAAAAAGTTTATATTGGATTTTTTTCGTCAGATGGGAGTTTAGATATAATAACCATCTCCATTCTTTTTCTTACGTACACATGAAAAATCAAACAGATTTATCCGAACATTTTTGGAAGTTGAAAATAGAGGCAATTTTGGAAAAGATCAACAGCTCCTGGTTGCTTTGATGGAAGATGTAATGTCTGGAGGAAAGGAAGTTCCTTTTAAACTATCGAATCAGATTTGTGATTTTATTGCTAGATGTAGGCATAGAAATAAATCGAGTCTGGTTTAGAAAAATAATGGAATGAATAATAGATAAATAACCACGGCTTATTTAATTAATTAATAAATTAAAATTTGAATAAATATTAAGAAATTTTATCTCTGATATCGTAATGTAAATTACTTACAAAATTTTGTAAATTATACACACACACACACACACACACACACACATATATATATATATATATATATATATATAGTCATTTTGGAGGTGAGGAAGCGATTTACAATGAATAACTTTAGTCTGGATAGAATTATTCCATTTAAATGATTAAAATTTGAAATAATAAAATAAGATATGTCTGAATAATAATTTTATATATAATTTTGGATAGTAAGGCATATGTACCTTTGCATCTGTAAATTTTCCTTTGTTAGATTTTAAGTGTGATGAAATCGGATGTTGTTCTATACACACTAAAATAAATGGATTCATAAGAGTACTAGGTTTGTATTGGGTTAGGTGAAATAAAGTATTTTTGTGTGTCTGGTTGTGAAATAGAAAACAGTTATTTTCATTAATTTTTTTAGTTAATCTGAAGAATTTCTGTTAATTTAGGAGCATTGATTAATATCAATGCTTTTTAACAAAATGAAAATAAATTTATTATCTTAATGTGACCGATTGTTGGCTTTTTATTTTCCAAAAAATTATATATATATATATATTGGGGGACAGCAGTTTATCGCGAAATCGTCCGAAAAATTCAGTGTTTCTTCTTTTAGAATTTATCTGTATCTCCAGTCATTCTAAAAAATGATACAGTTTTTTTTATGTGATTTAAACAAAAGTAACTTTCATTGTGTCGCCAGTGATTTAAAGAATAGCAAGAATTGGATTTTTACATTTTTGCTTTAGTACTAGTTAAATTGAAATGGCTTAGGCTGTTAAAGTGTTAATCGACATCAATCAACGTTTCCATAACAAAAGAAAAACTTTTTAAGTATTGATTAAGTATCTCCCGTCTGTTCTTTAAAACCACACACACACACACACACACACACACATATATATATATATATATATATACGTAACATTTTCAAACTTTTCCTATTTGCGAATGAGAATTCTAACTGAGAGATCATAGGTGGAAAATAACTATCTAAATAATTCTGGGGTTTAAGTATCTTTGGCTTACGTTAGACCTTATCAGGATCCAATTGTTGATCGTTGTAAAGTTAAAATTTGATGCTTTGATTTTTTGGGAGGTATTGTTATCAATCAATTAAAACTTAATACGTCACTTCCGGATTCATAACTCGTTTTATTGATCTCCAGTTATCTACTTTCTACGAAAATCGCTTCTATGATTACCAGTCTTCTATTGCAGCTTGTTTTACTAAGAATAACGGTGTTATCAACTTGTTTAAATGAGAATTTGCTGCCTAGATTTATCATTCAAATTATATATATATATATATATATATATATATATATAAGTGTGTGTGTGTGTGTGTGTGTGTGTGTGTGTGTGTGTGTGTGTGTGTGCATACTCACGGATAAATGTTTTAATTTACTCAAGATGAAAAGTAGATAATCGTTATAGTGGGTTATAATAAATGATCCCAAACACAGTTGAGTACATGGACAAGTTCCAAAATAAGCGTCGTATCTACAACTATCCCGTATTAATCCCATATCAATATACTGGATATTCTACTTGGTTGTTATCACATGCCTGTTCTTTCGCATGTATACAATCGTACGGATATCAGATGAGTATTTCTTCATTTCAAGATGGCCGGCAATTTATCATCTCCAAGCATTTTCCTACAGCAGCGAGGTCAGAATTAATATAACTCTAATTTTCAGTCAGAGAATATATGCACACCACTCAGAGAAGAGATACAGAAAGAATAACTTGAAATGAAGTCTTGACGTCGTGACAAATTAGATCAAGCAATTTAATCAGAATTAGAAGGGTGTTTAAATTTAGTCATCAGTCCTTGAGATCAAATATTTGAAATAACTTGCAATTGAAAATGACATAAAATGACATTGTCTTTTATTTTAGGTGTATCAGCCAGCAATAAACGTCAATACACAGAAGACATGTTTAATTGAAAACATTGTAATTTGAGACAACCAAGCAACAACAATAAAAAAAGGAGGTGATTTATCACAGAGATAGCAATCTGAATGTAGTAATAATTCCATTAAAAAAAATCCTTCTTTTCCATTAAATTCCCTGAGCACATTTATTGATGAATACTTTAGATTGATAAAACAGTTGTAATTTATCTTTAAAAATAACTCCAAGAAATACAGCTATTTTTTTCATCATTTAAAAAAAATTTTGTTGGTGTATAAAGAATGAGATAATATCTCTAATGATGATCTGATTTTTGTAGCCTTGTCACACAGTAAAAATGACACACTACAATATGATGTGACTATATTTCTGCTCACCTCGATTATTGTAGCTTACCAATGGGGATAACAGACAGATGCTAGTAATAGAGTATTTCCTCTTATTCAGTAAACTACAAAGTACGATTTTATATTGAACTTAATGACCGTTCAAGGAGGTTCTGAGTAAATGAATATAAAATTCCGGCATTTAACTTAGAGCTATTTGTTTCAGTTTTAAAAATATTGGTATTATTCAGGAGCCAAAATAGGGTACTCATTATTGCATTCATGATTTGCACAATGATATATATACATATATATATATAGTCATCCACAGACAGACTGTTTCGTTCTATCAGAGCTCTTCAGTGTGGCTAGACACGCAGGACGCTCGAAGCCGGAATCGAAACCCGTCCAACTTTACGTTGGACCACGTTGGCTAGGGGAATTTTAAGGTATTTTTATTTTTAGAAACAGCAGCAGCAGCCTTTGTTTACATTTTTTTATACCCTATCGGTTACCAGAGTGCTCAATTCTTTCGAAGAGCTTTGCGTTACGCTTGCGATGGCTACCCGAGAAAATTGTAAGAAATAGGACTCGAAAACCTGAACTCATTTTGTTTTAGTTGGTTTTATGGCATATCAACCATTGTAGTTTATTTAATCCAAAATCCTCTTTACATATATATATATATATATATATACCTTAAATATACATGTAAACACATTTTGTTGATAACATTTTTAAACTAACCTGATTTTTTGCACACAGTTAAATGGGTTCAATTATTGTAATTTAATACGATTTAATTCCATTTATTTTAATCATTTGTATACACGCAGTTAAATGGTTTTAAGTATTGCTATGTGTCACTAACAATTCAATTAATAGTCTTATTTCTAAATATTCAATTTAATATCAGTCATTTGTTTGCACATACTTTAAATGTCAAACAGTTCTATTTGACCCATTGATAGGACCCTAGCAGATGCTACCACTCCAGCTTAGAGTGGACCTAGAAACAATGGCAATGAAGGAGTACTCCACATTCCTCAAAGCTCTGGAACTACAGCCTTGCCATCAGATAGTTTAATGTCATATCCAGAACACTTGTTGGGTGGGGATCTAACCCCTATGCCTAGATGCAGTTCGTGTATTCTACTGCCCCAGCCGACTTGGCTCTGTAGTTAGTGTTACAATTGTTTTATTTCCCGCATGTTTTGCATCTCATCGTGTTTTGGACTTCATATTTTGCAGCTCATCATACAAACACTTTCAAACAATTAGAACGGTTTTGAATTGCTGATAAAGATACTGATACTGTTGTTTGATTTGTAAAATTTAAAGACTTCCTGACGTTATGCGAATATGTTGCAAAAATTATTGAAATCAATTTTTGTTCAATTTTGAAGTTTATCGACGTCGTCAAGTCGAAAGAGTTCGATAAATAGAACAACAGAATTGGACTTAAAATACAAATACAAAAATTTTCAGTTTAAATTTTTTTGTTGCAAAAGATCTCTTTAAAATTCTTAATTTCTCGTCATAACATCACGACACCCTCACATTAATTTCGTAGTTAAGGCCTCGTGTGATTTGAGTTACTAAAATAAATTACTGTTGGTTTTATATAATATCCAAGTGTTTTCGATAAGAAATTGATGCATTAGTGTTTTTGAGTTTCAAGTTGCATGTGCATATTGAGATAATTTCTTATCACATGGCCGGTAATTATTCAACAGTCTATTCCAACTTCATTTATATTCTACCATCCTTCAAAATAACTCAAGACAGAGACGAAAGTACTCGAAACCATACATTTTCTGTGATACATAAAGATTATTGTTGGTCCAACGTGACAAATATAAATATCTTTAAATGAATAGATCTGCAAATGATTTCATATTTGGTATTTATTTATTTATTATTCTATATTTTCTGCTAAACGTGTTTCATACATATCTGCCTTCATCAGGTGTTTGAATTTTGTGTTAAGTTTCTTTTAAAGTAAATTGATCGGTTATTTTGATTTTGATTACTTCCAGCGTTTGTGTTTGCGATGATCCCACTAGAGTTAACAGTCTGTGAAGATTTTTATTTGTTTTGTTAATGATCTTTTTGTTCTTTCCCTTCTTTTCATCTCTCGTTTAGATAAATGTGTGTTTTTATCTGTTTGTGTATATATATGCATTTATTCCATGTGTGTGTGTATGCGAGTATGTGTGTCTCTGTGTGTGCTCAAATAGATATGTACATTTATGTATACATACACCCGTATATAAATATATTTTCAAGGGCATTGGGTCGATTTGATGCGTGGGAGAATGTATTTATCCCTATCCATTGATGTGCTTTAAGCTTGTCAATGTGTGTTTGTGTGTATGTGTGTGTGTTTGTGTCTATTTTGGCTCTGTTTAGTGTAAATTTAAATAATGTTTTTTTCTTTTATGTAGAGTTATGAGGTGTCAGTAGTCAGGTAAATTTGTATTCCCTTAAAGTTTACCTTTCTGCATTCATAAAGGTGTTTTCTATTTTCGAGTAATTTAATGTTGCCTTGATGTAAAGAGACTCTATTGTTCAGTGTTTTCGTACATTCAATGTAAATTTCCTTGCATTTTGTCCATTTGAATATGTTGACCACATTTTTGAAATTGCTGATTAAGTTTTTAATTATTGAGAATGTTGTCTACGAGTTTTAAAATTGATCAAGATTCTTTAATATTTCTATGAATAGTTTTTGTTTTATGTTGAAAAATGTGCTAAGGGGTGTTCGTAGCAATGATTTTTTGGTGGGATCGTTGTTCTTTTAATTGTATTTTTTCTGCTAATTCGAACCCTTAATTTATTAGTGATGTCGGATATCTCCTCTAGTGGAGGGTTAGACTTGTCGGAGGTTTTATCCGTGACTATGGTGCTGATTATTCGTGCCAAGCAATAAGGGATGGATTTTATTTCATTGTAATAGAGATATTGTTTGGTGTTTGTGGGTTTGCAGTAAATATCAGTGGTAGTTTGGCTATTTTGATTTTTAATAATGATGTCTAAAAAGGTATTTTTTAGATTGTGTTTAAATGGCGAATTTTATTGTAGGGTGTATACACACACACACACACACACACACGCATATATATATATATATATATATATATATATATATATATTATTCGGTTCCGTTAAACCGGAGTCGGGAATAATTCCGTCAGGACAAAAAATCATTCAACTATGAACATTTAAATTTTCCTGGCCAAGAGCTCATTGTAACTGACATCATAGAGCAATAATTTCTTTAAGAAAAACAAAAACAAGTCACATTAGGATTATAAATTTATTTCCACCCTGTTATGGGTATTGATATGAATCAATAACACCAAAAATAACAGGAATTCTTCAGATCTAATGGATAAGATAATTCAGAATAGACACAGGAAGGAAGGGTGGGTGGGGGTAAAAGAGGGGTGAAGATTTTCCTCCCCATTTAGCCCACTTCCGGTTTTTAGTTTTTATTACCGGTTGGTATTATGATAAATTATATTTAACTTTTAATTTCAAAATATATTTTAACTTAAAACTCCTAAATAATAAATAATAAATAATAATTTAGGGAAGTACAACATTCCTTAATAACCTTACGTCAGGATACAGTAATACTTATCTTAAATTAAATTCAATTGAGCTACCCCCTCCCACCCTTCCTTCCTGTGTCTATTTTGAATTATTTTATCCACTAGACCTGAAGAAGTCCTGTAATTTTTTTGTGTTATTGACTCGTATCAATACCCATAACAGAATGGAAATAAATTCATAATCCTAACGTGACCGGTTTTAGTGTTTATTAAAGATATATATATATTTATATATATATATATATATATATATTTCCTCATAATGTTGCTTTCCTCACAGTGCCCAACTAACTCGAGTTTGTAGCAAAGTAGACAAAATCGGAAACAAAGTGCATGCGTACATGCGTGAAATTGATAATATAAGATGGCGACAATCCTCTGTGTGTGTGTGTGTGTGAGTGTGCTAGCTTTGCCCAGGGTATAAAAACTATGTCCTTTCTTTAAACAAACATTCTTTTTCTGCAAGAGCTTAGGAAGATTTATCTTCCCAAGCATAGGCATTTTGGGAAAGGGTGTGTATAACCCAAGGGTGTGTATAACCTAACTCCTCTGTCACGAGCAGGATGAGACACAAAGTCACTTTTTAAGTCTAGTAAAACTTATTTTAATTCAAAGTTTCCCTTCTTCTATACTAAAAATCCCAAACAGTCCCACTATTTACCTATAGCTGAAGGGATAGATTAATCTGTGATCTCATGCTCCTAAAATTGATAACAAAAACGCTACAGAAACAGCTAAATGTTTCGAACGTTTAAGGCCAAAGTGTCATTACAGACTGCCAAGTTCGAAAATGATTTCGTTATAGACACTCACCAGATCTCGCTAAAGACACTTTAAGAGAATTTGTGGAATTCAATCTGCGTAATAGTACTTGAGAATTAACACTTGACCTCCGCACAATCCAATCAAAAATGTGCCGCCACTTGAAAAAAAAAAACCTAAAAAAAGGGAGCAAGTTGGGCATTTGGTTTCCTCATACTCGTAGTGAGAAGAATAAGGAAAATCGCATATCCACTTATGACCCGTTTCTCAAGAATATCATAGCAGGTGATGAAAAATGTTCAACGTAAAAGGTTTCGTAAAAGGATTGGTTTGGATGAATCTCTGCAGCCAATTTCAAAGGCTGAATTTGATAGAAGAAAAGTTATTCTGTGTGTATGGTGGGATTACCTTGGCATTATTCATTTTTGATTTTTTAAACCACAATCAGAAACTCAATGCAAACTTATACTCTCAACAGCTGTAACGTGTGCATGAATATCTTCTAAGAAAACAACCTGCACTCATCAATAGGAAAACTTTGTGCTTCTCCATAATAATGCAAGGCCACATTCGGTCAGAATCATGCAAGAAAAAATATTGAATTTTGCACCAAACAATTTTCATCTTTTCCTTATCCATAAAATGTGAATGAAAACAATTCTCAAGAAGATCAGGTGAAAACATGTGTGGAAAACTTCTTGAACTCGAAACCAGCTGAACTTTATTTGAAAAAAAATCAACAAAATATCTGATTAATGGGAAAATGTGATTAAAAATAATGATGAATATACTATTGATTGAATTAACGATTTATTGTTAAATCATTCATGAATCAATCATATTTTCCATGAATAGAAATTATCTGCGGCTCAAATCAAAGTTACATATTTTTTCTTTGATTTAAGATTCTGTGCCTATATAGATTGTTTACGAACACACAAAATAACGGTCTACAAGCCTACAAACCATTAGAAAATGACATAAATCACGAAAGGTGAAATAAAAACGAAAAAGAGCTTAGACTGGGCGTAAGGCTGCAAGTACATGGCACCCCATGTGAGGACTCACTACTGAGTGGCAATGAATCTGCAAGACTAAATTGCTAACTACTCCGCCAATAGGGAGTATTCTTGTTTACACGAGTATTGGTACTCGTAATAGTTTTAGGTGGGTCGAATTTCTCAGGTAAAGGATGACGTGCTCTTCTCTCTCTCTCTCTCTCAATCTGTCGTTTTATGTGTCTGTGCGCAAGTATGTGTGGGATAACTTTGGTTCTAAATAATACAGTATATGTAAGTATATGAGGTCTGACATTTATTGCTGGAATAGCTTGGTGAAAGCAAATTTTGCTTACTTGGTCTCTTGGGGATGTTGTCTTCTTCAAAGTACTCCTCTTGTGAAGTTAATGGAAACATTCTAGTAACTTGTTTTCTGGTAAAGTAGTTTGTTGCTGGATGTTAGAGTTCTCATCTAATTTTTGTCCAGTCAAGGCGTTCTTCAATTTTGAAAATTGCCAAAAAATCACATAGGCCTAAGTCTGATGAATAAGGTAAATAATGCATATTGGTATTGGATTTCTTTGCCTAACTCCTAACGCATCATACACAGGAGCATTGTTAGGCTAGGTTTGGGATCATTTCCTCCGTCACCCTTTCAGCATTTGCAAATGAATATGTTGATTGAGAGTTTATCCTTACGCTAAGAATGACAATCAAAGAAATACGCAAGAGTGGTCTTGAAATGCAAAAGAGACATGCATGCTTTTTTCGATTATGTTGAAAATCTTTGTTTTCCACAGCATGCTTTCATGTATTTGTTTCCAGATCTTAGTGAAAACGTTTCATCATCGGTAATGATCCTTTCAGAAATCTTTGCATTATGCAATGGCCAGATGAAACATAAAGCCGACATTGTTTCTGCGCATCAGTCAAAATTCGTGGCATTATCTTTGAGGGCATTTTTCTCATTCTTAAATCTCCTGTTAGAATCTATTTTTCTGCTTATATTGAGTTCTTCAACAACTAGGTACACACTTAATCTTCCTTCTATGTGCACCAAGGTTCACATTCCTGTCTGCATTTGCATCTGTTATTTATGTTTTGGGGCTGATCACTTCTTACGTCATCAGTAATATCTTGTCGTTTTTCCTTGAACCACTTGTGTTACATAAAAATGATTTCATCAGAGTATTTTCACCATAAGCCATTTTAATAGAACTAACATTTCATTAGCACTTTTAACAATTTCCAAGCAAAACTAGAATTTTTTTTTCGCACATTTTTCGCAAATATAACTTGAGCACGTACAACTTACTCTACTGCTCGGCAATGAATGACACATCTGGCTTATATCTCAAGAAAGCAGAAGTCAGAACACATCTGGATATCCTAGGGTACAAATGTTTGCTTAACTCATCACCTTAGTGACATGCCACAGTCATTACACAAATTTATTGTCATACCTTGTTTTTGCAAGTATTTAACAATCTGACCTCCTTATAAACATTTTTACGCTACATTAGATTTTTTATACTGAAGGATTATTATTTCATAGTATCGAGACCGGGTTTTTTTTTCTAATTTATTTATGAACAGTTTACTTCTCCTATAAACGGATTCTTCTTGGAGCGCTTCTGTTTATTCATACCTCATTTGAAGTAAAATCTTTTCGTGGAGCTCGTTCCTGTCACTTGACATGTGTGTGACTTTTAAAATTTTTATTTTATTTTTAAGATTTATCATTAAACATTCTATGATTATTTTGCTCCACATTCACCATTTCAATCGTTTCTTTATTTTGTACACCCAAGTTTGCATTCCAATGGATTCAATTTCTGATGCTGCAAATATCACATTTTACTGTACACATTTTCCTCTTCCAGTTATATTAAACCCATTCATTTTTATATCTGGCTCATCTCGCCCTATTCCTTTTTTAGTATCCCTCTCATCTGGCCATATTAGTCTTTTAATATCCGTCTCATCTCGCCCTATTCATTTTTTATAATCCTGCTCATCTCGACCTGTTCATTTTTTATGATCCGGCTCATTTCATCCGGTTCATTTTTTAATATACCGCTCATCTCGCCCAATTTATTTTTTAATATCCCGCTCATCTCACCCAATTTATTTTTTAATATCCTGCTCATCTCGCCCTATTCATTTTTTAATATCCCGCTCATCTTGTCCAATTCATTTTTCAATATCCCTCTCATATCTCCCTATTCATTTTTCAATCTCCCTCTTATCTCGCCATATTCCTTTTTCAGTATCCCGCTCATCTCGCCCTATTCATTTTTTAATATCCCTCTCATTTCGCCCTATTCATTTTTTTAATATCCCTCTCATCTCGCCATATTCCTTTTCCAGTATCCCGCTCATCTCGCCCAATTTATTTTTTAATATCCTGCTCATCTCGCCCTATTCATTTTTTAATATCCCGCTCATCTCGCCCTATTCATTTTTTTAATATCCTGGTCATCTCGCCCTATTCACTTTTTGATATCCCACTCATTTCGCCCTATCCACTTTTTGATATCTCGCTCATCTCGCCCTATTCATTTTTTAATATCCTGCTCATCTCACCCTATTCATTTTTTTAGTATCCCTCTCATCTCGCCCTAATCCTTTTTCAATATCCCGCTCATGTCACCCTATTCATTTTTACTATCATTTTTCCCCCTTCATTTCCTTCAAGTTCTCATTTGGCTTCTTCTCATCTTCTCCCTATTTTTCTTTTTAGTCCCAATCATTTTGCTTATCCTTTTTGTTCCTTTTGATTTTGATTTCCATCATTTTTATTCCTGTTGTTATATTTCACTTTTTTCTTATTTAAGCACACATGTATACACGTGGTTGTTCACTCATATACAAACACACAGACACGCAATCGCATACATGCACACCCATACATACGCATAAAAACACACACAGACTCTACCACATACGAATACTCAAACATATACAGGTAATAAACACACACACACACACACACACACACACACACACACACCATGAATAAAAAAGACACACTCACACAAATATACACACAAGTACACAAATGCACATACGATCACGTATACATGAAAATACAGAAGCACAAACACATATTTACACACACAAGTAAAAGTTACGTGTACTGCCTTTCATTACATTGAAACTTAGCAAAAAGAAAAGCAAATATGTATTTATTTATTTATTTATTTACCTTGTCTTACCCGACAAAGTGGAAGAGTTTATCTGTTTAATCCCTTAGAGACTACCAGCTCTCCCTCCCAACGATTTGCCCTCCTTATCCACCTCCCCTATCTCCATCCACAATTATCATTTCTGGGTGTTGTCAACAAAACTTAAGCTCTAATTAAATACCAGCCATGAGCGAATGAAAGATTTTATGATTTTGTAACAAAAATATTCAAATTGTTGCAAAAATCCTCTTCATTCTTTATTTTAAAAATCAAGTGGGATATAAAAAGTACAATATATTTATTCATGTTGATATATACATATGTTCATCGACAAAATGAAATGGCAGCTTTTGACATATTATTTTCTTTTTAATAATCAAGCTAGAGCTTTATCCACAAGATTAAAATACTTTAATTTAGAGATCATGTCGCGAAAGTACTTTCCCTCTTTTTCTTGGTGCGACACAAAACTGCATACGATAGTGAGGCTCAATTTCTGGAGCTCTTGGAAGTGTGAAATCACCCCTTTATTGACATTACTCCCAGGTCCCCTCTGACCTAGAGTAATGGCAGCTGTTAGGGTCCTATCTATACGTAAAATATATTTGAAAATCATTAGTATTAGATAGGAATACTTGAAATAATATGACTGCGTGCAAATTATTTGCACTGAGAATAGTTACTCAAGGCTATAATTGTTTACAAAGAATTCTTATTAGTTACTTGAAACTGCATAATTGATTGAAATACTTGGTTCATATGACGATGTTTTAAATTATTAGTATTTGATAGGAAAAGCTGAAAATATATGATTATATGCTGATTATAAGTATTAGATAGGAATACCTGAAACTGTGTATTTACGTGCAGTTAGATGGGAATATTTGAAACCATTGTGTTCAAATTATTCGTATTAGATTAGAATACTTGAAACCATAAGACTGTGTGAAGACAAACGATTATAATTATTAAATAAAATGAATTTTTGAAACCAAATAAGTTCTTGAAAAAAGACTTATTTTGGCATTAAATAACCCCCAAAAGGTTGCCATGCTGTAAAACCAACAGCCCAACCAGTTGCAATTTACTAAGCTTAAGAGTGTGAACAGTGTGAAACGTTTTATGAGAATCGAACTTACTAACAATAGTTAACTTGCATAGCTCACAAAATATACCATGTAAACTGCCCATGAAGGTGTGCATTAGTTGATATACAATAACATTTTGCACTAACCACCCCCGTTTTAACGGAAATATTTAATGAACGAGCGTTCTAATAGCATGCGTGTTATATTCTCGAAAGACTTTAATCGAAGATTAGTGTGCGGCAAAGTGCACGAAAAAATTTCAGTGCATTATTCTAAAAACTATAAGTAAAACCTTAAAAGATGATACTGTCTAAAGTCACATAGAATTTTCAACCGATAAGAGTATTGACTTTCTGTTCGGAACAGCGTCATTCCGACGTAACATGAATTGAGCACGAAAAGATGGGTAGATCGAAGTAAGACTGTGCAGCTGTTAGCCATAGGATACTGTTTTGAAGAAAATTAACGTTTCATTCATGGTTAATTTATGATTCAATGAATGAAACTTTATATTAGATGCTTCTGAAACACACCTCGTATGTATAATTCCACTCATATGCTAAAAGAATTAAGAAAAAAGGCTGTGCCACCAACAAAGCCTTCATAAGATGATGACTCTGTGATTAGACGGCTAGGTAGCTGTGGGTAATTGGTAATGGTGTTTAAATCGAGAAATCATTCTGGAGTTCAGATGGTGACTTTATTCATATAAGTTTCTTTTCTATTAGGATCTTTATAAAGTTATAGAGATATGTTTGTGCACAGTCAAATTGATGTTATCGTTGAAAGCACGCAATTTAACAAGGGCGCATTTTTACTCTCGTTAAATTGACCCACCTATCGTAATCTCTCTTTATATACAAGGGTTACCCGAAGGATCTCTTCTCAATAGCTACTACACCGAGGTGTAGGGGAGGGCGCTACTCCATTCCAAGGATTGCCCCACGTTACCCTTGATCCCCACCTTATAGTGCTGAGGGCTAAGCAAGGTAGCATCAAGTACCATTTTTGAGTCTTTGGTATTACTCGACCTGGGATTGAAGCCCGGTCTCCCGGATCATTGGCAAACACTCTACTCATTTCGACCGTGACTCGAAGGCTCCCTTTTCAATAGCTACTACACTGAGGTGTCAGGGAAGGGCGCAATAACTTTCCCTGGATTGCTCCACTAACCTTTGGTCCGTACATTATAATGTTTAATGTTAAACAAGGAGGCATCAAGTATCATTTTTTGAGTCTTTGGAATGACTTAACCTGGGATTGAACCCCGGTCTCCCGGACTATTTTTTGAAACCAAATATTTTCTTGAAAAAAGACTTATTTTGATATTCATCATCATCACCATGTCACGCTATTAGCTCGGATATCTCTGGCCCTCTCTCGCCATCCCTCCCTATCGTCTATTGCTTCCGGCAGGTCCTCAGGGCTACATCCCGTATCGGCGCAGAGCTGCTGTATATATGTTCGAGCTGGTCGTCCTGCCTTTGCACGTCCATGTGAAGGGGTCAATAGGAGTACATCACTTATGAGCTCGTCCCTACTTCTCCAGCAGTGTCCTCCATGTCTGGTTCGTCTACCTTGGATAGTTTTCGTGATGGGTGGTAGGTGGCCGTACAGCTGCTGCTTTGCGTGATGCTGTCTCCAGGACTTGTTCAATATTGCTCGCAGTATTCTTGTGTAGTTGCCGTCAAGCTTTTTCTCCATACGTTTAGTTAGCGTCCATGTGGTGCACCCACACAGCAGTATTGACACAACCGCTACTTGGAAGAAATTGCGCTTCATTTTATCGGTGAAGTCTGACTTCCATACGACCGATAGCCTATTGATAGTTGTCCATATCCTTGCTAGTCGCGTGTCGATGTCTGTCTCGGTTGATGAGACTCTGCTTCCTTGGGAGGTGAACTTGTCAACTACTTCCAGAGAGCAGCCGTTTAGTGTGGAGATGTCGCCTCTTTGATTAAAGCACATATATTCTGTCTTGTGTGCATTGACTGGTGGCTGATGCAGCGGCTCGTTCCAGACTATGTAGCAGGGTTTCGGCTTGGGTGGGTGAATTTGCCAGAAGCGCTAAATCATCGGCGTAGTCGGCATAGGTAATTGTCTTTGCGGGATACCTTCTGCTTCTTTCTTTTGTTAGCTTGAAACCGTTTTCTTTGATTTTATCGATAGATGTTATAAGTACGTAGTCTAGACAGATGATAAAGAGGTATGTGGCTAATTTGTCTCCTTGCAGTACACTTACTACAATGTCGAAGGAGTCTGTGTCTCCATCCGGAGAACGGACTTTTACTTTGGTGTTTCTATAGAGCATCATTATGGCTGCGACGGTTTCTTTTGGTAGGCCGTAGGCGAGTAGAATTTGCTCCATCTTTCCTCTGTGATTGGAGTCAAAGGCCTTAGTAACGTCGACAAATAATATTGTTGGCTGTAGGTTTTTTGCTCGTACACCTTCAAGAATTCGACGGATAGTCAAAATTTGTGACGTCATGGATCTATTTCTCCGGAAGCCATTTTGGTTCTTCCTAAGCATGTTATCAAATAACCCCCAAATGGTTGTCATGCCGTAAAACCAACGGCTCCACCAGTTGCAATTTACTAAACTTAAGAGAACCCTCTAAACATAATGCCAATGGGTCGGTACTGTTTATTTTGGCAGGAGGTTATTATTTGTACAAATTTTGTTAAAGACCTCGAAACTTTTTTTGATCTTACGTTTTTTCTCCAGTTTTCTTGCTTCAGGGGGCTAAAATCTATCTATCTATTTATGTATCTATCTCGTAAAATTTATTTTATATGTGGTGCTTCAATTAATTTCTAGCTTGTTCATTCATGTATTCAAAACTTATTACATTTATACAAACAGTACATTTTTATAAATTAATATATTTTTCTAATCTAAACACTCGCATATATTTTCTCTCCAGCACAATATAAATACATGAATGAGTAAGATTATTTAGACTGATCTAGGTAAGTAGATAAGTATGTGATCGATATGATTATGTTGTTATAAATATACCAAGTTTCATAGGGATATATAACGAGAAAAAACTGTAAATTTAATGAGTGCTTTTTAATTTCATCAATGTATCAAAATATTATCACTTTTCTTTTTAGATATGTCACCTTCATACGTATATATATATATATATATATATATATATATATATATATATATATATATATAATAAATATTCGTAAATGAACCTTATGAACGTTAGTTTATGCTGGTCTGACAACATTGGTATGTATATGTGTCGGAGTCCATAGGAGAACCTCGCCTATGAGTTTTTCCTTACTTCTCCACCAGTACTCATCATATCTTGCTTGTCTTACTTAGATGGTCTGTGAAATAGTAGGTAAGTGGCTGTCCAGCCGCTGTTTTATTGAGTGATGCTTCCAGATTTTGTTCAAAATAACACGTAACATCCTCGTGTGTTGTCTATCTGGCTTTTTCTCCTGGTGTTTCGTTAATGAGCAAGTGGTGCAACCATACAATAGACTCACAAGGCTACGGCTAAGAATAATTACCGTTTTATTTTATTTGAGAATTTAGATTTCCATATTGTCCTTAACCTGTGAATAGCAGTCCTTGCTTTATCTATACTAATGCTGACATTACTTTCTGAAGATGTGGGTATGTATGTATCGGTGTATGTGTGTGCTTTTATCTATCTATCTATCTATCTATCTATCTATCTATCTATCTATCTATCTTGTGTCCTGAGAATAGGAAACAGCATCCGTGGGTGAAGCTCGAGTGCTGGAGCTTTGGAGAGTATAGAGTGACCGTTACATTAGCATTATTAGCAGGTCACTACGGTTGGCCAATTTACTTACTTACAGATAGATAGATAGATAGATAGATAGTCCAATACACTGATATAAATTAGGATAGCGTTAATAAAGAGTCAACGACGCTTAGTAACTTAAAGTTGTGAATGTAATCTCGTTTCTGTGAATGGCTAAAATAAGATATTTCATCTCAATAAGAGATAATGATTTGGAACAATAGAATTCCTTAAAAATAAGAACACCCTTACCATCTAAAAAATAAAAAAAATGAAAGTTGCTTTTCTTCTAAACCTAAGATACCATCTTAAAAGATAGAATTGAATGATTTGCGTACTTCCGGAGTGGTGAAACATTCTATTCGCAGTAAATATCTTTGCTTCAAAATTTTAATGCTGCCGAGTCTTATGTAATAAATAATACGTAAGAATAGCAATTTTGATTGCATAATATTCCACCAGAATAATGAAAACCTGATATGTTTCGTTAAGAAAATTAACTTTTATTTTAAGAAAATCGTAGTCTTGTAATTATTTCTGGTCCATATTTCACGAGCCATTTTGTATGTTACTAAAATTCTCTTTACATGTATGAGTAAACTAGCAAAAACAGCGTTTCATTGGAAAATTCTTACAAGAATAATGCACTTAAAATGCTGAACCTATTTCCTATCCAATTTGCAACGGAATGACTATATTTTGAGTTCTGAGTTGGCGCTAAATCTTTTTTTATCCAACAAAATTTTCGATATGATGCGTATAACTTTGAAATGTTAATTATACTCCTTCACCCCTTTCTAAACAGAAGAGTGAATATCATTTTTGATCGTTGCTACAATAGGAACAAATGCGTTCAGAAGTTGGTATTTATTCACAAGGTATTTATTGATTCATGACTTAATTTAAAATCTATCACCAACAAGGACTAATTTGATTTAAACGTAAGGGAATATTTGAGAAAATATCTGGAAAATTTCAAATACCTAAATCTGGATAATCAAGATTTTTACTGATATCTCATGTAAATTGGTCATAAAATTATCGATCCCAGTTTTTTTTGCCGCAAAATTCAGGCTATGACTTGTAAAGGTTTGCTAGCTATATAACTGGAGTCTTTGACAAGAGGCAGATATGTAGTGGACGAAATTAACACAATTACTAACCAACAATTAAGAACGTTTTTAAAAAAGGACTCAGTCAACTAATTTGCAACAATACCTATTAGTTGAAATCAATTATTTTTTGGTGAAAAGAGGAAATGTACAAATTAAACTGATTTCAACTTTTACAAAAATACTCATCAACTAGGCATAAACATACTTTTGGGGAAAATAATGAATAATGGAACGCATTGGTTTTTCAGTTATGTTTCGAGGCTCAAAGAATTAATAATTCTTAAAGATTGATATGTCGGACAATATAATTCCATACACGCTTTTCATATTGAAATAATGCATTTCAGAAACAAACAAACATAGTCGTGAAATAATTTCTGAATTCATTAAGATAAGTTTGAAGAATTTAAACATTATCAAAAAATGTCCGCTGAACTGTAATATTCTGAATGATGTGAACCAGTAGCTCAGTGGTAGAGTTTCGGCTCTGCGTTCTGTAGTCGCTGATTCGATCTCCAGTGTTTTCGTATATCACGTGCAAGTGTTTACAGAATTTTCTGGTCTTTGTAATATTCTGATGATATTTTAAATCACCACTATCTATTTCTTTCAAGGAAAATATCTCTTGACAATAAAAAAAGTATCATTAAATATTTCCACCTCTCTGAGACAATATTTTGTGCTGCATAGCCTACAAAATATAGATGATATATTTCAATATCACTGGGGATATTAATTTCCGTGTCTATCACCGAATGTTTGACATATCACTTCATCCCAAAAATATTCATATTTCATAAAATTATGTGCTGGATCAAAGTTATATTTTTAACGTGTAGAATAATCTCGACGTTTTGACATATTCCTGTGTATATAGAAACTGACACACACACACACACACACACACACGCACGCATGCATGCACGCACGCCCACACACGCTGGTGCACATTATATAAAAACTTTCATACGCACTCACATATATGTATTTATCTGCAGAAATAAAATGCACCAAAAGGTCAGTTTTTTAGCGGAGTTTAAAAGGCTTAAACTCGAAGTTTTCCTTCTCCAAGACCGGTTACCATACCGAGGTTGAAGATCCCAGTCTTCCCTACAATTTACCCATAGCTTATGGAAGAATAGCTTTTCAAGATCTTCAAGTTAAGACGTTCAAGTCTTCTTGTTAATTTTCTTATGTTAGAGTCAAGGTAGTGGAAAAGTGCTCCATAATATCCAAAGCACTTTCGGCCATTTTTCTGCTCGTCCTCAGGGGTTGTGTTAGGGTATTTTTTGCTGTGAGTTATGTGAGTTTTGTGATGTTATTTCAAAATAAAAACTCACTGCAACAAAACCCCCCCAAAAAAAACAACAACATAAAACAACCCCTGAAAACGATCAGCGAAATAGTTGATAGCGCTTGGGTTACTATGGGGCACTTTCTCCATCACCTTGACTCGGGCATAAGAAAAATTACTTGAAGACTTAAACGTCTTCACTTGAAGATCTTGAAAAGAAAATAATCCACGGTCTTTAACCGAAAATGCATAGATAGCGACTTGCTGCTGCAGTACACAATATATATATATATATATATATATATATATATATATATATATAGAGAGAGAGAGAGAGAGAGAGAGAGAGAGAGAGAGAGAGACAGACAGACAGACAGACAGAGATAGAGAGCCGGGTTCATTCATTTTGATACAAAAATGTTGTTTTTTTTTATCTCTGTATAAGTGAAGAGCTCTTCAAGAAAGATTTAGACTTTGTTCAACGATTTATTGTCATGGTCGATAAACAATTGAAAATTATTAAGCATTGTCAAAAGTCCTTTATATTCACAAGAAATACAATAGAGAGTAAAAACGTGGTAACTACGTTTGGTTTAGTATAAAGAATTTTTGCGGAGCTTAAACTTGTGAAATCGAAATCATTTTTTACAATGGAATATGGCTTATGAATTTGACAAAAAATGCATCGGTTTTTACCATGAGGATGGGTTAATATATTTAAAGATTTATATTGCTTGGAAGGTCGAGTGTGCTAGAAAGAATTTTGTAAAAGTCTTTAAGAACTATGGCTTAAATTTTAAAGTAACGTCTAATTTAAAAACAGTTAACTTTCAAGACGTTACATTCAATTTAGGTAAAAGAATGCGGTGAATATATAAAACCAAACACAACGGTATATATAAACATTAAATCGAAGCACCAATCCCTAATTGCAAAACATTCATGACAGAACATCGGCTCACCACTAGATACAGCAACACAAATTTACTTAAGCCAAAATGGAATATGAAACAGCTCTAAAAATTAGTCGGATGGATTGATTTCTATACTAAATAATATAAGAAATAAACAAAAAAGAACCTAAATACATTAGACATAGAAATATATGGTCACCCATATATCAAAACTGTTAGAATAAATGTGTGGAGAATATTTTTCCAGATAATGAAAAAACACTTAGAAAAATATGCAACGCTTAGCAAACTATACAATTAAAAATATTTGAAAAGAAGTTAGTGCTGGATGGGCATTATTTGAAAAAATTATCAGTGATCACAATTTCGAAATGTTAAATGAAAATGTTAACAGCCAGAACACGCAACAGGTACAACTATAGGCATAAAAAAGAAATACTCTTGGAACAATAATTACTAGATTGATAATGTCAGAAAGGAAAATGCTAATAATGTAAATAACGCTAACAATGATAACGATCAAAAGATATGTATTGGTACAAGTGAATAAAATTGAAAAAATTGAATATGTAATCGCAGTTTTATTTTTAACTACAAAAATAGACTAATGGTACAACTTTATCAAAGTGTCAATGTCAAATAACGCATAAAACTTGTAAATTTCACATAATGAAATGGGATAGTGTGAAAAAAGCTCTCACGTATAGAGGTTGTTATCAAAATTTCAGATTGTTTGGAAGGAAAAAATTCTTAAATACTCTTAAACTTAAGAAATTGCTGAACAAAAAAGTGAACTCATTTCAAAGTGTAAACGGCCTAGCAAATTTCTTTTGTACCACTTACAATTCGATTGATCTCAGGATTTATTATCCCAATATTTTGACATATTTTGGAGTGTTTAGATCCTAAAAATGTATTAATAAAAATTGTCCGTCTTTTTTCTTTTTTTACGTCCCATGCGCAAACATCATGCAACATGACTAAATTCTCACATTTTGAATTATGGTTACCTAACGACTTTTTCTTTGTCGATTGGCAATTCTTATGAAATTCTGAGTTACAGTTTCAATAGGAAAAATAATTTTGATATTTTGAGTTTTAAACATGCTCTGGCATAGTAGCACTGAGTACTTTTTCAACAACTTTTCTTTCTTGAATTGTATATATATATATATATATATATATACGTGTGTGTGTGGTGTGTGTATATGCGCGCGTATATATATAAAGAAACAAGATAAAAAGGATATGTATATATATATATATATATATATATATATATATATATATATATATATATATAAACGTACCTAAATATATATATATATATATATATATATATATATATATATATACTTGTCACTCTATATAGTAGATATATCAAACGTATGCTTGCATAGGCACACACGCTAACATACTCGTGTGTGTGTGTGTGTGTGTGTGTGTGTGTGTGTGTGTGTGTGTGTGTGTGTGTGTGCGTGTGTGTGTGTGTGTGTGTGTGTGTGTGTGTTGTTTTAATCTAGTCAACACTTCCTTATTATGTTTTCCTATTTTTTTCTCTGTTTTTTGCATTTTTGTTCTTTTTTGTTCGCCATTCATTTTTTCTTTTTGCTTAGTCTTATTTCGCTTGATTATTTTTTCTTTCTCATTCGTTTACCCACTCCATACTCTCTTCTTTTTTTTCTATTCTTTCCTATTCACCGTTTTCTCCAGATGGAAGCAATTCCAGCAAAAATATATTAAACTTAAACATAATAACAGTCCTCAAATAATTTTCAAGTGATCTGACAACCGCCCAATGTGTTGTGAATATCAAGTTTTCCCTCAAGTACTGCACACGGTTCAATCTTTTTTTTTGTTTATTTTGACGGCAAATAGACTTACAAAATGATTATATCTACTATGATATCTAAAAAAACATCTATTACTATTCAAAATTTCTCTCCCCTTTGGATAGAAAACATCTCAGATATTGAAAACAAAAACATCACTTTTTTTCCTTAAAAAGGAAAAAAACAAACAATAAGAAGTTTCATTCCCTATCAACAGTGACGACAGAAAGAGATCGCAGAGAAAATTTCGGACAGTTTTTATATAGATTTGAATAAAACATTGTACGGCGAAAAAAAAAGCAGTCCCCCACCAAAAAACCAAAAAACAAAAACAAAAATAAAATGAAAACCAAAAAACTTCAAAAGAAACTTGCTAGTGTTTATTATGAAATATGCTTTAGAAAAAAGGTTTCTTTATATATATATATATATATATATATATATATATATATATATATATATATATATATATATATATATATATATAAAGAAAAAAGACGGCAGTATGTATTATCAGATTGGTATTTTCGTTATAAGAATTGTGTTATGATGTTGTTATTCTAGCGAAACATTTCAATCTGATTTTCCATATAGTATAGAATAAATAATTCTTTTTTCTCATAAAGACAGATTTAATCGCAAACTTTACACACTCACACACACACACACACTGATATATATATATATATATATATATATATATATATATATATATATATATATATATATATGTATATATATATATATATATATATATATATATTACAGATATACACGAAGGTTTCTCCTACAAGTATTCCATTAAATACTCTTAATCATATCGATGTGCAAACGTCAACAATCTATTATTAAATCAAGATAAACAGATAAAAGTATTCATATATACTCCTAAATATACCCTTCAGTTTGATTACCACTCACTCAATCAGATCAACTCACAAATATGTAAATATTCAGTCTCTTTTAAAACCACTTTCTGTTTACGCACATATACATTGAGTGAATCACATTAAAAAAAAAAAAAGAAGTAAATTTGTTTGTATCAAATTACCTTGTAATATCATTTACACACACCAATTGATATGTCTGTTTGATTTGTATGCTGAATGATAGGTAATTATTGATAATGTTATCTCTGCGATGGCCTTTAGAACAAGAAGTTTCATTCCCTAAAACTTTTCTTAACTGTTTTCAGGTTTTAGTTCCGGTAATGTAAACTAAACTAAAACTACACAATGAACTCTGATCCTGAGCCACCCGGATATCCACTTGTTACATGTCTTTCTCTGTTTTTTCTTCCCAAGCAGGAATTTTGTTCCCTTCTTTCTTTCTTTCTTTCTTTCTTTCTTTCTTTCTTTCTTTTGCTTTTCTCGTCCTTACTTTTTTTCTAGTTTGTGGCCTTTGTAGTACTTCTTTTTTCTTTCTTTCTTTCTTTCTTTCTTTCTTTCTTTCATTCTTTCTTTCTTCTAGTCAACCTTTTGCATTTCCCCTTTTCAAGTCGTACCATTCTTTCCACTTGATTCATATCTTTTTCCTGCTCCCAACACACAAAATATCATCATAATGAAAAACAGATAAATCACGGGCTGCACTAATCACATGTGATCAAAAAGTTAGAGTAATGAATAAAACTATGGACTAATGTTCAACGGCTTAAACATGTCTTTTGATTATACATTTTTGCTCTCTCTGTCCCTCTCTTTCTCTACATATGTATGTGAACATGGAGATAGATAGATAGATAGATAGATGGGGCACGAAAGAGAAAGAGCGAAAGCTAAAAAGAAGCTAATTATATTCAAATATGCGTGTATAATTTGTGAATGTGTGCCGGTGGAATGTACATTTGGCATGGTACAAACATCGAATAAAACTACTTATGTATATATCCATGTACATACGTGCAAATGTATTTAATTAGTTAATCAAGAATGTATGTAGTTTTGAGACAAACTATATAACGGTATTTACTCAACATTGCCAAGTCTGGTACAAAACTGTAATGATAAAAGCATTGTGTCAGATCCTGAGATTACAGCTTTGTGTGCTACGAAGGAGTTTAGGAAACTTGATAATGAAAATGATTACTTTCTCCAACACTTCGCGTCGAACGTCTTCGAACTATCCCTTGATCCTATAAAGCACGAACTCTAAAAAAGTACCGCTTACGAAGAATAGTGGTAAGTACTTTAGTCCGCATGCTCAGGTCAGATCATCAGAACTTTCTTGTGTGCAAACGAAATGGCAAACAGATAGATAGATAGATAGATGGAGAGAGAGAGAGGGGGGGAGAGAAAGGGAGAGAGAGAGAGAGAAAGAAAGAAAGATGAATGAATGAAAGTTACTGAAAGAAAGAGAGAGATAAAGAGAAAGAGAGAGAGGAACAAGACTGACCTAAAAATAAGGAAAACGAAGTGAAAAATATGAATGAGACCGATAAGGAGGAAGCGGGAGATATAGAAAAAATGAGCGAATGTAGGGAAAAAAGAGAAAAAAAAAGAGGAAGAGAAATAGAAGTAATAAAAAAAGAAATAAGAGAGTGTAAAAAAGGCTGATAGATAGATAGATAGATAGATAGATTAAAACGGAACATTCCATTTTTTCCAGAATAAATATTAACACAAACGAGAAAGAGATCTGTGAAAATTTGAAGAATGCTAATATTTCATGTTATAAAACTTTTTTTTTTGTTTTGTCTCTTTTGTCTTCGCAGCTATTTCTCTTTCATTTCTTTCATCTATCAATTTATCTATCCGATTCGACAGCCAACTACCTTCCCTTTCATCCGTCCTCTTTTCACCCACTCTCTTTCTCTCTCGCTTTCTCTGTAACTTTCTGCAATCCTCGGTCCCTTTTGACTCTGTTAGTTTTTCTATATTTTTACCTTTTAACTCCTGGCTACCCGCTCAATCTTTAATTTGTCGATGAAAATCTCTCTTTCTCATCACACCTACTTCCCTATACTACATCTGCTCTCTCACCAACAAGCTTTCATTTGCTCTCTATCTTTCCCTCTCTCTTCTAACCTCCCACTATGATTCCAACTGATAGCAAGTTCTTGTTTAGTGAGACGACGATAAAGAGGGTGGGTGGAGGAGAAAAAAGAGAGGGAAAGAAAAGAGAGAGTAAGTGACCTCTCATTCAGTGCCAATGCTTCATAATCGCGGCATGCTGGCTCTGACCGACCGATTACTATGTTGTGGAAAAGAAAAAAATATTAATCTGTGAAGAAGAAGAAGAAGAAGAAGAAGAAGAAGAAGAAGAAGAAGAAGAAGAAGAAGAAGAAGAAGACTATAATTTAGAAGAAAGAGAGGAAAGAAGAAAGAACAAGAAACCCTTCCGCTCCAGTGTTTTCGGAGCCCTTGAAATTTTGGCCGGAGAAAAGTCACATACCATTTCGACTTTTCAGTATGATGCGATACTTTCGTTTGATTTTTGCAAGGCCATCTAACCAGGAATCAGATGAAGGCACAGAAAACCATTCTCAGCTACAGGTAGAGTACATTTGATAATAAGATAGATGGCCCCAAAATAAGTCATGTTATTGTTTGTTTAATCTTAAGTATAGTAGTAGCAGTCTTAAGCAGTAGTACAGTTGTAGTATGAATAATCATGACAATATCAGCGGCATGAGAAAAAATCTTCTAGTCTTTCTTTCCTTCCATACTTAATTGTTTTAAGTTTGTTTGTTTTTTGATAATTGCTTTTTACCTTTTTTCTTTTTTCAAATTTTATCTTTTATCTGGTACATATATGTCTTAGGTGTATATCGGCATTTTTGTTCTATACACGTGAGAGGAGAGACGCCGGTATCAAGTAAATGCGTACCGAAATAACTTCACTCGTATTTTTCTGGGAACTGTCGTATATGAATGAATGAAATGTGTTGGTATCGCTCATTTTGATGACTGGTGATAAAACTGTCTGTAAGGAGAAGAAAATTATTACCTCCATGAAAGGTTAAAAGATTGTTTGAATGAATGACTACCAAGCATTGGCCTGGTGAGTGAAGCAACTAGGCGAACAGTATTAGCTTCATAATCTACCTACATTGGTCTAAATCGAAATGGGACGGGTACAAATACTTGACTCTCTACAGGCAGAGTCTGCTGACCCAACCACTACCTTCTTTCATTCTTTGTTTCTTTCTTTCTTTGTGTGTGTATGTGTATAGAGTTTAGGTACTTGTTAAGTTATTCTAAATCTTTTTCTCTCCTTATGTAAGTAAAATATGCAGTGACAAGCAGAATACGTGTGTTTGTATTTTATCTTGGAATGTGTATCGGCTCGTGAGATTTTTATGGAGAAATCTTTTTTGTTCGGTCTCACATGGAAAATATGAAAAGCAGGTGGATACAAGCGTTGTATTTTGTAAAAGTAAATTTTGTTTTGGATAGACAGATAGATAGATAGATCCGTCCTAACAGCATTATAGGATCTCGGACAAAGCAGTGCATAGTAGCCCCTACTTTCAGAAAAACCCATAGCAATAAAGATATAAATAAATGACAAAATTATATCTAATATTGTTAATTATCTTTAGAAAACTATATACGAAAAATACATATGCGAAAATACATTTGTCAGTTAATAAAGTAGTATTGTACTTCTTGTCCCAGCATGCTCCGGTTAGCATGTTTCCCATATGTTTGTATATATGTATATATATATATATATATGTGTGTGTGTGTGTGTGTGTGTGTGTGTTGATAGATAGATGGCAAATACTGGTAATTATGTTGTAAGGTGCGTCATCAATTCTTTAATTCTATTCAGGAACCGAAGACAAATATTGATGGAAAAATATTTTGTAATGCAACATTTATTGAAGGTATTTATAACTCTGTAGTTATGCGGAAATGGCAGGGAGGCGCATCTCGTTATTTACCACAGTATAAAGAATCACAGTCAATAACTAGTGGTAAATGACAGAAGATGAGACGAGTTTAGTTTATATATACATGCACACAAATTCACACACACACACACACACACACACATATATATATATATATACAAAGGGTGAAATGTTTATACTGTTGTCTACACTACGTCAAAAGGAAAATAACACCGACATCTCACTTCATCAGATATATTTACTAAGATTACATGAAAATATCTTAAGATATTACACATCAAATTTTATCAAAGAAATCACCATTAGCTTCAGTCACGGCCTCAAGACAGCTTTGCAATCTCCTGCAAGCCTCTCAGACAGGCCTCCTTGTTTAAATTGATAAATTCTGCCGTTATTCTTGCCTTCAATTTATCTTTGGTGTTGGCCTCTTGCTCAACTGCATTTCACAAATAAAGATCAAGCAGATTACAATATAGAGAGTTAGGCGGCCTGATGTTAGAGGTAATGTTGTCAGAGAAATTTTCTCACAACCACAACTAGTTTTTCCTATTTGTATGGCATGGTGCAGAATCCTATTGCTATCCTCTCGATCCAGGAAATCATTACCTCCTCTAGGTATTTAATGTTTGTTTCCGTGTTGAGCCTGAGGCCAAGTAAAAAGATGAATGGAGGCGTAATGTCACAATCACTAGTGACCAACCACCATAATGTGCACTGGTTGTTTGTTTTTCATCAATATGAATATGAATCTGTCCTCATATTGACACCCAAACACTCTGAAATCATCGTATTAATGGTTCCAACATGAATACCGAGCAGTACAGCATGCGATTTCCAAATTTCTGGGGGATTAAAGTGCGTCATGTTTCTACCTCGCAGACAATGTCCCCACTAGCTCTAGTTTCTGCAGTGTAGACAAAACCTGCAGCTTATAACTTTTATAAGATAGCCAAAAATTATTTTAGTTTTTATTATTACGTTTTCAGTTATTGCAATGTACGTTAATGTTTTAACTTTTCCTAACTGACTAAACAAATACACATGCTTGTAAAGAGATATGAAATGAGAAATAAAGTGTAATTTTTTGATAACGAATAAAATGAAAGCAAAAACGAACACTCATACATACCGTGTAATATTTTCCCTTTCTTTACTGGCATTTTAAAAGTATCTAGATATGAGTGAACTAATTTAATTGCATATATATATATATATATATATCTACACACGCACACATGTAGATACACATGCATGCTCTTTTCCTCTCTCTCTCTCTCTCTCTCTCTCTCTCTCTCTCTTACACACACACACACACACACACACACACACATACATATATATATATATATATATATATATATAATCTTGAATATATAAATTTACCAAAGCTCGATCACAAATGCTAAAAAACAGGTGGAGGAGATACTATGATCTTCGTTAAACATTGTGAAAACATAAATGTGTAAATAATCTCGTCATAATTGTACGGTAATATATATATATATATATATATACATATTTTTATGTGTACATATATATTTTTATATACGAATATATATATGTATATGTTTATATATTTTTACATGTATTTTTAAGTGTATGTATGCGAGTGCGTGTGTATGTGCGTGTGTGTGTTCAGAGCAAAGGAGGAAGAGGTGGAAGTTTTGACTCACTAATAATATATTTTCGTGGGTTTTCCATTGTTAGCAAGGCAGTTTGATGGGAGCAAACATAACTGTCGAATACTGCAGGTTTGCCAGTCGGAGGAAGCTTCTATGGTCAGATCGTGGTGCGTGAGCCAACACTAATGTGAATTTTAAGATGGATTGCATCTTGGGCAAAATTGAACCCTCTCCTCAAACTAGGGGCGTACTTATGTACCATTAAGTTGGGAACTTCTTTTATTGACTCTGATGTCGTAAAATCTCTGAAGACCTTAGAGATATATAGAGAGATCGCAATAGATAGCAATATCATTATAGAGAAAGAATTGGTGATTCGTTGTCACTATTTTACATTAGTATCCTTAATAACTTGAAATTGGAGGTCACCTCACTAGTTTCTTGGATTCATCAGAGATACATTAACTATCAAGCAGAGGATTAAGAGGATTGTGAAGATTGCATTGCAACAAATATCAAAGTTGACAACATCAGCTAGATTTGTAAATAAGTTTGCATTAAAAATGTTTCATTAAGTTTTTTGGTTTAATGGCATATCAAGTCGTAATGGTTATTTTATAATTATTTGGCGTTACCAACAAAATATTTGCTTATATATATATATATATATATATATATATATAATTTTCTCTTTAAAAATAACAACAATCGGTCACATTAAGATAACAGATTTATTTCCATCATGTTAAAAGCATTGATATAAATCAATGCGCTAAAAATTAACAGGACTTAATCAAATCAAACAAGAAATGGGTTAAAATAATCTTTTCACCTTTACAACCAGACTAAGACAAAAAAAACCTTATTTCTCCTATGTATCAAAGCAAGACTAAACCTTCAAGTAACAATAATTATCAAAATATAACGGCATGTAAAACTACCTCCGGTTTCATCCGACTTCAAATTTAACAGAGGTAAAATTTACAGTTACAATAATAGTTGGCGACCATAGTCGAGGGTGACCCTTTTCGATAGCTACTACACCAAGGTGCAGGGGAAGGCGTTACTCCCAAAAATTCAAACATTTATAAAAAATATTATTCAGGCAATCTAATTTTAGTATATCAATTTTTATCACTGAAATGAGCTGAAAAAATCTAAAACTAATAGTAATTATGGTGACCCCCACCAAATTACAATGATAGAGTAAAAATCTCTTATATAAATTCAAATTCTAATTCATTTACTAATTTAATAAATCAGTTATTCCTTTTCTGTTTATTTATTTATTTATTCACTTATTTTTTGAAAATAGTCTAAATTTATTTTTATGTCTACATCTAGCTATTAAATCACATCTCTGATTTAATAAGTTACTAGGATCAAAGTATAAGATAATTTGTATCTTTTCTTCCAGGCACAAATTGCATCTACCATCAAAGCAGCTCGGAGTCGTAGATCTTTTTTAATATTCTCCATCGAATTTCTAGGGTTAAATCCATATTTTTCAATTTCCAAAAAATGTTTGGATAAAGCAACTTGATTTCCCAAGCATTCATAAAATAACAAATGAATATGATTATTAACCCTAATTTTCATATAACCAACGAATTTCCAATATAATTTTTTTTATCTTTTACATTTTCCTTTGGGACAATAATAGCTTGATATACTTCGTTTTTCAAATTACACAAACCATTCATAAGACAATTAATTATAGTTTTACAATTACTACTACTACTATTATTATCATTATTATTATTATTATCATCATCATCAAGTTGGTCATAATATTTTCTGATTACTTTCGTATTATGAGTGTTAATAATATGAAATTATTCGTGCAGGAATAACTAATTTTTAAGGCTTTCTTCCTATCAGATATTTGATGTAAAATATCATACTGATTAAAGTATTTGTCTATTAATTAAAAAAAAAAAATTTTCCTATGTTTATATTAACAAAATTACAAAAAGGGGGTTGAACCATATAATTTTCCCTTTCCTATTTTATGACAATCTACTTTAATATTACAATCATCAGTGGTTTCTTTAACTTTATACAAATTATTATTATTACTCATTAGAGTTTTTCACATCAGCGTAAGCTGATTGTCTTTCACTGGAGATTGAGTGACAGCAAGTTACCGTGTCAAAAGCACCAGTCACAATAAGAATAATTGTCACCTTCCTATTCCATAGTTTTTTCAATTCTCTAGCAAGGTCGAGGTACTTATCTCGCTTTTCGCATTCTTTCAGTTTTATTCTGTGGTCAGCTGGGATAGCAAAGTCGACAATTTTGCAGATTTTCTTTTTTTTGTTGATTATTATTATTATTATTATTATTAGGTTTAATATTTTTTGGCTTTAAACAAGTAAACTCTTCTTTAAAATCACTATTCTTGAGAGCTTCAATATATATTTACTTCTTTTATAGAAAATTTTCTTATTTGATGATAATCTCCTTATTCTCCTATTAACAGTTTTCGGGGCTTGTTTAATTATAGAACTTGGGCAATTAGAATTTACATTAATATAGGAAGAATATTGGTTTGTTTTAAGGAATTGCCTATAAGAGTTTTCAGGGAGGTTAAGTGCAACATCGAGAAAATTAGCTATCTTAATATTAGAAGAAATTTCAATTTTAAATCCTAAGAATCTAAAAGATTTGATAATCTTTCACTGTATACTATAACACTTGGGAACATCACTATTGAGGATGTACGAAATACCGTCATTGTGGTATAATCCGATTTGTACAGGGTCAACGATTCTACTCAGGAGATTTAATAAGTATAAACCTACAAGATCTGCTATTTGAGCTGAATCATATCCACCGAAAGAAACATCAAAATTATCTAAGCCAGCTTTTATCCCAGTAGAGTCATTATTCTAAAATACAGTTTTACTACATACTAATATTATTTGGTATGGTTCATCTGTTATTTCTACATAGTTTTTGTATAGTTAATACTATCAATGAAAATTTTTTTAGAAATAGGATACAAATCAATTATGTTAAATTGAATAAAAGTGGTCTTATTCTTATTTTTAATATTCCTAAACCATTCAATTGTATAAGATTCCTAAGATTGTTATGGGTAGTTTTTTGTATATTAAGAACAATAGTTTGAATAATCATTTTTGAGAGTATCCCTAAATCAGTTTTAGAGGGATTAATTAATGCTTTTAACGTGATGGAAATAAATTTACTATGCTAATATGACCGATTGTTGTTTTTTTTATGAGAAAATTATTTGCTCTGTGGATTTTATGTACACTGGGCTCTTTACCAGGATTATTTAAATTTAATATTCTATTTTTGAATATTTTATTGGTCTTGATTGGAATTATTCCCTACACCGGATTTACTGGATTAAATAATATCACACACACACACACACACACACACACACACACACACACACACACACACACACATATATATATATATATATAATTTGTAAGCAACTGACTTTGAGGTAATGTCATTTTAAACATGCTACAACTCATTTGTTTGCACAGAGTTAAATAGTTTTAAGTATTGCAATTTAACTTTAATAATTCTATTTATCAATTATTTCTCTTTTGTTTGTACATTGTTAAATGGTTTCAAATATTACTATTTTACATTAACTATTCTGTGAAACATTTGCTTCCACACAGCTAAATGGTTTCCAGTATTGTAACTCAATACCAACAATTCCATTCAGAATTAATCATTTGTTTGCACATAGTTAAATAGTTTCCAGTATTGCTGCCTAACACTAATATTTCGATTTGATATTAATCATTTGTTTGTACACAGTTTAAATGATTTCAGACATTGCCATCTCATGCTTTCCAGCATCTTTAACATAAGGTTGGGTACTCGTTTGTCACAAGAGCAATTTAATGAATAGACTCAGAATACCATCAATGATATTCCATTAAACCACCTGATAGTGATGCTCCAGCGCTGAAGCTTTGGGAAATATGGAGTATCCATTCATTGATATTGCTCCCAGGTCTACTTTGGCTGGAATGGTAGTACCTGATAGGTTCTATGGGTCAAATAGAACTGTTTGAGATTTAAACTGTGAGCAAACAAATGACTAATGTTAAATTGAATTGTTAGAAATGGAACTGTTTGACCATTTGATTGTATGTAAACAGATGACTGATGTCTAATTGAAATGTTCGCGATTCATAGAAATACTCGGAACACATTAACTGCGCGAGCGAATGAGCAATGTTAAATATAATGTTAATTAGCAATATGTTACTGTAACATCATGATGCTCGAAAACATTTAACTGTGTGCAAATAAAGCTATTGATGTTAGATAGGATTATTTGAAACCATTTACGTGAATGCAAACAAATCCTTAATACTAAATAGATTTGTTCGAGTTAGAATATATGGAACCATTAAACAATGTATAAACAATAGTGTGCAAACAAATTAGCTCTGACTCATTTTTAAATGAGTCAGAGCTATTGATTTTCATTCAAATCATATGTATAACCTCTTAACTGTGTACAACCAAAGGAACTCTGGTCGTTTCAAGATTATCTTCAAACTATGCATTTACAAATCCTTATATGGATAATGATTTCGCATTAAATAACCTACTAGAGTTGATATACTAAAAAACCCAACTAAGTTAACCCAAATGAGAAAAAATAACAATTCTAAAAACATTTGATAACTCAAAAAGTGCTCAAATGCAGGCTGATAAAGCAGTACAAAAACTGAAAGTAATTAAGACCTCACCTTACTATTGTTTCGGTTCAGGTTCAGGTTTGGTTTCTAATACATATATATATATATATATATATATATATATATATATATATATATATATATATATATATATATATACGACGTGTATTGAAAAAGAATCCAGACTGTCGTATTTACCAAACCAAAAATGATCAATGAATGAATGAATGGAACCTCAAATTAGTCGGAGCATTACTGAAACTCATCATCTGATTTGTGTGAAGCTCCATCGTCTTATTTCTATCAATGTCCTTCATATTCTCCAGTTTTATCATTAAAATTAATTTTCAGTTTAGGAAAGAAGAAAAAGTCGTATTGGGCTGGGTTCGCTGAGAATGGAATGTGTTGCACCTGATACCAGTCTAGACATCATCAATTTATTGTAAAAGATTCTCAGCTATGCATATTTTCATTTCAATTATTTACATATAAATAAAAGTTCAAGTCTTGATACAGTTTTATTGTAGCTCATATGTGATGTATCTATTAACTAATGAAACTCATAAATGACCCAGTCGGCTGGGGCTGCAGAATACACCAACTGCACCTCTGCAGAGAGGTACCCCCCTGCAACGAGTGTCCTAGATATGACACTAAACAATCTGATGGTGAGGCTCCAGTAATAATGGAGCTTTGGAGAATGTGGTGTACCCCTTTATTGCCATCGCTGGCAGGTCCATTCTGACCCGGAGAGGTAGCATCTGATAAGGTCCTAGCTATGGATCTAAACAGTGCGCTTATTCTAAACATGTATTTTTTTTAAATAGAAATGTTTTGACATTTTAACTGCGTACTTATGCTTAACTGAATTTTTTTAAATAGAACTGTTTTGACATATGACAGATGTTTAATTGAATTGTTACTGATACATAGCAATACTTGGAACCATTCAATTTTATTGACTGAACTGAATAGCTTGAAATAGAAATGTTGTGACGTTCAAACTTATTCTAGACTGAATTGCTTGAAATAGAACTGTTTATATCAATATAAATGGATTTGGCATTAAATAACCAACAATGGTTGATTTGCCATAAAATCAAACCAAAGCAAACTCATACATTGTCATTTTAATACAGTCAACCTGAATTTCAGTTCATGTCCTTCTTCAATATTCTTCGATTTTTAATGATTAAAGCTGTTCAGTTGGTCTTCTCTTCTCTTATCAAAACCACAGTCATTTTTTCCTTCCCTATGAACCTTGAAAGGAGTTTCATTCAGGTTTCATTTTAGAGAAAAGGAGAATTTGCTTGGTGCTAGATTAGATGAATGGGCGGGGTGGTCAGTACCGTGATGTGTCTCTCGGACAATAACAACTTCCCTGTTGACACTGAGTCACTGGTGCGTTGTCTTAGTGAAAGATGAAGCTATTTTTTCACAGCTGTAGCCTCTTTCTTTTTATCCATTTCTGCAAAGCTTCCCGATTGTATTTGTAATAATGTTACTTTCCGATTCTTCTGAAAACCAAATCTTTATAATTACAAACAACATGACTTTGAACTTGGACTTCCTTTCTTAAATTCTATCGTCTATTCTCGTTTTTCGATGCTCTTTGTGTTTTCGTGATGTGAACGCAAATATTAATTAGACTTAAAAATAACCTTCAAATTTGATAATTAAACGAATATATACGTACACATATTTTTATCATCCTTTATATATATATAAAAAACAAGCAAAAAACTATACTGTTTCATGAAAGAATGACAGGTGAAAGTAGAACCCGTTAGAATCTAAAAAAAAAAACTGATCTTATATCACTCAAATATATAGATATTGAATATTCAATGATTTGATTGCTTTTGTAGTTGTTTTTACAAATTATCTTATACTGGTGAGATCGAGTTTGAACGTGATGAGAGGAGTTTTCCTCCTATTGTCAATTTAAATATTCTTTTAAAGTAATATTTGGGTTTGTGTCCCTCCACCATAAAAAGTCTGAAAAGCATTACCTTAGATAGCACCTTCGTTACCAAGAATAAAATGTGGTAAGTCTAAAGTTCAAGGAGTGCTCCCTTCATTACCCCCAAACTATTGAAATCGAACTCCCTTCACGTCCAACGCATGAAGCTGACATAATGTTTTGCTTTTCATTTGAGTCATTTCAGATAATCCCTTCATAATTGCATAATACGAGATCAGACCAGAATTTTCAAATCTTCCATAACTAACTTTTTTTCATTTTGATCACCTCATTGAACCTCATAAGAATGTCATCTTTTACTACATTGATAAAGATGAGAAGGCAAATCAAGTGCGAACTTTTTCTTACCCAAAGGACGACAAGAAACCTGACGGGTGTACGTCTTTTCCATTTGATGGTGGAAAGTTACTGATATGGGGTTCCACCTGCTGTGATACATTCTCTAATAACAGTTATGTTAGGTCGGTACTAGAATCAGGATATGCCAACCAAGACGCCGAGAATCACAAAGTGGACAAACATGTGTCCCTTTAAGAGAGGCTCGTTGTAGCACATGTCACAATGGAAAAATTCCGGGGTTATCGGCCCATGAACCACCAACCTCTTTCAGAAGATATGGGTTTATCGCCTAAAGAACGAAACACGTGAGGGGGATTGGCTAATCCAACACATCTCACTGGCTATTGCACTCCATAGTAATGGCAGTTCTGTAAGAAACTTTTTTTGTATTTGTTTAATTGTATATCAACTTTTATGGTTCATTTAATGCCAAATCCATCATTGTAGATGGACAGTAGAAGAGCTATTTAATCCATAGGTGAGGGGATAAGGAAGTTCGCACCTTTCCCAATGGTATTAGACCAAAAGTGATCGAAATAGCGGGAGTGGAGTTTGAACTCACACGATAGCCACTACGCCACTGGTTATTCCGACTAATTGCAAGACAAGCCAAAATTACAACTACTACTAATAACGATGACTGATAAAAGATAAGATTTATTTTACAGAAATAGATCAATAAATAACTTCCGTTTAACCACCTCAAATTGACTATTGGCGTTTTATCTATTCTGCCGACCGATAAGCCGGGTCAATAGTTTTTGCTACATGTTTTTGACGAAATCTAATAAACTGATATCGGATCAGTGCATAGATTGTTTATTTGTTTGGGTTTTATGGCATATCATCTTTGTAGGTTATTTAATGCCAAATCCATTTTAATACAAATAAACAGTTCTATTTCAAACTATCTAGTATAAGTACACAGTTTAATTGTCGAAAACATTTCTATTTCAAGTTATTCAGTTTAGTCAGACAGTTCTTATTCAAGCAATTCAGTTTAGTAAAAGTATAGTTTTTGTTTACACATAGTTAAATGTAAAAAAAAGTTATGTCAAACTCTTCAGTTTAGCGTAAGAAGAGTTTCAATATCAAAAACAGTCCCATTTCAAGCAATTCAATTTATCATAAGCATGCAGTTTCAATGTCAAAACAGTCCTATTTCAAGCAATTCAGTTAAGCATAAGTACACAGTTTAGTTTTATTCAACCCATAGATAGGACCCTAACCGGTGCTACTACTCTGGGTCTGAGTGGACCTGGGAGCGATAGTAATGAAGGGGCATTCCGTATTCCCCAAACCTGCAGCATTACAGTAAACAGAACATAAAGTTGTTCTGGAAGGTTAGCATATGTGACTGGTAAACTTTGTAAATGGTCCCGTTTCCACTCTCTTTACATTGAACTCAGCTTCATGAAGAACTTCTTAAAAGTGATAATATAAAATCGCAGTAGAATCTTAAAACCTAAAGATAAAATATGATGAATAGAAAAAGGATACAAATCTAAAAACACGAATTTTCGTTGAACCCGACAAGTTGACTGAATCTATTTGATCTGGAGACGTGGTATTAATTCGTATTAATTGTTTGAACTTGGGTCTCATAGATCTGAAATTACTTATGATTTAACACACAAGATAAAAGAGCAACAAAGAATGGCATGATATTGAATTCTCATCTTGGTTTTTCCCACAAATCTGGATGAGATAAGTTGAGAAAAATTCAACTAAAATATTTCGGTGATGAAAATTAGATACCAAGGGTGCTTCAATCCAAATATGATGAGTGATTACAGTTAGTTTCTACTGCGAGAGACCAGCACCCCCAACAAGCCCAAGAGAGAATGTTTCACTTTAGAAAGCTGTTGACCAATCTTTTAATTGAATATAGTGTGGGGACTTATTCTATAACTTAATAAGAGGCTTTATTCTTTAATGAAATTCTTTTTTAACGGATGCAATATGATGACTAAGATGTGAATGTGAGAATATGATGTAAAAAGTATTTGTAGAATTTGATTGGTTGGTTGGTTGGTTGGTTGGTTAGTTGGAAGTTTGTTTTGATTTATGGCATATCAACATTTGTAGGTTATTTAATGCCAAATCCATTTTTATACAAATAATCGGCTCTATTTAAACAATTCAGTTTAGCATGAGTACAGAGTTTAATTGTCAAAAACATTTCTATTTCAAGCTATTCAGTTTAGTCAAAAAGTTCTAATTCAACCAATTTAGTTTAGTATAAGTATAGATTTTGTTTACACAAAGTAAAATGTCAAAACAGTTCAATTTTAAACAATTTAATTTAGCGTAAGTATAGTTTCAATGTTAAAAACAGTTCCATTTCAAACAATTCTACAGCGCCAGCCGACTGAGCAATTGCAGAATGTGAATACTCAAGTTTGCTTTCAATGTGACGATATGTCATGTCATATGATACGTAGAGTAACGTTGTGTTCATTGTATCTAAATGAGTATGAATTAGATTCAATGTGAATTCAGCTGTGAACGATTTCCTTTAATAGCTGACAAAAAGTTATTTTGGTTTTCAATGTAATCATAACACATTTTCCGTTTAAAAAAATATATAGAATTAGATTTTATTACCGAAATAAACCTAAATTCGAAAGAATAAAATAAAATCTTATTACTAATAAAAGGAACTTATAAAATAAAGAAAATTTGCGAAATAGTTTATTTTAAGTCTTCTGCGATTAAAATACAAGTTTAGTGCAATGAAAATTCATAATAAAAGTCAATAAAAAGTCGTTTATAACTTTTAGTTGCGTTTGTCCGTTTTGACCATTTTAAATCTTTTTTCTCCTCCTTCTTGCTACTTCAGCTCTCGTGTTGTGCATCAATTAATTTTACAGTATTGAGCCAGGAATTTTGGTGTTTATAATTAATTTTTTCGTTCATTTCTTCGAAATAAAGTTTTATCTGTACATTTTCTTCCTTTTTTTTTTTAGATAAAGGAATTATATTATAAATTGAATTAACATGACCAGCAAACACTGCGCGCGACATACGGAATCACTGGAGATCGAACCAATGACCACAGAATGCAGAGCTGAAAATCTACTTCTGAATTACTGATCATAGTAATTCAAATTACAATATAATTCCTCTACTTAAAAAAAGAAAATGTACACCTATTTCCTTGCCCTTGAGGTTATAATTACTTGGATGTGTATTTCCAATCCTCTTTGGAAGACATAGCACTGGAGGTGACCTGTCATCTGTAAAGAGTACGGATGTAACTTATAAAACACATCAGGTTAATTGACCGCACAATTACTATGAGCAGTTGATTTGGCATCGGTTGTGTGCGAGGTGGACTAGTCATGGTAATTCAATTTATAAAGCTTTATCTGATGAGTGTGTCTTCTATTTTAGAGAAGACATAAAAAGGTGAGATCATAATTCTTTTATTTCTGATACTGATCTGCAGTCCAGCATTGGAACACTTTTGATTTATCAAGCACTTTTTAGAGGATTGTATATTCTCATTCGTTTACTGCTATTGACAATTTATCGACCATATAGAAATCTGATCTCTTTAATAAAATAAAACGCGTATTCTTTCAAGCTGTAGCCGTGTCTGTATAACTCTATGGTTGTACCACTTGTACCTCGAAAGGTTTTGAGAAAAAGTTAGATGGAAAGTACATAAGGATGTTGCGTGCAGTTTTGACCAAACCCTGGAAACAGGACCCTACGAAAGAGCAATGGGACGTTTACTTACCTCACATATCGTAATCCATCCAAATAAAACGAACAAGACATGCTGGCTACTGTTGTAGAAGTGATGAAAAACTCAATTGCGAGCTTCTTCGATAGACATCTACACATGGACAAATCAGTGTTGGTCGAACAATGAAAACTATATATATATATATATATATATATGTGTGTGTGTGTGTGTGTGTGTGTGTGTGTGTGTGTGTGTGTGTGTGTGTGTGTGTGTGTGTGTGTGTGTGTTTAAGTTCTGATTATGCATAACATCTTACTTACAATAAGAAATAGTGTTTTAGTTGAGTTCCATAAATCTGACTGATAGAAAATGGGTTTATGTTGGGTTTATGAAAAGTTGACCTAAACGGCATAGTGAAGCACCATATAGGGAATGATATCTATGCCGCCTGGCATTTCGTGCTGGGTAGTTTGTGTGATTAATATTGATGATGAACGTTCACACAAGGCAACATCCTACCTCGTCACCTGGTGCCTTCAATAAATTTCCAGACTTTTTCAGTATGGGCACTTTTATTGATAGTACACACATGAAATTCTAGTTCCCTTCGAAGTAATCTCCTCCGGCTGCAATGCACTTGCTGTACCGTTCCAAAAACTTCAGGAAGGCCCCATGGAAGTCCTCTTGTGTGAGCGTGTCAATGACCTTCGCCACAGCCTCTTTCATCTCCTCAATTGTCTCATAACGACGACAGCCTCTGAGCTTAGGGGATAAGCAAAAGTCACCGGGAGCAAGGTCTGGATTATAGGGAGGCGGAGGAACTGTGTTGATGCCCATCTTGGTCAAAATGTCTGTGACAAGGATGGAGTTGTGGACTGATGCATTGTCCTGGTGGAAATTCCACTGACCCGATTTGAAGAGGGCAGGCCTCTTCCGACGGAATCTCTTCCTGAACTCCCTTAAAACCTCAACATTTTGTCATACACACACATACACGCACAAAATTATATATATATATATATATATATATATATATATATATATATATATATATATTAGTTCAAGTGAACAAGAAAATAGAAGGTGACAGTAATAAAAACAGAGAGAAAGCTGGGAGGAAGAATTAAGAGAAGAAAAAGAATAAGAAAAGAAAAATGAGTCAGAAAAGAGAGAGGGACAGAGAGAGAGAGAGGGGGGAGACAGAGAGAGACAGAGAGAGAAAGAGAGAGAGAAAGGAAGACAATGATGTTAATCATCTGATTGAGCTTTAATGTTTACCTAGTGATTGGAAGTGGTGAAATTTATCGGGAAATGAAATCTAAACTATAGTCTGATAACCGTCTGCCATTTCTGTAAGTGTCTTCTGGGTGCCATATTCCACTTGACTGATCGGCTTTTGGTTTTGTTTCTTACCAATCCTTTATTATGGCGGCTGAGATTATAATTAATCTCAGCACATAAATTTTAATAAAAAGTAAAAGAAAATCTTCAGAACTAACATTTAAAATAGGGGCCACCAGACGTTTTAGTGCATTGACCTAATCATGAAATCCTTGATTCTGCATCAATCTCTCCCAAGGCATGTATGCATTTACCCTACTCCTCTGACAGAGTAATTTGTCTACTCCTAGTTCTTAATGTCAGTTTTCGACCCCTAAAGTTTATCGTTCGATAAGTCTTTTCGACATCCTCTGTAAAACTCACGGAAAAAAAGGAAAAAGAAGAGAAGATCCAAGAAATGATAGAGAATGTACAAAGAACAAATACAAACTGGAAAAAAAACAAACAAGTGAAGAGACATATACTCATCCGAGAAAAGACAGAATAAAATAGACATTGAAAAAGTTTAGGGCTTAACTTGCATAAATATTAACAAGGTTCGAGCTGGGGGGCTTTCAGCGGAGTTTATTGCTTTACACCTGAGGCGCCCCAAAATGAAAACTGCCGATAGTACCAAGCTTTTATAAAATGACTGATTTAGTCGCAAGTCGGAAAATATCATAATTTGCCTAAAAAAAAGAACATACAATAAGTGGGGGAGACGGGAGCGTCGAAAAAAAGTGGCGGAAAGAGAAACCTCCAATACTATAAGCACTTACAGATATCAGTATCTCTATTTGGCAAATAGCGTGTGTCTGTTGCTATGCAGGCCTGCTCTGTATTTGACTGTTACCATAGTGATCTACTGTCGGTTACCTTCTAAAATGACGAATGAGGAGAAACCTGATCGAAATTACTTGGTTTAAAATATCCTTTGGCTAGGCGAGACATCTATGTATTCGCTGCTGATTGAACAAGAGTGAGAAAGGTCGTACAGTTTGGCCATTTGGTAAGTAGTTTCTGTGAAGTGAGTTCTGTTGTCAACTTTTTTAAATACTTTTCATTTCGTACATTTTTCTAGATGGACTTAAAATCGTATAACTACTTTGAAGTACGGGGAAGCTATGAACTGAAGAAAGAAAGGATGTAAATGAGGAGTGTGTAGAGTGTATCGAGAATAATTTGAATTTGACAAAAAGAGAAAAAGAATGGAATAAGGGAAAAAGAAAGAGATCAAGTAATAATTAAATGTGGAAAAGAGTAAAAAGGAGAAGAAAAGAAATGAATGAAAGGGAAAAGTAGCTAGAAAGAGCAAATGAAAGAGATAAGAAAAAAAGGTAAAAAAAAGTCTTAACGAATAATAAAAATAAAAATCGTGGAATGAAAGAAACTTGAAGAAATGAAGAAGTAATTGAAGGAATAGAAGAGAGAAAGAGTGAAAATATGGAGAGTTAAAAAACGAAAGAATAATGAAAAAAGCAAATAAAAAAGAGAAAAAAGAAAGAAAGGGTGAAGGAAGAAAGGAAAAAGCGAAAGAAATGAAAGGACGGGAATGGTAGTGATCAAAAAGAAAGCTGAAAAATAAGCAGAAAGAGAGAAAGGAAAGGAAAAATGAGGTAAGGAATGGAAAAAAGAAAAATTCAAGAAGACAACTGAAAAACTAAACAAAACAAAAAAGGAAATGAAGAAAGTGGAGGATGAATAATATAAGAAGTGTGGAACGAATGAGAAAGAAAAAGAGAGACAAATAATAACAGGAAAAAAAAAATAGATGAATAAAAAAATAGAAAGGAAAGAAAGAAAAACAAATAAGAGAAGAGAGAGAAACAAAGAAAATAAATAAATGGGGAAAGAATAAAGGAAAGAAAGGGAACGGATGAGAACGAATAACAATAAAAGGGAGAAGATCGAAAAAAAAAAAATAGAAAGAATGAATGAATAAAAGAAAAACAGAATAAAAAAAGGGAAGGGAAAAAATAATTATA
>OY757906.1:66953194-67013194 GCA_963585895.1 Sepioteuthis lessoniana | reverse complement strand
AAAGATTCTATTTCATGCCGCTTTTTTGTCATCTTAGTTTATTCTACTTTGTTTTATTAATGATTAGAAAACAATTTTTGATTGTTAATTATTTAAAAAAAACTCTATAGAACTTTTGCGTAACATAATCGTTGCATAATTGACAAAAGTAGATTTTTAGTTCATTTTAAACTTGTGAGTTTTTAATACTTTTGTTCAACAATTGAAGTGCATTGGAAATTAGAAATATCAAATTTTAAAACATGTAGGCTGTTGATTAATGAAATAGATGTGCATGTAGCGTTTCGGTTATCGGCACGGAAAATGAAATTGGCAAGTCGAATTCAATTATTAGCTGAGGCTGTTTGTGTTCAGTTACTTTGAGAAAGGCATGAATCTATTTTTCTCCCTTTCTCAAAGTTATGCGTAAAATAGGGTAGACTGCGTTCTTTAGTCTTACTTGGTTATCTAGTCTAGGAGAATGATAACCTTGAATTTAAACTCCCTGTGAACACAGCATAGTAGATTAAGACCCATCGATTGACATACCTTATGGACGATAGGGAGGGACAGAGTCTTCCAGTAAACTGAGAAAAAATGTGGATGGATTTATAAATTATTTCATTCAAATCATTTTTTTAAATCCGATATCAAAAAAGAAAAAAGAGAGAGATTCGGAAAAAGAATTTTAACACTTATTAAACAATATAACAAGAAACATCCTGGAGTTGAAAGACGAAACTATTCAAATTTTAGGTTTAATCAAGATGACCAAGTAACTGAATCATAACTTTTTTTTCTTTTATCTTATGCTTTGAACCTTGTGACTTCCACACCCCAGGCTGAACATTATCTGGAAACATAAGATGTTATATAACATATTTAACAGTCTGTAAATTATTGAAATTTGTTACAGGCCGGTAAATAACAGATTACAACATTTAATTTTTTCAGAAATTTTATTGATAAAAATAAATAAAATCACTCATAAAGTATAAAATTACTACATTTTATAGGCAATAGAGATGTAGAAATGGGGATTCTCTTTTCGTAATTGAGACCACTCGAACATATTTACTTATAATTTGCTTGGATATATTTTACTAACTGCGTAACGGTAACTAGCTTTGAATGGGTTAGAAAATGAAAATAAATATATTTTTGAATTATTATAAAATATTACAAAAACAAAAGACTTTGAAAGCAATTATTTTCAATTATCAGTCAAAAACATATTTAATTTCCAATGCACAGATATTGCTAATCGAATGATTTTTATGCTTAATTTGATTTAAACTTAGACAAAAAAACTACTTTGTATAAATTGCATGAATTCAACTCAAACGGCTAAGCAGAAAACCATCTTATTCCTGTAAATGTGATAACATGATACCAAAATATTTCAACACTTGAATTACACTCTTATATTTGCGTACTAATCACCTCTTCGTTACTTGGAATGTTTGCATGGTGGCGTATAAAAGAGTTTACCTTGCATCCATCTGAAAGACTCTTGCTTTTTAACCTTGTATCAGGACGAAATTCACAGAAGCTAACAGATCAATTTTCGGTTGTACAGTGCAAGAAAGCTTCTGGAATATCATTCGAAACGAATCTATCAATATAACTTGAATACAAATGCATCAAATAATCCTCTTAACATGTCAAGACATCGGTCGAAAATGAATGATGTAGTTGTCAAAAAAAAAAAAAATGCATATGTGTATTCATTTTTTTTTATTTATTCGAGGGACCGCTGAAAAAGTTTCGGCCAGCTAAGAAGAGAATTATTTATTCTAATCCACACTCGAAGTATGTTTAAAAAGTATTGAGAATGAAGTTTTATTTACCAAGATAGAAATGAGAAATGAATGAAACGAATCTTTGAAGTACCCCTAAAACTGTCTCTTTTTTTTTGTATAATCTAAAGCTACACCGAGGTATTACAATAAAAATACTTTCCATGCTCCGAAATGTTATATTTGAGATTAGTCTAGCGAGTATAAAGGGTGCTACACTTGCGCAAATTTGTGTTTCGCAAAGAACTGCTGTTTAAAAAGTACTGAGATTGGTTTTATAATTTTCTTTCAAACTGTCACTGAATCTTCAAGACGACTAGATTTAATGTAGACTTCAAGATATCATCAATTTATAAAAGAAGTTGCTCAGCTGAGTACCCGTCTTCATTTAAATTTTGAATTTTAAAAAATCTTCAATTTATATACTTTTTGATCCCATCTCATATTTAACCAGCTGCTTGATACCCTTGGAATATCATTTCACAACTTTTACCTCTCTTGTCTGCCAAAAAGTTGGGAGTGGAGGGGAAGGAAACGAAAGAAGGTTCGTGCACATGGTCCGATAATTTAAGTCAAAGCGAGCATTATTCGACAGAGATAAAATTTCCTGGAGTAATCCAATACTAACGACCTTGAGAGGGTAACTGAACTTTCGATCAAATTGTTAGCATTAACAAGCATGTTTTCATGTTTTTCTGTCGTTGTTATGATTATTATTATTATTATCATTTGTCGGTCTAAGAGTAACTAGATAGAAATGATCCTCACAGGGTTTAATCTAACAATAACTGGTTCCCACGAGTCGACTGCTTCAATTAGCTCAAGCACATATGATGACGCAGAAATACCAGCCAATTGCTTGGGACCTACAATTCTTCTGTGAATTTTAAAATAGCATAACTGTGAACTCATAATAAGTTAAAACTGAGGGATTCATGGGCGGGAGGAAAAAGAAATAGAAGGAAAAAAAAATCAGAATGGAAAAGGAGACTTTTTTCCACGTGTTCAATCTTGGAAGCCATGGAAAGCAGCATGGTGGATGTGAAACATGGTGGTTGAATCCAGCAATTGGTCAACGGCGTGCTTCACCAGATGCTGCTACCCATCTTTTCGGGTGTTGTCAATTGATGAGGTTAAAATACAGCCATCGAAACCTTACCATGACTCTCACTCAAACCTCATGACCAAACCGCATCGTCCTTTGTGCAGGTAAAAAAGGGACGCTTTCCGCTGAGGCCCCAGTATTCGAAAAATCAGCTACAGGACTCAAACATTAAGACAAAAAAAATCTTAAATGTAAAAGCACAATTCAAACAGCGACATTTAACGTTAGAAACTTAAATAGAACAAGCCAACAGCCGGAGCTAACAGCGTCTGCAATAGATCATAACATAGACATAGTATGCGTACAAGAATATGCATGCCATTATAGTGAAGTATATATAAAATATTATGACACTGGCAATGGAAGGATGTTTGTCTCTGCATCTGCATGGAAAAACTGTCAACGCCATGATTGGGGGTGAAGTTATGCTTATCAGCCCATGTGCCCTAAAATCACTCTATATCATCAAGAAAATCCAACCGAGGATGATGGTAGCCATGTTTAAAGGCAACCCCAGCACATCGATCATCTCCTGCTTCAGCCATACCAACGCTAGTGACGAAACGGACCTCGACACCTTCTATAATGAGCTATTCTTCCTCGTTTGTAGCATCGCAAAACATAACGTACTCATCATCGGTGGAGACATGAATGCTCAAATAGGTAAAAATGTAAACAACAAATTCAGCTTACACAACAAGTCAAACAGAAACACTAAACGGACTTCACATAAGAAAATGAACTAAAATGCTTCAATACTAAATTTCAGAAAAGGAATGAAAAACTATCCACCTACATTTATGCAAATAACGCTATAGCACAGATAGACTATATCCTCATCAATAAGAAATGGATTAATTGCGCATTGAATTGTGAAGCATATTCATCTTTTGAAAGAGAGTCTTCCGATCATCGAATTGTCACGACAAAGATTCGTCTGAGCCTACGCAGTAATGCGGCGCAAACAACCACAACCGCGCATTACGACTGGTCCCTGACACGATAACACTAAGAAACAAATTCGATGCACTTCAGGAGATATAAGAAACACTTGCTCCGAATGACGAATATGAGAACTTCGTCAATGCCCTCATGGAAGCAGCTGCAGAATGCATACCAACCAAACGAAGAGCAAAACATAGAGTTCCTTGGGACACATTAGCGGTTAAGAGAAAACGTAACGACGTGAAAACACAACACGTCAAACTCTCAGAAACTTAAGAGTGCACAAACTAACGCATACATAAAAGAACAAACCGAATACATCCAAGACCAGATCAATAAGATTAGAGACTCGGTTGAAGTTTTGCAATCTAGGATAGCATGGCAGACTGCAAATGAGGTGAGTAGAAGGAAGAGCACCGCGAGAGCTAAACTAAAAGCTGCCAGCAAAAAAAAAAAAAAAAAAAAAAAAATGAAAGAACATTTCAAGAATCTACTGGAAAAATCTCCCAAAGTTACGGATGAACCTATCAAGAAAATTATTAGCAATCAACTAGACATCAAGCTAGGACAATTTACACAAGAAAAACTCGACACAGTACGAAGAAAAATCATTAACAGGAAAGCTACAGGTCTTGATTAAATACCCACAGAAATATGGAAAACGAGGAAATTTGACAACATACTGCTATGATACCGTAACGCCGTTTATAACCAGAACATAATAGACTGATGGACAAAGGGCTACATCTTCCCCTTCCCCAAGAAGGGTGACCTCAGAATAGCCAAGAACTACTGAGGTATAACCCTTAATTCCATAGCGGTCAAGGTTTACAATGCTCTGCTACTCAACAGCATTGAACCTGAAATTGAAAAAATTCTCAGGAAGAACCAAAATGACTTTCGGAGAAATCGATCTACGACATTACAAATTTTGACAATCCGTAAAATTTTAGAAGGGGTTCGTGCAAAACAACCTCGAGGCAACACTATTATTTTTTTGACTTCTCCAAAGCATTTGACACCATGCACAGAGGGAAGATGGAACAAATAGTTTTCGTCTACAGTCCCCCCAAAGAAACCGTCGTAGCCATTAGTAAAAGTAAATAAAGTTGGCGACTTTAGTCGAGGATGACCCGAAGGCTCCTTTTTCAATAGCTACAACACCGAGGTGTAGGGGAGGGTGCAATTAAATTCCCTGGATTGCTCCATTTTACCCATGATCCGTACCTTATAATGCTGAGTGCTAAGCAAGGCGGCATCAAGTAACATTTTTTGAGTGTTTGGTATGACTCGACCTGGGATTAAACTCTGGTCTCCCGGACCATTGGCGAACACTTCGCTCATTGAATGGAGACACAGATTTCTTCTGCAAGGGGACACATTCGCCCCATATCTGTTTATTATCTGTCTAGACTACGTTCTTCGAACGTCGATAGATTTAATGAAAGAAAATGACTTTACTTTGGTAAAAGCAAGAAGTAGACGATACGTCGGACAAACGATACCGCTACTGGCAAATACACCCACTCAGGCCGAATCCCTGCAGCATAGTCTGGAACTGGCAGCAGGTGGCATAGGCCTCCATGTGAACGTAGACAAAACAGAATTCATGTGCTTTAATCAAAGAGGCGACATCTCCACGCTAAATGGTAGGTTTCTGAAACTTGTGGAAAATTCACCGACCTTGGATGCAACGACTCATCTAAGGAAGATGACGTCAATAACGCGACTAGCGAAGGCATGGACAGCTATCGTTAAGCTATTGGTCATATGGAAGTCAGATCTATCAGATAAAATAAAACGCAAGTAAATGGGGTCTTCTCATAGACCACTTTTAAGAAGTTCCATCATAAATGTTCAATTGGATTTAAATCTAGGTTGTTTGCCGGCTATGACATTGAATTTTTTCAAGCAGCAGTCGATGGATGCTCCACATGGACGCTGACTAAGCATATAGAGAAAAGGCTTGATGGTAATTGCACGAGAATGCTGTGATCTGTATTGAACAAATCATGTAGGCAGCATCCTACAAATATGCAGCTGTACGACCACCTACCATCCATATCGAAAACCATCCACGTTCGACGAACAAGATATGCGGGACACTCATGGAGAAGGATGAAATCATAAGCGATGTACTTCTGCGGAACCCTTCACATAGACGAGTAAGCTAGAACCTGTCTACAACAGCTCTGTACTGATACAACGTGTAGCATGGAAGAACTACCGGGAGCGGTGGACGATAGAGACTTGTGGTGTTAGAGGGTCAGGGAAATCCGTGCTAGTGGCAGGATATGATGAAAATGATGAGGAATGTTTTCAATAACTTTGAAAAAATCTATTAACATTCCTGAAATTCTTCAGACAAGCGGACCTCTTCTTTGTATTCTTTGAATTGTTAACATGTTTCAATCAACACATAATTCAGCCCTCGTCAGGTGCAAAAACTCAAGGAGAAAATAGAAAAAGAACCTCCTTCCTCTACAAGTATTTTTCGTAGCAGAAGGAAGTACCTTTTTATTCTTTCTATAATTCAAGCTTTCTACGAAAGTAAAACTGGGTTTGAAACCTTCCAATGATTCATTTGACAAATGGATTGAGTAGCATAAATTACTGAAGAATGAGAAACTTTATCAAGTAAATTGATTGATTGATTGATTTTAATGGCATGTTAGCCTGTCTAAGGTTATTTCATATCTGGTAGTTACGGTATTGTATACATTGTTTCTATAGAGTTTTTGCACAGTTATTTCATATCATTTATTCATATTTTATGGAAATAATTTTCACTCAGACGTATGGTTTCATGTATTCTTATCTAAAACGAATAATTTCTAAATAGATCTATTTGACCCATTGATGGAACCCTTACAGATGCAACTAATCTGAGTAAAAGTGAACCTGGAAGTAATAGCAATGAAGGGATACTCCACATTCTCCAGACCTTAAAAACTCAAGCTTCACCATCTGATACAGTTAAGTGTCATACCCAGGACACCACCTTTATGGATGGGTTTTACCCCCTTGCAGGGCCTAAAATGAGTGTATTCTAAGCTACGTTGACAGGGCTATTTACAGCTAGAGGAATAACTATCGAAATAATAGTGCTAAGAGTTTACAGGTTATATATATATATATATATATATATATAGTTATTACTTCTTGTGAGTGTCTTTTGTTATTTTTATGCATCCTTCATCATGCTTGATTTTATGCATCCTTTATCATGTTTGATTTTATAGAATAAGGATCGGACAACACTATATATATATATATATATATATATATATATAATGGTGCACCAAGTAAACTTTTGTTCATATATATATATATATATATATATATATATTGTTTAGATAGATAGATAGATAGATAGATGGTCGATCTCTCTACACTATTATCAAGTGTGATGAGGAATGCATCAAAAATAGAATAACAAAAGACGTTCCTAAGAAGTAAAAACAATATGAATGAAATACATACTTGCATTAAACAACTTTAACTTCAACGGTTGATACTTTCTGCAAACAAAATTTATTGTAATCCTGTCTTTTCATGGAAAAGTTTAGATATACTTACATCTATTCTGAAATTAATTCTGCCAACCTTTTTTCGGAAGATATATTGATGACGTATTCCCCGTATTCTTATGTCCAAAATGTTTTTCAAACATACACTCTTAGATCTGTTTCTACATTATATTGACCTACTTTTTATGTTTGCAAAGGTGGCACATTGAAGCGTTGCATTTGCTTGCGTACCAGGATTAAAATATCATTAATTATTATTAATTACAAGTTGGGCTCATTGGCCTAGAGGGAAGAGTGTTCGCAAATGATCCGGGAGACATGGGTTCAATCCCAGGTTGAGTCAGAAAAAAAACTTTAAAAATGGTACTTGGTGCTTCTTTTCTTAACACTCAGCAATATAAGGTACGTATCAAGGGTAAGTGGAGCAATCCAGGGAAAGGAATAGCGCCCTCTTCTACACCTCGGTGTAGTAGCTATTGAAAAGGAAGCCTTCTGGTTGCCCTCCACAACGGTCACCAACTTTACTTACTTTTATTATCCAATTTGCAAATAATATTATTTGTGAAGGGTGTGATTCCGCACTCGTTATGATAATTTTTTAAGGAAATAAATTCAATACAAATTAGGGAGCACTCTTTCTAATTAGTTTTCTAATCAATTATAACAAAAAGTCTCGAGATAAAATGTGATTCGAGCTTGACCGTGACGATTGTCCGAGGAAGCCTTTGAACGTGTTCATATATAATTTAGAGAACGTGGACATTGATTCATGGGTGATACATCTACGTTGTAAGTCATTCTAAGCTGGTGGGATTTGAATTGTAAATACTTTTGACTCGAGTAGAAAGTATTTATACGCCTCTGAGTGATAAATAGACAGATATAGTCTGCCTGGAAGTTGAATGCAAACGTGCATGTCTGTCTACAACATTAATTTTTGTCTTTGTAAATCTTTGCGTTTTTATATAGAGCACATGACTATAATGACAACCCACTCTCTTTATTTGCACGTGAGGTAGTAAAACAATAAAAGAAAACAAAATAGGCGGGGATTTAATGTATTTCTGCAATCATTTGTCTGTTCTTTGACCTTTATTCATTGCAAATAGCAAAAGAATTCTTTAAATGTCATCTGTACACAAAACACCAAAATGCAGAACAAAATACTGAGAATTCTACACATTTGAGCTCTCAAAGCCACGGCCAAATTATAAATTGATTGTATTCTACCGTCAGCTTGCAGTTTTTTTAACCACTATCAATGCAGTTTTCAACTGACATTAGGTATCACATACACTTCCATGAATCTATCTTGTTACAACCACTGGAAAAACATTATAGAACTTGCACGCTTAGAGCATGTCCATTTTGTTTGTTAATTAAATCAGCTGTAAATAGACTAACAGCTAGTAAGATGCAAAATATTTGTTCAGAAGCTGAACATTCTACCTACATGAAATACGCTTTAAACAAACTAGATTAAATCATTAAGATTGATGTTATATTTTTTTCTTCGCCGTTTTGGGGGAAATATTATAGAATAACCTAATAATAAGGAACAAATTATGGAATTCATTGACAAAATCTTAGAATTAATTCTTGTTTTCCTCGGGATTTTATGACAGCCTTAATTCTGTCTGGTATGGATTTCACGAATTTAAAGCAGCATTATTTATTAAAGTGGTTCCAAGTTTCCAGTTTAGTAGCCAATGTATCTTCTTCAGTGAATGGTGCATTCTCATAGACTACTTTAAAAAATTTCCATCATAAATGTTCATTTGGATTTAAATCTATGTTGTTTGCCGGTTATGACGTTGATTTTATATGCCTTTCCTAAAAAAAAGCTTTAATCCCTTTTACGCCGTGATAAGATGCATTATTGTCTTGAAAAATGACTTCATGATTGCGAACCATTTTTCTATCATTGGAATGAGAAAATTGCCTTGGATTTCCGTGTACAAATTTACATTAATAGTTGAAATTGAGCTGCTATTTCCCCTGGTAATTTACATGACATGCAATACCGCATCATGATGACTTGGAGAAATGTATTTGTTTTTTTCAATCAGTCAGCTTTATATGGCTTTATTTAAATTTCTGAGGCAAAGTGTCTTCCACTTAATTCATTTTTATAATGACATATTTTTATATTTCTTATAGTCAAAGTCTTTTCTGAACCGAATTAAGACTTTGTACATTCTGTGGCTGCTGATGATTTCCAGTGATATTTTCAAAAGAAAAAGATTTCAAAATATTAATTTTTTACTGATTTAACCACAATTAAAATTGAAACATTTGCTTTTTGTAACTTATCGGAAACAAATTTCGTAAAAACAAAAGTATATCATAAATAGTTGAGAATTGCCCGGACAGCGTGTCGGCTAAGTCGTTCTTGTGTCAGTGTGGATCTGTGTAAATTCCTTAAAAGTTTAATCTTGGAAAAATCCAATCTCCAGTGAATCTACCCAGCTATTTCAACAGTAGAAAATGTAGAAATTCTATTGCCTACTATAAGGATGTGAATATCAGAAGCTTGCAATACTTATACTTTGATTCCACATTCACAAGTGAAATAACTTTTGATTTAATCTCTGGATCACCCTCTTCTACCCCAGCTGGAAGAGGCCCCTTAATTGCAGCCCCTAAATACCATACTTTAATTAGACACTGTCTATCATTGCAACTTCCTCATTTCTTACAATCTTGGGAACGATATCCCAAAAGTAAGGTAAAGACATTTACGAATCCAAGATGTTTATAAACAAAATATTGTGAATATGTTACGTTTCCACGGAGTTGCCATCAAGATTTGTCTATCACAACACAGCCACAAATATATGCCCGCCTGGAAGAACATGGTATCAAGTAAATTGCTTCAGAATTCCACGTCATTATAAACTAACATCGCTAACGATTTCATGAAAAGTGACTTCCGATATAACACGAACTTTGCATTGTCTATTCTTTTAAATCTAAGCATCAACAATGTCGTTTCTTCTTATTTACTAAGTTTATTGGTTCATAGGCTAATTGAACCGTCAATTCCTGAGTGCTTACTCATCTACGTACTGAAAAGGCTCCTACTTAGTTAAAATTCAGCAGAACTTAACTGTAAGTTATGTTGTTTTCTGTTGTTGATAACATTGGGCTTATTTATTAAAGTTTTGAGTCAAGATAATTGAAGGCACTGACCAGGGAATGTAGTTGTGGAATTTAATCTTCTGAATTTAGACATCGATAAAATCATCAAAGAGGAGTTTAGGTTTGGGTTTATTTGTTTAATCGCATATCAGCTCCGTCTGGATTATGTAATACAGAAATTTAATTCATTTCTAAATGTTTGGTTATAAATCATAACAGATTATATTAGATGCCATTTATTTATTGATTGATTTACATGCACGCATACAGCAGTAAAAGCAACAGCTGTGCAACCAACAAAGCCTTCAGCAGGAGATGACATGGAAGTCAGGCATAGTTTCGGGATCAAAACATCATTTCTATTGACTCAGAGTACCTCAGCGGTATCTTATAACCAGTATCTAAAAATGAAATAAAATAAAATGAGTTTATACTAAACGTACACCAACTGAAGGCCTGGTGGTCAATAGAATCAGGCATGCGGTAGTCTAAATTTCTACTAACCTACAATTTTTAAGACTATTTTTTTTTGCAAAAGAATTGTTAGCGATATCCAAAAATTAACAATTAGGATCATCATCATCATCATCATATCGTGCTGGTAGTACGGATATCCCTGACCCTCTATCGCCACTCCTCCCTATCGTTCATCGCCCTAGGTAGGTCTTCAGGACAACAACCTGTATCCTCACATAGCTGCTGAATGTACGTTCGAGCTGGTCGTCCTGCTTTTGCGCGGCCATGTGTGGGGATCCATAAGAGTACATCTCTTATGAGTTCATCTCTGCTTCTCCAGCAGTGTCCTGCATGTCTGGTTCGTCTAACTTGAATAGTTTTCGTGATAGGGGACAGGTGGCCGTACAGTTGGTGTCTTGTGGGGTGTTGCTGCCAGGACTTGTTCAGGATTGCACGCAGCATTCTTGTGTAATTGCCATCTAGTTTCTTCTCCAGCCGTTTTGTTAGCGTCCATGTAGTGCATCCATATAGCAGTATCGATGTGACCGCTGCCTGGAAGAAACTGCGTTTCATTTTATCGGTTAGGTCTGATTTCCATATAATCGATAGCCTATTGATAGCTGTCCATGCTTTCGTTAACCTCGTTTCGATGTCCTTTTCGGTTGATTCGACGCTGCTTCCTAGGTACGTGAATTTGTCTACTAGTTTAAGTGGGGTTCCTTCTAGAGTGGAGATGTCCCCCGTTTGGTTATAGCACATATATTCCGTTTTGTGTGCATTAACATGGAGGCCTATGCTTGCTGCTGCTCGTTCCAAACTATACAGAAGTGTTTCGGCTTGGTCAGGTGTAATGCCAGTATCGCTATGTCATCGGCGTAGTCGGCGTCGGTAATTGTTGTTGCGGGGTATCTTCTGCTTACTACAAATAGCCACATTTAACGTAAGAACCTTAAATAGAATAGGACAACTCCCAGAGCTAATCGCATCGGCCGAAGAACATAAGATAGACACAATTAGGATACTAGGAATTAATTATCATTTCTTATTGATCATAAAGTAGAAAGAATGTACCTGTCTAAATAAATCAAAAAGTGATTTCAACTTTTATTTAAAATGCCCATCAACGAAACTTTAGAAATAAAATGAATAATGAGAGAAACAATAATTCAGGGTTTTATTCCACACTTTTTTCTTATTCTATTTATAGTCTTAACTTTCACGGACATTAATTGCCTTTATTTCACTTTATCTATTGACTTAATGAAATTATCTGCAAATCTCCCTAAATGATTGCATGTGACACAATAGCCATTTTGATTTGGAAGATGTACATCTACGTATACAAATTTTGTTTTATTTTCAAATATCACCTTTGATGGAAATTAAGACATTGTTCCAAAAAATGATTTATATTGTAAATATTTCCCTGTCAGAAAATCAAGAAAATACACGCTAAAATTTTAAGACGTTTTAAGTTGGAAACTAATGAAGTTATTTGTTTAATAAAAACTTAATAAAACCTTTAATTTGACAACATCACACGTTATTAACACAGAAGAACTCTGGTATCCAACTGAATTTTTAAATCATCACTATCTATTTATTTAAAAAAATCTTCATGCACTTGAAAAAAAGTACAGTGTTATCAAATATTTCTTCCTCTTCGGGAGAATATTTTCGTGTGATATATATAAAAATTTACATTTTAGAATCGTATGTTTCCTAATGATCATGCAACTTTATCAAAATAATATTTACATTTTGAGAAATTAGCTTGTGTGTGAACGAAGACATAATTCCTCAAAATGTAAAAAATTGTTTGATAAAGTCATATTACTAATATCAACTTCCATTTGAAGAACTTAAAGAATTAATAACAACCGAATCTTAGTAATAGATGTAGTTTCAAGTTAGGTAAGTATTGGATATCATTAACATGTTTTGCGTTAAAATTTTCTAAACAATTAAAACGACTGGAGAAGAAGCTAGATGGCAATTACACAAGAATGCTGCGTGCAATCCTGAACAAGTCCTGGCAGCAACACCCGACAAGACACCAACTGTACGGCCACCTGCCCCCTATCACGAAAACTATTCAAGTTAGACGAACCAGACATGCAGGACACTGCTGGAGAAGCAGAGATGAACTCATAAGAGATGTACTCTTATGGATCCCCACACATGGCCGCACAAAAGCAGGACGACCAGCTCGAACGTACATTCAGCAGCTATGTGAGGATACAGGACGTTGTCCTGAAGACCTACCTAGGGCGATGAACGATAGGGAGGAGTGGCGATAGAGGGTCAGGGATATCCGTGCTACCAGCGCGATATGATGATGATGAAGCTACGATATGCCTGTTTCCAGTCAAATACTGGCTTCCAGACTTCTAGTCGGTATAGCAATTGTTGTGATTATTAGCTTGATGCAGACTCTCAATTTATTCCAGATAAGTAGGGGAAAGATTACTACGAGAGACATTGAAAACATTAAAACGGTCGCTCAGACACATGTTTATAGACAAAAAGAGAAAACTTTACGAACAAGTATGCAACAGCAAAACCTTTCCATTTTAGATAATAATGCGTTTAATATTTGTAACTTCATTGGGCACAAGGTTAAACATGAGGAGGGTCCAATGAATATAGAATTCATTATAACTGTAACGATTTGTGAGATAGACTTGCTAAACAGTACTCCTCAATAGGGCACTCATCATGTGTTTAATATGTTAATTAAATGTCGTTTAATCGAACAAAAGGACATAAATACCTGAGTTTAACAATCCTTTGCCTTGAATCAGTTAATTTTTATTTTTTTTTTATTTTTATTTTTTTTTGTTAGCGGCAGTCTTTCATTTAAATTAGATATGTCAAACTGTTTGTTGAGGTCTGCAATAACTGTCTCTTAACTCGAGTCGAAATGCATTTTTAGGCTTCTGCTGGTATTAGTTTTGAAATTCATATTTTCCCTCAGTATTCCATGATATTCACACTGCATGTTTTGGAAAAGAATACACCATTAATTGGAACAATTTAATTTACTTTTTAAGGCACATTTTTAGGCCAAAATGCTCAGCGATTTTTAAATTGCGTTTCGTGTTTTATTTGTTTATTTACTGTTAAATAAAAGACGTGTTTATTTACTGCTAAATAAAGTGTGGTAAATCTATAATTGTTTTTGATCAGGACTAATCAAGTTCAGAAGTGCAGAGCTATTATATGAACATTAAAATGAATGAAATCAAATGTACGGTTTCTTAATAAAAGTAATTTGGAACTGATTACCAACCTTGAAAGCATTAGTATAAGGCATGAACTTTATTCTACACTATCTTGTCACTTGTCTCTAGCAGGCCTATCAGATGGTAAATAAGAAAGAAAGAATTACGCTCATTTTGTGCAAATCTTAAATATTTAATCCAGTTTACACGCAGGCAGACAACGCACAAAAGAAGAATTGTGACGTTATACCCGGAAATTTGATTGTGAACCAATCAGAGATATTAATTCGACGAGCGAAGAAGCGATTAATCTTTTTCGAATCGGATTGATAAGCTGTTTACAGTTAAACAGACGAATATTGACAGAAATGAATAACAGTAGAGGAAGCTGTTTCGATCGCTTGCCTCAATTCATTTTTATTACTAATTTTTAAAATTTTCTCATGATTTATAGTGTCGGTCTCTTTTTTAATATGTCGATTAATTACAAATTCTTTCCCACGTTGTCGACTATTTACATTTGGTTTATTTTGTTAATGGTATATCAACTCCTTATGGGTTGGTTAATGCCAAAATTTGATTAATTTCTGAATATCTGATAACAATTATGACTATATTTTTAATATTCCATTTCATTTGTTTTAAGTTTTACTTGATTGTCTATCAAACAGGCCTGCGATATTTCCAAGGTCGAATATATAACAGCTGGTTTTAAGGCAGTTTTTGACGCTGAATCAAAAAATCATTTTACATTTTTCTAATCAGATTAAATTTTTAAGATACAAGCTCTTACTTCAATGTATAGAATAGTATTATAATTTTCTTGTTAAATTAAACAAATGATACAAAGTTTTGGGCTGATGTATTCGTAGAAAAGCTCACATTGTGCCCTAAGTAAAATAAAGTTGGCGACCGTATTCGAGGGCGATACGAAGGCTCCATTTTCTATAGCAACTACACCGAGGATTTTTCTGGGTTGCTACACTTTACTCTTGATCCATATATTATAATGCTGAGTGTTAGCAAGGAGTCATCGAAAACTATTTTTGAGTCTTTGGTATGATTCGACCTGGGATTGAACCCCGGTCTTCTAAGCCATTGGCGAATGCGCTGACTATTAGGCCACCAATGGGCCGCTACCATAGTAAACTAAAAAAATACTCAAAAGAAACTATTCATGGATGAGAGGTCTTTTCAGGGACTTCCTCCTGTGCTCGGCAGCCACTCGATACTGTTTCAATCACCAAGAGTAGTCAGCGAGAAAGTTTGCATCCCAACGACCTTGATAACGCTCTTTTATACTGCGAATGACTTGGTGAAAGACTCACCCTGCTCATTACTGAAATTTCCACAGTCTCGTTGGAAAATAGTTACTTCATACTCAGCAGAGCTCCGAGATAGGTTCACCTCCGAATTTTCGTACGAAGGGCATCCCTACTGGGAAGGATGCAGTTGGTGTATTCTAAGCCCTGTAGACAGCGCAACTAATGATTTACATAATTCTATGGTTTCAATATTTCCAGTAATTGTAAGGTTTTCAAATAACTGATAATAATCTTTTCAAAATTTTAGCTTCGGCAATTCCTAACATAAATAATTTACGTATAGCTAAATGGTTTCACACTCTTATCTTATATTAATTCTATTTGATGGTAATAATAATTTGTTTGTGGTTTTCGCAGAAAATCGGCTCAGTAGAATTTGTCTTTAATTTAAAAAACATTGATTTTCTGTTACTCCTAATATCTTTTGGTGAACTGTTTTATTTTAAATGAAGAATTTGATTCGCAAAATTATTTTCAGCTTAACTATTTCGAAATCACGAAATAGATTTGTTTAAATTTACCGCCCTAAACTCGATATGATGTAGTTGTTACTGCTATGAAGGGTGTGTTTGAGAATTTAGGAAGAATGGAAAATAAAAATAAATGAATAAACAAAAAAAAAATTAATGACTTTAGAATCGAACAATTTTAAATGTCATGTGTCCTCTATTTCTTATAATATAAAAAATAACCCCCACCGCTATTAGGGCAGATGTACGAATCTTTTTTGTGTCGTTTTCGAAGAAAATTGGGTCAGTAGAATTTGTCTTTAATTTAAAAAACATTGATTTTCCGTTACTCGTAAAATCTTTTAAATGAAGACTATTTAATTCCCCAAATCATTTTCAGCTAAAGTATTTCGAAATCAGGAAATAGATTTGTTTAAATTTACCACGCTAAATTCTATATGGCTCATCTATGACTACTCTCAATCTGTGAAAATACGTACCAGGTGTAGTATGAAGTGTTTTACAATGTTTGGGACACGGGCCTTAAAAAACTTTAGTAAGAACAGTTACCATCCTTAATACAACCGGAAAACACCAGGAGCCTTGTCTTTATTAGAATATGATCAGCCTTAGCAGAAATGAAGTTTCAAAATAGGGCTGTAAATATAAACCATAAAGATGATACCGGAACACCTGAAACTAGTTCGGTTACTCAGTTGTTGAATAAGGCATGAAAATAGCTGGATAACTGACTTTAACTAAGTTAAAACTTAAGGTCTTTTTTGTGACCCCCTGTTCATGAAGAGTCCCCGTAACTGCTATTGGTCACATATGTGTCAGGCGCGCATATAATAAACAATCCCAGGATCTGGTATAACCACAATATACCACCCATGATAAAAATGTTGAATCAAAATATGACACAACGTGGGACCCCGGCAACAGGCTTGGGTGTCATGATCGGCAGGTGCTCTCCTGATAGCCAGCATGGGAGACCCGCTAATCATCCTGCGAATGTTGGCTGTTCTTTTTTCAGGTACACAATTTAAGAAACCACAACAACCAGAGATGTAAACACAAAACATGGACAAGGGGAGACAAACAACTTGTACTATACTACTATTTTAGGAGCAACCCTACACAAAAAGGATATAGGAAAAGAATGATAGAGATCTAGCAAGAATGTGCAAGTTTTCAGATAATTAGCCAAAGACTTGTCGATCAAATCAGAACAATAATAAAGAAAGGTTGGATTTCTGACTTTGAAATACTAGAAATACATCAGAAAATAAATACTGAACGAGATAGTAATACAGTACCAGACACATTAAGAATTAACAAACAAAAACAGCCAAACAAAAATGAACCGCCAACTTCGGAAAACAGAAACGCCACACAACCAAACAACGCATAACCAAAAAAACCAGAGCAAACACTAACACAAGAACAAAAGGTAAATCTAGAAAATTTAAAGAGAATTATGAACGGGGAAAAGACTACCTTACCATCACTAAGAAACATAGAATGGAGAACAGTTAAGACGCAAATGAATTAAATAAATCAAGTACTACTGTATATAACAACAAATAATATAACCAAATTAAATGAACTAATCTATGCTGGGGCGAAATTAATTTGTGAGTAAATTGGGATGCCCTCAAAAAGTGCGAAGAAAAAATCAAAACTAGGATGGGAAATTCGACAGGAAAAGCAGGCAAAAAAATCTACGAAAACAGGCCAAGATAAAGCAAACATGGAACATGTAGAGACGAAAAGGAAAAGGCAACTCAAGAAAAAATAAGAGTTCTCTTGAGGAAATAAACCAGAAAGAACTGGCGAAAGAAAGAAAATCAAAGAAATAAAGACAAAGGGCAAAATGATACAGACAAAACAGGACATTCCGAAATAACGAAAGAAAATTCTACCTACAACTGGGATGAGATGACACGAAAACATACCAACAATTGGATGCAAGAGGAACCGAACGATTTTGAACTAAAATATTGCAACCAAAAAGAAAAGACATAACGAAAAAGCACAATGGATAAACAATATGATAAAAAAATTAGAAGGGCTTGAAGAAGGCTCGAAAGTGGATATACACATCAGTTTACTCAAAACGACACTAAAAAAATATCAACCTGGGAAACACCAGGCAATGATGGAATACATGGCTTCTGGTTCAAGAAATTCACCACCATTAACGACAAACTAGCACTAGAAATGAATAGATGCCTTTAATGAGCACATGTATTCGAATGGATGACCAAAGGAAAGACCACATTGATCCAAAAGGATCCAAGCAAAGGAACCGCCTCAAACAACTACAGACCCATAACCTGCCTACCAATGATGTGGAAAATATTAACAGCACAAATAAAGGAAAAGATTAACCACTCGCTAACAAGCCTCAAATCGTTCTCTGAAAAACAGAAAGGATGCTGCAAAGGACCCAGAGGCACGGCAGAGTTACTTTTCATGGCACAGCCTAAACGAGAGCAAGATCAGCTATAGCTTGGATTGACTACAAAAAGGCATATGATATGCCTCCGCAAAGCTGGATAATAAACTGCCTCAAAATGTACAAAATATCACATGAAGTCATAAACTTTATCGAGAAAACCCTGAAAACCTGGAGAGTGGAATTGACAGCAGGAGCAAGCTTCGCCGAAGCAAAGATCCAAAGAGGTATATTTCAAGGAGATGCACTATCACTGTTACTATTCATAATTGCTATGATGTCACTTAACCACATACTCAGAAAATACAGTCAGGTACAAACTTAGTAGATCGCAAGATCAATCACCTAATGTAAAGGGACCACTTCAAACTATTTGCAAAAAAATGAAAAAGAACTGGAAACGCTAATACACGCTGTTAGGACATAAGAATGGAATTTGGCATCGAAAAATCTGACATGCTAGAAATGGAAGGTAGCAAACGACATCTTATTGATGGAATGGAACTACCAAATCAAGACAAGATTAGAACGCTAGGAAAAAAGGAAAACTACAAATACTTGGAGGCTGACATCATCAAACAAATAGAGACTGATACCATCAAACAAGAGGAGAAAAAAAGAAAAAAATTAAGAAAGAATATCCCAGGAGAACTAGACAGCTACTTGAGACAAAATTATCAAGCAGAAACCTTATCAAAGGAATAAATACTTGGGCTGTATCGTTCGTTAGATATTCACGAACATTTTTGAAGTGGACCGGATAACTTAAGCAATTGGACCGAAGAACAAGAAAACTAATGTCCATGCATAAGGCATTACATCCCAGAGACGACGTTGACAGACTATATGTATCAAGAAAAGTGGGAGGAAGAGGACTTGCCGGCATTGACGTATCGATACAACGACTCGAGGACTACATAGAAAAGCACGAAGGATGACTGATTACAGCCACCAAAAACGATACTGACAACACGATGGACAACAGAATGACAATAACTAAGAAACAAAAATGAGAAGAAAAACAACACTATGGGCTCTTTAAACGACTAATAAACAACATCTCACACGAGAAAACCAAGACCTGGCTAAGAAAAGGTAACCTTAAAAGGGAAACAGAACCTCTCTTCAGAGCAGCACAAAACAACGCCATAAGAACCAATCATATCAAAGCAAGAAAAGATAAGCCGCAACAAAATAGCAAATAAAGGTTATGTGGTGATAGAGACAAAACCATCAATCACATAATAAGCGAATGCAGCAAATTAGCACAGAAGGAGTATAAGACCAGACACGACTGGGTGGGCAAAGTGATCCACTGGGAAATGTGACAGAAAATGAAATTTGACCATACGAACAAACGGTATAGGCACAACTCAGCATCTATTCTAGAGAATGATATACATAAACTCCTATGGGACTTTGACATACAAACGGATCACCTAGTATCGGCCAGATGAGCAGAACTTATAATAATCAACAACAAAAAAGAGAACTTGCAGAATTGTTGACTGTGTTGTCCCGGCTGACCACATAATAAAATAAAGAATATGAAAAGAAGGATAAGTACCTGGACCTTGCTAGGGAATTGTAAAAACTATGGAACATGAAAATGACAATTATACGAATCGTGATTGGTGCTTTTGGTACAGTCATCAAAGGATTACTAAAGGGACTTGGAAGTTGGAGGACAAGTAGGGACCATCCAAACTACAGCATTATTGAGAACAGCCAGAATACCGAGAAGAGTCCTGGAGACTTGCAGAGACTTGCTATCACTCAAACTCCATTGAAAAACTATCAGCTAAATCTGATGTGAAAAACTCCCAAGGAGTAAAAAATAAAATGAATATATACAGTGATGTTTTAAGTCACTAATTGATTTCTTAGATAGCAGTGCTCATCAAAACCGATGTAAATCAAAACAATGTATTCTTCTTCGATTAATGTAAGTAGTAAGTAAAGTTAGCGAACTTAGCCGAGATTGACACGAAGGCTCCCTTTTCGATAGCAACAACACCGAGGTGTAGGGTAGGGCGCTACTCCATTCCCAGGATTGCACTACTTTACCCTTGATCCCCACCTTATAGTGCTGAGGTCTCAGCAAGGCAGCATCAAGTACCATTTTTGAGTCTTTGGTATTACTCGACCTGGGATTGAAGCCCGGTCTCCCGGATCATTGGCGAACATTCTACTCATCCCGACCGTGACTCGAAGGCTCTCTTTTCAATAGCTACTACACTGAGGTGTCAGGGGAAGGGCACAATACCTTTCCCTGGATTGCTCCACTTTACCCTTGATCCTTACCTTATGATGCTGAGTGTTAAGCAAGGCGGGATCAAGTACTATTTTTGGAGTCTTTGGCTGGACCACGGATGGAACCCCGGTCTACTCATTAGCCCAATTAATGTAATTAAAGGAAATCCTCCCTAGACCCCTAAAATATTAAAATGATATGGCAAATTTTGTATTTTTATATAGCTTAATAACGTTATTTTAATTAAATAGGCAAGTGGTGTGGAATACAGTTATTTCGTTGGAGGTATGTGAATCACCTTTCAACTGTTTATCAGATATTTCTCGTTCAGAGGTAGCTGCATCTGGCTTACGTTTTTATAAAAGAAAAAATCTATCTTAGGTTGGTTTTACCTTTGAAAGAATTTGCTATAAGAGTATTGACATTATAGAAATGATAGATATAAATAATGTACTTCATGAGACAAAAATCATAGCGAAAAGCAGACCAAACATAACTCCACACATGATGTCATGTAAACTGATTCGCCTGCCACGTGACGTCAAATTTAAGTAGTCAAGAATTTTTCACCTCCAAACACGCAAGTCACTCATTAATGATGATAGGCGAGCGTGACCAAATGAAGACGCACTCTATCACACACACACACACACATATATATATATATATATATATATGTATATATATATATATATAAAAGTAATTAAAATTACACCTTACTATCATTTCTTTATTATAATTTTCCTGATTCATATGCAGAATAAGGGACAATGAAACATTTTTATTGAAATAAAGTTTCATCAAAAAATTGTGTCGATAGAAGATATACAAAATCTATTGCCATGAAACGAAGGTGAGATTTTAATTACTTTTAATTATTCTACTACCCTTGCAAACGTTTTTAAACGACTGATTATTCTCGCTTATTAGATATATATATATATATATATATATATATATATATATATATATATATATATATGTGTGTGTGTGTGTGTGTGTGTGTGTGTGTGTGTGTGTGTGTTTATTAAAATATGATACATAATATCGAGATTTTAATCCGAACAATGCACATAAACTGATTCAAGAGAATGAAACGAATTCCAGTCATTATAAAATTGAATGATGTGTCAAGTGTCATCTTTTAATCATCTAAATACCCGATGTAACGGAGATAACTCTTGAAATACCCGATGTAAAGGATATAACAATGAAATCCTAATTAGATCATTCATTCCTTCCTAAACTGAAGCATCATTATCCTCATGGATCACTGTCACAATCAGAACCCAGTGGATTCACTGATTTTCTGGTAAATAATAATACTCTTTCACTAACATGAGCTTGGCCATCACAATTCAGTCTCTTTGTTCTAATAAAAAGGTGAAAGTAAAAAAAATCCGAGTTACATTTGTATACTGTTGTCTAAATTTTATATTTTCTTAGTTTTTGCGGGCATCATTTACTCTGTCTAACATCTTGATTATTTGAAATTCGGCTCAAGAAGATAAAAAAAATGTGTCAACACATTATATATGTAACAAGAGGCGGCGGTGACGGTGGTACAAGATAAAATAATGGTGCTTTAAAACGTGCTTAGGAGCTTGAAATAAATATTTCATGCATCCGATTTATTTTTCATTTTTGTTTTGCAGCTTTGTAAATTAATTTCAATTTCATTTTATCTGTTCGTTTGCCTCTGATCCCCTAACGATCATCAAACGATCACGTCAACCAGACTGAAACAGTTTAAAATACTCTTTTGTACTAACACGTCGATCCAGTTATTTATTGCACTTCAGAAGAAAGCTTCGCTTTTGGGGTTTATTTAAAGCTGAAACCAGTATTTTGTTCGGTAAATTTTAAAATTACGTTTCAGCGGGTTTTTTTTCGTAAACTTTTTGATTTAAACTTCAGCGATGTAATGTATTGGTTTTTTTTTTGGGGGGGGGGGTAACTCGGTATCTCAGTTTGGAAACAAATGGTTTGAAGACTATTTCTTTAGTTTCTTGTTTTGTTTTTCTGCTATTGTTCTTTTGGGGGTTTTTTGTTTTGTTTTTTGTTTTTTTTTGTATTTTTTTTTGTATTTAGTTTCAGTTCTTAACGTTTTATGCATAGTTTCATTTCTTTTAAGTATTCTATTATATTGTTTGGATTCATTCAGTTGAATCGATCCTTAAAGTTATTTGTCCTGTCATAATTTGATAGGATCGAACTGAAATTACTGTGGCTCACTAATGTATGTTTCATGGTGTAAGGCTCTTGACTTGCAGTGCAAGTCAGAGTTACTCATTTTCTAAGGAGAAATGAGGATGTGATATAAATATGCCCTAACCCAAACATGATACTGGTTAAACTTATCAAGTATGCTATTAAGCCTTGTTATTTAAGTGTGAAATTGATATGGCGAAATTCACGAACCTCCAGCCCCGAAAAATTTTGTCTGACCCCTTGGCTACCTATAGATAAGAAGCACACACAAACTGACACTCAACTATCAAACAGCCTTCACACCTTAAAGGACAACATCCACTGAGTTATAAACCATGTTCTGTGCCAAATATCCAAAATATGTTAGTAATGAAGATAATTGTAATATACTACTGAGAAGCAAACAGGATTTTTTTCAATATGGTGTAAACATCCTTGATATGAAGTTTTGGAACATACTTAAATAAATAGTTTAGTATTAAGTTTAAATTTTATCATCTGCAGCGAATGCCACAGAATTTTGTATGGTAGGAAATTAGTAATTTATTTTTAGGTGCCAGCTGGAAAAACGTTTGGGGATCCAATCACAAAAGAATTAACATAGCGATAACCATAGGAAAAATAGGGATACGCGATACGTGACGAAAATTGGACGCCAAAACCTCGTATAGAAATAATTTTAAAAATAAATAAAAAACATGAATTTTTGTTTTGTAGAAAACTTATCAAGGTTGATACTTTTTTCTTTGAAGTAATTTCTTATTTGATATTTACTATTCTTATAGAAATGGTAGTAAATGAATAGTGACAGTATTTGGTTATAAAACGCAACTTAAAACTCACCGAATACTCAACAATGTAACGATGCAAACTGATTTATTTGTCACAAGTCGATGCAAGTCAAGATAATTTTTTTTCCTTCGAACCACCAATGGAACAAGCAAGTTCTGTTAATTCTTATTATTCATAATTTTGACTCCTATTTTCCTTTATCCTCGCAAATCTAATAGCAATTTATCGCAACTCATTTGGAATCATTACTTCTAGGGCATACGGGAAGTAGAAAACAGGAAATCTGTGTTCAAATTTTATCTGCAGCTAATACTTTCTCACTGTCGTATCGTAGAAGTGACGATCCGAGTGAGTTACGATAAAATAAAATTGACCGGAAGTTGGAAGATGTAGAATAATCTAAGTCAAACTTATTAACAGTAGCGTGTTAATTGTCTGGTTAGTAGGGTATATATATATATATATATATATATATATATATATATGTGTGTGTGTGTGTGTGTGTGTGTGTGTATTTATTCTTAAACAATAGGGTCATTAACATACTACTCTAAATAATTTTGACTTGGATTATTTTACATCTTTCCACTTTTGGTCGATTTTTTTTTTCTTAGAGGTTATTTTATGAGTACAACTTATGACTTTTACTTACGTAAACTTATATTGTCTTCAGCTGTATCAACTCGTACCTTTGATTGATGTTTTTTGCACATTATACCAACTCATCGGGGATAATGATATATTTGGGTATTTTAAAAAGGAATGTACTTATATGGCAGCACCTTGTACTTTCTTTTCGGCATATGCAAAAATTTTCCGCACATTTTATGGAAACTACGCATATATATTCAGTGTAGACCATAAATTCAAATCGCATATTATAACTAATAGTTTCAATCTTTCGTAATTGTTAGGCAATCCACATTCTTAAGGATTTGGAGTACGATAGAGTGCAAATTCATATGTAAGGGTTCACTGAGGAACGTCGCTTAGGAATTCGTCCTTGCTTCTCTTGTGGTGCCCCGAATGTCTTGTTCGTCTTCCTTGAATGGTTTATTAGATAGGAGGTAAGTGACCGTACAGCTGCTGTTTTGTGGGGGTTCATTTTAGGATTTGTTCGGAATTACACATAGCATTCTTATGTAGTTCTCATCTAGTTTTTTTTCTGTGCGTTTAGTTAATGTGGTGCATCCATACAGAAGTATTGACACAGATACTGCTTGGAAGAAATCGTTTTATTTTATCGAATTCAACAGACTTCCATGTGATCAATAACCTGTCAATAACAGTTCATGTCTTTGCTAGGCGTATATTAACATCACTTTCAGTAGACGAGACTCTTCTGTACGCGAACTTATTCAAAGGACCACCACTTAGAGTGCAAATGACTCTATCACATTTAAAACACACGTACTCTATTTTGCTTGCATCCAAGTAGAGACCAAAGGCTCCTGCTGCCTGCTCCAGGCTATCTTGGGTAGGTGTATTTGCAAGAAGCAGTATATAATCTGTAAGAGTTATGCCTCTTTAGTCCTTAGTGATTCCGAGGTCACTTTCTTGGAGAAAGAGCAGATGATGCCTTTTGTTCATTTCTCTATTTTATCTTGTTTACAGACAGCGTTGCTTTATCAAAGAAGTAAGTCATCAAATTTCCATGTTTCCATACTTCTGGGGTATTTCGTCGAGGCCTGCAGCTTTTAATTTTTTTCGGAACTCCTAGTTAGCCATTAATAATTTTGTCATAGGTTTATCAGTGACTAAAGGGGTATTTCCAAACAGATTCTTAAAATGTTCTTTCCACCTCTGTATTCCCTCTTCTTGGTGGGCAGCTTTTAGTTTTGCTCTCGAGGTGCTCTTCCATACGCTAACTTCATTTACTATCTGCCATGCTTATTATGATTGTCTATCTTCAAATGAGTTACCGATTTTTTTTATTTGGCCTTGAATATATTCTAGCCTTTCTTTTTGGTTTGCATTTTTAAGTTCTTCAGTTTGGTGACATTGGAATTTGCCGGATTTCTTTTATTAAGCAAGGATGCTTTTTTCATGTCATCTTATTTTTCCCTAGTTGCTCTTGCTTCCTATGGAACACTACAATTGGCTTTTGATTTGGTTGAAATACTGTCTCTATATAGGCATTAACAAAGTTTTCATTTTTGTTATTTGGAGTATTTCTTTCAGATGTCTCCTGAAGGCTATCAAACTTGTTTCTTACTATTACTGCATAATGATTTATAATATCACTATTTTTTGTGTCCTATTTGTGCGGAGACAATTCTGCGATCAGGAGGTAATCATTTAAAAGAGGGGTATGCTTCAGAGTGCACAGCGATATTTGTCAACTTCTTTATGAATCTACAATCTAGCTGTGGTTTTGAATTATTTGGGTAGGTGTAAGTCCATAGTTTTCACTCTTTTTTAGAATTTTTGTTTAGGTATGTTAGTCAGTTCTCGAATCAAAAATTTGCTAGATATTTCCGATTTCCCTTGGAGGATTTATATAAGCAGAATTTATCATTTACGTCAGGGCCTATTTGAGCCTTCATGTCACCAACAAAGAAAGATAACTCATGGTAGAAGGTGGCAATGTCCGTTTCGTCATTGACATTGCTGTGACTGTTGCAATAGACCATTGTTGTGCAGAAGTTGCCATTAAATGAAGCACACATCATTCTCAGAAAGGTTCATCCGAAGGTATTTCGGGATTTTAAAGCAAGTGGACAAAGAAGCATTTCTACAACTTCTACGACGGCATTTATGGAGGTTTTCAATACAGATGTCGAGACAAATACCCATCCAATACTAGTATCAGGGTATATTATTTTAAAGAATATATATTCATATCTTAATATAATACATCTACATATATATATAGGTCATTAAATAAATAAATGAATAAGGGTAATTAAAAAGAAAATGCTAAACAGTAATTCCTATTGACAGCACCTTAGGTAAAATTCCCTTTACTTATTGAAAGACCTTCCTAATCACGCATGCACACACACACACACACACACACACACACACACACACACACATATATATATATATATATATATACATGAACATTGTTAATCTTGAGCATAATTTCCTCCTATTTCCAAGAATAACAAATGAAAGTTTATTAGCGGAGGATTGTAGCGTTTAAAGATATGATGTTTAGCAGCCGCCAAATTAGCCAATAGGAACCGGAAGTGATCTACCAAAGAATCTAACGGCTCAAAAAGTATGGTACAAATTTATGGTAATCCAACGTGTTCATTGTTATACAAATGAAACGCTGTGCACATGATACCAGTACTACGATGCAACTTTCCGATGATGTCCATATCGGTGTACGATCGCATAGACCCACTTCCCTAAGAACATCGCTTTGGGATCCAATGAGATGACATTTCCCGATATGCTAACTTTTCAAGACAAATCCACAGACCTCAGACCTGAGAAAATTATGTCCCTCGCCATATCACAAACTTTGTACGGCTACCACCTAGAAGCAAAGCTTCAAGAGAAGTTCTTTGAACATCGGAAGATAACATTGTGCACGGAGAAGCTTTTAAGATGGCACATTTTTCGAAGAAGGTATTCAAATATTCGAGGAATGAAGAGAGAAGTGCATCAATCTAGGAATCTACTTAAAAATATTATCGTATAGCTGATATATAATGCACAATGATTTATTTATATAACTGCTATAAATAAAAAATCATGTTGAATTAGAAAGGCTTTTCGGTAAGTATATATATATATATATATATATATAGTGGCCACACACACATACACACACATACACATATATATATATATATATATATACGTGTGTGTGTGTGTGTGTGTGTGTGTGTGTGTGGCCACTACTGATCCAGAGAATAATTACTCTGCGTTGTGCCCCACTTCCCAGAAAGAACCAAAAATGTATATTAGTGAAGGTCGGGTAGTGTAAAAAATTTTTTTAGCCTACATTAAGTTACCTGATAAGAACCGGAAATGATATAAAAATATTGTCGGCTCCTCGAAACCTTTGGACATTCAGATGTCTTGGACCACGAGATTCATCGTTTGTTTTTCGCTGCTCATAATTGTCTAAATGTGCCAATAAAAATTATTTCCGGTGATTGAAAGAGTTTTGCCTCTTGAAAGTATTAATGGTGATTTTTGACAAATGCACGGCATCTTCTATGCCTCGTCTGACACGTTATACGCGTGCGATGTGCAGTTACGTGCGGTAATCCTGCATGCATGTATATATATATATATATATATATATATATATATATATATATATATATATAAAATAAAGTTAGCAACCTTCGTCGACACGGCGACACGAGTTCAAATCCTGGACGAGACTGATTGCATTTCACATAGCACTAATACCCTTGGGAAAGGTATGAATACAATTATTCTCCCTCCAGCTATGGGTAAATAGTAGGACAGACTAGGTTCTTCAGCCTTGGTTAGGCAACTAGTCTAGGAGAAGGAAAACTCTGAATTCAAACCTGTTAAACTCCGCTTAAAAATTGACCTTGTGTCATATCCTGCCCGAGCGGAGGGGGTTGGTAAATAGTACCTTCGTCGACGGTGACCCGAAGGCTCCCTGTTCAATAACTACTACACCGAGGTATAGAGGAGGGCGCTACTCCATTCCCTGGATTTGGTATGACGTGACCTGGGATCAAACCCCATTTTCCTGGATTACTGGTGAACACTCAACTCATTAAGTCAATCAAACGTATTTTTACACTATATGTCTCAAACTATTTTTCTCTCCTTTGTTATTGTATTCGGATGCTGTACCCTTCTTGAAGTGTCTTTTGTTGTAGTCGGTAAAATTTAAGGAATTTTGAACTGAAGCTTTTCTTTAATATAACAACTGAGATGAGGTTCCTAATTCAAGATGTGTACCATAGTGTAAATAATAACAATTCTTTACCTCGTAATTTCTCCGAATCTTGTGTATTGTGTTATTTACATTTACAGGAATAAATGTTTTCATTATTGAAGATTTATGTTTAGAAGAATATATGATTATGGCCTTAGATTTAATTTACTAGATTAAGTTCACATCATATGAAGAATTACAAAAATTATAATCCAAATTGTGTTTCTCCTCTTGATTTTTAAAGCCAGCTCCTTCGGACACGGTTTCCAGTATTCCGCCGGTAAGTAATCTTAATTCAAAAGCAAAACATATGATTTGAATTGTCAGAGAAACAAAAAGGACTAAACTTGAAGAAAAACAGAATCAGACAAAAATTGAATTAACCAATCAGCAAGGCTTATATTATTATATATTAAACCTGATTCTTTAAGAATAGCAATAAATATTGTCAAAAAATTGACACAAACTGACAAAGATTATTCACGTACTATCAGAGTGCTAGGCTCCTTGACATACCAAAAACAAACCCCTAAAGAAAACTTATGCAGGGTTAACCACAGAAACATTTTGTCAAAAAATTATTTCATATACATTAACATTTATTTTCAACTTTAAATCATATCATTATTTTCTTGAATTTTACAAAACTAACACTTACTCAAATATGGAACACACTAATTTTAGAAACAATCAAATTGTTTCAAACGAAATTATTAATCATATTCATATTTTATTTCAATAAAATGAATATGAGTTTTTAAGCATAGAAATTTTGTCGATCACACTTACTTAAGATTTTGTAAAGGATTTGTTTGCAGTGTTTAACAATTTTCTTTCTATGATTGTATTTTCTTAAATGCATTGGATAAAAGTAGAGCCAGTGTTTGACATAAGGCATTTCATTTTCTTGAGAGAAATTGGAAAAATATAGTTTCCTTTAAAGAATTTATATAAAAACAATGAACAAATAAGTATATTTTGTCCGAGTAAAGTTGGAATACAAAAAGAAAGAAACAAAAACAATCTTTTGTTAGACGTACGTGTTTATGAAGAATTTTAGTAGCATAGAAGTTTGTAAGAGACTTAGATATTTGAGAAGAGTCATTTTAGTTGTTGATTTTGGGAAATTACTAGGCATACTTGTATATATGCATGCAAATGTACGGTATTGTGTGATGTGCAGTGTTGAAGTCCATCCGTCCGAGATATATTGGGGGCGAAGCAGACGGAAAGATGTGTTGCAATGGCAATACTATAGTTTTACCGTCTTCAGGTCAGTTGAAGAAATTTGTTGACTGACAAAGGTGGTAATCTCATCGAAAAATTGATCTCAACAAATGTTTATGACAAAATATTAAAGCAAACACATGGAGACGGATAGGTCGAATAGAGGGAAAGACAAAACATCAATTTAATTATTGGTTCTATGATACTTCTCAGGCCTCTTAAAAATATTACACCAGTGTTAGCAACAAAAATCTCTAATAACACCAATATTTTTAGTTTACAACTTTAAAACGATAGCATTTCATTTTTTCTTGAATTTTACAAAGTAATATTTTTTACATACGAAACAATAATTTTATTGATAATTAAAAAGCTAAATAATAAACTGAGATAACTTTAAGGATTATATTTGGTTTCTAAAATAAGTTGTTTAAAATTTAATGTTACTTTAACATAAAATTTTAAATTTTACACTTCATTAATTTTTTTTTCGTTGCAGAATTTTAAATTAACCCATTTCTGATCAAATTAAAGTAATCTACCCTCTATCCATAGTATTGAGAATATTAAACATATAAATATTCGATTTGTTAGGATAGGATAAGCCTTACCACATGTGGCATGTTAGCCAGTAATGAGTTAATAAAATTTTATTCAGATACCAGAGCATAGTTTAATGTCAAAAGTGTTCAGACAGCAAAAACACTGAATACTCTAATTTCTTCGCAAGGGGTACACATCTTTTTTTTATTTCAATTAGACTGAGCAAATGGACGAATTCGGACAAAATATTACGAGTAAATATTTAATCTCTATTTTGAATAACAATAATATACGGAGCATGACCAAAAAGTATGGTACAAATTTATGGTAATCCAACGTGTTCATTGTTATACAAATGAAACGCTGTGCACATGATACCAGTACTACGATGCAACTTTCCGATGATGTCCATATCGGTGTACGATCGCATAGACCCACTTCCCTAAGAACATCGCTTTGGGATCCAATGAGATGACATTTCCCGATATGCTAACTTTTCAAGACAAATCCACAGACCTCAGACCTGAGAAAATTATGTCCCTCGCCATATCACAAACTTTGTACGGCTACCACCTAGAAGCAAAGCTTCAAGAGAAGTTCTTTGAACATCGGAAGATAACATTGTGCACGGAGAAGCTTTTAAGATGGCACATTTTTCGAAGAAGGTATTCAAATATTCGAGGAATGAAGAGAGAAGTGCATCAATCTAGGAATCTACTTAAAAATATTATCGTATAGCTGATATATAATGCACAATGATTTATTTATATAACTGCTATAAATAAAAAATCATGTTGAATTAGAAAGGCTTTTCGGTAAGTATATATATATATATATATATATATAGTGGCCACACACACATACACACACATACACATATATATATATATATATATATATACGTGTGTGTGTGTGTGTGTGTGTGTGTGTGTGTGGCCACTACTGATCCAGAGAATAATTACTCTGCGTTGTGCCCCACTTCCCAGAAAGAACCAAAAATGTATATTAGTGAAGGTCGGGTAGTGTAAAAAATTTTTTTAGCCTACATTAAGTTACCTGATAAGAACCGGAAATGATATAAAAATATTGTCGGCTCCTCGAAACCTTTGGACATTCAGATTTCTTGGACCACGAGATTCATCGTTTGTTTTTCGCTGCTCATAATTGTCTAAATGTGCCAATAAAAATTATTTCCGGTGATTGAAAGAGTTTTGCCTCTTGAAAGTATTAATGGTGATTTTTGACAAATGCACGGCATCTTCTATGCCTCGTCTGACACGTTATACGCGTGCGATGTGCAGTTACGTGCGGTAATCCTGCATGCATGTATATATATATATATATATATATATATATATATATATATATATATATATAAAATAAAGTTAGCAACCTTCGTCGACACGGCGACACGAGTTCAAATCCTGGACGAGACTGATTGCATTTCACATAGCACTAATACCCTTGGGAAAGGTATGAATACAATTATTCTCCCTCCAGCTATGGGTAAATAGTAGGACAGACTAGGTTCTTCAGCCTTGGTTAGGCAACTAGTCTAGGAGAAGGAAAACTCTGAATTCAAACCTGTTAAACTCCGCTTAAAAATTGACCTTGTGTCATATCCTGCCCGAGCGGAGGGGGTTGGTAAATAGTACCTTCGTCGACGGTGACCCGAAGGCTCCCTGTTCAATAACTACTACACCGAGGTATAGAGGAGGGCGCTACTCCATTCCCTGGATTTGGTATGACGTGACCTGGGATCAAACCCCATTTTCCTGGATTACTGGTGAACACTCAACTCATTAAGTCAATCAAACGTATTTTTACACTATATGTCTCAAACTATTTTTCTCTCCTTTGTTATTGTATTCGGATGCTGTACCCTTCTTGAAGTGTCTTTTGTTGTAGTCGGTAAAATTTAAGGAATTTTGAACTGAAGCTTTTCTTTAATATAACAACTGAGATGAGGTTCCTAATTCAAGATGTGTACCATAGTGTAAATAATAACAATTCTTTACCTCGTAATTTCTCCGAATCTTGTGTATTGTGTTATTTACATTTACAGGAATAAATGTTTTCATTATTGAAGATTTATGTTTAGAAGAATATATGATTATGGCCTTAGATTTAATTTACTAGATTAAGTTCACATCATATGAAGAATTACAAAAATTATAATCCAAATTGTGTTTCTCCTCTTGATTTTTAAAGCCAGCTCCTTCGGACACGGTTTCCAGTATTCCGCCGGTAAGTAATCTTAATTCAAAAGCAAAACATATGATTTGAATTGTCAGAGAAACAAAAAGGACTAAACTTGAAGAAAAACAGAATCAGACAAAAATTGAATTAACCAATCAGCAAGGCTTATATTATTATATATTAAACCTGATTCTTTAAGAATAGCAATAAATATTGTCAAAAAATTGACACAAACTGACAAAGATTATTAAATCATGGTACTATCAGAGTGCTGGGCTCCTGACATACTAAAAACAAACCCCTAAAGAAAACTTATGCAGGGTTAACCACAGAAACATTTTGTCAAAAAATTATTTCATATACATGAACATTTATTTTCAACTTTAAATCTTGTCAGTTGATTTTTTTTCTTGAATTTTACAAAACTGACTCTTATTCAAATACAAAATACACTATTTTTAATTCAAATTCAAACTCTGATAGAAATGAAAATAATGAAAAATATTTAGATACAGGTCCTTCGAAAGTATTTATTTATTTTTTTCGATTTTCATAAATTTAATATTATCAAAAATGGCACAAGTGGTACTTATTTTAATCCGTTCGTTCAAAATCTGCCCAACAATTTAAAAAAAATATATAAATAAGAATAAATGAATAAATAAAGGAAATAAAAAAATAAACGTATTTCACAAATAATTTTGCTTGTTTTCCATTCAGAATTTCTTCAACTCAGAGAATTTGTCAAATCTAAAATTCATTTTTCATGGAACTTGACATGGATTCCTATATAAAATCGCAAAATGGTATTTGACTTTCCGTCATTACTGTGTCACTCAATCATATATATTTTTAAAGGAATCCTTCGCTTCGAGAATATTATTGAAATCTGGCTTGTTTGGCAATTTTCTATTCACCTATCATTATTGATAAATAGGCCAAAAAAGCTGTAAAGTTAATGTAATTTAAAAGAATTGTCAGCATCAATTTTGAATAAAATCAAACCTAAGACAAATAAATCGTGGACGTGTGTTGCGAAAAGGATGGAAAAGTTCAATAGAAGTTCTTGTGAATGTAATGTAAGCAAAATTCGAGATTTTTTTTTTATTTTTACTCGAAAAAAATCAAGAAAAATTCGATATAAAACTTAATTTAAATAAATCATTTAAAAGTCAACTTGCAGAATCTATTGACGAAAATTGACGAACTTTGTAAAAAGAATTACTTGAAATTTATTTTTACGATAGCATCCATCTTTACTTAAATTCATACTAGAAATTAAAGGTGTTTATATGTTAATAAGAGAATTTGAAATTTTTTTCTAAAACCGAAATATAAACAAAAATGCTGTTTTATTTTAGTACGTTTTAATTGTCCTGGATTCAGATTTTGTGGGGCCCTAAACTATATAAAACTGCTCTGTCAAAATTTTACCCTAACCTCATTTCTGAAACATTTAAGGCTCCAGTGTACGAAGACTAAGATTCTTCATTGGTTGAAAATCAACCAATTCTTTCAGTTATTGTATTTCTGTTTCTTCAATACTAAGAATGAATATAAAGCACTTTCAGGAGTCTTCTTGAGGCCCTGTTGATTGTAGAGCATTTGTGGATAGTGAAGCTCAAGGCTCTAGGTTGTTTAACTTATGCCTTAATAGGGCAGTCTGTTTTAGTTTTATTTGTTTAAATATATTCCAGATTTATGTCATATAAGATCGAAAAATATTCACATTAGTTTGTTATTTGCTGTTATAAAAACAGGAAAATAATTTTATTAACAATCAAATAAGTTGGTGCTATATCCCTTAATGTTTTAATGCAATCAATAATATATCTAATTATTTTCATTTGAAAACAAAAAATGATTTTGTAAATGAAAAAATAAAATAGATTTAAAATATTCCTTTAAAAATACAGATATCCCAACCTAAAAGTAAATATATTATAAGAGTTAATAAAATAATCTCGAAATAGATGAATTAACCTAAATAATAGAATATCAGCAGCTTATTTGTCCATTAGGAGAAGTCATTGCCAGGGAAAATTTAGGTGTTCTCTAAAGAGATTTTGTACCTCTTTCTTCAAAACTTCTGTCTTGCTGACTCATGAGGAGATCAAAAATTGTAAAATATTTCGCAGATGATAGTTTTCCATAGTTGACTGGCGAAACACTCAGCATCTGGTAACCTATAAAGTATGTCTTCCCTGCTTGAAACTTTTGAAACTTCTGTGTTAGAATGCTCCATATATATATATATATATATATATATATATATATATATATATATATATATATATATATATATATATATATATAAAGTGTTCGGAAATTAATTATCTTTTACCAAAGAGGATATAAATCAAAAGTAAGTTAAATTTATTTAAATATTATCGTAAAAAATGTAATCACTTTTATTTTCGACGACTGCCGCCCTACAAAGCAAAAAAATAGATCGTTTGAATGGGAGCTCCTTCGACATCCTCCATACTCACTAGATTTGGCACCAACTTGACCAACGGCAAGTAAAGACGACCAGATCTTGGTGCCTTTTTTATATTAGACTCTGTTGCCATGGCAGTCTTATGGTGTTATCATCCAATAATCACAAGAAGAAATTTTCTGACGGACAAGCGTGGTGATTCAGTATGTCCAGATATTGAAATTTAAAAAAAATAATTTTGACAAAGTATCAAAGCAAAAACATGGAGACGGATACGCCGAATAAAGGAAAGGATAAATAGAGTGTTCAATAATGGATTCTGGGAAACTGATGATATCTGGACATATCAAAGAAAAAATAAAGAAGTCTTACACTGATGTTAGTGACAAAAATCCCATCAAAAACTTTGTTATAAAAACACACAATAATGCTATTCATTTTCAACGACTGCAGCCGAACGAAACCCCAAAAAGATAAGATCGTTAGGATTAGAGTTTCTTGTCTTCCATACTCAGTAAACTTGGTATCTCTAGATTTTCATTTGTTTCGGTCTCTATAACATTTCATTAGGGGCAGAATATTTATAAACAAAGATATGTTGAAAACGGCCTGTCCAACTTTTTGTGAGTAAAGGATGGAGTGGAGTGGCGAGAATATCAAATTTCTTTAAACGTGGAATTGAAAAGTTGCTTTCTCGTTTTGCTGTAGATGTTGGAAATGAAGGTGATTACATTTATTATGTGAATATTTTTATGAATTTCAATTATTCTTTATTTATATCCTCGCCGGTAAAACGTAATCACTTTTCGAAGACCTAAATAATAGGACGCGATTAAGTCATTAATTCATTGTTGAGGATTGGTATTCTCAATGTCTGATTCTGTTTATATATATATATATATATATATATATATATATATATATATATATATATATATAATGGGAAATCACATCTTACGTAGTATAGTTGGTAATCTTTGGATCATGACAATATCTTCAATATTTAAGAACCATTTTTTTTATCATCAGATCTCAAAGTGAATTAACGCCATTTCTACAATACCATAGGCTTTTGCTTGTAGTTAGTTTGATCATCGTAAGGTTCAACTCTCTTGTGACTATGTATCAAGCTTATCAAAACATAGTAAATAGCTATTTTCTAAGAGGAGACCATTCAGTCAAATCGTAGTTAGCAATTAATTCTAGAAGACAGTTGTTAGTGATTTTGATCCTAGTGAGGTACTCTACTGTCGAGAATCTGTTATAAATTGAGTAAATCATTATATTCAATGAGAAAAATGTCACATTTTATGGTGTTAATGAGCTAGCCAAGCAGACAATTATTAGTGAGTTAGGTCCTCACACGGTGCTTCCAACTTCTGGGTTTGTGGCAAACATAAACTATGCTTAGGGAAGCTTGCTTAACACAACGATTAACGTCGTAGGAAATGGAATTAGTAACCCGAGTTCAAATCCTGGACGTGGCTATTTGTGTTTCCCCTCGCGCTGATAGCCATGAATCCATCTTTTCTTTCCCAACAATTGTTAACAAATTGGGTAGGCTGTGTTCTTAACTCTTGTTTTAGCAACCAGTCCAGGTGAAGGAAAACTCTGAATTCAAACAAAACTAAGTAAAACTTAAATTATAACCGCGAATCTTTATATAAAAAACTAATGTCACTTTTAATTATGTATGTGACATTAGTAAAAATGGCAGCTTAGAGTAATCTGTACGAAATGGCTATCCAACCGCAAATATACAATGAACTATTTTTATTTTTGGAAAATATTAACAATGAAAATGAATTTTTAAAAAAAAGTTTTACTTCGTGAGGTGCACCAAATGTAACACAATGAAACCGATGGATAAATAAAATTTTTAGCTACAGAATCTTATTTTTCACACAGTTACCACCATTGTCCATGCATTTTCACCAGCGTTCAATAAGTAACTTACATTGTTGTCACGCTCAATAAAAAAAGAGAGAAAAAAGAAATCTGTGTCAATAGAGGGGAGACACTTTATTCATAACAGTGGTGGCGTTCTCAGGAAAATGCGGTCCGTCTCTCGATTCAGCTGAGCAACTCATTCTTTCTTTTGTCAGCTAACAGCAGTGTTGATTAAAGCTTTTCATTCACATCGCAGTCGACACTGCTTAAACGCAGTACCCAACACCTAACAGTGCTCACTTACATTATCTAATCAACGTTAATGTCCACTTAACAACAAATGTCAATGGGTACAAATTTACCGCCGGTGGCAATTCATTGAGACATCTCTGCTTTAGTATCAGACATCATTTATTGATTGTCGCTCAACAGCTACCTTCAGTAAGTAAAAAATAACAGTTATTTGAGGGAAGGTTCTACCTCTTCTACTATTCCTTCAGCGTTTGTCTCTGACGTTATAGGACAAAAATTTATGAAATAAAAAGCATTATTTTCGGAGCAATTCTCTAATGATCAGGGCACACAAGCTCTTGTCCACCGCTTTTGAAAGTGCATAACAAATCATGGTGACTGTAAAAAAAAAAGGTTTGTAGCTGAAAAGTTGCTCTAATCAGCAGTATTATTGTGCTCCTAGAGTCTGTTGTAGTTTCCGTGGAAATAAATAATGGACATGACTTTCAGAGTTGCACTTTTAATTTTATTTTGCACGTTTTAATCTTTAATTGTTTATATATATATATATATATATATATATATATATATATATATATATATATATATATATATATATATATATATACATTCTTTATAAAAATGTGAAGGAAGTAATGTTTGGCTATTTTTCTTTTGCATACTTTCTTGGAAACAGGGGTAAATATTTTTTATGATTTCTTTATTCTTTGCTTGCTTATCTCCAGATCCCAAGAATGAATGTTTTGATCTAAATTGAATTTGTGTTGATGTAAAAGGAATTTATGCTGACGAGCGAATGTGACAATTCGTAATAACGACGACGATGGCATTCGGAGTAAACAACTAATTTGAAAGCCATTAAAGGCTATTTGATCTCTGAACCCGTTTGATTCCCCTTGGAACTACGGTCCATAAGTATACCAATGCTTCTATTTTGGAAGGAGTGAAAGATTCTAATTACCATTTCATTATTTACTCTGTTATATCGAGAATTCGTAATATTAAAAAAATAGTTTGCGCGAATGACGACCCCTTCGGTGTGAGTAAAAATAAATACGAAAGCAAAAAAACTCCTTGTACTTTTTCACAAAAAAAAAAAAAAAATGCTGTCAGTCTTTCTTTGGCTCATTTCACGCGAACTCATTGATCAAAGCCTGCACGATTTTGTTGGCTAAACAGAGCAAACTGCTGTCGATAATCCTTACACGCATTATTAGCTAATACCTAGCTGTGCTGCTCATACCCACTGATATCGGAGACTGTTCAATAATACACAGACGCTCGTGGTATAAAAGATTTCGTCGTAGGAAATCCAAGATCAAACCCTTGACGAAGCTGTTTGCATTTCCTACAGCGCTAGTACCCTTGAGAAAAGTATGAATCCAACTAATCTCTCTCCAACTATGGGTAAAATAATTGAGCAGACTGGGTTCTTTAACCTTGGTATGAATTCAAACCAATTAAATTCCGCTTAAAAATTGACCTTCTATTGCATCCTGCTTGAGAGGAGGGTTTTGTAAATACATACATAAAAAACACATGAAAATTTCAGTATCTTCTTTTAAAACCTAAAATCAGGAAAAAGCTTAAAAAAAAACCGTTTAAAATAAAGTAGAAATCCGAAAATAATAACTAAAAATAATAATTAGCATCATTTCAAGATAAACTTGAAATGATCATTAAAAGATTGTTGTTCAAATATCCATAATCCGTCGATTATAAGTACAAGAATACCCACTCACTAATTCGTTCCTAAGAGCAATTCGTTAAGCGGGAGTTCATAAACTGAGGTAAAAATGATGAAAGAAAATTCTGTATAAAATCTTTCAAAACAATGATTAAAAAAACATGCTTAAAAATGATTTTAGTAAGTAGAATTTTAAAAAAGCAAAAACAAGTAGTATATAAGATAAGATCAAAACAGATAAAGAACTTTACTCGTTCAATGAGAGTGACAAAGTCTTCTTTTTTTTTTTTGTCGGCAGTGCTTTTCTTATGATGAAGGTTTCAAGTGTCGGCTGTTTTGGTGAACCCTTTTTTCATATTCCGATAAGTTTCCTGGTGACAAAGATATGCCTTCATTGAATTTGAATCATCTGGCGAATGGTACCCGTCTGAGCTTCATCTCACACTGGCCACTCACACATTTACTGAAAAAGTTTGCCTTATTAAATGCAAAAATTTGTCCAGAAAGATTTTCAGAGGTTTTTTGATGAAATTTCTTACTTGTCCAGAAAATGTATTCATTCAATCTAATTCAATTTCTGTTGTATAATGATAAAGTCATAATTCTGAGGTTTCAATAAGCGTAAAATTTTTTTCAGTAAAATCTTCTTTTTTGTAAAAAAAAATCATTTTAATTCTTATTTTAAAAAAAATAAATTCATAATTTGGAGTTTCGTAAATCGGAAGTTTGTCTACTTGTAATACAAAGGATTCTTGTTATTGCGTTCTTTTATAACAAATTCCTAACGAGTGGATTTTATACGAACACTTCGTTTAAAATCCACCTGTTAAGTAATACATAGAGTAAGCTCTATTATTACGTCAAATTTATTAGGGTAGACTTCCACTCGTTATAAATTCATTAAAACGGCAATTTTAAATTACCGAGAATGATGTAATAACAGTGTGATATGATTGTTCAAATTGTAATATTTGTATTTCCTCTTTATGTCCACTCAATCATCAATCAAGACACACACACACACACACACACACACACACACACACACACACACACACACACACACACACACACACACACAAACGAATTTGCTAATGTTTTTGCCCAAGGATATTATCTTATGAATCACAAACTTTGAAGAAATTGGTTTTTGCCTCGCACTGGAGGGAAAAAAATAAAAAAAACAAAACAAACTGCTATAGCAGAGCCTGTATTTGGAAAATTATAACAATCGAGACGTAATTTTTAAAATAATTAACGCGTTGACCAGTAAACAAAGTATGAAATGTTTAATTATAATTTTCTATACTTTCAAAAGAGAAACATCTGTGTCATCATGAACTACAATAAAAAAGAAAAATCTTATTGATTCACACGTTGTCTAGTCTATGATATTATTCGGAGAAAGGGCTGAAAGCCTCAGTTGTAAAAAAGAGAACTGAAAACTGGGAGTTTTTAAGTGATACATTATATGTTTGAGTCATCAAAATGGATGTCACCATCGTCATTATTACGCTTTTGAACCTTTTGGGTCGGGCGTGCGGAAGATTTGTTTTGTTCTTTTGGGGGAGAGAAACTGTACAGATAATGCAAACCTAACGCTAATCAGGCGGGCAGTTTTCTTTTTTCCTATACACAAGTATGCAAGTATGCAAGAAATAAAACCGTGGTTTATTACTTGAAAATAGAATTTTTTCTTAAAGCTGTTTTATGAAATTACAATTCAAAGTTCTACTAACGGCATAACCTGTGACCTTCTAATTCAATATATATATATATATATATATATATATATATATATATATATATATATATATATATATATATATATATATAGTGTGTCGGATTTCATTATGCAGACAAATGTCTTCAGAATAAATAAAATCAGATTGACATATTTTGCTCGATATCTAGTCATTAGAATTCAAATGAATTGATAAGCAAAAACAGATCAACATTTCAAAAAATGTGTGATAATTTATTTAAAGTGTATAGATTCTTCTTCTTCTTCTTCTTCTTCTTCTTCTTCTTCTTCTTCTTCTTCTTCTTCTTCTTCTTCTTCTTCTTCTTCTTCTTCTTCTGTATTGGTCAATTTCATCATTCTTCAAAAATGAATAAAAAATTAAGCACTGAACTTCTGATAAAGACACAAAAAGTTTTATTTGTATTATGATGATAAATAATAAACATTTTGAAAGGGTAAATATGTGTATCTTATTTTTCAGAATTCCTTTACACATACATACATACATACATACATACATACATGTATGCACCCCCCACACATATATATATACATATATATATTGATTGATTGATTGATTAACCATTTTTCTCATTTTTCTGTCTGTTAACTGGGTATACAACATGAAACAGAAAGTAACAGATTTCGTGCTCATAATTTAATATTTTTCAGGATTGTATATCTGCTTTGCTGTAGCAGTGTTAAGCTCTTTCTCTTAAAAACTTTTCTCGATTGCATATATATATATATATATCTTTGTATTTTTGTCAGTGTGTGTTAAAGAGAGAAAGAGTGTGATAGAGAAAAAGTATATATAGTGATTGATAGATTAATAGATAGATACATACCCGTCCAGTAAAAAGGAGAGAGAGTGGGGGAACAAAAAAGAAGAAGTTTTGAAAGAGTGATATGTTTCGTCAGAGGTGTAGCTTCGTCATGTAGTACAGCGGCAACATGTAAATATGGTTTTCGAAACTTCTTTTATACACACACACACACACACACACACACACACACACACACACACACACACACACACACACACACACATATATATATATATATAATATATATATATATATATATATATATATATATAAACTATTTTTCCCAATCTTTCTTTAAAACTTTAATAACAAAACTTTTCTCCTGACTATGACCTGAGGTTGAAACTAGTTTACAACACAAACACAAAATAAATATAATAAAAAAGATTTCAAATTGTCTTATCACTAGTATTCATCTTTCTTCTCAAAATATGCGTATATACGCGCGAGCGCACGCGCGTTTGTGTGTGTGTGTGTGTGTGTGTGTGTGTGTGTGTGTGTGTGTGTGTGTGTGTGTGTGTGTGTGTGTGTGTGTGTGTGATTTTTTTTATAGTTGCGTAGGATACAATATATATTCATGTTTGTGTGTGAGTATGTGTGAATTTGTGTTTTCTATCAAATTTGACGCATCTACAAATTTGACGCATGGAGGCAAAAATTATTATCTCACTCAACGTGATTATAAAGAGGCATCGTTTTGGCTTTTGGGATAAATTCATAGCAGAGTAAAACGATTTTTATTTGTGAAACTTTGGGGTGAATTATCTTTTTATTTCTTTTTATTTTCATTCAATTCCAAACAATAACCATCGGTGTTTTTAATAAAGAAAGTAGCAACAGTTTTGGGACACTCCTTGTATTTTGAACTCCTAAAGTTACATGATGGCTCATATTCGAAACCTCTCGAGCGATGTTTCCTAACAGGGTTCGTACAGAAGCCATGAATAAAGTTATTTCACTAGTAGACGTTTGAAGGGGCGGGAAGCAAATTTATATATTACACAACCTACTACGCTGTCAAATTTGTTTACATTAACAGTTTACGCAAGCTGTAATCTATTTTGGCATATAAGATGGTCAGGGCACGGATCCTGATTCAGATTTTAAAAAATCTTGGATAATGTTTATGATGATAATGAATTTGTCTGTTACAACTGCTGAGCAGATTGATATAAGATTTAAGAAAAGTGTAGCAGCTATATTTATCTTTCAAACAAGTAAACTGAATCTAACTCTTCCACAGTATTTCCAAAAGAGGTCTGTATCACCACCGAAGCGATGCGCTAGGAGTTATAAGGCGGGTATTCACCTTAAGAGTATTGATTTTGGCGAGGTAGATGTGTTTTAGTTGGGTACTTTTGCAAAAAGATTTGGAAACACTGTTTAAAGTCTTTTCCGTCCCTCAAAATATGTGTTCGTTTTATCGTAACTCGATATGTGTGTTTTCTTTCTGAACAGTTTGATGCATTATTCTTTAAAAGTAAATCACATTTTTGATGTCATTCAGTCTTTAAAATCATATTTGTTTACACGACGATGTATTGAAGAGTTCTCAGCCTGACCAAGAAAATGACCATTAAAAAAATTATTGACTTTTTGAAAGAGTAAAAAAACCAAAAAAAACAGAAACAAACAAACAAGCAAACAAACGTATTGATCTATGGAATAACAAATACATTTTCATCGTTCAAGGCAATTCTCCTCTTAGTCTGGTTGAGAACTTCTTTTTTGTCTTTTATGAAGTTCTTTTTTTGTTTATTCTAATAAGAAAATATTTATATCTCCCACTGAAAAAAATTAGTATTTCTTTATTATATGCCAATTAGTTCTTTTTCTTGATGTGAAAAACCATATGATATTTCTTTTCTTTGACATGAACAATTCTATTTTATAAATTTCCCTTATCAACGATGTTTATCTTTATTGGTTTTAATGCAACATATTGGCAGTTAATATTCTTTGTCTTTCCTTAGGACGAATATGCATTGGAGTTGAACTTCAATTAAAAAACTTGAAGTTTAAATTAGAAAATAAAATGAACATTAAAGCTTTCGTAGAGACTTTTGTCTCCAGTTACCTGCCCTTCTCGGCTACTCAAGCGTGTATGATCGATAATAAATATACACATTCGTCGGAATGTTTTCTGTTTACTCGACTGGCGTTTGAGACGACGGCCATCTATTACTACAAAGCAGAAGCCGTCATCAAGGAGATAAGTAAACGGCTCTTACATAAGCCTTATAGAGACTTTTTAAAGAAAGAGACTGACCCTCGACATGGCACGATGGAAGTAGTTTCAACTTTGTATTGTCGAGTGATTTTATTCGTTTTCTTTTTAGTGATATTTTTGTAATTCTAACTTTATGTTATTTTGGGATTGAACACTTTTATTTACAACAGCCAGTGAAGCAGTTTTAGCTTTTAAACGAATGCTATTTGTTTTTGAAGGAACAATATTTATTTTAGAATAACTCTCACTCCCCCTCTTTTCTCTCTCTCTCTCTCTCTCTCTCTCTCACACACACACACACACACACACACACACACACACACACACACACACACACACACACACACTATTGTGGCATTGCTAATGACACCCGACAAATATTTTTTCTCATTATCAAATTCTTAGCGTTTCACTTTCACTTTCACTTCTTTCATCTTTCTTACTTCTCAATCGTAGCTAACTTCTTATGTCTATTGTTTCACCTTTTTTTTCTTTCTTTCTTTCTTTCTTTCTTTCTTTCGGTCTATCTATACATATCTCCTCATTTGGAGGTGTGCTTGTTGTGTGGCTATCTTCATGGGAAATAAACACGGCGAACCTACTTCAAATTCAGAACGAGGTTGTTTGCGTTTTACAAAACGCAAATTCCATTTGGAAAGGCATGAATCAAATTATTATTCCTCCGGCAAAGGATAAATAGTAGAGCATACTAGCTTTTTAAACCTTGGTATCGTAACCGGCCTTGGAGAAGAAAAACTCTGAATTCAAACCTATTGAACTCTTCTCAGAAATCGACTTTGTGTCGCATCCTGTTTGCTTGGAAGTGTTAGGCGAATATATACACACCTCCTCATTTCTTCATTTCAAGACTTATTGTGTTGTGCGTCCCACAACGATTTCTAGATTTTTCAGATCTTTTTATTTTCTTCTAGCCCCGTATCGAATCAATAAGAAATAATCTGCATATAGTTTTCTGCTTTATAAATCTGGAAGGAGATAATTGTCGATTTGACTGGATTATCAATTGATAATTAAGAGTGATAAGATGAATGGATGCATCAGTGGATGACAAAAATGGTCAGGATATCATCAGAATAATATTGTTATATACTTTACTAGTTCTCCGTTCTATCGGTGGCGATTAGTAAACGCCCAATGCATCTTGACCGCTGATGACAAGAATTCCTATCTCTCGAAGTCTCACATGACTACATTCTAGCCAATGAACACGTGTTTCCAATATGTTGCTTCAACAATCGTGACCTCTGACCTGTTATCTGTCAATTAGGCCTCTGCAAATGTTCGACACATCCTCTAACTAGAAAAGCAAAAATGATGGTGGCCATATCATTATATGATACTTGATACGTGTACATTCATACACTCATTTTTTTCTCACATTCATTTTTCACACTTCTGAAATGGTTATTCTATTTTTCAAATTATGTGAAAAATAAATTTAAAAAAAAACGCAAAATTGTTAAGTATTCACAAAAGTAGGTCTAAAAATATTTGCCTTTAAGGAAAAAATGATAAAATGTAAATTTTTTTTGTTTACTTGGGCTCTATGGGTGATATAATCAATTACTCGAGTTCACACTCTTGACAAGGCTATTTGCATTTGACTATGCTCAATTACTCTTTGGAAAGGCATGAATCTATCTGTTCTTCTTCAGCTATGATTAACTACTTAGGAATATACTGGGATTTCACACCTTGCATAGTATCGCTGGAAATCTTTGCGTCATAAAAATATCTTCAATATTTAAAAGAACCTCGTTTTTTATCGTCTAGATCTTAAAACGAATTAACGCCATTCCTACAATACCATAGACTTTTGCTTGATAGTTTGATCATCGTAAGGTTCAACTGTCTTTTGGCTATGTTAGGCTAATCTAAACGTAGTAAATAGCTATTTTCTTAGGGAAAACCTACAGTCAAACCATAGTTAGTAATTAATTCTTGTAGACAGTTGTTAGTAGAGATTTTAATCCTAGTGAGGAACTCCACTGTCGAGAATCTGTTATAAACTGATTAAATCATTATATTTTAGGAGAAACAGGTCACATTTAGTGCTGCAGTTGTTAGTGAGCGAGGTAAGCAGATCATTACTAATGAGTTCGATTCTCACTTGGTGCCTCCAACTGCTGACCTTGTGCCAAACATAAATTGTAATTAGGAAAGTTCACTTAACACAGCGGTTACTGTCATAGGAAATGGAATCAGCAATCTGAGTTCAAACCCTGGATGTGGCTGTTTGCGTTTCGCCTTCGCACCAAAGCTCTAAAAGGCATGAATCTATCTTTCCTCTCAACCACTATGAGTAAATAGATGGGCAGAGTGGGTTCTTTAATTTTAGGTGATCGGGCTAGGAGAGGAAACTCTGAATTCAAACCAGCTTTACTCAGTTTAAAAGATTGACCTTGTTTCACATCTTGCCGGTGGCAGAGCGATCGCGTTTTCCATTTACACCCTTTTTTCTTGTCTTTGTTTCATTGGAAACGTTTCCACTTCTCATTACTAAAGGGTAGTTAGAAGAACTGTTAGTATCATTTATCCACTTAATTTGTATCTAATTAAATACTCAAGTGACCGCCATTATCATGAAATTGCCACAAAGTCAAACACGAGGAAGTAGATTAAGATAATATACCCGAATTAGTTTCTATTTAACCTTAAAAAGAAAAAAAACATTCAAGTTTTTCTAATTTTCTGACCACACAGAAATAATTAAAGGCATTATTTACAATTAAAACAGCCAAAAATGTACATTCTAAAATATTTGAGGTCACTCAGGTCCAATTTATCTCAGATAAGAAAAGCTTATATTTGATTAAGTTGAAGAAAATTGATTTCCTTATTGGCTTTGTTTTTTTTATTTCTAAGTCTGTTTCATAAAGGTCTGTACCAGCCTAAATCTAAACAAGTCTCTTATCTTGCGTCATATCAATTGGACACTTCTGGCCTGTCATTCTATTTTGTTCTCGTCAAACCCAAAATTCATTTGAACTCCTTAATTTCCTTTTATCAAAGAAAAAGTACCCAAACTATCGCCAAGTTTATTAATTCCTGATGAAAATATTCATTGGCGCAAAGAAAAAGAACAGGTTAGTTAGATCATTATGCAATAATTAATGGTAGTTCTCGTATCTTTTGTCCCCGACAACGACGGAAATTTCTATAAGTTACAATACATTTTTGTTTAGTTTTTCTTTTATTTATTCAATTGTCTGAGTAGAAGCTGAGAATATAATCTTATCTTGACTGAATGTCTAAGAGGTTGATTCGCTGGTTGCTGAATTCAAAAAGAATATCTCAGGAGAACTAGAAAACTACTCCAGACAAAACTCGAAAGCAGAAATCTCATCAAAGGAATAAATACCAGGGCTGTACCACTCGTTAGATATTCCTGACCCTTTCTCAAGTGGACCAGAGATGAACTTAAACAAATGGACCAAAGAACAAGAAAACTAATGACAATGCATAAGGCTTTACATCCCAGAGACGACGTTGACAGACTATATGTTTCATGAAAAGAGGGAGGAAGAGGACTTGCCAGCTTTGAAGACAGCGTTAACGCATCGATACAATGACTCGAAGACTATATACAAAAACACGAAGGAGGACTCCTAACAGCCACCAGAAACGATACTGGACAATAGAATGACAATAACTAGGTAACAAAAATGGGAGAAAAAACAACTCTATGGGCGGTTTAAACGACTAATAAACAACATCTCACACGAGAAAACCTGGACATGGCTAAGAAAAGGAAACCTTAAGAGAGAAACAGAATCTCTCCTAATAGCAGCACAAGACAACACCGTAATAACCAATTATATCAAAGCGAGAATAGATAAGATTCAACAAAATAGCAAATGCAGGCTATGTGGTGACAGAGATGAAACCATCAATCACATGGTAAGCGAATGTAGCAAATTAGCATAGGAGTATAAGACTAGACACGACTGGGTGAGCAAGGTGATTCACTGGGATATGTACTAGAAATCTAAATTTGACCATACAAACAAATGGTATATGCACAACCCAGCATCTGTCCTAGAATAGGACACACATAAACTCCTATGAGACTTCGACATACACACAGATCACCTAATCTCGGCCAGAAGACAAGACTTAATAATAATAAAAAAAAAAAGCGAACTTGCAAAATAGTCGACTTTACTGTCCTGGCTGGCCACAGAATAAAACTAAAAGAATGTGAAAAGAAGGATAAGTACCTCGACCTTGCTAGGGAATTGAAAAAACTGAGGAACATGCAGATGACAATTATACCAATTGTCATTGGTGCGTTTGGAACAGTAATTAAAGGATTACTAAAGGGACTGGAGGAGTTGGAAGTTGGCGGACGGGAGGAGACCATCCAAACGATGGCATTTTTGAGAACGGCCTGAATACTGGGAAGAGTCCTGGAGACTTGAGGAGACTTGCTGTCACTCAGACTCTGGTGAAAAACCATTGGCTAACGCTGATGTGAAAAGCTCTAATGAGTGAATAATAATAATAATAATAATAATAATAATAATAATAATAATAATAATAATAATAATCCTTTGAAAGCAATTATCGCTTTAATATTTGCAAAATCAACATTTTAAGAGCAAGTGTAATTCACATTAATTTTAAACATTATCTCACAGATTTGTTCGACTCTTAGATGAGATTCTAACCGGTAGAACCACACCAGGTTAATGTGAACCTATAAGTAATGACAAACAAGAGGTGACTCTATACTCATTAGAGTTCCATGGCTAGAGCCTTATCCTTAGATTCAGATTCGTGTCATACCTAGAGCCATCTTAGATTAGGCATTACCATAATTAGTTTTCTTTCGTTTTATTTTATTTTATTTTTTTTTAATTTTCATTCTTCAGAAAGTTAGCATAATGAATCGAAAAAAGAATTTAGCTATATAAGTAAATATGAATTTTCACCAACTGATTGGTTTCTGCAACCAAATTTGCAGGAGTTACATTTCTATCTTGTCGGAAGCTTCTTCTTTCTTTTCCAGTCTAACGTCTATAGTATTTAAAATACATTCACGTTTCCTTTACCCGCTAAAAGAACTCTTCTTAATTTGATTACCGTTCTATAAGTGGACGCTGAACTTTTTATTTTATACAAAAACTTGAAAAAAAAAAACAATTTGGCTCATGGTTCTGATACTTTATTAATGATTTTATTTTCTCCTATTTTAGACAAGCTGGGCGTCCAATTCTCACGATAAACACTATGTTGAAAAGATCTCTGATTTTCCGATATGCACGTACACGAGTTTTATTTCTTTTTTTTCCTTGATTATTCTATAAGAGAAAGAGAGTGAGGGAGGGGAAGGTGACGATGAGGAGAGAAATCCCTAATTGTAAAACAGAAGTATCAATGACGAGCATGATTTCAAAGATGGAATCTATAAATAAAAACAAGATAACTGCTACAGTGCAGGTCAAAAAGACAGTGATCGTTTCATCATAGTTTTTATATCGTAAACAGGACCCAACTTCTAAAATAAACTAAAATCAATATTTTTCAAAATGGAAAAATTGCCTGAGTTGAGGTAGGTATTTTGTATGCTGAACAAATTTTCATTTTCATGCAATTTTTTTTTCTAAACGGGACCCAAGCTGTTGGAATGACCCAATTGGCCTATTGGGTAGAGTGTTTAGCAATGGCCCATTTGTTTAGTGGGCAGAGTGTTAGCCAATGACCTGGGAGACTGGGGTTCAATCCCATGTCGAGTCATACCAAAAACTCAAACATGGTTCTTGTTGCCACCTTGGTTAACATTCAGCATTATATGGTGCGGATCAAAGGTAAAGAGGAGCAATTCAGGGAAAGGAGTAGCACCCTCCAATACATCTCGGTGTTGTACCTAATGAAAAGGGAGTCTTCGGGTTGCCAACTTCTTTTACATAGTTGGTCCTTATGGCTTTGTTTTGTGCTATTATTAGAATAGTTTAAGTTTCTCTTATAATTGATCCCTTTTGTTGCCATGTCTTCGTGTTTTAGATTTCGTTAGTTTGTCGTTTGGAATATCCATGTACTTGATTTTCTTCCCGTTCCTGTTTTTCAGTTATTGTTGTTCTGTTTATCTTTGTTTTCTGAGCTGTGTCTGGTAACTGCCATATTTTGTAATATTGAGATTGGACATTTTTATCATGAGTGGTATATTGTGGCTATTCCAGACCCAGGGGTTGTTTATAATCTGCACGCCTGACACAGATGAGACCGAGAACAGCCATAGTTGCTGTTCGTGAACAGCGGGTCACTAAAAAAAAAGAGAAAAAGGGAAGTATGTGTTACCCTAAGTTTTAACTTAGTTAAAGTCCATTTGCCTGCTACTTTGTTTTACTTCCCGAACTAAAACACTTACCAACTTTTAGGTTTTCTAGTGTCATATTTATGGTTTATATTTACTGTCTTATATTTAAACTAGTTCTAAATAGGCTGGTAATATTCTTTTTGATAAAAAGTTTCTGATTTTCCATGGAAATACAGGACAGAAAATGTCTATTGGGAAAGTCGATGGATGATATTCAGAGTAACGAGGTAAATTAAAATAAATCTTCAGTTAGTTCGAGATATTTCAGCTGCCAAAGAGTTTAGCTGATTAGTAATACTCTTCTATCAAAAAAAAAAAATCACAATAATTCACCAAAAGATTTTACAAGTAACCGAAAATCAATGTGTTTATTTTTGGGGGTGGATAAAAAAAAAGAGGCATTTTTTACTAGCCTTGTCCTTACCGAGTAGTTCTGAAGACTTTTTTCGCAAGCTACTAAGTTGGGGGTTGCTTTTTATATCTTTCCTAACAATTATATGACACCTGATTCCAGAATATTCCATCCTAGAATTTGGTGTGGTCTTTCTAGGTGGGGATGGAAGAGGGGCGAGGCATGTATTAATGGCAATTTCAAGGCTCAATCCTTATCTGCTACTAAATGTTAAAATCTGTCGCGGTAAATTTTAATAAATCTTCAGTTAGTTCGAGATATTTCAGCTGGCAAATAGTTTAGCTGATTAGTAATATCATTCAGTCCAAGAAAAATATCACAATAATTCACCAAAAGATTTTACAAGTAACCGAAAATCAATGATTTTTTTTTGGTTTGTTTTGTTTTTGTTTTAAAAAAAGAGGCATTTTCTACTAACTTTGTCCTCACTGAGTACTTCTGAAGACTTTTCACGCAAGCAAATTATTTCATGTACTTGCTTATTTATTTGTTATTAACAGAGACAGAGTGACAACAAAAATTTCAGTACTGCTGCGTGTGGATACATAAAATAAATGCCTTTCTTCTTCATTAGCTTATTGAGTTACCGACACATTCACCATTTTAGAGGCATATAATGTTTATGCTCAATTATCTTACTTGAGTTAACTGTCTGTCATGGCCATCAACGAATTATTCAATACACTGCCAGGATAGATTTTTAAGAAGACCAAGAACAAAGGAATGACTTGCAAGATATCTTGTCAACCGCTCCAAAACAATCATTGCTGTCATAGAATTGTCTTGAATCCATGTCCAATCTACTGCCAAAGCAAGAAGACCCCAGAAAAGAGGTCTCGTTAGACATCTCCACAACTGCACCAGGTAGACACTGACATCCACATCTCTCAATTGTCTTAAATTACTCTCCGATCTATTGCTAGAATTAGACGGCACTAAGACAAAAAAATTTTTGCGATAAAACTTTGTCGACCCCATCAGGCTTGCCAAGAAAATGTTGCACAAAATACCTCGACAAACATTCTTAATTGGTTAGAACATATATATCTTTAAACTTGAGGTTGATATCTGTGGCTTTTCTATATCCACTATACCTGTTATGCAGTTATGTTAATTCATCAGTCAACTGCTCGTTGGTATTTACACTTCATAAATCCCGTAATTTCTTGTTAGGTTGGATGCACTTATGAAGCGTATAAAAATAAGATCAGAAAGCATCGGATCACTTCAAGTAACCTACTAATGTGTTTGCCTTTCTATGCTATATTTTCTGCAGTAGAAGAAATTTGATAGTATATATTACTCCAATGTGAGTGCCCGAATGAGTAGCACAGAGACTCTGTTAGAAAATATATATATATATATATATATATATATATATATATATATATATATATATATATATATATATATATATGCGTAACAGGATGGAAATAAATTTATAATCCTATGTGACCGGTTTTGTTGTTTTTCTTAAAGAAGTATACATATATATATATATATATATATATATATATATATATATATATATATATATATATATATATATATATATGCGCACCTTCACACAGGTGGACTCACAGACGTAGGTGAAAAACTAATTTTGCTGACAGAAGCCAACTATAGAGATCAGGATCACTAGAATTCTCCCACTGAAAAGAAAAAGCTATAAACTGTTTCATTGTAATCTTTAAGTTTAAATGGGGAGTGAATATTTTTGTTATATCCACGCTTGTAATAGTGACTCATGATGATATTGGTGCTTGTATTTAGAAAGGAGTGAATTAGAATTTCAAAGTTATTATTGTTATATCGAGAATTAAGATAATTAAACCATGACATTCAGTGTGAACACTGACCTCACATAATTATCCTTCATTTGCAAGTTTGAGTGGAAACTGCTTTATTTTCTAAGAACATTTTAAAGTGCATTTTATCTCTATTGGTGAGCCTAAAAATAGACCAACAACATCCTTTGAAGAAGTATAAGACCCCTTCAAAGAGGTGGTCTGAGTATGAACTAGCCTGCATCCGCTGGTATGGATACATTTCTGGAGCTTTGAGGATAGTGAATTACTTCTTCGTTGCCATTATTTCCACGTCCACTCTGACTCATGTCATGGTCCCATCTATAGCTCTAATAGATCTTTAAAAAATGTATCGTATAGGAATGTTTAATACCATGTAAATGGCTGCAAGGAAAATGATTATTAAATAGGAATAGTTAATTGATACCATATATTGATGGAAATTATACAACTGTGTATTAGATAGGAATGATTTATACAACTGTTTGCAAACGAATAATTTAAGGCGAAAAATAAAACAAAAATGCAATGGAACATTGAAAATACAATCTTTACAATCATTTACTAATGTAACAATTTTGGCATTAAACAACCCATAAGGAGTTGATATGCCATTAAAAAAATAAAATAGAAAGATTTCATCGATATCTTACAATGATCTGTTTTTGGTATGTTGCATTTACACACATATTGATTTTTCGATAATACAAGGGGCGTACTCTGAATTCATCGGATTCCTCTGTACAAGCGTTCCATAATGAAACTAGTGCTTCCATTCAGAAAAAACATTTCTTAGAAACTACTGTCATATCGAGAATTCAAGTAATAAAAAATGACGCTATCATACAGTTTCAAATTGAACTTGAGTTGATTTATTCTCTTATTTACAGTATTTTACGTTTATTACTCTAAGAATTATCGCTATGATCTGACGTTGTTCTTGGGTTTATGTTAATCTAAACAATGAAAATTCTAGTAATATATATATATATATATATATATATATATATATATATATATATATATATATATATATATATAATAAAATTACAGTCACTTAATTAAAACATAAAATTTCAAATAAACTTGTGAGTAATAAAAACTATGTGTGACTGATGTTCATTTGATAAAGTTGATAGAGTTAACATAGTTATAATTATCAAAAGCTTAAAAGCAATCTTTTTCTTATCACCACTTAAATTTTCATTTTTTGTTGCGATCATCAGTTGAGTAATAAAAATATTTTGTAACGTGAAAGTAGCGTGAAAAACATAACTTTGTTTTGCATAATGTATATATATATATATATATATATATATATATGAAGAGTAAGAAAAGAGAAAGACCACTTTTTTCTGAAAATGATGATTGCATGCTATGCTGGTAAGTTTAGTAGCTGCGGTGTTTGTCATTTATTCTTACTTGAAATAAGGAGGAAAAAATCAGAATATTTCAACACATAAATTGACGTGGCTTTTTTTAGCCAAAAGGAAATCCTGCTACACTCGAGTCTGCAGTGAGAGACGTATGACTCTAAAGAAAAGACAGCTTCACACGTCAGCAGCTAGACTTACAAAGTTGGACAAAGTTGATGTGTCGGTTTACAGTACAAGATCAACACCGTTTTTTTTACCCAGTAAACAAATAATTGGCCCGAAAGTCTGCAATTAACTGTAACAATAAGTGGCAGGTATAAATTTATTTAATTATGTTGCGTCACAGAAATGTTACAGAAGATAGAAGCATGCTCAGCCTTCAGGAGGTAAGAAAATATTTACAAGTTGTAATTTGATTGAAACTGTTAGTATAAAATATTGTTGGAAAATAGCGGGCTTTCTTTTGTACAAAAAAAAGCAACTGATCGATAGATAGATATATAGATAGATAGAATGGGAACAGACTAGGTGTATATTTATTAAGTGTAATAAAACTATTCCTATTTCAACTTTTCATATAGAAATTGCTTTATTTTACCAAATAAAAATACATGCAGTCTGTTCACATAGCCCTTAGTTTTCTTCTATCTCTCTCTCTCAATCTGTCTGGTGATCTATTACCACCTCTCAGTCGGTTTATGTCTGTTTTGTTTCTATTAATGTATGTACGCTAGTGTATTAAACTGTGTTCCCACTGGGTACATTGATAGTGTCGTGGCATGTTAGACTAAGCTTATTTTAATAAATAGCTAATATACAAACATGATTTCCGGTATAGATAATCAAGTAGTATTTAATCAAGACATTTATATTAGACATTTTTAAAAAGCAATGCAGAAGGTGTGGAGATATCTATAATTAGCCTTTCATGGTTATATATGTTATGTAGAAGCATTTGATAAATAATATTCGGTGTGAATGCAGACCCGACAACATAATCATTTTAATTGCAAACTGAAGAGGAAATTGTTTGGGAGTTTAGGAATGTGTGCGCGTGCAAATATACATGTGCATTTTTATGCATTTTACTCTCTCCCTTTCCCTATCACTCTCTCACTCCCTCCCTCTCTCTTTCTCTCTCTCTCTCTCTCTCTCTCTCTCTCTCTCTCTCTCTTTCCTGTGTATAACCTTAAACTGCATCCGGTGGTGAGACTCCAGTTCTAGAGCTTTCGTTAGCGTATTGTGGCCTCATCGTTGCTATTACTCCCGGATCGACTCTGACCTGCAGTGGTAGTACCTGTTTGGTTCCCTGCTATGAAGCAAATAGATCTGTTTGCAATAATATTTGAGATGATTATTGAACTCAATTAATGAATTGTTTTTTTGATATCGTAAATAATTATGAAGTGTTTACCTATTTAAAATGATTGTAAATTTTTGTACTGAGTACTGTGACATATTTGTGTACTTTGTATCATTGGAAACCAAATATATTAAACTGAATTCAGCCGAAAATAACTCAGCAAAGGTTGACATACTGTAAAATCAACCAAGCAATCAACTCTCTCCTTGAATATATATATATATATATATATATATATATATATATATAGGGTGGGGGCGTGTAACGCTTTTCAAGCCATTTCAGTATTCCATTAAGAAGGGATAGACAAATCAAATGATGAGAAAATACACAAGACACTATGTAAATATATGAATGTTTTTGCTTGTTTATTTGTTTGTTTTTACTTTTGTTTTTGTTGTTTCCATTTTCTAAAAAAACCATTTTATACAAATTCTGATGTATGTATGAATTTGTGTCTTCAACCTGAAAAAGTGAATTATTTTTATTTCTACCTCATTTAACTTTCTGCCCAGTTTCATATTTGGAAAGAATTGAATGTGAACGAAAAAATTCAAAATGTTTTATTATATATATATATATATATATATATATATATATATATATATATATATATACGTACAATGGCGCTATTTTTAAGACGTGGCAAAATCGGTTGATTGTGTTCTATTCATACATATATAATAAATATATATGATTTGTGAATTGATAGTTTGCCGGTGACATTATTTTTAAATGAGCAAAAGCTCTTTTATTCGTACACAGTTAACTCGGTTCAAGTATAATAAATAATTAAATATTTGATCCATAAATGGGACCTTAACAAATACTACCATTCCAGATCACAGTGGAGCAGAGTGGACTAGAGTAATGAAAATAAAGAGAGACTCCACATTCCACAAAGATCAAAGACTGGAGCCTCATCATCACATGGTTTAGTGTCACACCAGGACACTCGTTGTAGAGGGTGGTCTTAGCCTTCTGGCGAGATGCAGTCAGTATATTTCACTGTGCCAGGTTATTAGGATAAAATCGGCTTGAATATATCAATATTGAAGAACCCCAAAGTATTTCAAGAGAAATTTTCGAATTTAGCAAAATGTCTCGATTAGTCATTTTTTCTGGTTGGGTTTTCTGGCATATCAACCATTATAGGTTATTTAATGCCAAATCCTATATATATATATATATATATATATATATATATATATATACGAGGTGCATACGATACGTTTCCAGATTTTTTTTCATATGGCCACTTTTATTGATAGTACACACATGAAACTCAAGTCCCCTTCGAAGTAATCTCCTCCAGCTGCAATGCACTTGTTGTACTGTTCCAAAAACTTCTGGAAGGCCCCATTGAAGTCCTCTTGTGTGAGAGTGTCAATGACCTTCGTCACAGCCTCTTTCATCTCCTCAGTTGTCTCATAACGACAGTCTCTGAGCTTTGGGAATAATCAAAAGTTCAGGGAGCAAGGTTTGGATTACAGGGAGGGTGAGGAACTGTCTTGATGCCCATCTTGGTCTAATAGTTTGTGACTAGGATGGAGTTGTGGACTGGTGCATTGTCCTGGCGGAAAGGACACTGACCCGATTTGAAGAGTGCTAGCCTCTTCCGACGGAATTTCTTCCTGAACTCCCTTAAAACCTCAACCCTAAACCTTTGGCTAATCAACTCTAGTGTATTGACTTTTTACTCTTCCCACACCTCTCATCATCCCTCACAGACTTCCTGCCTTCCTTGAATCTCTTATGCCACTCAAAAACTGATGCTCGATTCATGTAAGATGCCCCAAAAGCAGTCTGAAGCATTCCATACATTTCTGTGGCATTTTTTCCGAGTTTAAAACAGAATTTTATTGCATATCGTTCTTCTAAAGTGTCAGATTGCATTTTTGAAATTCATCAGCTATGACAATCAGGGTTTAGTAGGGTGTATTCCAATTCCTGCTGAAGTTGTTCATTTGAACTTGAAATTATAAAAATTGGTCTGTCATCTCATAAGCTGTATAGTAATAACATACTGAATTTTCAAGTGTCTATGACAATTTTAAATGCCCATACGAAAAAAGTCTGGAAACTTATCGTATGTACCTCGTGTATGTATATATATATATATATATATATATATATATATATATATATATATATATATATATATATAATTTATAAAAACATTTCGTTCATAACATTTTTAGATTAGTCTGAACTCATGCTTTTTTGCACGCAGTTAAATGGTTTCAAGCATTTCTATCTAACATGAATAATTCTATTTAATATTAACCATGTGCTTACACACAGTGAAGTGGTTACAAGTATTGCTATTTAACATTAATATTTCTATTAAACATTACTCATTTGTTAACACACGATTAAATGGTCACAAGTATTTCGAACAATTTAATTAGACATCAGTCATTTGTTTACACACAGATAAATGATCAAACAGTTCTATTTCTAACAATTCTATTCAATATAAGTCATTTGTTTGCTCTCAGGGACCCGGGAACGATGACAACGAAGGGGTAATTGACATTCCCCAATGCTCTATAACTGCAGCCTCACCCTCAGATTGTTTAATGTCATATTGGAACACTCGTTGAGGGAGTCTTATCCCTTTGCAGAGATGCAATCACTGTATTCTACAGCCACAATCAACTAGGCTGGATCAAGAAATGGATTCATTCCATTAAGACAGAATGAAATGCAAATAACTTAGTTCAGAACATGAGTTTCGCTTGCTGATAACATTTTCTACGACAATAATTATTATGCCACCGAAAATAATTATAGGTCCACTAAGATAATGAGTTGCATTCTCACAGATTGTTTTGCCAGAGTGCTCAGCTAAGATTATCATAGTCAACAAGTTATATATAAAAATTTCCGTTTGAGATGCGCAAAGATCCCTTCATGGAGACAAAGAGATTGTTTACATTTGAACTTTTACAATCGATGTACAAATGTCCAGGTTGGAAGAATGTACAAGTAAAAAAGTAAAGTTGGCGACCTTAGTCGAGGGTGACTCGAAGGCTCCCTTTTCAATAGTTACCACACCGAGGTGTAGGGAGAGGGCGTTTTTCAATTCCCTGGATTGCTCTGCTTTACCCTCGATCTTTACGTTATAATACTGAGTGCTAAGCAAGGTGGAATCAAGTACCATTTTTGAGTCTTTCGACCATTGGCGAACACTCTACTCATTTGGCCAATAGCCGGTGGAAGAATGCATACACTGTATATGCTAATGGTATACCAGTCAACCGTAGTAGAACTCAGATAAGTCATACGAGTCAGTGAACAGGTAACAAAACGGTGCATCTTGGTACCAGGTGAGGCTAATGTTATTTGCTCAGCTTTGTTTAATCTGGAGCACTGTATTGAAGTTGTTTACAATTTCTGCTGTTCGTAAGAGGTCAACCATTTAATTGTTGAATAGATTCATATTGGTGATCGAATGGGAACCGATAGTTTCAGCGGGACTTGACACTCTCCCTTCCTCTCTGTCCGTCTTAGTTTTTCTAACTCTCTTTCTCTCTCTCTCTCTCTCTCTCTCTCTCTATTTCTCTCTTAGTGTGCGTATATATATATATATATATATATATTGGTTATTGTTTTTTTTTCTTGTTTGATGTTTAATGGCATATCCACCCAAGTGGGTTATTTAATGCTATATATACATATATATATGTATGTGTGTGTGTGTGTGTGTGTGTTTGTGTGTGCGCACGCGCGTGTGTGTGTGTTATTTGTAAACAAATAGTTTGAAGGGAACTTTATTTTCAAAAAAGTGTTAGTAGCTAATTTGTTGGCCTACAGTTAAATTGTTACAAGAATTCTTACTTAACATTCGTAATTTTATTTCATATTAATCATTTGCCTGCATACAGTGAAATGGTTTCAAGTATTACTATTTGATATTATTAATTTTATTTATCAAATTTTGCAACGTAATAAAAATAATTTGTGCAGCTTTCAAATAACAACTATTATTCATTACCGTTAGTAAATGATTGAAAAGTTCTATTTCACCCATACATGGGACCCAAGTCACCATTAAAATAAATAAAGCAGTATGAAGATAAAAAAGAAGGGCATTTGAGGCATTTTATATTCCACAATTAGGTCACAGTAATTTCTAAGAGTCAACATAAATTTAATTAAAAGAAAGGCAAAAAATCTATCTCTTCTCTACTTCCAGTTATGGGTAAAGGGTGACATCAACTTCGGATCTAGAAGGAAAACTCTGAATTCAAACCAGCTGTACTCCGCTTAAAAACTGACCATGTGTCGCATCCTGCCTGTGACAGAGGGACTGGGAAAATGTATCCACAGTTACTAAAAAATTCAGACGTTATGAGACAACAGCAATAATGATAATAATAAACACGGCTGTATTCTACCACCGACTGCATTTCTATAGACTATTGCTTATTGTAAACAAGGTGTCGGAATTTTTCTTATCTGTGCCTATGACTTTACTGCTAGTCCTCTGCTTTGCTTTAATCATTCTCTATACTAACAATCGAAATATTTCTGGCACGAAAAGGAAATAATTAGTGATTAACAAATGGATTTTGCTATGATTTTTCCTAAAGTTTGGTTCCTGTGCCCCCGACACACACACACACACACACACACACACACACACACACACACACACACACACACACACACTCTCTCTCTCTCTCTCTCTCTCTCTCTCTCTCTCTCTCTCTCTCTCTCTCTCAGACATGCACACACGCACTCACCCCCACACACACATACACACGCACACTTTAAAAGCGAAAGTTGCTAAACATGGATTAAAAATACGGAAGTAAAGAGAAAGACTAGCATTCTAAAATATTTCCCAGCAAATGTGAGAATCGTGATTTCAACAGAATGCATAATGAAAACTTGAAGAAAATTAGATATGTTACAATTAAATAAATGAAAGAATGAATAAATAAATAAAATGAAATTAATAAATGATTCAGAAGGTTTACAGCAAAGTCAGAGATGATTCTACAGTAAATGGACATATTAAGCCTGTTTCTTGGGGGTATTTTCCTATTTTCTGAAACATGCATTTTACAGAAAAGAAATACTATTTCTAAAACTTTACTT
>OY757906.1:66780694-66948194 GCA_963585895.1 Sepioteuthis lessoniana | reverse complement strand
AATTTTTCATGTATTGGTTATTCACTTTCAAAATAAAAAAAATTGATAATCAAATTGTTATAATGTAAACTTCTCATTATGCCTCTTCATTATCAACATTATCATAGTTCTGCACATGTCACCAAGAGCGATATTTTTTGTCTTCTTCACTGGTGTTGTTGTTGTTATTTATGATGTATTTCTCCTGGTACATTCCTTGTAGATGACCTGTGCAAGGTTAAAATAAAAGAACTTTCATTGTGGTTTTAAATGATCATTTTCAGTTTTTTAGTAGGAAGGAATCGCAACCTTTGTTGACCTCATGCTGTCATTATCAAATCCCTTTTGGGTTTGCAATCAAAACCTTCTGGGTAAACGTCAAAGCAGCACTCCGTTCATTACAGAAATTTCAACTGAAGTCAGTATCACACATATACACAACTACGAGGTACCTTCAATAAGTTTCCAGACTCTTTTGTACAGCCATTTAAAATTGTTGTAGACTCTTAAAAATTCAGTATCTTATTGCTATATATCTTATGAAATGACTTACCAATTTTTATGATTCCAGCTTTAAAAGAACAACTACCGCAACAATTGGAATATAAAGCCTGATTGTCACAGCTGGTGAATTTCAAAAATGCAATCTGGATGTGATGACACTTTAGAAGAACGATATGCAATAAAATTCTGTTTTAAACTCGGAAAAAATGCCGCAGAAACGTATGGAATGCTTCAAACTGCTTTTGAAGCATCTTGCATGAATCGAGCATCAGTTTTTGCATGGCATAAGAGATTCAAGGAAGGCAGGGAGTCTGTTAGGGATGATGAGAGGTGTGGGAGGAGTAAGGAAGTCAGAACACCAGAGTTGATGGGCCAAATAAATAATTTCATGGATAAGGACCGTCGTGTGTCTATAGAGACAATTAGTGCACAGTTTGATGTCAGTGTGGCAACTGTACACACAGTTATTCGCGAGGAACTGAAGATGCGGAAGCTTTGCGCCAAATTTGTTCCAAGGGAGCTTATTTAATATTATTTTAAACTTATTTAATGAGCCTTGTACATCCCCACCCGCTCGTACACGCACAGAAGATGAAAAATTTGGTAGATAAAGAAAAAAAATCAACAGAAAAGAAAAACAGTTCCCACTCATCCGCCATTTTTTTCTGTCCTTTTTGTGCTGTTTTATGTTTGTTTTTAGCATTTTTTATTTAAAAATTTTTGTTGTTGTTGTTGTTGAAATTGTCAACATCAAAGCGTATAAATCTGTTCTTTATCCTTTGTATTTTTTTAAAACTGCATACTTTTTATTTTTCGTTTTTTTTTTTTTTGTATGCTATCTTATTTTCCTTCTGTCCGTATACTTGCCTTGAGTATATTTTTGTACTGTCTGTCATGTAATCCTCTTTCTATCTCTTTTTTACTTCACAACTCCATTTATTCAATTTTTCTGTTGTGTTGTGATGATCTTTTTTCCATTTTCTTCTGCAATCCACCACGTTGTAATAATGGTAACCCTTCGTTCGTCACGTGACCATGAGCTCACTGCTCCAGATTGTGTCATACTTTCGAGTGATTCAAAAGGTGCCCAAACTGAACTAAAAACCGTCGATCGTCATTTACTTTCAAGGTGATGGAAAGAAGTTGACAAACATGTTTTATATTTTAGATTATCACGTTTATTGCGTTGTATATTAAAAAGAGTCCGTCTGGTTTGTTTGTGGCCTTCACCGACATTTCAGAGAAAGAGGGGATATTCTTTAACCATTTCATTGTAGTCCATGTAAGCCTTGGTCCTCTTTTTTGGTTTTATAGCTATGTGAATATGCTTGGTAATAAAAAATATTTGGAATTGGTCAGTTGAAATTCATAAGATTGAAAGGTAGATAAAAACTATCCTCACAATCAGGCAAATCAATTTCTACTCTCCTACCACTGTCGATAGAGGTGGTATTGTGTTTACTGGTATAGAAGTTGAAATCGGCAAGTCATGTTCAAATTCGAGTTGAGCTTGTTTGTATTCTCTTCATTCAAATTCCTTTGGAAAATGCTTGAATAATTTTCTTTTATCCTTCCACCAGTGTCACTAGCATTAAGTAAAATTATACAACCTGTCCTCACTAGCCCTGATAGGCAGTCTTAGAGAAAAATAACCAGTAGTTGGTGTCCAGATGGCAGTTTGACATTATTTTCACTCTTATTCTTGAAAACTCCAACAACAATACTGAATCAAAACAGCTTTTGAAATTTTTCCTTTTCTTGAACTACACTGGTAGTGTCGAGGGATGGGATATTTGCTGCTGCATGGGTAACTGCTAATCTTCTATACAACCTTATCTTGGGTTTTACCCAGTTTCAGCTACAGATACACCAACTCATGAATCTAATGAATGCTGTACATTTTCCTGGCAAACAGTAACAGTTGTATTTTTTAGTTAATTTATCATTTCTCATAAACCAAAACTTGAAAAATTCAAAGAATAATTTTGCCGGTGGAATATAATTGAAAAGAAGCAATTGGTTCTGAGAGAATTAAGCAGTATTCATCATTTGTTAAAAATTTATATCCGTTCAGGAATGTCAAGAAATGTATATAGCAAAGTATCGTGCAAAATATGCAACACCGTCCTAGTTGAAGTTGAAGTCAGGAAACCTACACTCAACCCCAGCCTTAACCCTTATCCTAATCTAAGTCTGATCTTTTAAAAATCCATTGAAAATGCATTTTACTTTATGAAATTATTCTACACTTTAAAAAATTTACAGTTTTTGTTGTACTATATGATGTCTGTTCTTTTGATTTCGCTTGGATCCCAAAATAAGTTTCCATATGGTATTCCGTATTTGTGTGACGTTATGATTTTTTAGTGTACATTTCTTTCCATTTCTAAACAGACAGCAATACTTAAGAAGTATCTGCTGTGTTCCGTCAAACGTGTGATTACCATTATTAGCAATAACTAAAGTTTGCTGTAAAACAAATTTGTTTATTAATTGTTGTAAAAAATCTATAACTCTAGATTTTTAGAAATATATATCAAAATTTATATCAAAACATACTTCAGGTATTGGGCATTCACTTGGATGTGGCAGGTTTCTTCTTTTGCAGTTTGGCAGATTTCTTCTCTAAGAATAAGAAGCGGTAAACAGAGAATTTCTTATGCAAAGAATGAGTGAAAAATAAAATTTGATATCACTTGAATTTTGATGCCATAATCTATCAAATTAAACAGTGGATTAGTTTTGATTATCAAATTGATAACTCAAAACATCACTTTTATTTTAGTGACAAATTTATTAATTTGAACAGTACTTTAGTTTTGATATAAAACTGACTAATTCTAAATTTAGTATCATTAATGTTGATATTAATTGTTCGTGCCAATACTAAGTTACTCAAATTTATTGATTTACGTATCATTTTCATTTTAATAGGAATAATATTGATTATAATTGATTAATTTGAATATTGCTGAAGTTGCTTTACTTTGTATCGTAAACATCTTTTAGCCAAAAGGATTACTCTTCAGCGTTATAAGATTGTAATTTTATCAGATTTAATGGAGGAAATTCTGAGTAGGAAAGACTAGAAAAAGTTCATTATTTACAGAATTGTTAAATCCCAAATAATTTCCGGAAAGACGTTTTCTCGATCTCTGCTGAGAGAGAGAGAGAGAGAGAGAGAGAGAGAGAGAGAGAGAGAGAGAGAGAGAGAGAGAGAGAGATTTTCCCGAAATAATTTGAGATTCATCAATTCTGTAAATAATGACTTGTTTTTTTCTCTCTATCTTAAATATACATATATATATATATATATATAGAGAGAGAGAGAGAGAAAGAGAGAGTCTCACGATTTTGACCATGAGTCAAACTTTTTTTAAACCACTGGTTAAAAGTAGCCCACCTGACAAATGAAGTCGTGAGTTGGTTTTATCTCTTTATATATTTTAAAGTTGTAATATTCATTTATAACTTTCATGTATTGGGTTCTGCCAAAGTTTTACAGATGTTTTAGATTTTAATGTTTAATGCATCCATCGCACGCTCCGCCACACACACTAAAATAAATCTCCTAAAACTCTGGTGTGTTTGAATATTTTTTCTGCAATACTGAGAAATGAGTATTAAAACCTACTTATTTTCGTCTGTAACATTAAAAAGAGAAAACTGTTGAATGTCAATCATACAATATCTCGTTGTTCGTTTATTCGTTTATGAGTAAAGGGTGTTACTCAAAGAGTAACTGTCTCATTCTCATATATTGAAATACTGATGTGGGTTTTGAGAAGGTTTGTCGTCTCTTGATCACCATTGAGATCTTCCGTATGCTATCATGTGAAAACTCTACAAATATATAAACCCACCAATCTGAGCTTGTATAAAAAGTTCGCAAGTGGTAACGTAAAATCAGCTCGAATAGTCCTGGAGACCTGTCGAGATTTGCCGTCATTCAAACTTCAGTGAAAAACCACCAGTTAAAACATTAGAATAGATATGCTAGGGACAATAGTAAGTGTTAGCAATACGGATAGAGAAATAGTGCTTTATTGCTCTCTCTCTATCTCCCTGATAGAGAGAGCTATAAAGCACATAATAAGTGAATGCAGCAAAGAATGCTATTGGATCGGGAGGATGATCCACAGGGAATTGTGCAAGCAACTAAACTTTGATTATATAGGCAAATAGTGTATGTCCCGGCCAAAATCTGACTTGAAGAATGAACGACACAAACATTTCTAGGATTTTGAGATAAAAGTTATCACCCAATCCAGACCAGAAGACCAAATCTAGTTCTGATTTATAAGACGAAAAGAATTTCTTTGTTTCAGACCACAAATTGAAAATACAGAAAAGAGAGAAACTGGATAACTGCATGGACCTTGCTATACTGCTGAAAAAAAATTGCGTTACATGAAGCCAACAGTGATATCAATAATAGTTGAAGCACTTGGAAAATAACCGAATAACCGAAAAAGAGACCAGGATGAATAGAAAGACTATAGGAGCGTCCTGAAGTGTCGAAAAGAATTGCTGTTTCAGTAAAGTTACAACAGGTGAAATAATAATAATAATAATAATTAATAATAATAATAATAATCACGACAGATTAACACTAGAAACGAAGAGATGCCTACAAGAAGTATACGTACCCGAATGGATGCCCAAAGGAAAGACCACATTGAGCCAGAAGGACCTCCTTAAGGGTACCGCCCCAAACAGCAACAGACACATGACCTGCCTACCGATGATGGGCCAAATATTAACAACACAAATAAAGGAAGAGATTTACTACTCGCTAACAAGCCGGGGATTGTTCCCTGAGGAACAGAAAGGATCCCACAAAGGATCCAGAAGCACAGCAGAGTTACTTTACACAGATCAGCACATCCCCAATGAGAGCAAGATCAGACGGAAAAACCTAGCTATGGCCTGGGTTGACTACAAAAAGGCATATGTTATGGTTCTGCAAAGCTGGATAATAAACTGCCTCAAAATGTACAAAATATCAGATGAAGTCATAAACGTTATCGAGAAAATCATGAAAACCTGGAGCAGGAAGGAGAAGGTTAGCTGAAGCGAAGGTCCAAAGACGTATGCACTATTACCGTTACTATTTATAATTGTCATGGTGCCACTTAACCACATACTCAGAAAATGCACAGCCGGATACAAACTTAGTAAATCGAAGGAAAAGATCAATCACCTATCGTACATAGACGAACTGTTTGCAAAAAATGAAAAAGAACAGGAAACTCTAATATACGCAGTGAGAATATACAGTTCGGACATAGGGAGGAAATTTGGTTTAAAAAGTGTGCCATTCTAGAAATGAAAAGCGACAAGCGACACCTTGCGGACAGAATGGAACTACCAAATCAAGACAAAATTGGAGAAAAGGAAACCTACAAATACTTGGGCATTTTGGAAGCTGACACCATCAAACAAGTGAAGATGAAAGAAAAAATTTAAAAAGAGAATCTAAGGGAAACCAGAAAGCTACTCTAGACAAAACTATGTCGCAGAAACCTTATCAAATGAATGAACACCTGGGCTGCATCCCTCGTTAGATATTCGGGAACATTTTTGAAGTGAACCAAAGAACGTAAGCAAATGGACCAAAGAACAAGAAAACTAATAACCATGCATGAGGCATTACACTCCAGACGTTGGCAGACTATATTTATCAAGAAAGGAGCGGAGAGAGGACTTGCCAGCACTGAAAACAGCGTTAACGCATCGATACAACGATTCGAGGACTACATAGAAAAGCACGAAAGAGGACCGATTACTGCCACCAGAAACGATACTGACAACACAAAGATACACGGAATGACAATAACTAGAAAACAAAAATGGGAAGAAAAACAACTCTATGGGTGTTTTAAACGACTAATAAGCAATATCTCATACGAGAAAACATGGATCTTGCAAACAAAAGGAAACCTTAAGAGAGAAACAGAATCTCTCCAAATAGCAGCACAAAAAACACCATAAGAACCAATCATATCAACGCGAGAATAGATATGACTCAACAAAATAGCCAAGGTGATCCACTGGGAAATGTGCAAGAAATTTAAATTTGACCATACGAACAAATAATAAATGCGCAACTCAGCACCTGACCTAAAAAATAACACACATAAACTCCAATGGGACTTTGACATACACACGGATCACCTAATCTCGGCCAGAAGACCAGAACTTCGAACAATAAACAAAAAAGAAAACTTGCAAAATTGTGTACTTTACTGTCCCGGCTGACCACAGAATAAAACTGAAAGAAATTGAAAAGAAGGATGAGTACCTCGACCTACCTTAGGAATTGAAAAAATTGTGGAACATGAAAGTAACAATTATACCAATCGTGATTGGTGCTTTTGGTACAGTCACCAAAGGATCATTAAAGGTAATGGAGGACTCGGAAATAACAGGACGAGTAGAGACCATCTAAACTACTACTTTATAGGGAACAGGCAGAATACTGAGAAGAGTCCTGGAGACTTGAGGAGACTTGCACTCACTCAAACACCAGTGAAAGATCATCAGCTAACACTGATGTGAAAAAATCTCAAGGAGTAAATAATAATGATAATAATAAATTCTTTGGAACTTTAGGATACAAAGGGATCACCGAATCTATACCAGAAAACCAGAAGTAGAATTAATCAACAAGAAGAAAAGAACTTGTCATGCTGGATTTTACTGTACCAGCAGAACACAAACTGAAAATGAAAGGTGAAAAGATGGACAAATACATAGAGCAGCAAAAGTGGAATATGAACGTGACAATGATTACAATAATCACGTTGAAAACACTGGTCCTCGTCCAATCAGTGAAGTCTGGTCAGTACTTGTATGGAATAACCAGTTACTGTAAGTATTAAAGACTCTCCTGATCCTGAAAGAACCCCGAAACACCTCTAATTCAAAAAGACTTCCTAAGGAGGAATCATTCCCAGCCACGATATACCGATAGAGTGTCTATCTATAAAGTGGAAAATTGTAACAGTTCAGATTAAAGAGACTGATTACTCTCTGCTATGCATCGGACTGTTTCATGAGAACATAAAGAATGCTACGAGGGAGCAGGACGAACAGTTGATGTACGGAATATTGATCAGCACATCCACAAGGAGAGCAAAACAAGGCGGAAAAATGTACCGATGCCGTCGATTAACCACAAAAAGCCTATGATATGGGCCCGTATTCCTGAAAATGTCCTAGATATCCGACAAAGGCATTAAATTTATCACAAAAGCCATGAAAAACTAGAAAGTGGAATTGACAGTAGTAGGAAAAGCGTTAGCAGAGGTGAAAATCCAGAAAGGGATCTTCCAGGGTGATGTGATTTTGCCATTACTAATTGTAAAAGCAATGATGCTACTTAATTACTTAGGGGCTACAATTTTTACTAAATGGCAAGAAAAGATTCATCACCTGATGTACATGGACGACATCAAGCTATTTGCAAAAAATGAAAAAGAAGTGGAGATTATGATACAAACAAAAAGAATATACAGCCAGGATAAAGGTATGGAATTTGGAATGCTCATAATGAAAAGTGGCAAAAACAAATGACGGAAGGAATAGAACTCCCAAATCAAGAAAGAATCAGAATGCCTAGAGTAAAGGAAAATTACAAGTACTTGGAAATATTAGAAGCGGACACCATCAAACAAGCGATGATAGAAGTAAAATAAAAAAAGAGTATATCAGACGAACGAGAAGACTTTTCGAAACCAAACTCAGCAGAAAAATTTTCATGAAAAGCATTAACACCATGGTAGGACACCCTTGTAACAGAACTGATTAAAAAAAAAGTTATATCCCTGGCAATACAAATAGTTATATACAGGTTCAATATGATAAACTGGACATTTGCTAAAATAAAAACGATGGATACTAATGTTAGAAAACTTATAACCTGCTTCAGAATGCCCAAGAGCAAATATAGAACGTCTCCACACCAGGATAGAAAATAGAGAAAGAGGTTTGATTCAACTAGAACTGACTTACAAAACAACCTCGACAGGATTAAAGAAATACTTTGACACTACAACAGGTTGGATGTGACATTTAGTATACATACACACGAAAAGCAAAAAAAAAAAAAAAAAATCAATTAGTAAAGAAAGTAATAAATTTACTAATTAGCTCGACGTCACACCGAAAGAAATAGACATAAATATTAAGCTAAAACGGTTGGACTAAATCAATGAAAAACACCTGGGAACAAAAAGTCCTACATGGACGATACACACAACACAAAAAAGTCCAATATGGACGATACATGCTAATATATATACAATAAAGACTACTACATAGATGAAAAATACTGGACTGAAGGTGAAAATAGAAACTACTAGGCAAACATAATAAAAAATAGACGAAACAAAATATGTAGATTATACCAACAAAAACTCAAATCAATTGACAAATTAGTGTTCAGGTGCCAAATTTTCCTTTACTCCAATGGAATATAAAGAAAGGCATGATGAAACAATGTATTATATACCTTGGAAAATGTACAAATACTATCGAATACTAAAATCTGAAAAATGGTAATAATACAAACCAGAACCAATTACAGAAACTAAGGAAAGAGAAATAGACTAGATAAGGTGGTTAAGGACTGAAATAAAAATATTTCTTCTCATTGACATGTCATCGCCAATAGATAATAACATTTCCGTCAAAGAGTATAAAATAATTGAAAATAAAAACATAGAAATAGAAATTGAATATGCAAGGCACCTTAAAACTACCACCGTGTCAGTAATAATGGTAGTCCTGGGTATAATCAAGAAAATGAAAGATAAACACATATGGAACACAAAAAAAATGCTCTTTGCAGATTTGCTCATCTCTTTAGGAGAATATTCATAATGTGATTACAAAAGTTACACCCGAGCATATGGATAGAACAAAGAATACATATAATCACTATCTCCTTCACCCTAAGCCTTTGGTAAATACCCGATAAAGGATTGTAAAAAAGCTGAAAGTAACTCCGAAAATTAAATAATTACATAAAGGATAGTAGTAATTGTAATAATGCCTTAGAAGAACAAAAAAACTTCTTGAAACCAAGCTCTGCGACAGAAATCTCATCAAAGGAATAAACTAGGACAGTGTCCCTTGTAAGGTAGTCGGGACCGTTCTTAAAATGGACAAGGGAGGAACTCAGAGAGATGGACCAAAGGACAAGAAAGTTAATGATTATACACAATGCTGTATGTCCTAGAGATGACATAGACAGACTAGATGTATCAAGATGTAGATGTAGATGTAGATGTAGGATGAACAGTCTCCAGCATTGAGGATGTAGATGTAGGATGAACAGTCTCCAGCATTGAGGATTGCATAAATGTGTCAATAGAAGTATAGAAGTACTTGAGGAATACAATAAAAGAACAAAGAAAGACTCGTTACAGCAACCCGTAACAGCAATGGCAACATAAGAATAAACAGAAAAAACAATGAAAACGAGGAAATATAAATAAGATGAAAAACAACTGTATCGGTATTTCAAGCGACAAACTAGTACACGAGAAGACTGGGACAGGGCTAAGAAAGGGAAACCTCAAAAGAGAAACTGAATATTTTAATAGTAGCATAAAACAACGCCATAAGGACCAATTATGTTAAATTGAAGATCGGTAGTACGAAACAGCAAGTGTAGGTTATGTTGCAAAATATATTAAATACTTATTCACATAATAAGTGAATGCAGTAAACTAGCACGAATGAAATACAAGACCAGGCACGACCAGGTAGAAGGATAATCCACTAGGAATTGTAAAGGAATTGAAATTTGACCATACTACCAAATGATACCTGCACAAACCAGAATCTGTTCTACTAAATGAGACGCATTCTCTTAGATTTTGGGATACAAACGAATCACCAAATATCAACCGGAAGACCAGACTTATTGTTAATCAACAACAAAATGATAAAAAATTTCAAAAAAGAGAATTTTCCGTCTGACCACAGAGTGAAAATTTAAAAAAAAAGAAAATATTAACAAAAATTTTAGACTTTACCAGAAAACTAGAAATAAGTGGTGGAACATGAGGTCACACTAATTATACTTGTTGCACTTGGAACGATTTCAAAGGCTTGAAAAAAATGGTAGAATTGGAAATCAGAGAAAGAATCGAAACCATCCAGACGACAGTATTGTTGAGATAGGCATGAATACTAGGAAGAGACCTGAGGAAACTTGCTGCCATTTAGACTCCGGTGAAAGACTGCCAGCTAATGCTGGTGTAAAAAACACATAATGAGTAAAATAATAATATTAATAATAAAAGATCCAAAGGGGGATTTTCCAAGGAGATGCACTGTCACCCCTACTATACATAATTGCCATGATGCCACTAAACCACAAACTCAGAAAATGCACGGCCGGATAAAAAAAAACTTAGTAGATCGCAAGGAAAGATCAACCACCCAATGTACATGGATGACATTAAACTATTTGCAAAATATGAAAAAAAAAAAATTTAAGAAAAAGAACTGGAAACCCTAATACACGCAGAATATACAGTCAAGACATAGGGATGGAATTTGGCATTGAAAAATGCGCTCTTTTCGTCATGAAAAGTGACAAACGACATCTAACTGATGGAATAGAACTACAAAATCAAGACAAGATCAGAACGCTCGCAGAAAACGAGACCTACAAATACTAAGGAATCTTTGAGGCTGACACCATTAAACAAGTCGAAATGAAAAACAAAATTCAAAAAGAATATCTCAGGAGAACTATAAAACTAGTTAAGACAAAGCTCTCTAGCAGAAACCTTATGAAAGGAATAAATACTTGGGTTGTGTCCCTCGTAAGATACTTGAGACCCTTTCTCAAGTGGACCAGAGATGAACTTGGACAAATGGACCAAAGGACTTGAAAACTAATGACCATGCATAAGGCATTACATCCCAGAGACGACGTTGACAGACTATATGTACAAAGAAAAGAGGGAAGAAGAGGACTTGCCAGCATCGAAAACAGCGTTGACACATCCATACAACGACTCGAACACTACATAGAGAAACACGAACGAAGACTAATTACGGCCATCAGAAACAATACAGACAACACGATAGATAACAGTATGACAAAAACCAGGAAACAAAAATGTGAAGGAAAACAACTCCATGGGCATCTAAAACGACTAATAAACAACATATCACACGACAAAACCAGGACATGGCTAAGAAAAGGAAACTTTGAGAGAGAAATAGAATCTCTCCTAATGGTAGCACAAAACAGCGCAATAAGAACCAATCATATCAAGGCAAGGATAGATAAGACGCAACAAAATAGCAAATGTAGATTATGCGGTGACAGAGATGAAACCATCAATCACATAATAAGCGAATGCAGCAAATTGACACAGAAGGAGTACTAGGCTAGACATGACTGGGTGGGCAAGGTGATCCACTGGGAAATGTGCAAGAAATTTAAATTTGCCCATGCCAACAAACGGTATATGCACAACACAACACCTGTCCTAGAAAATGACAAACACAAACTGCTATGGGACTTTGACATCCAAACGGATCACCTAATCTCAGCTAGAAGACCAAACCTTATAATAATCAACAACAAAAAAAGAAAAACTTCAAAATGGTTTACTTTGCTGTCCCGGCTGACCACAGAATAAAACTGAAGGAATGTGAAAAGAGAGAAAAGTGCCTCGACCTTGCTAGAGAAATGAAAAAAACTATGGAACATGAAGGTGACAATTATACCAATTGTGATTGGTGCTTTTGGCAAGGTAACTAAAGGATTATTAAAGGGTCTGGAGGATTTGGAAGTTGGCGGCTGAGTAGAGACCATCCAAACAACAGCATTATTGAAAACGGCCAGAATACAGAGAAGAGTCCTGGAGACTTGGGGAGACTTGCTGTCACTCAATCTCCAGTGAAAGACCATCAGCTTACGCTGATGTGAAAAACTCTAATGAGTAATAAATAATAATAATAATAATTTCAAGCCACAAACAAAGGAGATGACGTGGATATGGAATGAGGAACTTGAGATGACGTGGATATGGAATGAGGAACTTGAAGATAGAAACTGAATCTCTTTTAGTATCATCACAAAATAATGCCATAAAAACTAATTATCTCAAAACTACAATAGAGAAATATCGAGTGTAGGTTAAGTGGTGTCAGTTAATCGCAGAATAAGTAAATGTTGCAAACTGGCATGAAAGGAATACAAATGGTGTCAGTTTATCGCAGAATAAGTAAATGTTGCAAACTGGCATGAAAGGAATACAAATCATAATGGCATGAAGAGTTTTTTGAACACATGAACAGGGATCGTGAAATTGCGTGAGTGATACAAAGCCTATATATATATATATATATATATATATATATATATATATATATATATATATATATATATATTTGCATTCGTATATGTATTTATATACATAAAAGAGAGACAGAATAAAAAGATAAAGAATAAGTCCTTCATCAATATTTCTTTCCCGGACCACACGACTATATAATACTGTATATAGTATATGTATTTTCGAGTTTAAACGTGCATTAGAAATATGATTGCGTGCAGGGTAAAATTTGATAACAATGAGGAAAATCTGATTAAATATAAAATCATTTTATTTCTATTATCTCCAGAAATGTTTGAAACCCTTGGTCTTGTGTTTTTATGTAAGATTGGGTCTCCCGTTCTCGAAACCAGCAATAGTCAATTTTTATTTATGGGGTGAACCGGCCTTGATACTACGTTTCCGTCTGGTGGAACTTTTCGCCAAGCTTATCGCTTATGGCATCCTGATTTATTTTGGGAAAATGAAGTGTATTTGAAGAAATGTTTGCTATCCCATTCTTGAATATACTATTATTATGTTGATTTAATAATCAACATAGTTTTCATCTCTGTGAGACTCAAGAAAGTTCTACACAATTAGCATGAGTAAATCCCGTATTGGCGGCTCATGTAGATTCTGCTAAACTTTGAACTTGCTATCAGAACTTGATTTTTGAGAATTTGGTTAACTTTCAAAATATCAGTATTTCGAAACAGTAGTAGCAAGAATATGGCACACAACTGCTATTCCAGGAGTAATAAGAGCAAAAGTAAAAAGTAGGAGACTACTAATCACGAGGAATTCATCTTTGACATAGAAAAAGAATGTTGAACTGCAGTGTGGGTATGTGGAATTGTATATAAGTTTCAAGATCCTCTGTTACTATCTTCTTTGTTGGGTCGGGAACTTTTTAATACCATTTCTATTCTATAATTCTGGACCCAATGAAAATAAGTGAGTTTAGTTTTTGCATTACATTTCTCTTCACCTCTTGATAGGGTGGATAAATAGACAATCGTCATGTAATATTATTTTTGTGAAGTTCTACATGAAGCCAAGAATAAGTGAAAAGAAACCATTTGTACTAGCCTACCAGCAATTGTACAAAACCCTGAAGTACTTGAATAATTCTGTGCATGGATTTAGAATCAGCAGACTCGATATAATCTAAAGCAAACGTTTTTCCCCAGTTGCAAATTGTAATTTTGTTTGTAAGTTTGTTTGTTGCCCATTGTAATTTTCATTATGTTTTACACCCTTAAGTATTTGCTGAGTTTTACTTTTTCATAATTCATATTTTTCAGGGAACACCACCAAAAACGTTCAACTATTATCGGTATGCCACAAAGAAAACTATGGCCCAGGGCTTGTTGGATGTGGCCCTCTTGATGTCGAACGCATCCCAGCTGAAGTCAATCATGGACGTTGGAAATGAACATCGATATTTTCATATACTCTTTGCAACAATTATTATCTCGATTGTTCTGCAGATCATAACTGCCATTCTTTTACTCGTGTTGGGAACCATCAAAGACCACACAGAGAAACATACCAGACAGGCTAATATCATCAACAACGTTGTCATTGTGTTTATTCTTTTTATTACCGTCGCTAACGTGTTCATCACAGCTTTCGGCGTTCAGTTTGGACCGGCGAAAAAGTACCCAACAGAAATGTGATGAGTGAAAGGAAAATTATTATTTTTTTAAAAAATAAAGGTAATTTTCCGTAAAATATGCAATGCAAATTATTTTCATTTGCAAATAATGTCTTTTTTTTGTATGAAAATAAAAACATTGATTTTTAAATTGTTCCTTTATTCTTTTGTAAAAAATCAAAATACCGTCTGTTTCAATATGGGTCTATCTTTCTTCTCTCCCCCCAAGTCTTTTTCGATCTATCAATTTATCTTTCGATCAGTTTATTTCTACCTCTCTCTCTCTCTCTCTCTCTCTCTCCACACACACACACATACACACACAAATATATATTTATGTTCTTACGTTTGTACGGATATATGTATGTATCTAAATCTGGTCCTATATTTTCACGGATGAAATCTATCTGTCTATCTGCCGATCTATCTATCAGTATAAGGATATTATATATATCTCGTTGTGCTTTTGATTGTGAAAACAGGCTGCTGCATCCTTTTAAAATTGGTTTTTCGTCGGGATCTTTTGGAAAGTAAGTTTGTAAAAAATAGTTAACTTTTCTGCTACTTAAAGATAATGTATAAAGGACTATATATATATACATCATTTGTAAATAAGTACAGCCCTTGAAATTTAAAGAAAAGAATAATAGATGAATTTTCTCCTAAAATAAAGACGTCAGGATTTTATTGTTTCTATTATAATATTATACAATCAAAGTAGATATTTTTTTGTGATTATCCATGACTAAACTCTGCTAATTGAAACAATTATCGAAAGTAAAATTCACAAAATATATATAAGATATATAATCATTTTAGTACTGCTATATTTGTGTTTGGTTGAAAGATAAAATGCTCGTAAAAGCCAAATCACTATAAAAACATATAAAACACTTTTAAAATCTTTTGAAAAAGTATTTAGAATAATGAATGTGAGAAAAAACTCACTTGAGTTTTATTCAAGAAAAATTAAAAAGGAGATTTAAAAAAATATATAACACAGCCCTCGAATCTAAGAGGAATGCAGAAAGAGATTTTGATGCTTTTATCGTCCGTTATCAAATATAACTTGTAGCAGTGAGCATGGTTCGTGGACATACGCATTGCGATGCGTATTACTAAAGTGATTCAAATGTTTTGCAATATTTTGTTAACGTGAGGCACTGTTCGGTAGCTCTGGATGCTATTGATGAGGTCGTGAATGTGATAAACCACACTTGACAGAGAGATACTGAGCTCATCTAATACTCTCCTAGAGCTACTCGGCAGATTTTCCTCTATAGCTTGGACTACAGTCTCCGAATCCACAGTTTTAGCTCTTTTTTACCCTTCCTGTTCGTCGAGGTTCTTGCAGCACGAGCAAAATTTCTTGAACCATCTGGTTTCTGTACAGTGGTTAACTACGCCTTCACCTTTCAAAAAACAAATGTTTTTGAATGCTTTCGCATATATATATATATATATATATATATATATATATATATATATATATATATATATGATTTTTTTAGTTAGTAATGGATTTCAAATCAACGAAAATAAATCATAATATATCGTGAGGCGCATTTCGACCAATACTTTTCAAACGAAAATAATCGTCAGTAACTGAGAAATTGACGATTAAAACAATGAAGGGTGTGACTGAAAATGTGAGGAAGTTTTGAAAAATATATTACACCACCGCTAAATCTCTTCTTCTTCTTCTTCTTCTTCTTCTTATTATTATTATTATTATTATTATTATTATTATTATTTACGAGTTTTTCCCATTATTTTTAACTGATGGTTTTTCACTGAAGTTTGAGTGATAGTAAGTTTCCTAAAATCTCAAAGATTCTTCTAAGTATTCTAACAGATTTTCACAGTGCTATGGTCTGGATTCTTCCTCTCATTTCCAATTCCCCAAATCTAATTTCCCTGGCCTTTAAGAGCTGTTACCAGGACAAAAACTACAATTGGTATCACTGTAACTTTCATGTTCCACAGCTTTTTTTTAGTTCTCGGGCAAAATCAAAGTATTCGTTTTATTTATTTTCACTCTAAGGTCTGGTCTTCTGATCGTGAATGGGTAATCCGTTTCTATCTCAAAGTCACAAAAGATTTTATGCATCTAATTCTCTAGGACAGATTCTGGTTTGCGCATGGACAATTTATCAGCATGGTCAATTCTTAATTCCTAGCACAATTCCCACTAGATTACCATTCCTAGCCAGTCATCTCTACTTTTCTATTTCTTTGTACTTGTTTACTGCATTCGCTTGTTTCATCACTATCACCATTTAACCTACAGTTGCTATTCTGTCGTATATTATTAAATTTCTGCTTTGATTTAGTCCTCATAGCATTATAAGAAAGATTCCGTTTCTCTTTTGGAGTTTTTTCTTCTCAGTTTGTCGCTTGAAGTATCCTTACATTTGTTTTTTTGTTTTTTTTTATCGCATTTTCGTTTTTTAGATTTCTTTTTATTATTTTCTTGTTTGTCTTATCAATTCTAACGATATCGCTGTTGTTGGCTGTAATCAGTCTATCCTTGCTCTTTTTTTTATATCCTTCGAATCCCTGAATTCTTACATCTACCCAATCCACAGTGTTTGAAAATCCTTCCACCTTTCTTTTTCTTTGATACATCGAAATTGTTCATGCCGCCTTCTGGATGTAAATCCCAGAGCATCGTCATCTCGTCCCTTACTTTATGATCTGCCAGCGTAAGTTCCTTCCTTGTCTATTTTTTGAAGGATCCAGTGGATGTTAACTAGGAGAATACCTCGGCATTTGTTCCTTTGATTAGATTTCTGCAGAAGTGTTTGGTTTCAACAAGTTTTCTTGTGTCTTTTGATTTATTGCTTGATTACCTTTTTGAAAATCTTTATTCGCGGATACCGTTTCTAATATTCCTCAGTATTTCCAGTTTTTGTGGCATCTTTTCTGCTCTTCGGAAAATCGTTCGGAGTTTTCTAGCGTATGTTTATCATTAGCTGAAATCTCAAATCTAAAAAAATTCCCTAATGACCAAGTTGATCTTCACAGTTATCATACCTTGTCCATAACATTTCTCGGATCACTGAGACTACTTGGCAGTACCTCTTTCTTTCTTTCTTTCTTTCTTTCTTTGATATAACAGGAGCAGATTGTGTTTGGTTACATGTTATCAGGATCCATGATTGCATCAATTTGTAAGTTTGTACTTGTCGAATTGAAAAAAAAAAAAAAAAAAAAAAAAATGAAAGATCTAAGGGAGATAATTCATATAACCATAATCAAGAAGTTATTTTCCTTGAATCCATATCTCATGCCGCTTATTAAAGAAAAAGGTTGCGAGCTAACTACCGAATGCTACTTAGTCAAAATTCAATCTTAATTCACATTATCTATTAACTTTTTCTTAGTGTAGTCATTGATAAAGGATTTTTTCTATTTTTCTCTTAAAAAAGATAGATACTCAATTTCTTATGGAAGACGAATGGAAGAAAAGTAGTTTTTAATTTAATTTTATAAATTGATTCTATTAATAATTAGTTAAATTTTAATATTTTAAATCTTATGACTCCAGCGACCGGTATTTGTGCCTGGAAGCACCTTGGCAGTCGGAATACTGGTCATGAAATACCTATTTCTTCATCTTCATTGTAATCTATTGTTTAACAACAACCTGTAAAGTATGAGAATATAACAATTGAAACTTTTGACTATTTTTCATGAATTCTATTTTTGCCAGGAAAACTATTTGTAAACCGAAGGTTTTTTACATGAAAATATGCATAAAACTTGTTTTTTATTGTGTGTTTGGTATATTTTTAGATAATGTCTTTATTGTTTGAAATAATCTCCGGAGCTTATTAGCCTAGTGGTTTGAGTGTTCGCCAATTGCCTGGTAGACCGGCAATTCCTGGTCGACTCATACCAAAGACTCAAAAAATGGTACTTGATGCCGCCTTGCTTAATACTCAGCATTATAAGGTACGTATCAAGGGTAAAGTGGAGCAATCTAGGGAATGGAGTAACACACCCTTCCCTACACTTCAGTGTATTGGCTATTGAAAAGAGAGCCTTCTGGTCGCCCTTTAACTATAGTCACATACTTTACTTCACTTATTTTCCTGTATTTCGAAAGCATTAAGAATGTGATTCGTCCAAAAAGTTCTAGCGTCACCAAGAAAAAAGAACCATATCTGAATATCTTTGTTGTTTTAACATACTATCACTTCTTCTAAAAGTAGAAAAATTAAAACAAATATATGTATTAATTTCTCAAAGTTAAGAGGTTTGCAACGAATCTAAAAATTAAAAAATAAAGCCACTTTCTTACATCGAACTAATTCAAGCTGGTTCTTTTTAGATGTATGTTTCTGTCTCCCTGCGTCTCTCTCTGTCAATCTCTCTCTCTCTCTCTCTCTCTCTCTCTCTCTCTCTCTCTCTCTCTCTCTCTCTCTCTTCTTACATACACACACGCACTCACAAATGCGTATTTGTGTGTGCGGGAGACCAAGAGAGACCATACCCATTAAAATGCACTCATGCGTTCACCCCCCCCAATCGCGCGCACGTGCGTGCGTGTGTGCGTGCATGCGTATACGTGTGTGTGTGTGTGTGTGTGTGTGTGTGTAAATGGATTATCCATGAGAATGCATTTGTGTGATTGTATAATTACACATATAGACATATCTATGGAAGTAAATAATGGACTGTAATCCGACAATATATAGAGAAAAATTGACAACAAGGTAATCCAAGTTGAAGGAGAGATTTATTGAGAAGCAAAGTCAACACTATAGCGTTTCGGTTCTAGTGAACCATCATCAGGTCTGTGCGGGATGATATTTGTGATGATAAATCAACGATGGATGTTTAAAAGTACAAAATACAACAATCTAGAGAAAACTTGTATAACAAGAAAAGTTATTCCCTTATTTTTACAATAAGGAAGGCACAAAGCCTTGAAGTTTTGTGGGAGTGGGGAAAAGGAGCGGTCATGTTGTTTTTATATATACTAAGAGAACCTAGCTAGCTACATTCGCTGACCCATTCAACTGTACAATATATAGACAATCATACATCAACATGCACGCTGCAAGCACCAAAATACCTCATTTGCTCAGTGGAAAGACCTACTTAAAACCTCGAATATAATGTATGATTTTATTTACAATTGATTATTTATTTACTAAAGATGTTATATGATGGGGATGGGAGAAAACACCGAAATACAAAAACGAAAACAAGGAAACAATCCCCCGTTTGGTTACCCTCCCATCCCCCCGTCTACAAAATGGAGGCCGACTATTTTCCGGTGCCCCGAAAACACCGCAAACAAGCCGGATCTACTCCAAGTGAGTTGGGGTTCCTAATTTAATGGGGCAAAAGAAAAGACAGGGTTGCATGAGGTATGGGCAGTTAATAGCAGATAAAATGATTTTTATACACATAAAATTCCAAGATCTTCAACAAAAGTGGGCTAGAGTAAGGCTTGAGGTAAAAAACAATAGGGATGGCGAAGATCTTGGAGACTAACAACCATATGACGGGGACAATGACACACAACATACTGCTAACTAGGTTTCAAGGCGGGAAAAAAACTTTTGCCTACTTACCCGGGATGGGGTCCCGAAGGACCCGTACCGTAGACGCCATGGGCAGGAAGAGGAGGGAAGGATGACTCCAACATTGCCCCCTTTCGTACGACCAGGCTCGCTGCATTCACCCACCTTTTGTCGAATGTTATGCGATCCAAGCGTTTTCTATTGCATCTGATTTTGGCCCTAAGCTGATGCCTAAAAAACAAAACAAGCCGATGTGCCTTAGGCAGAGGAAGTACACCAAATCGGTAAAGAATCAAGAGAAAGACATACCCGGCGCACGCCTCCGCTTTGCCCTTTAAGGACAACCTCCTTGAAAGCCAGGTTCCCACCTGAGCATTCACCTTAACTTGTACTTCCGACCAATTTCGCTTTAGTTGGAAGTCGGGCCCGAACCATACCCCAAGGATGCGGACGGGTCCGTTACTCCAGCGGAAAGGCCCTTGAAGGGTATAGCTACCCCTCCAAGTACCGAGCCGCAAACCTTCGCTTTTGTCAAAGTTGACTTTGGCTCCTCCAATCGTACTCGGCAACCGCCTTCTTCATAGTCTCTATATCTAGGCAGCGGGATACGAAGACTGTGGTATAATCAGCGAACGCGGAAACCCTTGACGTAAGAGGGCCAGCAAAAGGGACACTACGCAGGGCCGAATTTGCCCATCCCTAAGCCTACGAAGCAGGGGCTCCAAAGCGAGGACATAGAGAAGAGAAGACAGTGGGCAGCCCTGCCGGACCGAACGCTTGATTGCGAACGCCCCCGAACGTCTTCCGTTCACCTGCTCCACTGCCTGGGGGTTGTGGTACATCCTGCCAGTGCATCTGCGGAACTCCGGTTGGAATCCGGCAGTCTCCAAAACAGTCGACAAAAACCGATGGTCAACCCTATCGAAGGTCTTGGATTGATCTAAACTGATCAGCGCGACTTCCGTGCCGTCTTCTATCCCCTCTACGACCTCGCAAATAGTGCAGATTGTCTTGGATCGATCTTCCCTTCATAGCGAATGTCTGCTCGGGGCCGATCAGATCGCTAATGACAACCTGTAAACGATTCGCGAAGATCCTGGCCAAAATCTTTAACTCAGTGTAAAGCAGAGCTATGGGCCTGTAGTCATCTAATCCCTCCCAAACATGCCTGTCATCTTTCTTCAGCAATGTGATCACGCCCTTGGCAAAACTACCAGAGATGGCTCCCTGGGCGAACCAATGGTGGAACATATCCGTCAGAATAGGCTCAAACATGTGCGGCAGCCTCAAGTACACTTTATAGGGTAAACCATCTAGTCCTGGCGACTTGTTGAGGCCGACTTGCTTCAACGCATCACGGAATTCGCATTCAGTAATCACACCCTCGCAGCTAGCCGCTTCGGCCGCCGCAAGGTGAGGGAAATCGGCAAGATAGCTGCGAAACTCCTAAAGCGGCAGATCAGAACAGCGGGCAAAGCGATCACGAAAGTGCAACCGAAAGGCATCACGTATCTCGCGATTCGTTCGCAGCACGCACCCATCCGGAGACTTGACAGAATCGATATACCAATCGGGAAATCTTTGCAATTCTTCCTCACGCACAGACGTGTTGGATTCCACAGCTTCATTGAGAACTCTTTTTAACCTAGATCTAACTACGAATCACTTGTAGTGCTTGCTAGTATCACGCTCATGGTCCTTCCAAGCTAGTTCTACAGTAAAGGAGTTCCCCCCAGCTACCGCCCGGGAAATTCTATCATCTATAGATTTCGCCTCCCTTGTATTATCTAGGTTGAGCTGTCGATTGTATTGATGGTGAAATCTCTAATCCTATGTTTAAGAGAAACCCACCACCTATTTCCGGTGACCGCCCCCACTAACGCCCGCTTAATTAGGGATTCCAGCCGGTCCCGGAAGTCCCGTATCTCCAGTAAGGAGGTATTGAACTTCCAGTAGCCGGCCAGACTAGGCCTATTAGCCAACCGCAGGCTGACTTTAACAAGTTTATGGTTAGTCCATGCTATCAAGTGGAACGTGGGACATCTAACGAAATTACTATCAGCTCTTCTAACACTCTGTCCAAGTAGGAACCTACTTTGGCAGAGGGCGAGCTATATAGCCACGTCCATATCTCCTTCCCTTGGTGATCCAGGCGAAACCTGTCGACAAAGTCGTGGCGAGCCACAACGGCGACAAGAGTGCTTTCACACCTTCCCAACCCACAAGCTCCCCACCAGCCCTTATCTATCTTGGGATCAAGGATCGCATTCCAATCGCCAATTAAGACTAGTCGCTTCGAATCGTCCAGGAACGGCGCCAACCGACGAAAAAAGAAACCCTCTCCTCAGCGATATTGGGTGCATAAACCACAACCAGCCGGAACTCGAAACTTTTAACGGCAACATCGGCCACAACAGTCGGCCCCCGTCACCTGCAAAAACAGCGTTAATATCAGCATCAAGGGTGCGTCCAACTAGCAAAGAGACCCCAACGCTGGTGCGGCTGCCGTATGCTGAGAAAACGTTAAAGTCGTTCTCCAGTACCCGACAGTCCGAAGCGCAAATGAAGTGAGTCTCTTGCGCCGCAGCGATACGTACTCTCAGGTTCTTGAATTCAGCAAGAAAGCGCGCAAACTTGCTGGAATCTCTCAGTCACCTCACACTCCAAGTGGCAAGGTTTAAAGTCATCAGACCCACTTACCTTACTTAGTGTCGACTGCGATCCGGAAATCCTCCGGTGTGAGGATGCCGACGGCTTGACGCAGGGACCCAAAGCCGAGTTCAGTAGTAACTCGGCCGTCCCTAGAAATTCCTCCGACATCTAGGGGATACCTCAGTTTTAGGGACCTATATAAGCTCAGGTGAACGTTGATCGTGACCCTGCCCGCACAGTGTGTCAGCATTTTTTTTCAGCGAGGGATACTCCATTTCCGCCAGCCTCATGTCCGCCCGACTAGCCCCCTCAATAAATTGCCAAAGCTCTTTAGTTCGGTTGCTAGCTAGACGAACAAAGGTGGTCACCATGGGTGCACCCCTAAACAAATACAGATTTGATATCATTTATTCTTTTCAGATTTTAGTGAACTTAATGGCATAAGTGATTTTTTAATTTGATGATCGATGTTAGGTTGATTAATGTCAGTGCAAGAATAAATTGCGTTCAGTGCTTGTCGGTCTTCCTTCGAGACCTCTTTGGCTCTTTGCAGTGTTTTGGGGATTTCTATGGGTCGATGGTATCTTGTCTTAGAAAGAGACCTAGAGAACAGTTTGGGGGATGAAAGAGGTAAGAGGAGGGCGGCGTTAGGTAGAGGGGGGAGGCTGGAGGGTTTCAGAGGAATGAGATGGTGGGGCATGTGAGGGTGGTATTGTTACAATTTGCACAGGGCGCTGGGGTGGGGTTTTTTGTTGCAGTTGTGGAATTGTCCTTGGTGGCATGTTTTTGTTTTTACACTGTTTTTTCTTCTCCTCTCCTTCTGTTATAGAATCTCCGCAGTCCCCACTCCTCTTTAGATTTGTTGATGTATCCATTTCCTCATGCGATACTTCCGGTACATTTGGTTTTTTCTTTTTTTTTTTCTCTGTTTTTGTAGTAGAAACTTCTATTTTTTTCTCTGTTTTTGTATTGGAATTTTCTTTTTCTTTTTCCTCCTCTGAACTCTTATTTTTCCTCGTTTTATCGGGGGATTGATTTTCAGGTGATTTCGTCCTTGTTGGTGGGGTGGTCCCCAGTTTCTGTACTTTGTGTATTTATTGTTGCTGGAGTAGTAGCTGGAATAGTAACTTTTAAGGTTGGCGTTGTGTTTGTCGTTGTTGTTGTTGCTGTTGTTGATACTGTCGCTGTTGTTGATGCTGAAGATGCTATTACTGTTGTGTTGTCATTATTGGTGTTTTTTCTTTTTAGGGCAGGACCTAGAAAAGTGGCCCAGCTGCTTACAATGCCAGCATTGCGGCCTCCTGCCCACGACCACTACCATCATCACTTGGTCCTCGTAATCGAGTGTGTCGGGTATTGCTTGAAACCCCCCTCTGTTCAGACACTTGGTAAAAGAGTTGTCACCGTGTGCCGTGCCACTTGATGAATTAATTGTTGAAAAATCCTCGACGCCGCCAACACGTCCCCGCTTAATTGAATGGGTACGTTGCACACGGTGACCTTTATTCGTCTTTTACCCATGTACTCTGGCTGTAGTCTTGTACTATTTAGAGGTGATACGGCTGTTCCCGGTCAGCTTTGTTACTAATTCTTGTGACGGCAGCAGGACATCCCTGGTAGCAAAGCTGCGTCTGCAGAAGTATCTAGCTGGGATTCCTGCTGCTTTTAGAAGTTCCTCAAATGTCTCTTTTTTAAGGCCAGCCAATCTCCTGGTTCTTATGTCTGTAACAATCAAGGACAGGGTCTTTGGCTGTACTGCCTCTACTAATTCTGCTATTGGTAAAATTCGATTTCCTGGGCGTATTTTTCAGCCCTGTCTTTTTTGTAATCCTGCAGCGACTTTTTGTCGGTTTGCGCCGACCAGGAGACTGGCATTGACGGTACTTTTTGAGCCGGTGGAATGGTGCTGGCCGGGGTTGATGACTTAGATGAGGTTCCCGGTAATGACGGTCATTCCAGCTTTTCTGATGAGGAGAGGTCAGGCTATTAAATATGTCCTGTTGGGTGTTTTGCCGAGTGTTTGGCTCCTCCATAGTTGCTTTTAGGCAACTAGGAGAGCGCGCGAATGAGTTTGTAAAAAGGTGTTTGGCGTTTGAGATGAGGTGTAGAAGGAAAAAAAAAAATTTTTTTCTCCATATAAAACTATAGCACAAGGCTGGTCGGACGTTTGATTCCCCCCTCCAAAAGAACAAACAAAATAATAACAGTTGTTTAGGGAGGGGCATGAAAGATAACAAAAGTGGCAACAAGGAATAACAATGAAAACAATAATTTCAACAAATAACTTGGTAACAAGATTTTAAAGAAATATCTTTCAGCAAACTTACTTGACAAGAAAAAGTTAGCCGTTTAATTAGTGAATTAGCGTTTGTTTGCTTTTTTTAAATTAGGTCATTTGACTTATTGTATAGAATTTATGTTCGTTTGTTTATCAAGAAATCAAAAGGAGGAAGAAAAAGAAAAATAAAGACTAAAAGAAAATGAGAAAGTATAAAATTATGATGTATGTGGAATATATTAACTAAAGATGGAATATATTGTAGTAATTTAAAATGTATTTGCTCAAGTAAGGAGAAATATTATTAAAAACTCTGACGAGTATTTACGAAATTTACCGGCCTCGAAAATTCGTCTTAGTCTTTTATTATGAATTTATAGGAGCATCTTTGCAGGATTGAAATCGAAGTTATGAGAAATGTGTTGAAGAAGTTGATTGTTTAAGTCACCAATTCTAATATCTCTTTATTGTTCTTTCAAGCGAATGTGGCGGTTACGAGATGTTTCACCAATATATTTTTAATTTACAATTTTTACAAAGGATACAATAAACACCGGCGTCTGAAAATATGTTGCTTTGAGGGCTAGCGTGTACTAAATTGCGGATCGTTTTAGAGGGTAAAAAGCTATTTTTAATATCGAGTTTATTTTAAGTTGTTTATTATGCTGTTGGAAGAAGAATTGTTAGGCAAAGTAATGAATCTATGGGTGGAACTAGTTTTATAAGATTGTGAGTTGGCATTAGTTTGAGGTCGATTCTTATTGTGGATTTTGAGAGCTTTAGATTTAGCAGAGTGTATAAAACATTTGGGGTATAGAAGGTTAAGGACAGAATTTTCTATGTGGTTGAATCATCATATAAATATTTTGAGAAACAAATGCGTAGAGCTCTGAGATAAAAACCTATGATGATACCTCTTGTTGCTGTGGTGTGAATAAAAATGTATGTGATCGTTATTACAGGTGGGTTGACGCTAAACCTTGAATTCTAGTTTGTTGATATTCCTAATAAGTAAGATGTCCATAAAAGGTAGAGTGTTGTTGGATTCAAGTACATTTGTGACATATCTATTTATTTTCCCGTATTTTTTTCTATTTTGATTTGTTCTCTTTCTCAGTATATACATTTATATCTATATATTGAGTCATGAATAATTTTGTTTTAAGTAAAACATAATTTATTCTTGAATAATTTAACAATTAATTTCAATCTATAGTATATTCGCCATAATTTTTGAATCACCACTTTTCATATATCAGATTGCTTGTTGATTGCTCTCAAGTAAAATTCAGCTGGTCTAGAAATGTTCCTCGAACGTTTTCACCTGATCTTCTTAAGACAGTGTTTTGTCATTCAGAACATTTTGTAGAGAAGGAAAAATTTAGAAATCACTTGGAGTAAAGTCGAGTGAATATTGTAGATGGGGTAGAACAAACCAGCCTAAATACAATATTTTTTGCTGCGTGTTTCTTGTTGAGCGTTGGCCTTACGTTATCATGGACATGTTTCACCCATTGACGAGTGCAGAACGTTTTCTGAGAAGAATTTCAAGCAGACTTTGTTGCTATTAAAAGTATAAATCTGCACTGAATTGCAGCTTTAAAACTCCAAATAGACTATACCTTGGTGATCTCACCATACACACAATATAACTTTTCATCCATTAAGCTCCGCGTTTGAGGTTGGCTGCGGAAATTCATCCTTCACTGCCTTTCACTTGAAAATAATCTTAACAACCCATTTTTCGTCACCTATTATAATATTCTTGAGAAACACATCATTTCTCTGCCTTGAAAAAAGATTTGTTTCTATAGATATGCTATCTTTTTAATTCTTTTCCTGTGGAACATAAACGCCCAGGTTGCTCACTTATCTTTTTCAAGTGGCAATATATTGTGGATTTGGATGTGTTGAAGGCAAGTGCTAATTCTCAAGAAATTTTGAGCGGACTGAATTCCACCATCTTGATTGATGTCTGATGTGCATCCTGGTCAGTGTTTATCTCTCATTGACGTAGCACCAGAACGACAATCTGAAAAATAGTTTCGGGTTTGGCGGTCAGTAATGACGCTTTGGTCATAAACACAACAAATTTTCTCAGCTGTTTATTTGCGTTTTGGTAATTTGAAATGCGTACTTACAACTTGCGTTTAAAGAACAGAAAATATAGCGCTATGTTAAATACAAACACTCTCGTCCAGGATTTGAACTTGAGTCTCCATGTCCATTTGCTAAGACGATAACCATCACAACATAAACGTGCATGAACCAACTTAAATTTCAATCCCAAAATCATTAATTTTTTGAATTAATTTTTTTTAAATAAGAGTTGTCTCAAGTCTTTTCTCTTATGCTTGAATTTACACCTGACCTTTACACGAGTATATATGTTATTTTCGATAAACACACACACTCACACACACTCTTTCTTTCTTTCTTTCTTTCTCTCTCTCTCTCTGTCTCACACACACACACACACACATTTATATATATATATATATATATATAGAGAGAGAGTGACAGAGAGAGAGGCGGTAGAGAAAGGGGAACAAGACTGACGGACAGACCGAAAGACAGGCAGAGAGTGACAGGGAGAAAGAGAAAAAGTAACACACAAACGGATTAGTGAGAAGCGAGTGATTAACAGTAATCCTGAGAATGAGATCGAGGCGAGTGTATAAAGTATGATTGAATTAGTATGTGCTTGCACATACGTGTGTTAGTATGTGTGGGTGAGAGAGAGAGAGAGAGAGAGAGAGAGAGAGAGAGAGAGAGAGAGTGTGTGTGTGTGTCTGTATGTCTATGTGTGAACATGTGAAAATGATTTTAGAAAGAGTGTAAGAAGAAAATTCCATTCACAGGTTGTTAAAAACCCTTTCACCATCTTTGTCAGTTCAGTGACAAAACAAATCCAATGATAAGAAAAGAGAATTCATTGGTTGAAATGTTTATTCCTTCATTATAAAGTCCCTACCCTTAATAATGACCTGACTTTTCTTTCTTTCTCTAAATTAAAAGAAAGAAAATAAGAACTGAAAAGAAAATAAATTTCATTTAAATCTATCTAATAATATTTTTTGTTTCTTTTGAGGAATTGACTAGGAACTATTCATTTTCAAGATCAAAGCTGTTTTCCGCATTCTCCTATACCAAATAATTCCTGTGATTAGGTAAAGAGTCAACGAATTAGCATATAGAAGCCATTATCTAGAATGCTCTTTGAGTAAGGAGGTTTTCTGAAATAAATAACCAGGTTTCAAATCAATATTTGAGAAGCGGAGAATAAATTTGGTTTCCTTCCTAACCATATTATTTTTGTTTTTCTCTTGGTCGTTTTTAAATATTTTCAAAGATTTCTGCTATTTCTTACGTTATAATAAAATCGACCCTCATTTTGCCCTTTGCTATTTCTTACGTGATGGCTAAATCTACCCTCTTCTTGTCCTCTGCAGTTTTTACGGGATAATCAAATTTGTCCACTTCTTGTCCTCTAATATTTCTCATGTGATAATGAAAGTTACTCTCTTCTTTCCACAATTTCTTACGTGGTAGTCAGATCCTGTTCTGATCAATATTATATATTATTAGAAAATAAAGCTGTAACCGCTGGGCTTCTTAAAGAGTTTCATAAAGACCTCTCGGTGTAAATAAGATTTTGGCAGGGTGAATAAAAGCATAGGGACCAATAGGTGGCCAATTCACTAGTGTGCATTTTTAAATCCCTTAAACAAAAAATCCATGGATCGTGTTGACTCGTTGCCAGATATCGTTCTCACAGCAGATTGCCTGGTTGGATGTAATGAACCCTAGTAATGTGTCACTGACATATGACCCGTTCAAAACATACGAGTCATTAAAATGAATGAACAATCTGACATATAATCATATTTTCACGAAAGAAAACATTTAAAAACCATTATTTTTAAACGAATTATCTTAATAATTTTTTTAAATCTTAAAGTATTCCTTTTTATGATTGACTATATGATGATTTTAGAAAGAAAGAGTATTATTTAAAAATAACAGAATATAAATTTAAAAGCCAAAGACAAACAAAGAAAAAGAAAAATTAAAAATCAATGCCAGAAATATTAATTCTTATCCATGGTAGCAGATTTATAAGGAATGAAACTGAAATTCAATCATAATTAACAAAAAATCTCACTTGGTCCGAGTAGATGTTCGCTTGTTTAGTTAGTTTCATTATAACCAGATGTTCGTTGGTGTTGGCACTATTATATCATTCAAAATTTCTTTAATAATTTTTCTGCATTTTATAAAATTTTAATCTTAAAAAAAAGCAAAACAAAACAAATCCTCTCATCATGGCATTTAGTGAGACTAAGAAATACCAGCAATATTCAGTTGATTTACTTTGGGTGAATGGAAAATATATTTGCTCACAAGAGGTGCATCACTTAATACGTTCGAGAAATCCTGTGATAGAGTCTGAAAGATGAAATCCAATACTGACCTGTCTACAATATTAGGAGGATGTCAATTGTTCTGATAAAAATCTTCAAGTTCTTCGATCATCTTGAGACTTAGTAATATTCACTCAAGTCCAGCGTCAGCGAATGCATCTGACAGTCTATCTATAAAGTTAGGAAACATTTTCTTTTCGGATTGGGAACCCTGACAGAAAAACAGCTATATCCAGTTGACCTTCAACAAGTGTAAAAAAAATACGTAATTCATGTTTACCTCTCAAAATCCACGTCCAGTTGATTAAACTTGAGTCATTATAAATGCATTTGTTTAAGTTCGTAACGAAAATAGAACACAAGATCAAATTATGTGTCAAACTTCAGGACAATGCAGCAGAAACATGTTTTAGGTTAACACAGGCAATTGGTTTCTATCATGGAATCCGGACACTATATGGCAAAAGTCAATTTTGGGTGAGCAAGAGATAATGAAAAATAAACCACGCTTTGATCGAACATCGGATCTGATTAACATTTGACGGTAAGCATGTTTTAATTAATTATCGTGACATGAATTGTTCAAATGATTTTTAGTTTGGATTTCCAATATGAAAAATAACAAAAAATTAAAAACATCGTTTTCTAGACACACATTATTTGTTTATATGTTTTTGGCCTAAAAGAATATTTCTCTAATACTACAACCTCTGTTACTCTCTTAGTAGCTTTCCTATCCCCAAGAATCAAAATCCTGCTTTTTGTCGAGATTTAGGAACTATTGAGATAAACCAGGAAAAATCAATGTTTTTTATTATGGGTTATTTAATCCCAAAGCTATCCTTTTAGAAGAAGAGCAGTGATACTACTTAATATATTGTTAGAGGGATAAGAGGGTCCATACCTTTTCCAGAGGTATTAGTCCGAAACTTAACGTAATCGAGGGACTGGAATTCAAACTTGGTTACTTACAAAGCTGCAGCCTAGTACTTTAGCCATTACGCAACGAGGAATCCTTAAGAGCAGTGTCAGTTGAAGACTTTCAGCACTATTTCTAGGAGTGAGAACAACTTTTTTGTCTGTGTGTGGTTTCCTAAGTGAACAATTTTAAAAGATTTAAAGTTGATTTGCAATTAAGCTGATAATTAAAAAATTACAGTTTTATAAATTAAAAGACAGAACTTGTATGATTATCATCAGCCTCCACAACTATTTCTAACGAGATGAACACACACACACACACACACACACACACATATATATATATATATATATATATATTAAGGGGTTGTATCTTGATCTGGCATTCCCACGAAGAGATGGAAAATCAAAAAAATCTAATAGTAATTTAAGATACTGCTGGGTCTCAAAATATCTCGAGTATCTTGGTTAACCTAAGAGTCAAGTTCCGTATATATATAATTATACTCTAACCTAGTAAAAACGACATTGCATAACGAGACTTTTATCAAAGCAATACACTTCTTTCATTAGAGGATAAAACAATTTCCATGCCAATACACATTTAAATGATCACTTTGTGGTATCTTTATTTGCACGGAACTTCATTTTTCCATCTTCAAAATAGATAATAATCGAATGCTAATAAGACGCTTTCACATTTTAAATAGAAGCATCTATATTCTTCATAGGCCACTATTACATCGGGAACCAAAGGTGTTTACGCGTCGTCTTGTAACTTGGTAAAATGTTATATTGAAAAAAAAAAGAAAGTGAATGAAAATAGAGAAATAACCATTCAATAAATGAAGTCACGTTCCCTTGCAGAAAAACAAAAAACAAAACCACTTGGTTGTTCTTTTTTAGCACAAAAGAATGCAGACTATTCTGCTATAAGATGTAAAAAAAGAAAAACTTCTTAAACAGAGATAAGAGGAAAATATGGCTACGGTTGCTTTTGGGCGAAGCTGGCTTTAAAAGCCAAGTCTTGTTAGTCAGTTTAATTGCGTCCGAACACAGACGTGACGAATTCATTGATAGCCAATAGAACGACCCTTTTCATCCAAAAAGTTTTTATGACATTGTATTTCGAATAAAAAGTGCCATTGTTATCGAAAACTGAGAATGTGGAAGCACACATTCTCACTTGGGGCGAGATTTGATGTTTTATTAAAAGTGTATTTGTAGGATTTGGAATTTTTGTTGCCACGGGTTGATAAAATTTCGTATATTTCAATTACGAGAATAAGGTCATTCCTTGCAGCACAATTCACTTCTCGAATGAAATTTTGAAAAGTGAAGAAAAAAGCTTAAAAGAACGTTGTCATTGGTTAATATTTTGTAATTACAGCTTGAGGAAAAAATGACTCAAGACTTTCATTTTGCAGTTTCGCTCCTGGAAATCTTTTTTTTTTTCCAAATATTTGTTGGAGTCTCATTCTCTAAGAATCTCAAATGACAAGAGAAAATGGAATATTTGTAATCAAGGAACGCGGACTTAGTTAATGCTGCGTGGAAAAGTCATAATCATCATCATTATCATCTGTATGATCAAATACAGAAGCAGAAGAAATGACGTAGGAGAAAGGGTAGAGAAGAAAAATGTGAAGAAAAAAGAGAGGGAGAAAAACGAAGCGAAAATTAGGTGTAGGGGTAAAAGAAAAAAGAAGAAAGAGGAGAAAAGAGAAGGAGGGGGAAGAAACGGGGAATAAAAGAGTGCAGCAAAATTAAGAAAAGAGAAAAGAAAAACATTCAATGAAGAATTAGGAGAGGAGATAAAAGAAAATAATCAGACTTGAATTATTATTTGCTGGTCTTAGAACAACCAGATAGAAATAACCCTTACAGGACTTAATCTTACAATAACTGGTTTCCACTAGTCAATTGCTCGGACCTACAATACCTCTGAATTTTAAAAGTAGCATACACGTGGATTTAAACTAAGTTCAAACTTAAGGAACATACGGGTAAGAAAGACAAGAATTAAAAGGAGAAAAAGACGGCAGAAAAGAAAAAAGAGAAACAATTTTTTTCTCTCACTCTTTTTTTGTGTGTGTGATCCGCTTCAGAGATATCGAAAGGACAACCAGGACACGTCTGTTTCAGGTGCGCAGATTTTAAACAACCCCTGGGTCTGGTATAGCTACAATATAGCACCCATGATAAAAACGTTGAATCAAAATAGGATACAACATGAGACCCAAGCAACAGGCCTGGGTGTCATGATCGGCAGGTGCTCTCCTGATAGCCCACATAGGAGACCCGCTAATCATCCTGAGAATGTTGGCTGCTCTTTTTTAAGGTACACGAATGCCGATCTAAAGAACCACATAAATCAGAGACGCAAACACAAAACATGGACTAGAGAAGACAACCAACTTGCACTATAATGCTATTTTAGGAGCAACCCTACAGAAAGCGGGTATAGAAAAAGAATGATAGAGATCTGGCAAGAATGCATTAGATTTCAGACAACGAGTCAAAGACTTACTGACCAAGTTAGGACAATAATAAAGTAAGGTTAGATTTCTGACCTTGAAATACTAGAAATGCATTAGAAAATAAATAATGGACAAGATAGTAATACAATAACAGACACATCAAGTATTGACAAACAAGAACAGTCTAACCAAAATGAACCACCAACATTTGAAAATAGAAACAACACACAACCAAACGACACACAACCAAATGACACAGAGCAATACACTAACACAAGAACAAAAAGCAAATTTACAAAATTTATAAAGAATTATGAAGGAAAAAAGACTACCTTACAATCACTAAGAAACATAGAATGGAGAACAGTCAAGAAGGAATCGGAAAAAATAAATCAAGTACTAACCTATATATGAACAAATAATATCACCGAATTAAATGAACTAATCTATGCAGAAGCGAAATTAGTTTGTGAGAAAATTAGGTTCCACTCAAAAAATACAAAGAAAAAATCAAAACAAGGATGGGAAATTCGACTGGAAACGCAGATAAAAAAAACTACGAAAACAGGCCAAAATGATAAAAGTAAGGAAAAAGGAACAAGAAGGAAAAGGTAACAGAAGAAATATAACACAACTTGAGGAAATAAACCAGAAAGTACTGACGAAATAAGGAAGATTAAAAATATATCGAGAAAGGGTAAAACAATATAAACAAAACGGGACATTCTAAAACAACGAAAGGAAATTCTACCAACAAGTGGGGAAGATAACACAAAAGCATATCAACAACCGGATGCAAGAGAAACAGAATAATTTTGGACTAAAATATGACAACTACGCTAACATAACAAAAAAGCCAAATGGATAAGCCACATGAGAAAAGAATTAGGAGTTGAAGAAGGTCCGAGAGCGGAAATACACATCGATTTAATCAGAACAACACTCAAAAAAATCAAAATGGAAAACGCCGAGCCATGATGGAATACTTGGATTCTGGTTCAAAAAATTCGCCTTCATTCAGGACAGACTAGGTCTAGAAATGAACAGATGCCTACAAGGAGCACCCGTACCTGAATCGATGACCAAAGTAAATACGACATTGATCCAGAAGGACTCTCTTAAGGGAACCATCTCAAACAAATACAAACCAAAAACCTACCTAGCGATTTTGAGAAAAATATTAACAGCACAAATAAGGGAAAAGATTTACTACTAGCAAACAAGCCACAGATTGTTCCCCGAGGAACAGAAAGGATCCAGTAAAGGAGCCAGAGGTACAACAGTTACTTTACATAGCACTGCGTAAAGGGGAACAAGACCAGACGGAAAAATCTAACTATGGTCTGGATATGATATGGTTCCACAAAGCTGGAAAATACACTGTCTCAAAATGTACAAAATATCACATGAAGTAATAAACTTCATCGAAAAGACCATGCAAACCTGGAGAGTGAAGCTGACATTAGGAAGAGGAAGCTTAGCTAAAACAAAGATCAAAAGAGGGATTTTCCAAGGAGAGGCACTATCACGCATACTATTCATAATAGCCATGATTCCATTTAACCACATACTCAGAAATGCAACCCAATACAAACAGATCGCAAGAAAAGATCAATCCCCTAAAGTACATGGATGACATTAAACTATTTGCAAAAAATGAAAAAGAACTGGAAACTCTCATACACGCCGTTAGAATATACAGTCGGGACATAGGAATCGAATATGGCACAGAAAAATGTGCCATGCTCGTCATGAAAACCGGCAAACGACACATGACTGACGGAATCGAACTACCAAATCACGACAAAATTAGAACGCTTGGAAAAAATGAAACCTACAAATACTTGGGGATCTTGGAGGCTGACATCATCAAACAAGTGGAAATGAAACACAAGATTCAAAAAGAATATCTCAGGAGAACGAGAAAACTACTTGAAACAACACTCTCCAGCAGAAACCCCATCAAAGGAATAAATACATCGGCTGTGCCCCTCGTTAGATATTCGAGACCCATTCTCAAATGGGCCAGAGATGAACTTAAACAAATGGATCAAAGAACACGAAAACTAATGACCATGCATAAGGCATTACATCCCAGAGACGACGTTGACAGACTATATGTATCTAGAAAAGAGGGAGGAAGGAGACTTGCCAGCATTGAAGACAGCGTTGACGCATCGATACAACGGCTCGAAGACTACATAGAAAAACACGAACGAAGACTGATTACAGCCATCCGAAACGATACGGACAACTCGATAGACGATAGAATGACAACAACTAGGAAACAAAAATGGGAGAAAAAACAACTCTATGGCTGCTTTAGAAAACTAATAAACAACATCTCACACGAGAAGACCTGTACATGGCTAAGAAAAGGAAACCTTAAGAGAGAAACGGGACAACGCTATAAGGACCAATCATATCAAAGCGAGAATAGATAAGACGCAGAAAAACAGCAAATGTAGGCTATGCAGTGACAGAAACGAAACGATCGATCACATCATAAGCGAATGCAGCAAATTAGCACAGAAGGAGTATAAGGCGAGACACGACTGGATCGGCAAGGTGATCCACAGGGAAATGTGCAAGAAATTTAAATTTGACCATACTAACAAATGGTATATGCAAAACCCAGCACCTTTCCTAGAAAATTACACACATAAACTCCTATGAGACTTTAACATACAAACGGATCACCTAATCCCGGCCAGAAGACCAGACCTTATAATAATCAACGAAAAAAGAGAATTTGCAAAATTGTTGACTTTGCTGTCCCGGCGAACGACAGAATAAATCTGAAGGAATATGTGAAAAGAAGGATAAGTACCTCGACATTGCTAGAGAATTGAAAAAGCTGTGGAACATGAAAGTGATGATTGTACCAATAATGATTGCTGCTTTTGGCACAATAACTAAAGGATTATTGAAAGGCCTGGAGGACTTGGAAGTTGGCGGACGAGTAGAGACTCTCCAAATGACAGCATTGCTAAGAACGGCCAGAATCCTGAGACGAGTCCTGGAGACTTAAGGAGACTTGCTGTCACTCAAACTCTAGTGAAAAACTATCAGCTAACACCGATGTGAAAACCTCTAAAAGAGAAAATAATAATAATGGAATAAATTTGGTATATAAAATGTGTCATGGTTCTTATGAGAAGCAGAAAACGACAAATGATGAAAGTGATAAAATTACCAAATCAAGAAAAAAATCGGAGAAAAGGAAACTTGCTAGAACTTGAGAATATTGGAAGCAGACATCACACAAGTGGAGATGAAAGGAAGGATTTAAAAAAGAGTATCTCAGGAGAACGAGAAAACTACTCAAAACCAAACAATATAGCAGAAATCTCATCAAAGAAAAAAATACTCGTGACCAGTCTTAAAGTGGACGAGGGAAGAACTTCTACAAATGAACCAGAGAGTAAGAGCACTACAATTAATTACAATGCACATGGCCTTACATCTGAGAGATGGCATACATTGACTACATGTGTCAAGAAAATTTGGAGAAAGAAGACTCGCCAGCATTGAAGATAACGTCGATGCATCAATACAGCGACTCGAATACTATATAAAAAAGTGCAAAGAAAAACAACTTACAGCGACTAGAAACAACACGAACGACACAATAATCAACCGAACAACATAAACTGAAAAAAATGTGTAGAAAAACAACTCCATAAGGACCGATATGCTTAAGCAAAAATAGATAAAATGTACAAACAGGTCACCTAATCTCGGCCTGACGACCAGACTTTGAGATTGTCAACAAAAAAAGGAAACCTGCTGAATAGTGGTCTTTGCTGTTCCACAGAGCAAAACTTGAAAAAATCAAACAAGAGAAACGGGTACCAAGACCTTGCAAGAGAACTAAAAATACTACGGCAAATGAACGTGACAGTGATACCAATTGTAATTGGTGTGCTTGAAACAATCCTCAAAGAATGGGTAAAGTGACTTGAAGACATGGAAATAAGAAGATAAGTGGAAACTATCCAGACTACAGCATTAGCAAGATCGGCGAGAATACTGTGAAGAATTCTGGAGAATTGAAGAGACATGCTGTCATTCAAACTCCAGTGGAAAACCATCAGCTAACGCTGGTGTGAAAAACTATCAGAGGAGTACTAATATATCTAATATAGGAAAGATTTTCAACCGTACATCGAGAAACATCAATGCTGTCCCAGCCGCAGTAGGCAACATGGAGTTATGACTGGCTAGAGTGAACAAATCTGGTCTCTAGGGCCATTTCAAAGCGTGGATATATCAGTACACGGTACTCCCCAGGATTTTGTGGCCATTATTTGTGTACGACTCCCCAATGTCAATAGTGGAAGCCATGGAAAGGAAAATTAACAGCTACCTCCGAAGATGGCTTGGGCGTCCTAGAAGCTTGAGTAGTACCGCGTCATAGGGCTCCTCAAATGCACTGCAACTCCCCTTTAAAGGCTTGGAGGAGGAATTTGCAGAAGAAGAAGAAGAAGAAGATGAAATTCTTTTTAAAGTAAAAAGAAGGCCGAATAGAGAGAGGAGAAAGAAAAGATTGAGAACAGCCAAAGGAAAAATAAATATCATTTTGACGATTTGGTTTTGCATTAATCAAGTGACTCCCGTCATCAATTAAAATCTGACAAATACAAAATGTGACGCAAGGCTACTTGAAAATTTGAGTGAATCTGTAAAAGAAAGTTTTGCGATAATGAAATAAATCAGTTTCATTAATCTAGCTGCAGACCTCAGGAAATACTCTGACCTTGTCTTTTATGTGTAAACAATGAGGTGTGGTTATTGTGTTTGTTTCTTAATCAAATCATCCTGATTTTTTCCTTTTTGTGAGGACCATCATTTGGTAAATCTAATCCTACACGTAATAAAAGTCAAAGCGAAACCGAATTTTGATATAAACAGAAAACCAAAGAATTGGTCAAAAATTACAAGAGAGGTTGTATTAGAAAGGGAGATAATATAGACTGGAATAACTAGTCTAATACTGTTCACATAAATGAAATGTGGAAAGAATTAAACAGAAAGATAAAATCAATAATGAAAATATTTTTGAAATTATTATAAAACTCTGTAAACAAAGAGATCAATTAAAGATTTACTTCGGACAGAAATAGGCTTTCTCATAAAAGTAAAGAAAGAGATAAAAATTGGAAAGAATTTGTTCAATTTATACAAGTAAGTAAAACTATCAAAATGAATATGAAAAATTGGAAATAAATCAAAAATTGAAACACGAAAATAAGATTGTCAAAAATAGTAAATAAAATTGTAAACCATTATTCATATATGTAAAATCAAAAACTTAATTTCACAAAAACGTTTTTACAGTAAAAAAAACTATAAGACATTTTTTCAGTCTGTTCATTCTTTGGAAAATTTTAATCCACAACAGGAAAATTGTAATGAGGAGAGTATAAAAATTATTGATGAAAAGCTAAAGTCATAAATCTATTATTATCCATGTTAGATGTTTATAAAAGTATGGAACCTAATAAATTATATCCAAAGATATTAAAATATCTATCACAAAACGAAAGTTTTATCAATGTCACAAATTGTTTAAAAATGCATAAATTATGAAATAATTTAATATTTGGAAAACAGGAATTGTAATACCACAACATGAAAAAGTTTAAATAGATTTAAAAAGTAACTCTGATCAGTTTCTCTAACATGTGTCTTGTTTTAGGTTTTTGAAAAATTGATTAGAAATAATACACTAAATTTAAAGGGAAAGATATAAATTGCTTAGAACATGGTTTCATTGATACCAAATCAACATTTTGGAAAGTATTGATATTATAGACGAATATTTGATGGAAGTGTATAGTGCAGATATTATAATTTTAGCAAGGCATTTTATACGATATCTCATAATCGTTTACTATGAATAATGAAAAATCTAGGTATTCCTAAAAAGAATAATGAATATTATTAGATATTTGTTGAGTGATAGAAATATGAAAGCAAAAACTGAGAATGATTATTCTGAGACACAAGATATATCCTCCGTTGTTCATCGAGGATCAGTACAGGAACCTTTGTTATTTTTGATATTCATAAAAGATTTACCTAATAATAAATCTATTTGTTGGTGATATTAAGCTACTTGTTAGACCATTATCAAAAGTTATAACACAGATGTGAATGAATTGTCATTTAGGGAAAATATTATGAAATTGAAATTTAATATAGAAAAATTTAAAGTACTACATATTAGATCTGAAAACATTAAAGTTGAATATAAATGAAGCAAAAAGGAAATCAAATCTGTAAACAAGGGATCCGATCTAGGGGTAAACTTTGATGATATTTTTAAAGCTGACAATTATATTTTACTGATGACAACTAGAATGATTGGCTAGATGGTTAAAAATTTAGTTTCAAGGGAGGAAAATGTTCAAAAATATATAAAACCCCAATAAGACCTAATATAGAATATCATACTCAGGTCTGGGCTCAAGTGTCTAAACAGATAAATTGAGAATGGAGGACATTCAAAGAGTGACAAAAATAATCAAAATAAGTACAAGATTATAGTTTTACGCATTTATCAACCCCTCCGTACGAGCAGGAGGAGATAGAAAGTCCAATTTTTAGAGAAATTTAACAGATTTCAATTCAGAGTTTCCCTTCCCCTAAACCGGTGGCCACGCCAATGTTAAAGAGCCTATTTGTCCTACTATTTACCTGTAGTTAGCGGGAGAATAGTTGGATTCATACCTTTCCCAAGTGTAATTGCCCTATATGAAATGCAAACAGCCTTGTCTAGGGTTTGAACCCGGGGGGTTGTGTGCTGTAACCATTTCCTATGGTTAATAGAACCATTTCATCACGAGCGCCTCCACTTTTACACGATTACAGTTATTGATAGAAATTAGAAAAATTAGGATAAACTCCTAGAAAGAAGAATGAGAAAGAGTTTTATCAAAGCTTTCAAAATAATCAATGGAATTTCTAATTATGGTAGATATTTTCCCACAAAATGGAAATTTACTGTCAAGGTAGATTTCAAAATTAAGTCTATTAGCTATTTATTGTTAATTGTGTTTTATATTTTTAGAACATATAACCTAATCAAATCAAAAACGACAATTGTTTGATAAAATTTCAACCTAGAGCGAATGATTTCAGAAATAACGGTAAGAAAAAGAATTAAAGAGGGCACTTTTTGGAACTATTGAATTCAATACTAAATATAGATATTATATTAATTGCGTATATCTTCTATTAAAAGATTTTAGTTAGGTTGATGTGAGAATATAGTAAAAGAAGAGATTTAACAACAAATAAAGTAAATAGATGTTAACGAGTTCAAATATATTAAATTATAAATGAAGAGTTATTAATCTCTTATTACTTTCCATATTAGCCCTCTTCTTCTAATATATATATATATATATATATATATATATATATATATATATATATATATATATATATATATATATATATATATATATCCAATATACTACAAGACTAGGTCAGTTTTTAAACGGATTATAATTGGTTTGAATAAAAAGTTTTCCTTCTCTTCCACTAGCCGTCGACCAATGACTTAAGAGTCAAGTGTATTCCACTATTTATAGTTGTGAGGAGAGTAGGTAAATTTATACCAAGGTTATTGGCGCCAAGAGAAATGCAAAAGCCCCCGTTGTGAGTTTGAACTTGTACTACCGAGTTCATTTCAAAGAAAATTAATCGTTATTCCACGTGCGCCTCCAAATAAATTTTTCTCCTCACATATTCCAGCAAAAATGGCGCAATAGAGAGAGATTTTTATTGGAGCAATATACTTAAGATATTCAAACGTAGAGAACAATTTGCAACTGAATGATAATTTTGAGAGGTTTGCGTTAAATGTTATTTTTATTCCTTCAAACTCTCGATATAACGGAGATAACGATGAAATGCTAATTGGAATCCTTCACTTTTCCCTAAATAAAAGCATATGCTGTTACATCGGGAACCTGACATATCTATGGGACATATTTACAAATCTTTACTTAAACACTTGGCTAAGTAATGATAGTAATATTTTTTAGATTTAAAAATCGCCATTTAAAATCCTGGCATTTTATCTGAGCAGGAACATCATACAACCGTCGGTAGGAAATATGCGATTGTCTCAGTCACGATTTAGATCCTAAAATCCAACCCTCTAATCATAGTGCTAACTTCTCAAATACGTTGTAGTTTTGTTTCTGCTTAGCAAAGCGTTAATGCCTTTTGGTGTTTTGGCTTCATTCTATGTGATTCTGACTTCAGGCACTCGAAGAAATTTTATTTTGGAAACTCTCTTCACCTTTCAGTGCATTTCATAGAAGAACTTAAGATTTGCGCCTTTGTTCTCATTTATTTGCATGAACGTTTCACTGAGGGATTCAAAAAATAGAAAACGAATTTCCTTTGCTGACATCTCTTTTCTTGTATCGACATTACGTCTCCCAGGAGATCTCTCAAGACGAAATCGCTCCCAGCAGAATAGCGAACAAATCCGGTCGTCAGCTCCAGAATCGAAGAAATAGGGGTTCCTTACTAAGCAAACAATACGTTTCGCTATAACGTATCTCCCTCTGGTGTAAGAATATGAAGATTAATTCGCATGCCTTTTCGTAGAGAACTGTTGAGCAATCTGCTCTTGCGGATCTTTATTGCTGTGTTTGATCTTCGGTGGGTGCACTATACTTGTGTATTTGTATTAAAATTAAGCTTTACAAATAACCTTAGACGTCTATAATTCATCAGACCTATTAAAACATTCAATTCTTACATCTTCAATCTCATTAAGAGTTGTTTGCACTACGAATGTAAATTTATAGCACCATATATTTAACATTTTATACTGACGAGAGTTAGGGACCAAGTCCAACAGGAATATTCTTTTGAGCCAAAGACTCATCCACAGTGTGTGTGTGTGTGTGTGTGTGTGTGTGTGTGTGTGTAAAGCAATCCGACTGATTATATTTTTATAATTGTCACTGAAAATAAGCTGATCAGTCAAACAGTGATGAGATCCGATGGGTGTTCTCATTTTTGTCGCTTTTTCTTCAATTCGTGAAGTGACTCCTAAACAAGAACAGAGTTCATCTTCCAAAATTTCTTGGCTATCCAAAAATATCTTGCACCACCTAGAAAGCTGTGCCTGTAAGAAAACTTGATCTCTATAACCATGTATTGACTTTAATGTTTCTGTCGCATTGTCTTGAGATATAATTTACTGTTGTGTTCCATTTACAGGACACACTTTAATAAATTTTAAATAATTCAAGACGACTCAATTGAACAAGAAGTCTGAAAGAATGAATTGAATCGTGACACAAGTTCAAATACTAGAGTGGGTAGTTACGGTTTTTTATTGACGCAAAAGCCCGAGTAAAAGGCATGAATGTATCTTTTCTCTCTCCCTGCTAGGGTCAATAGTAGGGCTCTTTAGGCTTGATACGGCAACCGGTCTAGAAGGACAACTCTGAGTTCAAACAAGCAACACTCTACTTGGAAAATGACCTTATGGCACCACCTTCTAGTAGCTAAGTGATTAGGCATAACAAATAGAATTGAATTTTTTTCATGCATGTTCAAGGTCAGCTGCTGAATGTTTTCAAAGATATTTAAGATCAGATGTTGGTCAATTAGGATTGCTAACATAAAAACCAAAAATCATTTAGAAAATTGTGTCATTACTTTCTTGCTCAGCCTTGTATTTTAAGAAGTTTCTTACGTGGATTGAGAAAAGAGCTCCATTATCCAGATGTACACGTTTATTTACACATGCGCATAGGTGACACACAACTAAGGAGATCTCTTCTGAAAAAGTTTGGTAGTTCCACACAAAAAAGAAATGCGTTCACAGATACACTTAGGAAACATATACAAGGAAAATATAGTCATTCGTCACACAAACAATCTTTTACAAACACAAGCGTTGATCTCAAAAATATTCATGAGATAAAGCGAAAAAAATTAATCGAATGTTGGAAATTTTCCATCTTGAGTCGAATTAAAAAAAACATTAAAATTAAAGAGATAAAAGAAAAGATTTTCGGATTATATGAAAAAAAGAAAGATGTCCAAGGTTTTAATCAAAACATTTTATCGAAAATACTTGTTCAATTTTTGTAATCGAATTTAGCACCTTTCGAGTGGTTGGAAACACTTCGAGGTTGACATGGGAATTAATGAAATTCAATAAAGGAATTAGGATCATTGGATACCCCCCTATATATATATATATATATCGATTTATTTGCGTACTTATAAAAAACTATATAGATAGATAATTGCATAAATAAAGAAGTATGAATGTAAAACTAGAGGGCATGAAGGAAATATTGATTCGAAATGTGATGTATAAAAGAAAGAAAAAAATCCTCTCAATACTGAATTATGTCTTAATTCCAAAACATTATTGGACGTGATTTACGCATACATGTGTTCAAATGTACGCACTGCTCTATTTTTCTCTCACCCACTCTCTATTTTTTCTCCCTTCCTATATGTCTCTTACACACTCACACACGCAAAAACTCCCGCATACAGACCACCCTGTCAAGTGGGGTCTAAAATACACCGACAACATTCACAGCAGAGATGTGAGATTACTGCCAAATTCTGTCCTGAATATATCACTAACTGCATCCTATGGAGCTCTGCTGAGTGTAGAAATACCCCTTCCTTGCGTTTGCTCCTAGATCCACTCTGACTCGGAGTGGCAGAACTGGTAGAGTGGTCGAGTTTCATCTCTGCATTCTGGGGTCGCTAGTTCGATATCCAGTGAAGGAGATCGCGATATACACGACTGATGAGAACTAAAAAGGTCGAAACAGCTGTCCAGTATTTCCGTTTGTCGCGCACAAGAGTTTGCCGGATTTTCTGGTCATGGTAATTAAATTTACAATATAATACCTGTGCTTAAAAAAGAAAATGTACATCTATTTCCTTGCCCTTGAAGTTATAATAATTACGCAGATGCGTATTTCCAGTCCTCTTTGGAAGACGTTACCCTGGAGGTGACCGTGTCCTCTGTAGAGAGTCCGGATATAACTTACAAGACACATTTAGGTTAATTGGCCGTGCAATTGCCATAACTAGTTGATTTAGCATCACTGGTGTGTGATGTGGACCGATGGCTCAGTGGTAGAGTTTGGGATATGTAGTCGCAGGTTCGATCTCCAGTAGAAGAGATCACGGTATACACAGCTGATGGGACTTAATGAGGTTGAAACAACTGTCCAGTGTTTCTATATGTCGCGTGCAAGTCTTTGCCAGTTTTTTCTGGTCATTGCAATTCAGTTGGCGACTTTATTAACATATTGGAACTCAAAAGACTGATATTGTAACTAAGTCTAAAGTGTTTATATATTTAAAATGATTGTGAAGATACATTTTTGTAACGTATATAACTGGAGACCATAATTGTTAAACTGATTTCGGTATAAAATAAGCGGACAAAGGTTGACATGCCAACCAACCAATCAACTGGATAATCAATCAACCTACCAAGACACAAACACCCGCAAGCACGGACATAGAAAGCACATATACGTATTTATCAAATGAGGTTTGATTCCTGTACTATGACCTTTGGCTTTGCAAACCAAAATTTATGAAGTCGTTCTTCGATTGGTACAAACATACAAGGGGCAAATAAGGTGTCTGCAAGAAAAGAAGAACCTGCCACAAAGGTTGCTGGGAAAAGTGTGAGAGGTTGATGGTTTTGCAAAGCACTACTTTTTTGTGACACTGCCTCTTTTCTTCTATTTTGACTCAAAGATATAATGCACACACACACGCACACACACACGCACATATAATGCACACACACACGCACACACACACGCACACACACACGCGCGTGCGCGCGCAAACACGCACGCAAACACGCACGCACGCATATATATATATATATATATATATATATATATATATATATAAAATTAACTTAAATCGCGAGTCGAAAATCTTCTACTAAAGTTTCACCTTATCGGATCATCAGGAAGCCTAACTTTATTTCTTTAAAATACAAAAAAAGTATTATAAAGTGGGCACAAGGCCTGAAATTTTTTGAGGGGAAGGGAAAAGGGACGAAAACTGTAATTTTTTCCCGATATTTATCTAGGGAGCCCTTAGCTAGTTCCAATCATTTTCATTCGCACTTAACAATAAATTCATCCTTTCATCACGTAACATACAAACAGCCACCACAATACCTCATTCGCTCTATGGACCTACTTAAAAACCCAATAAGGTGGGATGATATATATACAATGATCAGAAGGGTATGATGGGAGAAAAAAGCCCCAGAGAACATAAAATAAGCCCCACTTGGTTTCCCTCCCATCCCCCCTCTATGACATGGAGAGCCGACTGTTTTCCGGTCCAAAGAGTGGACCGAAAACAAGCCGGGCTTTCTCTACAGGGGAGGGGCCTATGCTAGTCGGGATAAAAGAAAAAGGGAAGGGACGGCTAGGAAATAGGACACAATAGATTATTGTAGTGTGTATTCAAGATCCTCAAAAAAGGCTGGCAAGTGATTGGTGAGAAAAAAGAACAGGGGTATGGGGAGGAACTTGAAGTTCTAATGGCTAACTATGAGGGAAAAATGGCTCTACTCATACAACTAGCTAGGGGTTCAGGAAGAACTACAAGGTACTTGAAGGTACTTAAAATCCGACTTATCCGGGGTGGGGTCACGAAGGACCCACTCCGTCGTTGCCATGCGCAGGAAGAGGAGGGAAGGATGACTCCAACGTTGTCCCCTTTCGTACGACCAAGCTCGTTGCATACACCCACCTTTTGTCGAATGTTAGGCGGTCCAAGCGTTTTCTATCGCATCTAATCTTGACCCTAAGCTGATGCTAAAGTACAAGATCAGATCCCGATGAGAAAAGTTTGCACCCTCATACAATCCCTTGTTTCGCGTCACCCAAATCACCATTCGGGCTACAGCCAGGATCGCGAGAAACACCACACGCTTCTCACCCTTATATGGAGGTACAACATTGTTTATGACGTAACCAACGCCGAGCAGCACGAGCTGCTTGGGACTGATACGAGCCGTCCACTCCTCGACGTGATTCCAGAACGGCCGTACCCGCTCGCAGTCGTAGAAGGCGTGCAAAGCCGTTTCTTCCAGTCCACTGCTGCAGCGGGGGCAGTCAAAGGAGTCTGTCAGGCACGCTCTGTAAGCCCTGTCGCGGAGGGCCAACGCATTACGGGCAAGCCGCCAGGTGAGCGAGAACTCGGAGTTGTTCAAGAAGCTTGAGCCTGGCGCCCAATTCCATTGGGAGCGAATCTCCCCCAGTGACCAGCCGAGCCGCTTCTCCTTAGGATTCGAAACGGAACCCTCCACTAGCCCATGATACAGCTTCCTTCTAGGCCATGAAAGGTCACTGGACCGAGGGAGGTTACGCAAAGCTCTACGGCACTCGATTAAAAACCGTGTCTCATCCCTTGGCCTACGACGGCTTTCAGCCTTGGGAGGAAAGACATCTCTCACCTTATGACCCCACACTGTTTCCTTCGTTAACGATCGGCCTAGGTACGCTAATCTCTCGGCGAGCCAGTGGCTCTCGAGATCAGGCATCCCCAGGCCCCCTTCTCGAGGACGCTGACAGCAGACCTTCCTAGAAACCAACGGCCTTCGACCTTTCCAAAGGAGTTTGGAAAGGGATCGTTCCAGCGCTACCCGATGATCCCTAGGAAGGGGCAGTACGGACAACCGGTAAAGGATCAAGGTGAAGACGTACACGGCGCACGCCTCCGCCCTGCCCTTTAAGGACAACCGCCTTCGAAGCCAGGCACCCACCTGGGCTTCTACCTTAGCCCGTACTTCCGACCAGTTTCGCTCTACCTGGAGGTCAGGTCCGAACCACACCCCAAGGATGCGAACGGGTCCGTCACTCAAGCGGAAAGGACCCGGAAGAAGGCCGCCCTTCTTCCAAGCACCCAACCGCAAACCTTCGCTGTTATCAAAGTTGACCTTGGCACCTGCCACCTTCTCGTACCTCTCGACCGCCTTCTTAACTGCCAGTATGTCCAGACGGTTGGACACGAAAACAGTGATATCATCAGAAATCCTAGCATGGACACTGCCAGCCAATGGAATACCACGTAGGGCCGGACGTACCCCCTCATCCCTAAGCCTACGGAGCAGGGGCTTCAAAGTTAGGACATAGAGAAGAGGGGACTGGGGGCAACCCTGCCGGACCGAACGCTCGATCACGAAAGCCTTCGAACACTTCCCGTTCACCTTTACCACCGCCTGCGGGTTGTGGTACAGAATGCTGATCCATTTGCAGAACTCCGGATCGAATCCGGCGGTCTCCAAAACCGTCGCCAAGAACTGGTGGTCCACCCTATCGAAGGCCTTGGACTGATCCAAATTGATCAGCGCGGCCTCGTCGTCGTCTTTTATCCCCTCTATGATCTCGCGAATCAACTGCAAGTTGTCTTGGATCGATCTTCCCTTCAAAGCGTAGTTCTGCTCAGGTCCAATCAGATCACTAATGACAAGCTGCAAACGATTTGCCAAGACCCGGGCCAAAATCTTTAACTCTGTGTTAAGCAGAGTTATGGGCCTATAGTCATCTAGGTCCTCCCAAACATGCCTGCCATCTTTCTTTAGTAATGTGATCACTCCCTAGGTAATGCTACCAGGGATGGCTCCCTGGGAAAACCAATGGTTGAACACATCCGTCAGAATAGGGACAAGCATGTGTGACATCCTCAAGTACACTTCGTAGGGTACACCGTCTAGCTCCCCGCCCGTCCTTATCTACCTTGGGATCAAGGATTGCATTCCAATCACCCATTAGAATTAACTGCTTCGAATCATCCAGGAACGGCTCCAACCGCCGATGGAAGGAGCGTCTCTCGCCACTAGTATTGGGCGCATATACCGCAACCACCCGAAACTCGAAGGTTTTCACGGCAACATCCGCCACAACCAGCCGGCCCTCGTCCCCTGCAAAAACAATATTGACATTCGCATTTAGGCTGCGTCCAGCTAGCAGAGAGATCCCAGCGCCACAGCGGCTGCCGAACGCTGAAAAGACGGCAAAGTCGTCCTCCAGCGGCCGACAGTCCGCCGCGCAAATGAAGTGAGTCTCCTGCACTGCATCAACATTCACTCTGTGGTTCGAGAGTTCACCAAGCAAACGCGCACACCTGCTTGGATCTCTCAGTCCCCTCACATTCCAACTGGTAAGGTTTAAAGTCATCGCGACCCACTTACCTATTCAGTGTCGACCACGAGCTGGAAATCCTCGGGGGTGAGGATGCCAACAGCCTGTCTGAAGGAACCGGTGCCGAGTTCAGTTGTTACTCGGCCACCCCTGGACAGTCCTCCGACATCTAACGGGAACCGCACCTTCAGAGATCTGTAAAACGAAGGGTGAACATAAATGGGGACCCTCCCTGAACATTTAGAAAACAGTTTCTTGAGTGAGGAGTGCCGCAACTCCGCCAGCCTTACGTCCCCTTCGAGTTGGCTAGCTTCCTCCAAGAACTTCCACACGTCTTGGGTTCGGCTGCCAACCGAGCAGACGAAGGTGGTCACCCTGGGTGCACTCCTAAAGTTATACGGATTTGAGACTCTCTTTTTTTATTTTCTCAAAGTCTAGCAGCGGCTTCAAAGTTTTTTTAATCTGGAAGTCATTGATGGCTTCCGGATCTACATTTCAAAGAGCCGCTGCTTTTTCAAAAATAGTTTTTTCTGCTGCCGGCGAGACCGACTTGGTTCTTCGCCGGATGTGTTGGTTTCTGGTGGGGGAGGGGGGTCTCGCTTCCGATTGAGACCTATTTACCTTTTTCTTAAGGGGAAATAGTTCCGGAGAGGAGAAGGAGGAGAGGGTAAGTGAAGGAGGTGATGGAGCACGAGGTGGGCTTTTTTGTTGTTGAGGGGAGGATTGTTGTTTTTGAGGGGAGGGATGTTGTTTTTCGAGAGATGGGAAAAGTGGGGCTTGAGGTACCATCGTGGAAGTACCCTCTAGAGGATCATGCTGAGGAGGGGTGTTGGGGTAGATCTTTTTGGCAGAGCCCTCTCCGCTCTCCCTTCTCTTGAGATTCGTATTTGTCTCCATAGGCGCCTCCTCTGGTTCTGCTGCAGGAGCCTTCTTCTTTTTCTTTTTCGAAGTCTTTGTAGCAGGAACGGGTGAAGATGCTGCAGGTGTAATCGGGCTTCTAGGATTTGCTGTGGTCTCTGGAACTGGTTCTGCTGCTGCTGCTGAGGCAGGTTCAGGGTCTAGGGTGTTTTCCTGGCTGGGGCCTTTTTCGTTTGTTGGGGAAGCGGAAGCTGTTATCTTTGGATGGCTTCCTTTTTTCCTCTTCTTTCGAGCGACCTCCTTCCAGCCTTCATCCGACTTGGGGTCGTTCAGAACCTGACCCTTTCCTGGCCCTTCCATTCGAATGGCTGCCTCTGTAGTGGCTGTGGTAGAAGCTGTGGTAGTGGCTTTGGTAGTAGCTGACTCCTCCTTCTGAGGGCAGAAATTTGCTATATGGCCGAGCTGCTTGCAGCCCCAGCAGCATGGCGTGTGCCCTCTACCACTACCATCATCTGCCTATCCCTGCAGGTTAGGATTTCTGGGATGGCTTGAAAGCCTTCCCTCGTTAGGCAGAGCCGGAACATATATTCCCCGTAGGCAGTCCCGGCGGAGGATCTTAGCAAGTTTACCTCCTCAACCCGCCCGTAAGAGCTGAGGAAGGAGGCCAGCACCTCACCGGTAATGATAGCCGGGACATTACATACGGTTACCCGTATCCTACGGGTACCCATATATTCCGGCTGTAGCCGGAAGAACTTAGTGCTTATATTGTTTGCTGCGATTTTAGCCGCCTGTTCTTTTGTAGGCATCAGGACGTCCCATGTCGCAAAAGTTTTGCGACAGAAGTACTGACAGGGGACGCCTGATGTACGGAGGAGATCCTCAAAACTTTCCCTTTTCAAGCCCACCAGCCTTCTTGTTTTAAGGTCAGTGACCACCAGGGAGACGATCCGGGGCTCTATTTTTTGGACAATTTCCGGAATGGGCAAGATTTCATTTCCGACAAAGAACTCAGCATACTTGCCCACTCTATCCTTCTCGTAGTACTCCGGATCTCTCTGTTGGATCTTCCAAGGACTTGCAGGTGTTGTTTGAGTCACACTTGGACTGCCAACTTTTTGCCCTGGCGGAATTGGGCTTGAGGACTCGGGCGGTGAGGGTAAAGACGGCCAATTGTTAATCGGACAGTTTTGGGTTCTGGGTCTCCCTCGTTCTTCCGGCTGCCTAAAGAGGGATTCGTCACTTTTCGAGCCTTCCTCAGTAGAGGATGTGGGTGGCGATACCCCCTCCATGATTGCTGATTGCAATCAGGAGGGTAGATGGGCTTCTGCGCCGTTAACCTGTCACTGGGCCGCAGAATAATACACAAGACTCGGATACAGCGGCTTTAGCAGGTACGGGCCCAAGCCCCAGAACGGGAGGTCAAAAACGGTCGCGGCAACGAGTTACGGACACGGACACGGACCCAGCAACGGACGCGAATACTGAACTGAAGACGGGCGAAGCGGACACAATAGCTGGCACAAGCGACGGACTCGAAAAAACGACAAAAGCGAGCACAGACACGGACACGGACACCGGTATTACCGCGAAATCGGACACGGAAACGGGCAACGATGAACGCAGACACTGACACGCAAAAACTTTTCGAGAGATTACCAAAAAAAAAATCGATCACACGACGCCTTTTTGGCCGAGAGGCGATAAAAGAGTCTAATATCGACAGAAGTCTGACTCCGACTGAGGAAGCCTAACTTCGACTAATTCTAAAGGAGAAATCGCCGTCTTTTATTCACCAAAAACCCACCTAGCTTAGAATCTGCATTACAAAAAAAAACAAAAAACAAAAAAAACAAATAATTAAATAAATAAAAAACCTTACTTAAAAAAAAAAATCTCTGAAACCTATCCCTAATTATAGAGCAACCACGCCCTTTTGTGTCTACAACTATTTAACACCTCTGATCTTTGGTTTAACATATTCCTACTTTTACAAGATGCTATTGCTAGTTTCTCCTCCATGCAAAGCCGACAAATTCTATCCCCAGCCCAAAAAGAATTATATAAAAGAAGATAGTAACAGATAGGAGACGAAGGCATATTTTATCTTTTTCCTTTATTTTTGGGTTCAACAACCATTCAATGGGTGAGGAAATTCTCCCTGAATACAATTGAAATGGTTGAATACCCCAGTCAAGGTGTTAAAAATGCGTTAGTCGTTTCTTCGGTATATATGTGTCCTTATTCGGTATTTAAAGCTTTAACAACGTATTCGGTATATAAAGCTTTTTAACGACGAGTTAGTCGCTTTTGGCAGTTTGTACAAGTCCAGTGTTTTAGTTGGTAGTTCGATAGGTGCATTTTGATACTTTTTAAATTTTGGCATACTGTTAACCAAGAAGGCTGCTGCTAGTGAAAGGTTAGCCACCATGGCGCTTTAGAGCAGCCACGTAGCCTACCACTACTAGTAAGGGATATTTAGATGTTGTTACTCCGCAGGTCACCGCTGAAAGAGAATGAGCTTCCTCCTTTTGTCTGGACGGTCCCTTTTCTTTGCGCACGCGTCGCCCCTATTTCTGTCAGAGGCTTCTGGGAGTTTCTGCACATTTTGATAATTATTTTAATTCAATTTAAATTTTCTTTTTCTTTTTTTTTAAATTTTTTTATTTCCTACAACTTTTGTTTTTGAACAAATCCTTCACTAAAGTTAAAGAAATGAAATTTATCAAATTTGTGAAAATGTGTTTTATTCATTCTTGTACGCACATGCGCGCACACACGTACACACACACATTATTATGCATATGAAATATTTAGAGAAAAGTATTTTATGAAACGAATTTTAATTTTTCCTTCCGTTAGATTTTCTCGTTTACACAAAAAATACATATCCGAATCCACTAAATGTAAATATTGTGAAATCTTTTGACCAAGACAATAGCCACAATAAAATCGGAGAAAATGTGTGAATGATTTTTCTAATTTTTCAATTAATCTAAAGTCGATGTTATATTGATATCCAAATCTATATTATTGTTAGTATTTGTTATTTGTCTGTCAGGAATATGTTGAGAGAGAGAAGGGAGGGGGGATTTGTCAAATTTATTAAAAATTGAATCAGTGGTTATTTTTCAGTGATTACTTCTTTTTCAAGTAACCCGTGACAGTAACAAGTAACGAAAACTGGCCTGACTTAAATGATCCTAATCTAACTTATTGCGAAAAAAATGAAATGGATTAAATGTGTCACATGGAATCTTTTATCAAACAAAGAATACTATGTGTTAACGTTCATCATCATTGGAAACGGTACTCAACCAAATTTGAACATATATAAGTTGAACCATCCTTCAACAAGGAAATCCCACTTTTCTCAATAATAGGAATCACTGGTACAATGGATCATTAAGTCTTGTAACCTTTTTGACAATATTGGTGGACCGTTTCTAATGTTCCAATAACAGCCTTCATATTCGACGATGCGTTGCAACTCTCTCAGCCGTTGAAACCTGAAGATTTCGCTCGTTTTGTCTGGCAAAGAAGCCTAAGATCTGTCGACTACCTTTATCTCATTTAGTCAACCAATCGAAGCGGTTTAGTGAAGATGCGATTGTTCTCAAATGTAAACACCATGTAATATAGGATGATAAAAGACTTCTTTACGTTTGGTGAAGATCCTCTTTTTAATTTTAAAGATCTAACTGAATGTGAAAATATCTTTGTGACTGATAAAAATTCTCTCTTTTTTTCCATACCGTAATAACACACACACACACACACACACACACACACACACACACACACACACACACACACACACACACACACACACACACACACACACACAGAGAGAAAAACAAAAGAAAAAAAACAATAGTTAATCAATTTATTTCAAGTATCCTGATGAAGACAAAAAAAAACTATTTCCGATAAAAATTCTCTTCATTAATGCTATGATACAACACAAAAACAGCAAATAAATTATTTTCAAGTATTCAACGGATATAATAGAGCTAAATGTATCTATCAGTTGTTAAATAAACTTAAAATAGCACTTCTCGAACTAAAGAACATCTTATATATTTTTGAGTTGTTTTATATATTATAAGAATCTCTTTTGTAAATCCATCAATTATATTTTAACCTAAGAGCTCTATGCATCGAAAACTGAAACAGACCAAATAAAAAACCTAGTGTTGATAGTGTCAAAAAAGTTCGCTGATAAAATTAAAAGCTATTTCATATAGTATGAAGTAAAAGGTCCATGTCATGGGAAAACTATATGAAACATTTTCATTTCATTTGCAGTCTATATAAAAAAATCTTAACATTTTAAGTATTATATATATATATGTGTGTGTGTGTGTGTGTGTGTGTATGAGGGAGTGTGTGTATTTTACGTATAATTTTTTCAGTTTTTCAGTACAATACTTTAGGAGGACTCCGTGAATTGTTATCAAAACTTGAAACTTGTTAGAAGACATTCACTTTTCAAAATACGTACATCTCATACGCAAAATTCAATTTGCTGTAATCTGTTTTTATAACATTTGGATAAAGACTTCAGTCAGCAAAAGCGTTCAGAACTACCAGCATCTTCGACTTGTGAAAAAATAGCTACTGACTACTTGACACCAAATGTGTGTGTGTGTATATATATATATATATATACGCACACACACACACATATATATGTCTGTGAGTGTGGGTGTAACCGATGATTAAAAAAGTTTTTAAAATTAAAAAATAGGAGAAAACGGAACTAAAATACGTTCTATTCAAGTTAGCTGTTTACTCTCTTTCCACATAATTTCTTGAAAACTCCCGAATCCAGAACGCAAACCGGCCTCTGAAAGTAATAAAAGTTCTAAAGTCGTTTCGAAGAGTCGATGTATCAGTTTGTTTCCTTCCACGAGACAGTCACCGATTACTAGAACCTGATCAACGCAGTATTTTTGTTCGGGAGTAGACAAAACAGTAAAATGAATTACCTATTTCAAACCTTTGGTATTTAAAAAGATTCCATGTGTTAAAAGATATGCGCTATTTTTGTTCTGAATGTTCTTTTCGGGTGTCTGTAGAGTGGTTAAAATCGCTGATGGCAACTTGAGGTATTTTCTTTCCTCAAGTAAACGTTTATTTTTCAACGACCCAAAGAAAAAAAATCGATAGTCTCAATCATCCTGATAAAATTTTATCGGTAAATTTACATATGGAAATGAAATTGAAGCAAGTATTAAAAAATTGGCTTTAGGGTAAATTCTTACTTTACGATAATCATTTCCTTTCCCAACATTTTCACATTTTTACACTCTTCCCCAAATAATTAAATGTTTTCTGGAACCTTATCAAAAAAAGCACTAAAGCATTCTCTAAATATTATAGATTTTTAATATGACCGTTACTAAAAATTAAGAAAGTATTTCATTAACTGCTGCTACTGGAGATGAACCATTATAACCATTATTAAATCTAATACCACTAAAACTACTTCTGATGATGATAACAATAATAACGAGTTGAAATAGGTTTAATTAGTATAAAGAAATAGTAATGTTATATTTTGACCCCTCGCCCCGACCTAAAAATGCTATTCCAAGGTAATACACCGGAAGGAAGTGACACATTCCAACGGCCAGTAATCGAAAGAGATCGCGTGGGCGGATTAAGGCTTATGATATGGGAAAAGGTGAAGGTCTCATTGTGCCATTACAGTCATGCACCGGAAGAGAGTAACCTCTGAACTGCATGACAGTTATTTCCGCTTGATGACGATTAAACATTCGATTTCAAAGATCCAGTAGGCGATCGTGTGGGCGTTGAGTTATTATTTAACTCAGTTGAGTTTGGGTCCCAGAGCAGTTGTCAGTAGAATTCCAGACAGTAGAGACCAGATGTGGTAGGGAAAGCCACAACCGACCGAGGGGGCACTCGGAAAACCCCCGAAGCAGTTGCCAGCAGACTCCCAGAGGGTTAGAGACGAGATGTGGTAGGGAAGGCCACACCAGACCGAGGGGGCCCTCGGAAAGCCTCGATGGAGTGGACCCCAACATCAGGAGAACAATAAAGACACAACGTGACGGTCATAACAGTGGGGTCAAAATATGAAGTTTACGTTCGGTCTCCGGCATCCTCTCAAATGCAACCCTTCAACAACCCTTTCGAACCCTTGCAATAAAGTGAGAGGTGAATATGTTGTAAAGAAGCTTCCTGCGTTTTCCTTCACGTGTCTTTTCCTTCATGCGTCTTTATCATGCGTCCTTCATTCCTGCGTCTGTCTTTGATATTGTGTCGTTGTGATGCTGAATGATGATGTAGATGACTATATAACAGTAAGAGGTGCGTGGTATAACGGTTATAGTCTTAGGAAATGGAGTCGAACGGCTAATTTCAAATCCTTTTAGCGTTTCATTTTAATGACACTTGGAAATAATATCAATAATATCAATAATATCATAGATGTGGTGTAGCTGCGACGCTATGCACTTCAGGGGATCGGGACATTGACATTAAAATATATACAAATATTATATATATATATATATATATATATATATATATATATATATATATATATATATATGTATATATATGTTGTAAAAAGAAAACAGAAAGAAAAATACTTAAAATACTAGAGGCCACAAATATTCACAAGCGCACTTCATTAAACAAGACTAAGAACTAAAAAAAAAATCAACTTCCAAAACCTCAATAAAAGAAAAATATATAGTTCTACTTCAGAATCCCACAATCTCCAAAATTAAAAAGAATTTTAAAACGTCTAGACGATCACACGAACTTCCAAAACAATTGTTATCTAAATAACAATAAAACAAAATCTTATTCTGATGCAGGTACATATAGAATTTGCTACCAGAACTGTCCAAAATCTTATATAGGAGAAACAAGTTGAAATTTACCAAAACGGATCAATAAACACAGAAGAGACTTTAAATCAGGCAATTTTCCAACGCTTTAGTTATTCATAACATTTCCACAAAACACAAATTTGACTCCCAATATTTAAACATCATCGCCTTCATTCATGATAAAAACGCGTAAAATCCGCTATTTCACTTTATAACATAATACAACGGAGACCAGGTTTTTATAAGATATCTCCTTAATAATATTGAAAGATTTCAACTTATGCAAAAAATGATAATTTAACAGATATTTCTATCAACGTCCAAACCTCCGCTTCTTTTTTCCCTTCTCTTCCCTATTCCACTTATTTCTTATTTCTTTCATTCTCTACCAATACAAACCAAATTTTTATAGATGCTGTGTTTCTTCTTAACTTGTAAAAATTTTCATTTTATGACGTAATCTTCTTCCAATATTTTTGGAATATTTTTCTGTATCGTCCGAACAATTATCTTAAATTCATAATTCCTTCTCTGAAGATGACATAAAATACTTTCAACCCGAAATTTTTGTTATTTCATTGCTTAGATAGATTCGTCGAAATGCGTCGATGGACTTAAAATGATATTTATTAATAAAAAGATTTCTCATCCATTTATATGCATTTTCTTTCCGTTTTCTTCTTTTTCAACATATCTGTTCTGATTAAACTTCATATCTAACTCATATATATATATATATATATATATATATATATTAGTGTGTGTGTGTGTGTGTGTGTGCGTGTGCTTCCTCTTCAGTTGGTTCGTTACGACTAGTCAACAGTTTTCAAATCGCGATCGGGAAGCTTTATTTACGTTCATGCAAACAGAATATAGTCCCATGGATCAGAGGAATACTAATTCTCTGAATATCGGGAGGTCAAAATCTATTCTTTTTAAACTTCTGCGTAAATTTACGAACAGAAATTAGACAAATATTTATTGACGCAATTTTTGATTCATTGATATTACTTAACGGCCCGTGAACCTGTTGGGTTCGGTTGTAATATCATTCCATAATGCTATCACTGTTTCTTTTCAGAAGTAAAGGATCCTATTTAGCATATTTCATAATTATATTGGAAATCTTGATGCTTAAAAAAATGACATTCATAGTGAACGATAATCCCACAAAATCATTTGTGAATTGCAAATTTGACTTGAAAATTCTTTATTATACTACTCAAGTAAATATTCTTACTGGATTAATGTTGAATACACATACAAATATGATGGGGATTTTAATAATGTACGTATATATTAGTCATGGGGAATTTTCCCTTCGGCTTTTTTCTAATACATGTTTTATTATATGCTATTAAAATGTAATTTAAAAAAAAATAATTTTAATATAATCCCCTCCAAACACGGACTCACAAACACATATATATGATATTAATTGCAGAGTAAAGTAATAGTTTTACCATACACATCTAAAATTATCTAATGCATATATTTACAATGTAAATAAGATATAACTAGATCAGTTCCCGTCAAAAATGTTGTGATGATTTCTGTATGGCACATCTCTTCTGATTCGAATTCTAAAATTGTAATTAATATACCTAATAATCTTGAAGGCTTACCAATGTGAATTTTAATAGCTTTTATTTTAGCAGGTTGTTTTAAAGATTTTGAATACTGTTGTCACGCAGTAATTATGAAATACACATAACAAAAATAAAACTACACAAGATTGATCAAAAATGTATTTAGGAACACATCCAAGATTTCAAAATCGATGATGACGGAAACACATTAATAAACATAATTTAAAAAAGAAACATTTTTGATTTTAGATATTCCAAATTTCGTTCATATACATAACAAATAACAGAGGAATATTGCTGAATCTAGTTTTATTTCTATTTATAATATTGTCGAAGAGAGACACGTTTTTTCAACTTATCTCCTTATTTATTGAAATTATTCCTAAATAGTTATACTGGTCCTGATTTAAATTACAATTAATTGAAAAATTATACTTATTTCAATAGTTTATTTATGTTTTCTTATCAAAATATTTTCTAAACTAGATTTTAATTGCTAATACAACAAATAATATTTTATTTAAGATAATAATAATAATAATAATAATAATAATAATAATAATAATAAGAAGAAGAAGAAGAAGAAGAAGAAGAAAACTGAAAGAATGCGAAAAGAGAGATAAGTACCTTGACCTTGTAAGAGTATTGAAAAAACCATGGAACATGAAGGTGACAATTATACCAATTGTGATTGGTGCTTTTGGCACGGTAACTAAAGTATTATTAAAGGGCCTGGAAGATTTAGAAGTTGGCGACCGAGTGGAGACCATCCAAACAACAGCATTATAGAGAACGGCCAGAATACTGAGAAGAGTCCTGGAGACTTGAGGAGACTTGCTGTCACTCAAACTCCAGTGAAAGACCACCAGCTTACGCTGATGTGAATAACTCTAATGAGTAATAATAATAATAATAATAATAATAATAATAGGAAGGGTTTCTGTCGCCTAATTACTAAAACATTAACCCCCCCACCAAAGTTTATAATGGAAAGATCTCGAAAATCACATGATTAGGATAGATATAAAAAAATATAGGTTAGGATAGATATATATAAAAAAATATAGGTTAGGATAGATATAAAAAAAAAAATTCTTCGTAGTTATGAGGACTGGGGCGATAAAAAGAACTTGAATATTAGATGTCTTATTTCAGAGGAAGATTGGTGAGTTCTCTCTTTTTTTAAAAAAGAATACAGCATTGAATTTTCAAACATTTGTGAAATCATTTGATGTACAATTTGTAACTTTTTTAAATGAAGAATCTTTCTAATCGGCTAAATTATTTCCAGGTCAACGATTCTGAAATATGTAAGAATTGTTTAAATTTAGCGCGCTAAAATCATTAAATCAACAGTATATAGGAAGGGTTTCTGTCGCCGAATTACTAAAATATTACCCCCACCGCCTGTTTATGATGAAAAAATGTTGAAAACCACATATGTAATTGTTAGGATAGATATAAAAAAAAAATTCTAAGTATTTATGAGGACTGGGGCGATAAAGGACTTGAATATAAGATATCTCTTATTTCAGAGGAAGATTGATGAGTTCTCTCTTTTTTTTAAAAAGGATACAACAGTGAATTTTCGAATATTTGTGAAATCTGTTGATGTACAATTTATAACCTTTTTGAATGAAGAATCTTTCTAATCAGCTAAATTATTTTCTGGTCAGCTATTCTGAAATATGTAAGATTGGTTTAAATAATACTCACCGATATACTTACTTGATAAACAGTTTCCGCCCTTAATTTCACTGCAGAGTCTTCCGAAGTTTTATCTATAAAAATGATCAACCTCAGTAGAAATAACCCAAAAATAGGTCTATAGATATAAACTATGAACGCGATACCGGAGAATGCGAACGTAGCTCCAGGCTTCCGGCCCCGAAGCAAAATGAAAATAGGCGGATAACGGACTTTAACTAAGTTAAAACTTAAGGGTTCATAAACCCCATATATTTTTTGTGACGCGCTGTTTATGTATAGCCAACATACCTGTTCTTGGTTATATCTGTGTCAGGTGCGCAGATCATAAACAACCCCTGGGTCTGGTATAGCCACAATATACTACCCATGATCAAAATGTCCAATCACTATATAACACAAAGTGGGACCCAAGAAACAGGCCTGAGTGTCAAGATCGGCAGGTGCTCTCCTGATAGCCAACATGGGAGACTCGATCGTCATCCTACGAATGTTGGCTGCTTTTTTTCAGGTACAGAAACGAAGACGTAAGAAACCACAACGATCAGAAACCTAAACGCAAAACATGGACTAGGGAAGATAACCAACTTGCACTAAAATGCTATTTTAGGAGCAACACTTCACAAAGAAGATACAGGAGAAGAATGATTGAGATCTTGCAAGAATGTGCAAATTTTCTGACAACCAGCCAAAGGCTTACCGATCAAGTTAGAATAATGATTAAGAAGGGTTGGTTTTCTGACCTTGAAATACTAGAAATCCATTAAAAAAAAACACATAAACAAAACTATTATACAGTACCATACACATCAAGTGGTGTCAAACAAAAACAATCCAACGAAAAAGAACTACCAACTTTGGAAAATGAAAACACCACACTTCCAAACGATACACGACCAAGTAACCAGGAAGAAACACTATCTCAAGAACAAAAGATAAATCTAGAAAATGTACAGAGAATCATGAGTATAAAAAGACTACTCTACCATCATTAAGAAACATAGAATGGAAAACAATTAAGATAGAAACGAATAAAATAAATCACATACTACCTTACATACCGACGAATAATATAACTGATTTAAATGAACTAATCTACGCAGGTACAAAATTAGTTTGTGAAAAAATTGGGATCCCCTCAAAAAGCACGAAGAAACAGTCAAAACCGGGATGGGAAATTCGACTGGAAACGCAAATAAAAAAACTACGAAAACAGGCCAGAATGATAAAAAATAAGAGAGGCGCTGAAATAAGCTAGAACAAAAAGAAAAAGGCAACACAAGAAAAAAATAACAGTACAACTTGAGGAAATAAACCAGAAAGTGCTGGCAAAAGAAGGAAGATTAAAGAGATATCGACAAAGGGTAAAACAATACAGACAAAACAGGACTTACTACAACAACGAAAGAAAATTCTATCAGCAATTGGGAGGGAGTGACACGGCAGACTAGTACTAGAAATGAACAGATGCCTAAGAGGCGCACAAGTACCTTACTGGATGACTAAAGGAAAAACTACATTAATCCAAAAGAACCCAAGCAAAGGAACTGCTCCAAACAATTACATACCGGTAACCTGCCTACCAATGATGTGGAAACTACTAACAGTACAAATAAGCGAAAAGATTTACTACTCGCTAACAAGCCACAGATTGTTCCCTGACGAACAGAAAGGATGCCGCAAAGGATCCAGAGGCACAGCAGAATTATTCTACATAGATCAATAAATCCTCAATGAGAGCAAGACAAGACGGAAAAGTCTAGCTATGGTCTGGATTGACAACAAAAAGGCATATGATATGGTTCCACAAAGCTGAATAATACACTGTCTCAAAATGTGCAAAATATCACATGAAATCATAAACTTCATCGAAAAGACCATGCAAACCTGGAGAGTGGAGCTGACAGCAGGAGGAGGAAGCTTAGCTGAAACAAAGATCAAAAGAGGGATTTTCCTAGGAGATGCACTATCACCCTTACTATTCATAATAGCCATGATTCTACTTAATCACATACTCAGAAAATGCACAGCCCAATACAAACTTAGCAGATTGCAAGAGAAGATCAATCACCAAATGTACATGGATGACATTAAACTATTTGCAAAAAATGAAAAAGAACTGGAAACTCTCAAACACGCCGTTAGAATATACAGTCAAGACATAGGAATGGAATATGGCATAGGAAAATGTGCCATGCTCGTCATGAAAACCGGCAAACGACACATTACTGACGGAATGGAACTACCAAATCACAACAAAATTAAAACACTCGGAAAAAATGAAACCTACAAATACTATGGGATCTTGGAGGTTGACACCATCAAACAAGTGGAAATGAAACACAAGATTCGAAAAGAATATTTCAGGAGAACGAGAAAACTACTTGAGACAAAACTCTCCAGCAGAAACCTCATCAAAGAAATAAATACTTCGGCTGTGCCCCTCGTTAGATATTCGGGACCCTTTCTCAAGTGGACAAGAGATGAACTTAAACAAATGGATCAAAGAACAAGAAAACTAATGACCATGCATAAGGCATTACATCCCGGAGACGACGTTGATAGACTATATGTATCTAGAAAAGAAGGAGGACGAGGACCTGCCAGCATTGAAGACAGCGTTGACGCATCGATACAACGGCTCGAAGACTCACATAGAAAAACACGAACGAGGACTGATTGCAGCCATCCGAAACGATACGGACAACACAATTGACAATAGAATGACAACAACTAGGAAACAAAAATGGGAGAAAAACAACTCTATAGCCGCTTTAAACGACTAATAAACAACATTTCACACGAGAAAACCTGGACATGGCTAAGAAAAGGAAACCTTAAGAGAGAAACGAAATCTCTACTAATAGCAGCACGGGACAACGCCATAAGGACCAATCATATCTAAGCGAGAATAGATAAAACGCAACAAAACAGTAAATGTAGGCTATGCGGTGACAGAAACGAAACGATCAATCACATCATAAGAGAATGCAGCAAATTAGCACAGAAGGAGTATAAGGCGAGACACGACTTGGTCGGCAAGATGATCCACTGGGAGATTTGCAAGAAATTTAAATTTGACCATGCCAACAAATGGTATATGCACAACCCAGCACCTGTCCTAAAAAATGACACCTAAACTCCTATGAGATTTTTACATACAAACGGATTTTAATCCCGGCCAGAAGACCAGATCTTATAATAATCAACAAAAAAAGAGAATTTGCAAAATAGTCGACTTTGCTGTCCCGGACCACAGAATAAATCTGAAAGAATGTGAAAAGAAGGATAAGTACCGCGACCTTGCTAGAGAATTGAAAAATCTGTGGAACATGAAAATGACGATTGTACCAATTGTGACTGATGCTTTTGGCACAATATCTAACGGATTATTAAAAGGCCTGGAGGACTTGGAAGTTGGAGGACGGGTGGAGACAATCCAAATGACAGCATTGCTAAGAACGGCCAGAATCCTGAGACGAGTCCTGGAGACTTGAGGAGACTTGCTGTCACTCAAACTCCAGTGAAAAACCATCAGCTAAAACTGATGTGAAAAACTCTAAAGGAGTAAATAATAATACTGAAAGAATGTGAAAAGAAGGATAAGTACCTCCACCTTGCTAAGAAATTGCAAAAACTATGGAACATGCAGGTGAAAATTATGCCAATTTTAATTGGTGCGTTTGCAACAGTAACTAAAGGAGCACTAAAGGGACTGGAGGACTTGGAAGTTGGCGGACGAGTGGAGACCATCCAAACTACAAAAAATATTGAGAACGGCCAGGATACTGAGAAGAGTCCTGGAGACTCGAGGAGACTAGCTGTCACTCAGCTGATGTGAAAAACTTTAATGAGATAATAATAATAATAATAATAATAATAATAATAATAATAATAATAATAATAAATCTTTTAAAAATTGGAAATAAAAATATTTTTTAAATTCCACACAACTCACATAGACGTTGATTTTGAAATTTTCAAAAATTCTTTATTCTGATAAATTTAAAAAAATCTATAGCAAAGATATTATCCTTACTAAAAAAAATTACATCAGTACATTTTTTAAACAGAATGCTATTAATGATAATGGAATGCAATATCTTAAAAACATTTTTCTTTTAAATTTTTATTTTAAAATAATTTTCGGATGAAAGCTTATTCTAATATTGCTTTGAAGTTGGTTTAACAAAAAACCACAATGTTAACGTTGGCATATTACGATATATAGATAAATACATCCTCTGAATATTTTGTTTTTTCATATTTTTTTTTTTTTTTTACGTACCGTCGGTTTATTTCCATTTTTCTCTAATACACATGTATATATGTGTGTGATGTATGTGATGTGTGTGTGTGTGTGTGTGTGTGTGTGTGTTTGATTTTCAACCAAACGTCTCCCTACCCCTCTCTCTCTTTCTCTTTCCCTTTCTCACTCTCTCTTAATATATATATATATATATATATATATATATATATATATATATATATAGAAAGGCATGTTTCGTTAAAAATCACAGAAACATTTTTAAAATAATTTTTATTGTTTTTTTTCTTTTCTTGCAAGATTTTTTGAAGTTTAGTTTTATATAAGAACTGTTCATTCCCCCGCCTCCCTCAATATTTTCCGCATTCACTGATTATTTCCAAGAGTATAATCGAGTTGATTTTTTCTTTAAAATCTCATGAAGCTTTTGTTTTTAATGTTTGAAATAATTCTTTCTCTCCAGAGCGGAGAAAGATTTTAAATATTTGCAGTTTTACTATACTGTGTTGTTTTGTTAGTTTTTAAAGGTCGTTGTGTGTCCATGATTTGGGGACCATGGAGCCAGTATATTCATACGGGGGGGGGCGGTGCTATTACATATTGATAGCTGTAATATAAAGTTTTAGTAATAAAATATATCCAAAACACAGATTTCCAAATTAAATGCTGTTTTATTCATTGTATTTTGTGATTATTAAATTATTAATAACCAACTCAACATCAAACTAGGGCAGATTACGGAGGAATTAAAAACAGAAAAACCGTAGGCCATGACAATATACCCCCAGAAGTATGGAAGACAAGAACATTTGACGACATACTACTCTGATTATCTAACACATTGTAAAAACAAAACACGATAGACAAATTCATTGAAGCATAACTCTTACTGCTATAAGTTCTAAGGTTTATAATATCCTTTTTCTCATTCGTATCCAATTTGAAACCGAGAATATTTTTAGAACACCGGATGCAGCCAAGTAGACCTACAAAGAGAAATAGGATATAGGGACAGATGGCGAAAGAGACAGGCAGGAAATTCCGTACTGTCGAAGTGACTCGATGATGATGATGATGATATTATATTATCATATCTTATCATATAATATTATATTCCGATTCTAATAGTTTCATGAAATAGCAATATTAAGTCATATTACATACAGTTCGATATTCTCCAAAATTCATTGAAATTAACATATATTTCGAATGAATATTTGATTTTAATTAGTTTCAGACATGAAGGAGTTGTACTAAACTTACGAAGGCATTTAAAGATTTTTTTTAGACCAGGTGACCGGAGAACTGAAATGAATTCCATCTTAGTTCGACATCTGGTTATGAAAGAAAGGGTCTAAATGCATATAGAGAAGAATTTGTCTTTGGTAATGATTACCAAAAGAGTAGGAAAGCACTGTGAGACATCATTTTACTGTGGGCATAGCGACAGAGGACAACTAAAATCCACTCAGAATGATCAACTGGTAACGTAACATATTAATCCAAGGAAAAATTTTTGGTATCCACAGGGTTTGAATTGACCCTTTTACAATGTCTTCGACCATAAACGCTTAAGAGTTAGACCTACACTTGAAATATATTTGTTATGCCAGTTTCAAATAACTATCTTTGTCTAATATTTCAATTAGGAATTTATTTATTTAGAGATTTAAATGTCCATCCTATTTCAAAGCAGTTTTGTGCTCAGTGTTTGCAAATGCTTATCCATTTATCTTCATGTGTGTATGATATCATACTTGCATTCCTTATGCATTTTTCAAATTCTTTCTGTAGTGGGGAATTTTGCATTTCTGTTATGGCTGCTTGAGTGGAAATTTTGTTCTTTTAGTATTAGTTTGTTATAATCAATTGATTTCATTCTGTGCATATATACATACATACATACATACGTATATATATATATATATTGCTATTGACTAAGCTTAGTTGTGGCACAAGGCCACATATATAGGAAACTTAGTAAAACTTGGATTCACTAGTAATGCTTTATTAGGATAATTTACTGACATTACATCCCGTGAGTTGCCCTGAGAGAGAGAGAGAGAGGGAGGGAGAGAGAGAGAGAGAGAGAGAGAGAGAGAGAGAGAGAGTCGGGGGTGTAATGAGAGTTTTAGTAATATAAAGATACTCTTTCGTATCAACATTGTTCACGCTGTTTTCTACCTTTGATAACCTTGAATCCAGTTTGGTTTTTATTTTGCTAATCAATTTACCGAATCTGTCACCATGAGAATGTTGTTGTGCCCATAAATCCAAAAAGCGAAAATACAAATAAATGATAAAATTCTATTTTGTTCTCAGACTGACAGACTGAGAATTCAAGTCACTTCCCATGGGTGCATCTTGCTTGTGGCCCAAAATTTATCGGCCTAATTCAGTGGTTGCGACCACGTTGTTAATTAGGGTTACACTTCAGGGCAATGGGTGTGACCATGATTAATGCAGACTCTTGCTGTCACCAGCTAGTGAGAGACAAAGACATTTTCTTGATTGGTTTTAGGGTGGACATGGGAGGTAATTTAATCATCCAACTTGATACCTGTGAACTCTTGGCTCATATAAAATTATAACAACATAAAGCTGCTAATCAGATTATCTATTGTGTGTCGTCTTTGTAAGATTTGACAGCTCGGTGTTCTGATTGAGAAGACGGACTTTAATTTCTTTCATCGAATTGCCATAAGCTTAAAAGAGCAACGCTAGTCCTAAACTATAAAAGATGTTGTATTTTCATTTCATTATATTCTAAGAAATTGACAAAAAATTTACTGGATAGCGATTAATCTTGCTATAGCACGTTACGAAGTAAGCCGAATTGAGTATGACGATTTTCAGAAGACAATTTCTAAGAGTACAGACACTTCTGAAAAAGAAACGTGAAAGAAAATAGGTGTTTAGTAAAAAAGTATTGAGACAAATACTGTATTTACGAGGATGAAAAAACCCAACAATGAATGAAAGCTTTATTTTCATTCAAATAGCCCATTTGCATTCAACACTCTTATTCTAACGAGTTTTCCACTGGTTGAAACGCCTATAAAACATTTTTAAAATTTTTTAACTCTATAGTTTTATTGTTACATCAATTCAGAACCTTGTGATGGATTTTCAGTTTAGGAAAGAAAAAGTTGTAAGGAGCTAGATATGGTGAGTATGAGGCGGAGTGCTGTATTTGCATCATCTTATATGTTCGCGAAAAACTATTTTTTTATTCTTATTTGCCTTACCCTTTTGCAACTCATTGTCAATTAGTCATTTATGACACTCAAAGAGAATAAAGCAATTTCCCGTCTAGTTTGAAACCAAATGATAACTTTGTGCTGAATACCATTTCCAAGTAATCCAATTCTCGATATAATGGAGATAAATATGAAATGCTAATTAGAATCCTCCACTCCATCCTAAATAGAAGCATTAATGTTGTTAAAAACCGCCGTTATAACGTTCACAGATTGTCTATATATTGAATTTTATTAGTCTTTCATTTATTTCTGTTGTTTGTTTGCGTCTTAGAGTAATATTAGATGTAATAGCTTTATGTTGTCGAATTTCTTAAATGATGCATTGTTGTTATTGATAATTTTCAACTCATGCTTTTTTCGTTTGATTCTTATGACCATTTTTTCGTAATTCCTTGATCTGATCCAGATTTGTGTATATTGATTTCTCATTCTCTTTGACTTTCGTAGCCTATTTTGTAAGGTGATGCTATGGAAAGACAGGGTCCCAAGAATAAGAGATGCAAAGTCGAATCACACCTGTTCATTCTTTACTTCTGATACGCGCTATTTACTTATAGAATATAAAATATCAATATGCATATGGATAAAATATCGCAGTCAAATGAAGAAAAATATGACCGGATAACCAAAATTTTATGTAGTATTTAGATATCTATCATAACGTTTCACACTCTAAGGGCATAATCGGATAATGATTTCGAATTTTTTTAATCTTTGGAGAAAATACTGTGAAATGCGAAAACTGTCAATGAAGTTATTATGGCAACGTAATTCGAAAATCAATTGCAATAAAACTTCAGAATGTGTAAATGAAAAACATTCCGTATTGTGCTTATGACTATCAGCTAAACAATGAATTATTTGTGAATAAAAACAAAATTTCACTTCATCTGAAATAGGTTCATCCCCAACGTACTAATGTACTATTTAGTTTTAATTGATTATGAATTATATTCTTCTTCTTGCACAACAGTGCTATTTTTATAGTATGGTCATTTGCCAGATAATTTCAGTACGTTTTAAATAAAGTTTAATTCTATACTTCGTATTAAAACATTAAGTTCCTTGGACATTTACTTACGAAAATATAAGGTATGTCTGGGTATAAGTGCAATATAGAAAAAAAACTTCTTCTTCTTCTTCTTCTTCTTCTTCTTCTTCTTCTTCTTCTTCTTCTTCTTCTTCTTCTTCTTCTTCTTCTTCAGTCCATCGGGATGCAAATGAATATGGTACATACAAAATGTCTACCGTTCTGTCTCCTGAGAATCATCCAAAATATCCTCTGTATCTGCACTCGAGATTTTTTAGATGAAATTAAATCATACGAGTTCAATAAAGAATAAATATATGGATAAATAAGATAGAGTAACAAAAAATGATTAGAAAAGTTAAGTATGCCTTTGAATAAATCGTTTTACAAAAAAATGTTGAGTTAGAAAAACATCAACAGCAACAAAATGTTTTATATAATTGTTGTATGGTCACCGACGACTGCTATGTCAGTGATGTTGATCGTCTATATTATTTACATTTTTCAGACTATTGTCCTTATCTTTGTCACAAGACTATTATCTTTATCTTTATCACAAGGTTTCGGCCGTTGGACGCTCTGGCCTTCTTCAGGCGGTTGGACTGTCGAACTGTTCGTGGTTTTAGAAGTCTAGTCGAAGTGAAATCAACCTATTGGGGGGGGTAGTCAAATTATTTAACACGCAAAATAAACTGATGGATGTTCACCAATCAGACATAAGTAAGATACTGCTCTTCTTTTTCCACCTCAAACTTAGTTTCTTATATGCTCATTAAATCTCGCCATTTCACGTGGGCTTATCACGTTCTCCTCCATAAAACAAGTCACACCTCTTGCGTCCTTTTTTTTCTGGTTTCCACGTGTCGGTAGCAGAGAGAGCACACTTATTTCTTCGAGGTAAGAATGTTTGTGGCATTACTACTACACGAACATAACCCTTTATTTCGCTTAAGCTCTGCTCATGTCGTTGGATGGTTCTTTCTCTCTCAGTTCATTCCACAGATTATCTCGCTCGTGACCCCAACAATAAATAAAAGGCTGATTCGAAAAATGACAAAAGTATACAAAACAAAAACAAAGCAAAACAAAAACAGCTTCTTTTATGGAGTTTCTCGGCGGATTGCATAGCTCGACTAGCTCCCATGACCACTTAGATGGTCAATATAATCTGGTGATTTCGGCAACTCTTGGTAAATTTCTTTCTTCACCGAGGTGCGAAATAAAGCATATGTCATTGCACTGAGCCTACCAGATTTTGAACTTTGTTGACTCATCTCTCTCGGGTGTGGTGTCCATTTCCTTGTACAATAACCATTAAACCACGAACGCCTCCCCCCTGCACATACACTCGTACACACATGCACATACACTGACCTAAGAGAAGGAAACTTTAAATTTAAACCAGCAAGAATTCCGGGCAAAAACTGACGTTGTGTCAGATCCTGCCCGTGGCGGAGGGGTTGGGTCAATAAATACTCTCGTCACTTCACAGCCTTAAGCATTGAGTATGGAATGATACGCAAAAAAACCTAAACGTTATACAAGTATATTTCATGATTCTTGTCATATTTGATTGGATTATCTGTATATAGATTATCTACATATAGATGGCCACTTTTGTTCGTCTCATAGTTTGAGATGGTGATACAAGTCGTTTTTACGAGTTGAGCACGCAGAGAATCGGCCAACTGAAATCCGTTCAATTCATTTGAATAAAGAAAAGAAACATGGAAAGAAGTCAACGAAAAGAGAATACATTGGAAGCAAAGAAAAAAAAAAGATTATCAAACAAGTGAACAAGAGGATTGTGGTACCACAGGAAAATTCTTTTGGACACAAAACCTCATTCACAGTATGTGTTTACTAATTAATGAGATTGAGTCTATCTTTTTTTTTTTTTTAAGTTGGCAACCGTGACTGAAAATCAGTTGATTATTCATCAATTATTCTCACATTCACTCGTCAGTCAGATCAGAAGAGGGTCGTATTTTCTTTCATTTGGGAAGTGACTGGTATACTAGAACAGGCTTTATTTCCTTAGTCCCTCGGCTAACCAAAAGTGTTTTGTGCCAACTAAAAACATTTGTTCGGGATAGAACGTAACATGTTAACTTGATAAAGAGTTGGATATCACCACTTACTCAGTGGAACAGTTGGTGGAGTCACCAGAAATAACGCGAGTGTGAGGTTATAAAAAAACCTGCTGAGAAATAAAAAGGTTTTCGTGAGAGACCAATTGGTCGAGCGAAGCGAAGCAAAGCACAAGTCAGCCCATTTCGAAATAGGTGTATGCCAGGGTACTATGAACTAGCACTATTTGGCTTATGTATAAGTTATGGAAAACCAAGAATACAAAATAATTGTTGCATTGTCAGGAAGTTTGTGACAAAATTTGATCATTTGTTCTATCTTTGTGATTTACTGAACAAAATACATTTGTAATAATAGTTGGTTGGTTTCATGGCATATTAAATATTGTTGCATAATCTTCGGTCCTTTTAAACCAATTTTATGGATTGAAATAAATCATAATTTGTAAACAGTTATAGCTTCAAATAACTATTCCAAATACTAATAACTATACATAATTATATATTTACAAGTAGCCTTAATTCTTTACTACTAATTCTAATAATAAAAAAAAATAATATTTTGCTCACAGTTATATGGTCTCAAGTATTCCTATCTAATACTAAGAATTCTTAAAAAGATCTACTTGGCCCATAGATAGGTTCCTAACAAAGAAAGGGTAAATCTGGGAGTAACGGTAACGAAAGAATACTTCACACTCCAAAAAGTCCCTGAAACGAGCCTCACCACCGGATGCAATTTAGTGTCATACCCAGGATACATCCATTTTTCAGAGTCTTACCTTTGTGCAGGGGATACTGTCGGTGTATTATTTATCATTATCGGCGGAGATAGGGCTAAATAATACATACTCAATTGAAGATTAAATACTTTTTTATGTTCAAGGTGAAAATTGAAGAGCTAATTTCAATCGGGGTTTCCAACTACGAAAGCAAAAAACAAAAACAGTCATAACTTTCTAGACTGAATAAAATCCATATAGAATCGTAACTCTTGCCGCTCTCATCCAAAATTTCATCACAAAGCTATGTGCCAGTCAGATGAAGAATTCTTGCATTATGTGAAATCCATAATTTCCAATATAAACTCCAATTTAGACAATTGTATCCTCTGTTGGACTATCTTAGGTATATATAGCATTGGACTAGCATAGGTATATATCAGGCGCTACACATACGCCCGAATACGGCATTAGGCCTTTGTTAATGTGGGTCGGAACGTAGGGCTGTAGCCCACACACACCCGGTAGACAGAAAAATGCTTCAGGCCCCTATAAAGGGGTGTCTCGGGCGCCAGGCGATAAACCTAGCCTCACTGAAGTGGGTTAGAATCAAGGTGGACGGTCACTGAGCCTCGAGGAATGCGAGATGTAACTGCCGAACACAGCTGCATTCACGTCAAGGAATCTCGACCGACTCAAACCCCTTAGCCAAAACTGCACACATACCCATTTACGGTAAGCTGAGAGAGGATTAGCTTGGGGTATAAACTGTCCAAAGGATCGTCATTTCTATTTATAAACTTTCTCGACAACAGCTGGTACTTCCGGTAAAAATTGACCAATCAGAGACGCAGACTGAAAGCATTTAAAATCATTTGCAACTATCCTCAGATACTAAGATACGCAATTTTAGTTGAAGTTTCTGCCAGGAAGATGTATCTTTTGGAATACCAACATTGGATTCTGTGAACAAAAGATCAAAATAGCGACATAAATTCTAACATCCTCAGTTTCTTCTTATATTATTTTTAGCGAGAAATTCGCCAAAAGTGAGATACTCACCCTTTTGAGTGACTTTTGAGATGCATATTTCAGAATGACTTCGTGTTGAAAAAATCTTAGGTGAAGACCAATGACGGCTATTTTTGCAGACTTATTTGCTAATTCAGTGAGATCGATCCTGATTAGGAGACTCATTTCTGTTTTAATAAGCATTTCATCATTATATCTGTTGTTTCAAAATTTGGGGGATTAAAAGAATGACGTTTGGTGTGAAAATAATCCCCACAAAATTATCATTAATTAATACACACACGTGCGCGTGCATACGCACACTTATATAAACATAATGTAACGATTCAGTCTAAATTCTTTTTATCACACCATATGATTATTTATCTATCTGCGTGGGCTGTGAAAAACAACTGAGACAGAATCTTTAAATTAAATATATATAAGGCAATATTACAGGTTTAAGGATCACATATTACCTTCCTACTACTCCGAATTTCTTGCGTTCGATTTTCAAATAGTTAATGAAATGAATGATAAGAGAAAAAAATTTTCTACTTAAAAATTTATTTCTCTCTAAAAATTGTTGGTTACATGACTTAAACAAGAAAAGTGCCGCATAAAATGCTTTAATGCTTGCAAAAGAACACCAAATCTGATTTTTGTTTCTCAAATTGTTTTTTTTTTGTTGCTTTTTTAATGTTTTTTTTGTTGTTGTTGTAGGAGGATATCCTATGCATAGGTTTTCTTATCGCCCGTCCGCTCTTTTTAGGATTTTCTTCTAGATTTGAGGTTGGCTTCTTCTGTACCATAACGGTACCAAATAGAACATTGTACTGTTACACATCAAAAATACGGTGGCACCACCACGTGCTCGAACGAGTTAATGCGTGTATCGCTTCATCTTAAAGAGTAGCCAGGCCCTGTTGTAGCATCGCCGTTGGAAAAGTTGACGAACACACAAAAAGCTATAAAAGTTCACCGACGCAAGGGTTTATTCGCTACTACACGTCGGAAGAAAAAAAGAGTGTATGAAAGCTCAGTCGCCCCCGTTAGCTAAGTAGATAGAAACATTATGTCATGAGAAGAGAAAGAGAGGGCAGACACAGACCTTAAATTTTCTTCCTGGTTTTCTGTTGTAATTTTATCGTGTTTGTTCGCTGCTTTCGTCTTCATAGGTTCTTTGAGACCCCTTTTCCGAGCCAATCCCGAAACGGGGCCGTAACTTTCGACTATTTCACATTGTCCTAGCTAGTGTTCACTTGCGCCTTTACCTCGCCACGTCTCCGAATCAACTCAATTTCAAACATGAGTCGTACCCTTACTTCACCTGGTGTCAGGAAAACGAATATATCTGTTTCCGACGGTTCCACACCTGCACAGAAGATTTGTGACCTCCGGGTTTTTTTCTAGTCATTTTTAATTACCGTAGTCATTCACCCATGACTGGCTGACCTACAACGAGGGCTTAGTCTTGACTCACCAGAGGTCAGCTGGCCGTCCCGTAGACTCCTGTCTACTTTTTATTCTCATTATTTTCTTCTCTCTCTCTTTCCCAAGAATTTTACCTCCCGTAGTGCTGTAGTGCTATTTTCCAAATGCTCATTTTAGAAGGATGAATCATGATCAAAAAAATATTTGTTTCCAGATAATCATAACTTATATTGAAAAGATAAATTAGCATGAGACTAGACTATTTCCAGAAGTAAGGATCCAGTTTTGGAACTTCGTGAGGGAGGCTCGAGTTACTCCTTCGTTGTTATTACTAGCAACTTTACTCTGACCTGCTGCTGAATTACCTATTAGCATCTCATCTATGGGGCAAATATGTTTAAGATGATAAAGTGTTTGTCTGTTTAAATGATTGAAAAAATACATTTTTGTCATGATCATAATTTGGAGGCCATAATTGTTAAAATGACTTCGGTAAGGGTTGACATAGCATCAAACCAATAAACCAACCAGCCAACCTGCAAACAAATTAACTAATAAAACTTAATAGCCATTGCAGGAATAGCACTCGACTGTATATGTAAATTAAAAATACGCGTGAAACTTGACGAAAACTGCCAAGAGCTTAACTGATGTTCATTTGAATAAATTTATGTAGAACCTAGCTTCAAGATATGTCTATGCCTTGTAAACAGCGTAGCTCGGTGGTCGATTATACAAGCAACAAGTTAAGCAAATTTCAAAAGAAATTCTACGAGGAACTCGGGAAACAACCCATCCTATTTATTTCCATAGAACCAACAACGGATACAAAGAGCGCAATAACACAGTTCCAGTGTGCAAGTTTTTGGATATATATGTGTGTGTGTGCGCGCGCGCACGTGTGTGTGTGTGTGTGTTACTTTCGCGCGTGAAGCCAATGTTTTAGTATTTATGAGTGTTTGAGTCTTGAAGTATAAAAAGTCATGCGATAAAAATTCTCTGATAACCAAAAGCCGATATTAGTCGAAGGAACACTCCTCACATACAAGCATATATATATATGTGTGTGTGTGTGTGTGTGTGTGTGTGTGTGTGTGTTTTGTTTTCATTTGGTTTCTTTATTTTAATGACATATCAACCTTCATAGGTTATTTAATGTCAAAACCATCCTTGCAGAATAACAATAAAAATATAATTTAACCAATAACTGGGGAAGTTAAGGGGGTTCAAACCTTTCCCAAAGATGTTAGACAGAAAATGAATGCAAGGGAGCGACTGGAACCCTAACTTTCTACAATGTCGCAATTCGGCAGTTTAGCCTCTAAGTCACATGGATTTCCCCAATATATATATATGTGTATATGTATATACACACACTGTATATATATGTATATATACACACACTGTATATATATGTATATACATATATATATGTATATATACACACACTGTATATATATGTATATACACACACTGTATATATTCCCCAATATATATATATGTGTATATGTATATACACACACTGCATCAGGTTACTTGAAGGGATATTGGTACTATGTAACCCAGTACTGCTTATTACATAGTTGGGTCAAAGTTGACTAAAATGGTAATCACATCAAGTTTGTCTGATATCAAGGGCGGCTAGACACCCTGCAGGATGCAAAACAAGACCTCTCAAAGGGCGGGGGAAAACTATTTACTCTGTGCCACAACTGTCCCCTTCAGTAGTAGGAGTCTCCGCTTTCTATTCGCTGATTGTTCCACTTAGTTGGTTGTGTACCCGGACGGCAGAGTCAATCTGCTTATCTGCCCACGTTGTTTTTTTTTAATCCAGATAGTAATTCAACCGCTAATCAGAGTCACCAAGCGAAGAATGGACTGATGAGACGGCACGATTAAAAAGGAAAAAATAATCGAAAACCCAATAAGAAAAAACAGGACATGGAGTTGTACAAAATATTTTGTTTAGAATAAAACTCTCTGAAATAGAACATGCATTCACCCTACCTGGCAGTTAAGTAGTCATATGACACAGAGACCTAGCGCACGATTTAACAGATAGTCAATTTTTCGACATTCAGTGTTAGACACAAGGCCTCTCAAATTATCGAATTAAGTTTAAGCTTTTTTCTGCTTCTCTGCTTTCGATAGTCTGGTAAAAAGTAACCACAAAATATAGTATTATGTTGGATTTCTCTGTTTCTCTGCTTTTGAGAGTCTGGTACAAGGTCAGGGCTCAGATTGACATGGAGGTTATTAGTCAATTTTCGTCCTGCTCAACGAGCAAATCTCTCAGTTTTCTAAGTAATTTCTGTTCCATGATAGAGTAGTGGTTTGGGTTCTGTTAATAACATCAATTCTTTCCTAATTAATTCCATCCCTTTGCTCTATCTCCTCCTTTAGTATTCGGTTTCCTTTTATCTTCACCCAAAGGGACAGGTATTTCCGCTTACTACCTCAATATTTCACCCTGGTACCATTCCTCATAGTTGACAGTTACTTCTATCACGGGATAAGATCATCAGAGAACTTTAATTCATAAACGATTACAAGAAACAAAGATAAGTTCCCATACACTTAGAATTTAGAAAAAATAAACTTTGAAAAATCATAATTTCTCAGCCAGCAATCATACTTAGTCCACCTGATTGTGATTTTGACCACTTGGTGAACTATAGCTTCGACTCTACCAACCCGGAGACAATTAAATCGTACTTTCCGACTCTATTTTTTCTTAAAAAAAATTGTTTTGTCAACCTCTGAGCTTATGTTGGATAGCAACTGTAAGATTCCATAAGCTGCGTGGGTGGCATAACAATATGTGCACTTACAACTTAAGTTTAAAAAACATGGCGGAAATGTCACGTTAATTGCGTAAATGGCATGCCGGAAGGAATTGTGACCTCGAGGATTGTGTTAGCATCGAAAAAATCTATTAACCACTAATGATTTTCTACACGGAGAGAAGAAGCCCACAGAAGAGTCATTAGACGTCATGCCATTTTGGGCTCTTGCCTTGTGCTAGACTGTCCACGGTTGAGAAATAGAGAAAGGATTGAACTGTACGAGACGAACAAAAGCAGAAAAACATGAAGAAAAGGACTCGCTATTCTAAAATGATTCGATGCCTTGAGAAGGCCCAAAAGTAGAAAAATGTAGAAGCTGAGATGATTAGATGCTTTGAGATAATGCCAGAAGCACGAAAGCATGAAGAAACAGATTGACTAAAGTCGAAAGCGGATCGGATCCCAGGAGAAAATGGGTGCTTTGCGAAGGCCTCAAAGTCGAAAAACGTATAGAAACTGAGATGATTAGATCTTTTGAGTTGGCCTTATATCAGTCTCGCGAAAGAAGAACGAAAAAAAAAGTGGAGATGACTAAATGTTTTGAGTTGGCCAAGTACCACACCCGCGAAAGCAGTTCTCGAAGAAGGAGCAGTTCGTATCTCCCCCTCAGCCATCTTTGACACTCTCCTTCACTCTACTATTTCGTACATTGCGTAAAAAAAGAAAAAGAAAAGAAGTAGATTATATTTTCATACGTCAGAGTTTTGTTGTTTTTTCCCTGGTATATGACATTCAGTCAAAATAATCAACTCATCTCTTCCTATTTTCCCTCCGCCAAAAACAATAACATATTTTATTCTCATTTTTGTAATGCATTGATTCACTCTTCTAAAATCTATTTCAGCAAATTCTTCACTTTTTGTCATATACTGATTCATTCATCAAAAATCCATTTCAGTTAATTTCATAAATAATCTCCCTTTTCTGGTTAATGAATTTACTTGGGTCACAACTCAGCGCCACAACTCAACGGCTGAAATATAACATTACTTGGACATCGTTCCCATTATTTCTAGGAATGTTGGGCCCCATATTCTTATCAAATTTTAAAGCTAAAAGAAGGAAAACTCTGATCTGCTGTTGACATGTTTACTGGTTATCTTGCTCCGGCTTGTTTCTGGATAGTAATCATATAAGACAGAGACAGAGGTATTAGTGTTCTACAAGCGTTCGCCACCATGTTATATAAATGTTCTTCGACGATTTTTTCATCTACTCAACTTTTTCTCAAAAATACTTTGATGATGGAGGAGCATTGATGTATGCAGACTTGACCAGCAGGAAGCATGCAGTTACATATTTACTCATGGGAAACAAGAATTTTATCCTGACATCATTGTTTTGTCCTCCCGTGATAGGGACAAACTTGGGGTAGAGTTTTGTTTCTGAACGGTCCAATTTAAGAAAGCTCTGTTCAACCAGACAACAGTAGAAAGAAATCTTCGAATGTTAGAACTCTTCCGTTATAGTTCTCCAAATCATCCAGAAAGAACTTATGACAAAAGAACTTGAGAGATTACCGATTGATATTGCTGCTTTCTGGAAAACTTGACTCTCTGAGGAGGATCAGCTGATTGAAGTATCATCAAGTTATAAACTCTTTTATGCGGACGGGATGCAACTTTATTCTTTGTTAACACCCCAACCATCCAGACTTATGAGGAGACTTACATGACATTTTATAAAGCTCTTCATACTGAAAGTCATATGATAAGATGATCATCCTTGGTGATTTTAATGCACACATTGGCAAAGATTTTCAGATATGGAATGTGCTCAGTAGTCATAGAATTGGTAAAGTAAATGAAAATGCTCTGAGGTTATTTGAATTTTGTTCCAAGCTCAGTTTGATTATTTACAGTACTCTTTACCAGCAAAAACTGAAATATAACATTACTTGGACACCGTTCCCAAGCTGAAAACATGACCATATGATAGACTTCATCATAACCCGGAGACATGATATTAGTGATGTCTGTAATGTACATCTCATGCCAAGAACAGAACATGACACATATCAAAGTTTGGTGCGAGATAAGTTTTAACTTCGTATATACATAAGTAATCGTATGCTTGGAGTAAAAGTCCCAAAGTGTCTCGATGTTAGAAAACTAAAACCAAAAAATATTTGTGCAAACTTAACTGAATGACCAGATTATTCAGACTTTGATAGTACATGGGAAAACTTTAGAGACCAAGTTTATTCCCCTGGTTTAAATGTACTTGGATTTAGTGTGAGGAAAGTGGTTTGACAATAACAAATCCATTATCAATCAATTACCGGAAAGAAAAGGAGCGCTTTATTCAAGTAAACTGCTGAATTATCCCTCCCGCTAACATACCATGAAGGAATATACAAAGTTCAATGTGAACTGAGGATAAGCAATAAATGGTGGTCAAAGGTTTCTTCTGAAATTCAGAGAGCATTTGATAAAAAGGATCTCAAAAATTGTTCTACGGTCTCATGTGAAACTTACGATTCACTAACTTCTTCCATTGTTCCTCTAAGATCAAGGAACAACACTACCATCATCAAATCAAACCAGAAAGAATCCTCCAGTGATGGCAATAGTACTTCACCAATTCTATTTAATAGTCCATCAGTGATTATTGCTGCTGTTCTGGAGAGTTTACGTTAGTTTGAGAAAAAATTTCCGCCGGATCGATTGCCAACAACTTAAGTTGAAATTGAAATAGCAATAAAACAAATTAGCACTGGGAGGGAACTTGGATTAGATGATCTCCCTATTGAACAGGTGAAAGTGAAACTGTTAAGCATGCTGCATTCGATCTCATCATCATCGAGTGCTGTTATGGATCTTCTTTACCAAATGATTGGGTTGATGGTGCTTTACTGTGTTTGTACAAGGAAAAAGAAGAAAAAGGAATTTCTGACAACTACCATGGAATAACTGTTTTGGATTAAGTTGTCAAGGTTCTTTCCAGAATTTTGCTGAATTAATTGCTTTGGAACATCTGTCCTGCAGTCATTACAGAATAACAAAGGGGTTTTATATCTGACAAGTAAGCAACTGACATGAATTGTTTTCAGCGAGGATGTGGCAGGAGAAATGAATTGAAGAATGGGTTTTTCCATATCAAGTATTTGTCAATTTGACAAAAGCTTTAGATACAGTTAACAGGGCATCAATTTGGATAATACTTGGAAAAATAGGATGCCCACCAATAATCTTGAATTTGTTCAAGCAGTTGTACAGCGGTATGAAGGCTACTCTTGTCATGAGAAATGGGTTGCCAGATGATATACAATAAATAATGTCTTTAAGCAGGGAGATATCTTAGCTTCAACATTATTCTTTATAGTTTTTACTGTGATGCTGACTCATGCGTTTCAACGTTATGAAAGGGGCATGTGACCCTATAGGAACCAGATAGCGGTCAAAAAAGTTTTATTAACCAGAGGCAAAAGAAAACGATTTGGATTTTAGATGAATGAAGAAGTACATTATGAATGTGTAATGGCGTATAGGGTTTTTGAAGTGTAGTGTAGATAAAAATTATGGTTTTTTGATAAGAAAGGAATTTACGAAAAGCAAATATGTTAACCGAAAAGCAGCTAAAAGATGGCTCAATTGTTTTGACAAGATCAAGGACACCTGTCATTATCCAAACGACCATTTTCTAATAGCGTCACTATGGAATTTATCTTTTCCTAAACAATTCATTTTAGCGGAAAATTGACATTTGGTTGCATCCCCCAACCCTAACTCATTTGAGAATATAAATAAATCGACAGGTTTTGTCGCACCCAGTAAAAAGCAGAGAGCTGAGAAGAGAGAAAGATTCCAGCAGCGCATGAGTCGGTAAAGCAGTTTCCTCGCAGCTGAGTTTTTGACCTTATACCAGACTGCTCTAACTTTCGAAAGTGATGAAAGCCGGCCAAAATACAGCGCTGTGAGAAAGTAAACATAATTACCATTTAAGATTGCATTGTATCAGACTGCACTGAGTATAGAAAGTGAAGAAAGCCGATAAAATACAACACTGTGAGAAAGTGAACATAACCGTCATTCAAGATTGCCTTATCCCAGACAACTCTGAGTATAGAAAGTGAAGGATAGAAAAGACAAAACCCTATACGAGTAATTGACTTTCTCTGGTTAAAACTTGCTATATATGCAATATCTTTGATAGAGATTTTTTGTATACAAAGTATTGTTGTTTTTGCAACCCGAGTTTGTTCTCTGTTTCTTGACGTCAACTTTTATTCATTTTTTTACTTCCTTAATTGTTCGTTTACTCGCAGACAAACGACTCCGACTAGCGAGTGATACTTTGTCTGGATCTTAAAAACATAACGAGGGCAGATTATGAATCATTCGTATCACCCGATGATATATCTGCGCAGTGGAACGTTCAGTGAATTAGAAGCGGAATCACCCATGTGTTTGGCGAGGACAGCTGTGCAGCAACAGATATTCTTTTGGAATCCAGAACAAGAGGAAGAGTTTTCGATTTGAGAAGACACAAATTCTAGTCAAAGTCTTTTCATGCACTGATTAGAGAGTTCCTTTACGCTGACGATATTGATTTTTTGGCTAATACTAGGGATGATATACGACATATTGTTGATTTTTTGGCTGCCTCAGTACTGCATTTAATTTTAAGATAACCTTGTAAAAACAAAAGTAATGTTTACCCCCGTTACAGGTGAGGTGTATATTAAATCAATTATAAACGTCCATGGTATTAGTGTGGCTGTTGATGAAACTTTTGCTAATTTGGAAAATACCCTGACTAGTGATGGTACTTTAGATGCTGAAACTCCCCAACTCATTGAATGGTCAATGCTTGAAAAACGGGAATAGACTAATTGTCATATTATCCACAATACTTAGATGAATGTTTACAAGTCCTTCATGTTGAGTGTTCTTTTGTGCTCATCTTAATACGCCAATCCTCTCACACGGTGTCAGTTGCAACACAATCTCTGGTCAAGGCGTCCATGTGCCACTGTATCCTAATCCCACTGGGCTGACGTCATCCACAAGACCAGCCGTTGGTCCTGTATGGTTCAGTATTTCAGGTTAGACTTAAGTCTTCGGTTTCAAATATCGATTCAATTTCAGTCACCAGCCACGTTGTGATTTTTATCCTAACGAGTTGTTATCTGGTCGTAGAGTACCGAAAGCTCTCCGTTGGTCCACCTGTAGGCTTGTTAGGTGAGAATCAGGTTAACAGAAAATAAATATAATCAAGTCGATCCAATTTTAGAGGGACAAAAGTTTTACATATATAGCAACAATACATATAATAAATTCTCGCGGCAAAAAGTTGAACGTCTCTTATATATGAACGATAATCAACAAAACAAAACAAAAATATTTTGTGTAATCTCGTTAAAAGAGAGAGGTAGCTTCGTTTTAACCCTTTTTTATTACAGTAGTTTTTTCGGCATCTCCGTTCTCAGTGGGAGTAACGATAGTAGTGTTGGCTGTCGGAGGAAGTAATTCGCTTCTTCGAACTTATATCAACAGCACATGTTTGCTGACGCTTTGTTCCAATCTCTGACGTCGCTTCCTCTCTTCTTCGAGTTTTCAAATCAACTCTCGGACTGCCTCTAACACAACTTAACTGCCTGCTTGCTCCTTTTTATTAGGAACGGAGTCGACCCATTCCCGACACACTTCTAAAATTCAAAACTTCACACTCGTTTCATCATTCTGTACCCTGACCATATTGTTCTAAGTTTATCTATTTATAGATCTGAGCAAGTTTGGTAAACTTTATATATATTCATGATGTTTTGTTTATCGATAAGATTAACCTTTAGATCAAGACGTTCTTAATACTATTTTCTATTAATGATCTGATATTTTTGTACGCTTATAAAAGATTGTATTTCATTTTCCAAATAAAACCTGTAACATTAATATTTCAAAGTTTTTACGGCATTTCAACATCTTACTTATTCGAAGACGCCTCTCTTTCACTTGGTGTTTAAATGCTTTATGGCATATCTACCTTTATTAATAATATAATCATTATCATTATTTCGGGGTGATATTGCCACTGCCACAATCTGAAACATTGGAAAAGCTATAAGGATTTCATAAAAAAACAAACTTTTGTATAAAAAAAGAAATCCTGAAAACTGGGAAAAGCTTGCATTGAGGATGTCTGAATGGAGAACCCATGTGAATGATAACTGTATCAGTTTTGATAGGGAACGCAAGCAAACGTCAAGCTTCAGCTTCGGAAAAGAGGCACCAGTTGGTGAGAATGTGAATTGCTGGAGATGTCGAACATGAAGTCAGATTTTCTGGATATGTCAATCGTCGGAAGTCTCATCAGAGACAATCCTTACATACAAGTTTATCTTGTGGAACACACAATGTGACTGCTACAATGTTTAATAAAGTTTGTCAGACATTTTCTTGTCTCAAGATACAAAAGATGGTAAACAAGCATCAAATCCCACAAACCGATCGATCTAATAGAGCGGGTGTCTTTCAAACTTTGTAGATCTGTTGGATTGATAAGTCAGTCGAGGGGACATGAGTGGCAGAATGCTGATGACAGGAGTAAATGATTATGAGAGACGGCAGTGATCTCTAAAAGAGTATGCAGTTGAAGTTTCCAAATATATATATATATATATATATATATATATATATATATATATATATATATAAGCGGGGCTATAAATATTGTTTACCACATTATTTGCATGGTTAAATATATGATAAGATATTAGGTGGATACAAAATTTCGCATTGTCATGATTTGCTCGATGATAGAGAAATGTGACAAGCAACACTCACAATTGTAAAAAAAACAACAATAAACAGTTCCTTTCCCACGGAAACTGCGACATATTCAGGAAGTACAATATCAATGTTAGACGGAAAGAGTTTTCTGCAACAAATTCCTGTCTAGTCACCACCAATGACTTCGTATTTTTACTTGTGATTAACAATCTGCACCACGACAAACTTTTTCATAGCAGTGATGACAGCATTGTGATCAGGAAAATATTGTCCACATAGTTTATTTTTCATAAACCCAATGTGGATTTTGCGTGTTGACTGCTGCATTGAAAATGTTGTTACGATAAGTTGGATATCAGAAAAGTATCCCCAGATATTGGGATACATCATAAAATAAATATTTTCGGAACGACTCTCTTTGGAATGCAATATAAGGGTTCTTGTGTATTGTTGTCGACAATACTTAGCCAGTTGTGGAGTGTGCTCTCTGTATCTATTGTTGTTATAATGGAAATAAATAGGTGGTTTAATTTTGAAGCGTTTCTTGTCTTTTTTTTTAACATTGTGCAAATGATAATACGATAAAGATTTGAATCCCCGAAATATCTGCATCCGCTATATCACCTTTTTAATAAATAATAAGCAATGTATATTTATCGATTATATAATATTTATTTATATTATAAAGTTCTGAGTCTGTTAGTAACCAAGTTATTAGGAAAAAGAAATATTCTTGCATAAAATCAGAATGCATAGAATGAAAATAAACTTTCAAAATTTTCTTTGAAATCACAAATACCAGAATTTTAATATTTCTTGTTCAGTGAAAACAGATATTATTATATATCATTAGGCATTTCAAAGGTATTATTTTTACCAAACTCTACAGCTTTTTATATCTGTAACCATAATACAAAATTGTAATTTTTACATATATCAATAACATTTCAATTTTGATTATTGCGTTTAAAATAAGAAAATCTTGGTTTCTTTGGTTTATAAAAAAAGTTAGCTTTCTATAAAAAACTGTTTACAGTGATTATATATATATATATATATATATATATATATATATATATATATATATATATATATATATATATATATATATTTGTGTGTGATTGCTTGTGAGTGTGTGTATGTGTCCTATAGTTAATGAAGCACCAATTTAGAATTTAAACAGATATTCTTAGTTATTATTTATTACCAAACTTATTACCAATATTACCTAAATTATTTCCATTCAATTGACTCTAACCGAACAGACATTCAGTTCTGTCTTTTTCTGTCATTTTCTTACTTTGGTGAAATACACAACTGCTTCAAATTAAATTTATGGTTACGTAGTTACAGTGATAAATGATGCCTGATAATATACAGTTTGATTATATAATTTTTCACTAGAAAAAATCAAAACATGGTATGTTTGGTTTAGAAAAAAAAGGAATATTTCATGAATTGTGAAAAGCTGAGCAACTTAATGAAGTTTTGGCAACAAGTGACTAAAGAATTTATCTTTAAAGTCCCTCAATTTTATTTCTTAATTATAATCGTGCTATTCAATATATCAAAATAAAGTACATATGGCCGATTTATGTGCTTACATGCCTTTAAGTTTAACATGCTCAACTATTATGAGACAGTATCTACCATTCTTGTCATATATTGCTTGTAATAATGTTTTGGTTTATCAATTTAATGACCACAACGTTTTTACTATTTTAGGCTCGTACCAGCCTACAAATTTCTTGATAAAATAAGCAACATCTATTTTTACCGTTGTGAAATCTGAGTAAAAATTTCCCGAATTCGCGGTAAACTGTAAAAAAATCCATTGAGAAAAAATATTTGCATGGTACAAGCAAACACCAAAAAAAAAAGATATTCTTGAAAGTATTAGGAGATTGAAAAAAAATGATAACACAAAACTGTATTTAGGGAAGTCGATGTAGCTTGAAGAACGTTGTGTCATTACTTAAAATTGAACAATAATTTGATATAGACTTGCTGAAATATTCATCCACAAAGGGTAAAATGTCAAGACTTAAATTGCTGCTGGTTATAATGCGAGAAAAATAATTCCTCTTAAATACCTGTGAGCTAAGCTCTCCCAATTTATTAGTACAGATGAGAAAAAAATGGATACACGTTATTTATCAAGAGAATACGCACGAAGCATGAAAGTTTGTTCAAAAAGTATTCTGACTAAAGTTTTATTTACCAATAAAGAAATGAACAATGAATAAAACGCCCATTTTCTTCATAATAGTCCCCGTTAAAATTCTGCATATTTATTCCGGCGGATTTACTTCTTTTTGCGTGACATCATGACGCCTTATTTCTTTTAATGTATAATGTCTAATAAATCTTTATCCTTAAAATGAATTGAAAGCGCACATGACGTAATGATTATTGCTGTTGGGAATGGAATCGCCAAGTCGTGTTTATATTTTGGATGAGGCAGATTGCATTTTATTTTGCACTAATGGTATGAATCTATCTCTTTTCGTTTACCATCTATGCGTAAATAGTAAAGCAGACCAATTCTCTCGCCTTGGTCTAGCAATCAATTAGGAGAAGGAACACTTTTCCGCTTAAAATTGACCTTGTGTTGCATCCTCCATGAAGCAGAGGGGGTTATGTAAATAGTTGCTTAAATTGACTTTTCAGTTAAGGAGACAAAAAAAGTAATATGGAATTAGATTTTAGTAAACAGTGTGTTGCATTTATATTCTCTTGTGTTTAGTTAACAACAGTTGGTTCAAAAAATAGTTATTTTTTTCCATAATGATGCTGATTAGTCTAGACGAAGTGTTGACGTCAAAATATCATCACTTCATTATATAAATTTCTCAGCTGTGCTAAGGTCTTCACTGAAATTTAAATCTAAATTTAAATGTGCTGGTGTTTCGCAGGTATATGTTCCATTTATAACAATATGAGATATTCACTGGTATTAAAAGCGTATGGAGAGCTTGCATTTTTTTTTTTTTAGGAAAATGAAGTTTTGTTTTTATAAAAATTTAAAACAGACTTATTGACTTTGAAAGAAATTCAAAAGTCAATTTAAAAGGTCAGTGAAGGACTAGAACTCACCGAACTTTCAAAGCGTCAAAACAAAAAGTAAGCAGGTTTGGGGTTTCGTCAGTGCATTTTCAATCATGACATCTCTTACTCACCTGTTGGGGTTAAAAATTCAAATCTTTGAATAGATTAAATCAGATCTTTGATTTTTGATTTGGTGAAAAGACATACTTAGCCCGCCAAGGCGTGGTTTGGGACATTTAATTAACCAAGCCCCTATATTGTGGTTTGATTGGATAACCAATTAAAATCTGGTATATTGAAGGAATACTCTTCCCACATACGTATATCAGCACATCTGACTGGCTGACAAGTCAAAAAGTAGTAGAATACGAAATGATCAGTGATTGGTAAGCCAATTGGGAATGTTTGTTGCCTGGGATTCACTATAAAAATAAATGTTTTTAGGGTTAGATGAGAGAAGATACCCGATGTCCATTCCGAAGACAGGAGAATAAGAAAAGACATCTCTCCAACATCTAAAGCCTCTCCAGCAAAACCGCACACTCTCTGAAAAACTGAGTCACATAGAAGGGCTGCACCAAGTAGATACGTCATTTGCCTGTCTCTCAAATACAACAAAAGCGACACAACTTCCATACATATATATATATATATATGTGTGTGTGTGTGTGTGTGTATGTGTGTGTGAGTGTGTTTGTGTGTTTGTGTGTGTATAGTTGAGAAGCAGTCTTTCATTTAAACATGTTTTATTAAATAATAAAGACACATTTTTTCTATATAATTCTATTAAGATCCTTTCAAGTTTCCTGATAAGTGTCTTGGTTTCAGGATGAATTTACCAAAATTATCCCGAGCGCTTTAGGACCTTACATAGGTCATCATCAGAAGTTGCTTGCATGTATAAAAATGTTTTTGTAAGATTTTTTTTTTAGGTTTTTTATAACATTAAAAAAATACGTAAACGCAGAGTTGAATAAAACTGATAATAATGAATTTAAAAACAGAACGGTATCAACGGAAATAGGATAAAGGCATTTCAAAACATTGTCGTTATTTTCAAAATTAATTCTATTGATTTTAGGTTTTTTGTTTTTATATGTAGGGCTTCTAGAATTTGGAGTCGTAGCTTATTAATGTCGTGTGCTAGTATAATGATGTTTTCAATAAGATTTTTTTTAAAATTTGGATTTGGGAATAGAATGGGTTTTAAGATGTAAGGTTAGAGTGCTAGAATCATTAAGGTGCATCGTAAGCAGTCTTGCTAGAGTTGTGGTGGTAAGACCTACATATGTATTGTTTTCTTCGGAGACAGTCTGCCAACGACATTTGTCCTATCAAGAAGTTCAATGGAGGAGGAAGAGTTATACGAAATAATAAGGGTGGAGGTTTTAAATTTGTTGTCACTTTTTTTGGTAGGATCGATAAGGAGAACATTTTTTGGGTTGGATATTTTAGTATATTTCATCTATCTTATAATTACAATAAAATTGATTTTTGTAGTATAGTTTTATTGATTTGTTTATAGTTTAGGGTATTGTCTATGTTATGTTCAGTTTTATTAATGACATGTTTAATTTCTGTATTCATAAGGTACTTAGGAAAAAGGTTTTGTTTTATATTTTTAAGTTCATTTAGGAAGATAGTTCGAGAGGAAGATTGTAGTTTAGCTCTGGAAATAAGAGTTTTGTGATTGTTCTTTTATAATGGAAGGCTGAATTCACTATAGAAATTGAGGATGCAGGCATTAATGTTAGTAGTTTCTTATATGTATAGGTGGTAAATCGGTCAATATTGCTTGTGTCCATTAGTACACCGAGAAATGGGATAAAAGTTACGGAACATTGGTCCCAAAACTGACCCCATTGCGATTCCATCTTTTTGGATGAATATATTTCCATAGTGATAATAAAATGGTACCTCTGTAGTGCAGAGTAAAAGTATTTTTCGTAAAGTATTGGAGTTGATTTTGAGTGGAAGGAGAGTTGGATGGGGGTAAATATCAATTATAATTATATTGATTGTGTCTAGAACTGGAACATTTGTGAACAAATTTCCCACGTCTATCATTCCTTTGTTTGGTTTATGGGTTTTAAGGATTTCGATAAGTTATTTTCTAGATTTAATGCAATAGTTATGGGAAAGATATGGGGTAATTAGATAGTTAATACTTTTTGTAAGTTGGTATTTAGGTGTTATTACCTGTGAAATTATTGGTCGAAGTGGATAGCCAGGTTTATGTATCTTAACAGTTCCGTTGATGCATCCAGGTTTGTAATCACCAATTATTTTTGGTAATTTTATATTGTGAAGGCCAGCGTTATTAGCATTAATGTGTTTGCTAATTTTAGACTTGAGTTAGTTGGATTATGATTCAGTTTTGTAAATTTGTTTTTATTGTTGAGGATGGTCTGTAGCTTATAGATATCGTATTATCTGCTTTTTTATAGTGATGTCCAGATGTAATTGTTCGGCAGTATTTTTTAGTTGTCGGGTTAGAATATATATATATATATATATATATTATTGTTACATTATTGTTTTATTAAATAGTAGTTAATTGTTAACGTAGAGTTTTTCTTGTCTTTGAGTTACCAACACACTAGCAAGTTGTTACAACAACCCACCTCAACTGTCAGAAGTTCTGGATAGATTGTGTCATCTTCAATCTGTGGATCTTTCAAACACAACGTGGGTGCAGAGGAAGTTGATAAAACAACTAGCCGGAAACGCATATGGTAGTCATGGGTCTAAATTACAATCAAGTACCGTGACCTGCTCAGGACTACACACTCTAATCCAATTAACATTGAAAAACCCACTATGACCGAATGAATTGGACATTCACGATAATTGTTAACAGGACGTTGGGTTCCTATTATAACGGGTCCATAAAGATATTGATACTCTAATTGATGAGAATCTAATTCATTATGTCTGTAATTGTAATTTCTATTCAAAATCTCTTACATACAAATTTTGAATAAAAATAATCATCATCTCAAGTACAGATCACACAAATTTATTATTCAATTGCAAATCAGAAAGTAAATTTCTTTATTTTCTCAGATATTTTAAACGTGCTGCTTTTCTAAGAATCTTGCTGCCATGTCTTTTTTTGTTAGAATACAGTTACATACCTAAATAATTGATAAAAGTTTTAGTGACACAGACACAGACACACATATGTATATACATATATACTTTAATATATATATATATATATATATATATATATATATATATATAGTAGTATCCATAAAATCTACAGTCTGATAATTTTTTAATAAAAGGTATTTTTTCTAAATCGAATATACAAGGATTTTATTATTTCTAATGGAATGATAAAATGATTTATAAACATACTGCTACAACGAAAAACAACGGCTGTGCGACCAACAAAGCTTTTATGAGATCATGACTCGAAGATCAGGCCTAGTTTCGGTGTCAAAGCATCATTACTACAAACTCGGCATGCGCCAACAGTATCTTATGATATCGCCAGACTTTATCGATTTTTGGTCTCATTCCATGGGAAATAGATCATATTCCATTCACAACTTTTCTGCAATGAAGCGTTAATTCGGCAATGTAAGGTTCGAAGATAACAATAAACGGGAACGAGAAGATAATCTCCGTGAAAATCACCTGCGAAGTTTACAAAATTGATGTCATTTGGTATTACTTATTAACAAATTGTATTACAATAAAATCTTTATGGCAAATTTTGAACATGTTTGAGTTTTAGTAAGTACATATATATATATATATATATATATATATATATATATTATAAACGAAAAAATTGAAACATAATCATTGGTAACTAGATTTAACAATTGTGTTAATCCTGGCAGGTTTCTCCTTTAGACAGTAATTTAATGGTATTTATGTGGAGTTGTTTCACAAAGCTATTGCTTATGTTGTCAGTTCACAGGTCATCCACTAGTGTTATGAAATAGCCGAGGGATTTCGGTTCATGCCTTTGAGTTTAGATAGGCTGAGAACCTTTCGGCTCAGCACATGGGTTGGTTGGGTGTAAGATTGAAGCAGGTGTTAACGCGGATGCTCGCGAGCGGATGGAGGTGTCACTCAGATGTCATAACAGTCCGAGACGATACTGGGTGACAAGGTGCGGCTGACGTCACGCACCGGAAGCACGCGGAAGTTTGTGTGAGGATTTGAAGAAAATAAGAGTCGGGTTTTAGACGCCAAACGAGAAGGATCGATTTTGGAGCTCGCAGGCGCGAGGCGAACGTGCGCCCGATGGGGGCCGCTCGAGTTGGGGGCCAAATGAATAAGACAGCATAGAAGATTGTGTCTCTCCTCCTTACGTCGAAACCTTTAACTCAAAGTTAATAAAAAGGTTTCGTACCTGAACAAGAAGTAGGTACGTGTTTTTGAGATTCCTGTTCTTTATATATTCTATCGTTATGAACATTATATGTCCATTTCGCACATACCGTTAATTGCGAATATGGTACACTAGTTTAACCTTGTGTAAGTGTAAATTAATCAATCGTAAATCTATTATTCTTTCTTCATTTTGCTTATAAATACTTTTGGTCATTTACATGGAAAAAAAAGTTTAACAGGTTAAATAAGAAACATTGAAAAATGATTTTATTCAATCAACATTTAGGTAGGAAAAATGATAACGATTGTCTGCCTTAAATTGCTTTTTCAAGAGAGAAAAATTAATATTATTTCTTTTTTTTATTATCAAAATAACGGAATCAAAATACCCAATGGAATACTCATACCTTTCTATAGATATGAGATGTACTGAAAAAGTATCGTGACTGAAGCTGTATTTACCTAGACAGAAATAAACAACGAATGAACCATTTTCTTCAAAATAGTTCGGCCAACTTATTTTAGCGAACCTTCGTTTTTTTTTATTGAAGCAGCTCTAGAACTCTTTTGATATGGTACCAAGGGGAATCGTAATATTCCTTTTTAATATCCTTTACGGACTTAAATCTCAACAGTCATATGAATTGTTTGTTTAGAAAAGAGGAAAGTTAAAAAGTGTAATATCTAGTAAGTAGAGTGGGTGCTGCAAATTGTACAACCCTGTGTTTCCCTTAAAACTTTTGAGTAAGAAATCAGCAGAGCCGGACACTCACTACATTATGTTGGTTTCATGACTTAAAGTTTCTCGCATTACATATACAATTATAAGAAATAATCGTAAATGCATTCAGAACACACACACACACACACACACACACACACACACACACACACACACACACACACACACACACACACAAACTCTCTCTCTCTCTCTCTCTCTCTCTCTAAAATATCAATATATATGTATATATATAACATTTTGTATGAAATTATCAGCAAGGAAGTTTCCAAATAGGTTTACTTCTTTATTTAATCTGTTTTGTTATGAAATGATTAGATTAGTCGAAGTGGACATTATGTTTATATTCGAAATACTACTCTTTGTAAGATGTTGCTAATCTCCATGCGTTGTGCCACTTGCGCGATCGCTGTGCTTAAGCTCAAGAAGGCTATTTTGAAGGAGACATAACAGTCATAAGGAATGAGATTTTCTTTCATTTAAAATTCCTCTACCTTTTTCGTAGCCTCTCATAAAAGCATAATGCAGGCAATGATATCAAATTCTTTTTTTTTTAAATCAAATTGACATCGACATAAACAGGCTGATTTCTTGATAACAACCTTCAATTAAGATCAGGTTATATGTTCTGACGTTGCTTTTTTTTTAACATAAATTCATATAACATGTCTAAAAGAAATATTAGCTTGGATTATTTCGGATTCTTTAAGATGTGTTCTGATTAATTCTGCAAAACTTATGACTTACAGTCTCAAGTTGTACTAAAAGCACCGGTTTCCGCCAGGTCATTGACGTTAAATGGCGATAAGCCTGCTCAGTTATTATTACCAGTCAGCCAATTGAAGCCAGTGTATTAGACTAACCAAAGTTTAGTACATATGCATTTATTCTACCATTAACAGAATGTGACACAAGTTTACATTTTATGTGGGGTACAGCGTCTAATGTAAAGAGTTCGATTTTCATTGTCTTCACTCATTGTTTAAAGTTTTCGTTTTTGTATTTTTCTCATTGTCACCACGCCATGGTCATGAGAGGTTTACTCGCAAGATAATGACAGCTATTTTATTATGTTGTACCATAACGTCAAATACAAATGTTAGGTGTATGGCTGTAGTGGTTGAACATATAACATAAGATAATCATTGTTTTGTTACAGATTGCAACTGAGCGTCAATTTGGCAAAATTGACGCTGACAAAAATATGTATTTACTCAAACCTTCAACAAAGGCCAGGGTTTTTTTTAGCAGAGTACAGTAGGGTTTGAGTTCAGAGTCTTTCTTTCTTTTAGGCTAGTTACCCTACCAAGACTAATCTGTCCAGCTATTTACCCATAGCTGGGAGTAGGAAAAAGAGAAGGTCTCATGCCCTTTCCAAGCACAAAATGAAATCCAACCAGATCGTTCAGTATTTGAACTCAGTTTTCCAAATTGGTTTCCGACGCTGATAACCGTTGCGTAAAAATCAGTCTTGCGAAATATCTGTAAAACATTTCAAGTTGAGAATAGAAGCATTAAGCAACGGGTAGCCGTTGTAAAGTTCTGATGTACAATATGATTCGCTTTAACCCACCCATTGGTTATAGGTTGATTGATTTTAATGGCATGTAAACTCGTCTAGGTTTATTTTATGCCTTAAGGTTAGGGAATCACCTTCATTGTACGTTCATATTTACATTTTTTAGTTATTTATTAAGAGTTTTTTGAAAACAGCTATACGATATGCAATATCACTATATGATAAGTTGCACATAGTTGCAATATCAAATATTTTCCAATATCAAATATTTATAAACAATCATATGGTTTCACGTAATTATTTTTATTCAATAATAGTCATTTCTTTTTACACAATTAAATGATTTCAAGAAACTATGATTGTTTACTAAAGACTATCATTAACATAATAGTCCTAAGTAGACAATTATAGCTTCTTTAAGTAACTATTCTTAAGACAAATAGTATTATTGTACTAAGAACACCAATCTAATTCTAATAATTTTCAAACAGATCAGTTTGATACATCGATGCAACCCTAACAGGTACTACAAGTCCGGGTCAGAGTAGACCTGGGAGTAATGGCAATAAATGGGTACTGATGACTCCTCATAGCGCCAGAACATGAGTCTCACCATCAGATGCAGTTAAGTGCACTCATTTTTTGGCGGTGAGAGGTCTTATCTATCTACGGAGGATACAGTCAGCGTATTCTAAGATCCGTCGCTTTGGTTAGGAAGGAATCGATGTCTTGATTGGTGCATTATGTTATCAGAGTTAAACTGGTTGAAATCTTCCTCTGAGAATTAGTATCAGTAATTTAAAATGCTTTCTTTCGATTGCCATGAGAAAAACATTTACTTGACCGATAATCTTGAAAAATCAGCTCAAACAGCTGGGACTGAAGAATACGCCGACTGCATCTCTGCAGAGAGGTCTAACCGGAATATCTAGAGTCCCATATATTAAAATAAACTGAATATGATGATGAAACTCCAGTTATGGAGATTTAAAGAATGAAGAGTACTCACTCCCGGGTCCTTTCTGTCCAGGTGTGGTAGAACCTGTTAGGACCATATCTATTGATCAAATAGAAATACATAATCATTTTCTAAACTTGAAACTATTTAACTGGGTGAAACCAAATTACTGACGTTACATTGAATTATTAGTATAACATAGCAAGTCTTGGAACCATTTAACTGTGTGCAAATAATATAATTAGTGTTACCAATACTAGAAATTATTTTACTAATTGAAAACAAATGGGCTCAGGCTCGTTTAGAAATAATGTTACATTAAAACAGATCGTTTAAAATAACACCCCCCATATATATATATATATATATATATATATATATATATATATATATATATATATATATAAACAGTATTTGGCATTAAATAGCCTACAATGGTTGATATGCCATAAAACACAACCAACTAATCAACTAACCAACCGACTAAACTAATCTAAAAAAAGAAAACTAAAGAAAATGAGCTCCAGGTTTGGCTGCAACCAAAAAGTGCTTAGTATGAGCACTCATTGACTTTTTGGATCGACAAGAAGGTCACAGACTGAGAATTGTATCTGCAGAGTCAGGCCTGATTTCGTATTTGTTAACCCACTGCGATTCGACTGATTTCCATGAAGTAAGCAGATTTTTCGAAGTAGTAGTTTACCTAGATAGAATCCGAAACGATATATATATATATATATATATATATATATATATATACGAGGTGTTTACGATAAGTTTCCAGACTTTTTTCATATGGGCACTTTTATTGATAGTATACACATGAAACTCTAGTCCACTTCGAAGTAATCTCCTCCGCCTGCAATGCACTTGTTATACCGTTCCAACAACTTCTGGAAAGCCCCATGGAAGTCCTCTTGTGTGAGCGTGTCAATGGCCTTCGTCACAGCCTCTTTCATCTCCTCATTTGTGTCATAACGACAGCCTGTGAGCTTAGGGAATGACCAAAAGTCACAGGGAGCAAGGTCTGGACAATAGGGAGGCTGAGGAACTGTCTTGATGCCCATCTTGGTCAAATAGTGTGCGACAAGGATGGAGTTGTGGACTGGTGCATTGTCCAGGTGAAAATGCCACTGACCCGATTTGAAGAGTACTGGTCTCTTCCGACGGAATCTCTTCCTGAACTTCCTAACCCTAACCCTTTGGCCAATCAACTCTGGTGTATTGACTTCCTTACTCCTCCCACACCTCTCATCATCCCTCACAGACTTCCTGCCTTCTTTGAATCTCTTATGACACTCAAAAACTGATGCTCGATTCATGCAAGATGGTCGAAAAGCAGTCTAAAGCATTCCATACGTTTCTGTGGTATTTTTTCCAAGTTTAAAACACAATTTTATTGCATATCGTTCTTCTAAAGTGTCAGATTGCATTTTTAAAATTCACCAGCAGTGACAATCAGGCTTTAGTAGGGTGTATTCCAATCGCTGCTGTAGCTGTTCCTTTGAACCTGAAATTATAAAAATTGGTCAATCACCGCATAAGCTATATAGCAATAACATACTGAATTATCAAGAGTCTACGACAATTTTAAATGTCCATACGAAAAAATCTGGAAACTTATCGTATGCACCTCATATATATATATATATATATATAAATATATATATATATATATATATAATTTGACGAGAGGCCGACAGATGCAGATATTTATTTGAACTGCATAGGTGATAGGGATATTTAAGATGAGAAAAATAGTGATTTCGGTTTTCTAAAGTTTCTAATCAGATTTCGAAGAAAAGTAATGACAAAGAAATAATCCTATATTCTATCCGCCATCTTGTAACAAATTATAAAGAATGGCTTCTTTTTAATTTGGACGTCTGTAAAACGGAAGATCTCTGATAGTTGACTCGTCTGCACCCCATACCTTCCATTATGCCCCATATGCACTCAAATACCCAACCAATAGATGTCATTAATAAATCTTCACTGGCTCTCTGTTTTACGATCAAAATGTCGCTGTTACTCTGTGTATCTATATTTTTAACGTCTCTGTTCATAAATACATCTCCCTCTCTCTTTCTCTGCTTCTCTCAATTTTTATCTGTTTCTTTGTTTCTCTGTCTCTGACTCTTTTATAAAATGATTATCACAATATATGTATGTTTTTCTATCATCCCCCATCTCTCTCTCTCTCTCTATATATATATATATATATGTATTCACACATATCTATCTATCTATCTATCTATCTATTATTATTATTATTATTATTATTATTATTATTATTATTATTACTAAACTAATAGTACTAACCTTATTACATACGAGTTATGAGATGACAGTATTATTTATAAAGGAAGTTGAGTTTCTTCTATTAAAGTTTATGGTGATTATTCGTATTTCAGAGTTGTTCTTATAGTATTTATCGTTTACTGCCTTGTTTACATTGACTTTAGCGTTCGGAAGATATCAGATACCTCCGAAAACGCATAAAAATAAATAAAGATTTAAATATTTAATTGAGTTTATTTTGATCTTTAGTTGGTGGTGTTGTTTCTTATGAAACCAGGGGAATAAATCCCGTGTTTAGTTATGTCTTTCTACTCCTTTCAAGATTTTGAAAATTATATTGGATTTAAAACTAAAAATAAAACAAATATTTTTTTAAAAATTATATTTTTGATGATATATATTTCCCACTGGTGATGTAGCGGACATATTTTAAATGTTCATATATATATATAATTTTATTTTATTGATCTGACCTTGAAAGTATCTCAAATTGCATGGCAGACAGTAAATGAAGTGAGTAAAAGGAAGAACACCTCCAGAGCGAAACTAAAAGTTGCCAACTAAAAAGAACGAATATACATGTGGAAAGAATATTTCATATAGCTGCCTAGAAAATCCCCGAAAGTTACAGATAAACCTATCCCAAAAATTATTCATAATCAAGTAGACATAAAACTTGGTCAGTTTATTCAAGAAGAACTTGGCGTAGTACTAAGAAAAATTAAAACCGGAAAGCTGCCGGTCTTGATGAAATACTAGCAGAAGTATGGAAGACGAGGAAATTCGACGACTTCTTGTTCTGATAATGCTACGCTGTAAATAACGAGAACGCAATAGAGAGATGGACAAAAGGCTGCTACCCACCTTTCCCCAAGAAGGGTGACCTCGGAATTGCAAAGAACTACAGGAGTATAACTTTTACTTCCACAGTGGCTAAGATTTATAATGCTCTGCAACTCAACCGAATCGAACCAGAAATTAAGAAAATTATTTGGAAGAATCAAAATGGTTTTCGGAGAAATCGATCCACGACATCACAGATTCAAACAATCTGTCGAATCTTAGAAAAAGTACGTGCAACAAAACTTGAGGTGACACTCTTTATTGTAGATTTTCCAAGGCATCTTACTCCATACACAGAGAAAAGATGGAGCTAATTCTTCTAGCCAATGGTCTCCCCAAAGAAACTGTCGCAGCTATAATGATGCTCAGTAAAAAAAGAAGTTCACTAACCGGATGGAGACACAGACTTCTTTGAAATTGTTGCTGGTGTTTTGCAAGGGAATACTGTAGCCCTATATCTGTTCAGAATCTGCCGAGTCTACGAATTTCGAACGTCATTAGATCTAATGAAAGAAAATGTTTTTACATTAAAAAAGGCAAGAAGCAGACGATACCCGAACAAAACATTACGGACGCAGACAAGGTAGATGACATAGCGCAACTGGCAAATTCATCAACTCATACCGAATCCTTAATGCATAGTCTGGAGCAGGCAGCAGGTGGCATTGGCCTCCATGCCAATGCAGACAAAACGGTGTTTTAATCAAAAAGGACACATCTCCACACTAAATATATGTATATATATATATATATATATATATATATATATATACGAGTGTAAGCTTAAAATTCCATATGATGACGTCATATCTAATGTGGATGGCTTTTTTTACCAATAGGATCTTGGATCCTATGGTTTACGAACTGCAACACCAATGAGAGAAGTGTGACTTTATTGAAAAATGAACCTCATTTGGTCACATCCCATGATTGTATTTTGGTCAACCAATAAACTTTTCAGGATATATATATATATATATATATATATATGTTGTGTGTGTGTGTGTGTGTGTGTGTGTGTATTAGGATGTTCGGAAAGTAATTATACTTTACCAGAGACTCTATAAAAAGAAATGCAAGTTAAAATCGTTAAAATCAGTGCAACAAACCCAAGAAAAGATTAAATTGTTAGGATTGGAGGTCCTTTCATATACTCTATACTCACCATATCTTGCAAAGACATATTTTCATTTCTTTCGATCGCAAGGATATTCCCTGAGTGGCAGAACATTGAAAAACAAAAACTTAAAAATGATTTTTCAAACCTTTTTTTCATGGAAACAGATTTCTTGAAACATAAAATGGAAAATCAGATTGACCGATGGGTTACAGTCGTTGAAAATAATGGTGACATTTTTTATGATTATATTTAAAAAGATCTAACTTCCCAAACGTCCTAATATTATTATATATTCAATTAGTTGTTCTTGATTTCATTACGGTATATTATTATTGAGCTCTTTGCGAGTTTTTCTCATCAGCCGAAGAGACAGAAAGTCTGTTGAGTTCTCCAGGATCTGAGAATTCCAACTGTTCCCAGCAGTATTGTAGTTTGGATGGTCTCAATGCTTCCTCTGCTCTCCAAGTTCCTCTATTCTCTTTTTCAGGCCTTTGGAAATATTCCAAGATCTCTAATTACGACTGGTATTACCGTCACCTTCATGTTCAAGAACTTTTCAATTCTCTTGCAAAGATCAGGTATCAGACCAGCTTTTGCTTTTATTTTCATTTTATCCACTTGAAGAAAAAGTCATTTTCTTCTTGCTGATTAAGTATGATCTTCAGGATTTGGAGGTTTTTCTTTATCTCAAAGTCCCCGAGAAGTTTATGGGTTTCATTTTCTAAGACAGACTCTGGTTTGTGCATTTAATATTTGTCAGTAACGTCAATTTTTATCGCTTGCACAATTCACTGTGGATCACCTTTTCGCCCGAGTCATGCTTACTCTTGTATTTTATTTGTACCAGTTGGCTGCATTCGCTTATTGTATTGTTAATTGTTTTATCTCTATCACCACATAACTTAGACTCGCAATTTTTCTGCATACTATCAATTTTTTATTTTGATATTATAACATCATTTTGTGTTGCAATTAAAAGAGCTTCAATTTCTCTTTGCAGGCTTCCCCATCTTTGCTATGTCCCCGTCATCTCCCATGCAATTTCATTTGCTTGTCGCTTGAAGTATTCATACAGTTGTTATTCCTCCTATTTTCCTTTTCAGATGTTTTTATTGCTGTTTTTTCTGTTTGTCTTTAAGTTTTTTTCTGTTGTAGTTACCGTTATTGACTGTCTAAATCAATCTTTCTTTGCACTTTTTGTATTTTTTCGAGTTCCTGAATTGTTGCATCCACGAAGTCTTTGAAGTTAGTAAGTCCTCTTCTTCCATCTTTTCTTGACACATAGAGACTTGATACGTTATCCTTCGAGTGTAAGGCTTTTTGCATCGTCATCAATTTCCTTATTCTATGGTCAATATATGTGTTACTATCTAGTACATTTAAAGAAGAATCCAGCGTATCTTACAAGGGAGACTGGACAACTATTCATTCATTTGATTAGGTTTCTGCTGCAGTGTTGGGTTTCAAGATGTTTTGTTCTTCTAAGGCACTCTTTTCTTAGTTTTTTTCTTTCGTCGCTATTTGCTTGATAATATCTGCTTCTAATATTTCTAGTTATTTATATTTTCCCTTTTCTTCAAGTGTTCGTATGCTTTACTGATTCAGCAGTTCTTCTTCTTCTTCTTCTTCTTCTTCTTCTTATTATTATTATTATTATTATTATTATTATTATTATTATTATTATTATTATTTGCTAGATTTTAACCAGCTGTCTTCATTTTGCTCCCCTCCAATTTCTCTCCCCAATTTACTATTGTTCAATCACTCCCAGTCCTCACATGCCAACCATGTCTCCCCTTCTTTTCAATGACAGTGTTTCCTAACTGCAAATTTACATGTGAGTGTTGCAATGCGTCACTCAATTTTATTCTTTACTTTCCCACAGTCAGTTCACTTTTGGCACTTTTAGCTTCTTCCCCATGTCTTTCTTCCTCATTTCGTCTTATTCCTCCTTCCCCCAGGCTCTTTTTATCCTTTTCCCTGCACCATTATTTATTTCCTCTTTCTCGTATTATGTCAACCTATCTTCTTCTCAATCTCAGATCTGTTAGCATTCTTTTCCTCTTTCATCTATTTCATCCCATCTCTTATTTTTTTCTCATTTTATTTTGTTCCTTTCTTCTTCTTCTTCTTCTTCTTCTTCTTCTTCTTCTTCTTCTTCTTCTTCTTCTTCTTCTTCTTCTTCTTCTCTCACTCCAACCACTAACATAGTCTCTTTCTCTTCCTCATCCTCTGCTTCTAACTGTAATTACATTCATCTCTATTTGTGTCTACTTCTTTCTCGATCCACAATTAACTCTCCTTTTCTTCGCTGTATTTTTTTTCTTTTGTATCTATTCCTTCATTTTTTCTCTTTTTTAATGTTTTCTTCGTTTGACTTAACTCACTTTTTTCTTTTTTTTTCTTTTTTACCCATTTCTTATTTTCTTTTTTCCATTTGTTTTTCTCTTTCTTCGACGCAATAAACTTTTTTCCTTTTCTTTGTTCTCTCCTGATCTTTCTTCCTATTCATCTTCTAGTTTTTCTTCTCTCAACAACGACAGTTGCCTTCTCATCTTCTCTTACTTGCAAAAAGTGTCGAGGTTGAAGCTTTTTTAAAAATATCAGCTTTTAAAATTTAAAGGAAGCAATGTTTATAGCTAATCATTTTTATGACAAAGACATGATGTCTAAATGTCTTAGCTACAAACAAGACGTCTAGACGAGTCCGTGATAATGTGAAAAAAAAAAAAAATGAAGCTAATCTTAACGAAAGGTTTTGTGGTAAAACACTGGATCGTTCACGTGCAGCATCCTCGATACGCACTAGGTTTTGATTTTTGAGCCTTTTTCTTCTTTCTTAAACTGAAAATTCATCTCAGCAGTTAGATTTGAAGACTTGGTGAACATAAAAAGAAATGCTTCACATCAAATCAAAAGAGGAGATTCAGAGGTGTTTCGACTATGGGAAAACTCGCTGGAATGAGTGTGCTGAATGTCAAGAAGGTTATTCTGAAGTCAATAAAAGAAGCGTTTTTTTTTCTTCAGAATTTTTTTATGTTCTTCATGTTTGATCCAGCATTGTTCATTTTTCGCGTGATGAAGTCAGCCTCCGTCTAGATATTCGTTGTTACGTGACTTTTCTTCTTCTTCTTCTTCTTCTTCTTCTTCTTCTTCTTCTTCTTCTTCTTCTTCTTCTTGTGTTTCTGTTCCATTTCTTCTTTGTTTCCTCTCGCTACTTTCACTCATTTTTTACTATTTCTATCTTTCCTTTTTCTTAATCCTCTCTTGATAAACAGATTCCCCTCACTCTTATCTGTCACTTCTTTTCTCTCTCTTCTCATTGTGTCTCTTTCCAGTTATAACTTTCCCTCTCTTTTTCAATTCAAATTCAGATTCAGATCACCACTCATCAACGCCGCTTATAAATGGGTCAGAATATTTTTCCAGTTCACATCTCGTGCGATTTCTATCGACCATTTTATTCATTTAAATAAATTATTGTTTTTGTTTTAATGCTGAAACCTAAAATGTCTGCTGTTCTTGTCACGCGTGACACTCGATCAAATACTCAAATCCCTGTCTACACCGACTCAACTTCCCTCACCGACACGTACCTGTCATCAGCGTTCAGCTTCCTTCAGGAAACTGCAATTAGCGAGATGACTAGTCAGCAGTGTCCACGTGCCGGCTTTTCACAACAGCATCTTCTTTCTGTAGCCCGTTCATAACGAGTGTGCACACACTGTCAGCATTAGACTGACCACAAGTCTTACGGGGTTGTAAAATAGCAGACTCGGCAACTCGAAGAACCGATCGTTGATACTAACACAAGTCCGCACCAAACGTATTCATCAAAAGGAAACAATAGCCAATGGCGATGGTTTTGAAGATGGATTAAAATATCTAACCTTTTTTCTTTTTTCATTTTGAATATGCATTGGAATATCTAACTCGAGAGCACTATTAATGTAATTTAGTAATAATAATAATTATAATAATGATGATAAAAATAATAATAATGCAAATTAGAGAGTAAGACTAGACACGACTCGATAATCCACTGAGAATTATGAAAGAAATTTGAATCTGACTATGCTGCCAAATGGTATATGCGCAAATCAGAATCCGTCCTGGGGAATAAGACATAAACGTATCTGAGATTTTAAGATACAAACAGATCACCTAATCCCGTCCAGGAGCCAGTGATAATTAACAAAACTGAAAAAAGAGAACCTGCTGAATTGTGGACATTGTCATCCCGGCGGACTACTGAAAGAAAATCAAGGAAAACAGAAACGGAAAGAGAGATAAGTACTTAGACTTTGAGTAAGAAGTAAGAAAGCTATAGAACATGAAGGTGACGGTGATACCAATTATGATTTGTGCCCTCGGAATGATCTCGAAAGGCTTCGTAAGCGATGAATGCGTAAGAAATCGAAGGACGAGCAGAGACCATCAAAACTACAGCATTGTAAAGAACAGCCAGAATACTGAGGAAAGTCCTTGAGAATTGAGGACACTTACTGTCACTCGGACTTCAGCGAAAGACCCTTAATTGGCGATGATGTGAAAAACTCGAAACGCAAAACCTGACTGGGGGAATTGGAGATCAGAGGAAGAATTGAAACCATATTGACCACAGTACTGTTAAAATCGACTAGGAAACTTTGACGAGTCTTTGTGATCTCAGGAGATTTGCTCTTACAGGAAAAAGTTACATGTTAAAGCTGGTATAAAAAAAACTTACAAAAATAATAATAATTAATTTTCTAGGATTTTGATATAGAAACTGCTAATCTAATTCAACCCAGAAGACCAGACCTGCTTTTAATGAACAAGAAAAAAAGAACTTTCACCTTGTGTATTTTTGCCGTTCCAGCAACCCACAGAGTAAAAATAAAAGAAAGCTAAAAACTGAACACAACCCAGGACCTTGCCTCAGCGCTAAAGAAGGTGACAGAAATCCCAAATGCAGTTTGAGTCTTTGGAACAGTTCAAAAGAAATTGGAAAAGCAGCTGGGAGGAACTGGAAATCAGATTAAGTATCCAGACTGCCCAAACCACAGTACTGCTAATATCAGGCAGAATACTCAGGAGAGAGCTGAGGAGACTTGTTGTTAATAAGACTTACTACTGGAGTAAAAACCTCACTAAAGATTTGATAAGGATTATAAATTTAAAAAAAATTAAAAACTATGAATAAAATATATTATATTAAGCCGTTCGGAATGTAATTAAGCTTTAGCAGAGACAATATAAAAACGAATGTAAATTAAATTTATTTGAATGTAATGATCAAAAATTTAATCTTCATTTTCAAAAACTGTTGCTCAACAGTCAGGCTAATTTTCGATCTCAGATTTCAAGGGATCTGGAGTTTCCAAAAAACGTTTGAAAGATTGTTTTCAACTTCTTTGTTTTTAAATGTTCTGCCACTTTGAAAATATCCTCAAGATCATAAGAAATAAAAATCCGTCTATGCAAAATCTCGTAAGTAGAGAGTATGTGAAAGGACCCCACTCCTAATGATCTTTTCTTTTCTAGGTCCATAGTTGTTGCAAATGAAGGTGATTAAATTTTTGATGATTAGATTTAAATGAAATTAACTTACATTTTGTTTTTATATACTCTCTGATAAAACGTAATTACCTTCCACACACACACACACACACACACACACACACACACACACACACACACACACACACACACACACACACTGTATATATATATATATATATATATGTATAAATGGAAAGTATATATAATCAAAGATATGATTTTAAAAATACATGGATATTTGTTTGATTCTTAGTTTTAAATTTGCCATAATCTAACAATTCCAAAATTTTGAGTTATTTCTTTCCACTGATTTAGCAAATTGCTTTCGGAAAGTCAGCGGGGACCTTTTACAGCAGATTCTTTTTATTGTCTTGTTTTGTTTTGTTTTTTTTTATAGCAGAACCATTAACAGTAAAACAAAAACTTTTGCCGTGATTTTCAAACTCAATTTACCTTCCCATTTGCTATTTTCTTAGAAAATCAGGGTGATTACATTTTTTATGATAATATTTAAATAAATCTATCTTACATCTATTACTGGTAAAACATGATTATTTTCCAAATACCCAAATATCATAATTGCCTACCAATAAAATATTACAAAATATGATTATAACCAACCCTGTGCAGAGAAATGGAATGATAGTAAAGCATCTTTTATACTAGAAAGTGAAGATGTTACTTTGCTCAGGAATTCCGTTATACATTCCGATAGCGCTATACAAGTAAATAGAACAGTTATATTAATAAAATATTTCAAAGAACATAAATGCTGTCTGATAGACATGATTACCTAGTCCGTTAAAAATACGATTTGATATACTTTCAAAATATCAGAACTTGGAAACAAATTGAATGAATGTGGTAGGTAAACACAACCTCTATTCCAATAGTAATAGGAGCACCAGAAATATTTAAGAATCTGGATAAATAAATTAAGAAAATCACTGAGCATTTTTCATATAATAGGCAAATGAACATTGCTCACATACTTAAAAAAAAGCTCTCTCTCTATCTATCTATCTATCTATCTCTCTCTCTCAAAGGATAAGAAAATTGATGACTATGCACGTCTTATGCATAGTCATTAAAAGAGAGATAACTTAAACAGATTCCAGGTGGATTGCAGTGATGCATCAATACAAGTATTCGAGGAATATTTTTGAAAGTGTAAAGAACAATAGGAAACAGTCACATCAAGAACATAAATAGAGAAAAACAATAAAAACGAGGAAAGACGAATGGGAAGTAAAACAACTGTATGTATATTTCAAGCGACACACTAGCGAAATTGCAAACGTGGAGATATGGACATAGCTAAGAAAGGGAAACCTTGAGAGAGAAACTGAATAAATACCAGAACAAAATAATGTCGTAAGGACTAATTACATAAAAGCCAAACAATTGTTACTTCGCAACAGAATAGCAAGAGTAGATAATGTGGAGAAGGAAATGAAAGGGGTAATCGCATAGAAAGCAAATGCAGAAAACCAGCACAAAAGGAGTAAAAGACTTGGCATAACTTAGTGGGAAAGGTGATCTATGGGGAAATTGTATATGCACAAATCAGATTTCATCCTAGAGGATGAGAGGGATAAAATTGTATATGATCTACATAATTAAAGGTCCCCAATTTACTCCCACGACATTTGAACCAAATCAGAAAACGCCTGTCAGACGATGCTGACAGCAGTCCTATTGAAGAGAAAGAAGTCATGATGTCATATACGGTACTATTGACCTGCAAGCGGTCTCGGAACAACGCCGTTTAAAGAAGAAAAGGAAAATGACGGACTTAATCGTCGTTGATCCAAAGAGAAAAAGGTATTGAGACTCCTGTGGGGTTAATACTTAGGAGGGGGTGTTGTGATAATTTACCCACGCACGCATGAATTCACCCAGCTATAAATAACAACAGGTATTGCTCTCAGGTAGAAGTCAATATTGCAGCAAACAGTCCTGACAGTCGAACCCAACAGTCTCGCTAGTAACCGGCTCATTTGTATATGTTTGTACTACTGTTCTTTGTTAATATATTTGTTTAACTTAATTCCTCTTATGTCTTTATTTCTGGCTCCTAACAAGGCCACAACAACTATCTGGGATTTTTAAATATAAACGAATCACCTAATTCCGGTTAGAAGACCAAACCTAGTTAAAAAAAAAAAAGAACTTGTTATCTAGAGGATTTTGTCGTTATTGCACGCAACAGATTAAAAATAAAAGCAAACGAAAAGATCGACAAATACTTAGACCCTCCAAGAGAACATTTAGTGGAACATGTGGGTGACGTTGATGTCAATTGTAGTTAGGGTGCTTGTAGCGGTACCAAAAGGCTTGGAAGAAAGACTGAAAGAATTGGAAATAAGAGGAAGAAGCCGGACTATCCAGATCACTGCATTGTTAAGATTAGCTAGCATATTCTGGAGAGTCCTCGAAATTTGGGGAGACTTGCTGTCACTCAGACCCCGGAAGAAAATCTTAGAACGTGTAAAATAATAATAATAATAATAATAATAATAATAATAATAATAATGAGAAGATTTATGGTCTTTATTTTTCATCGGTTAATATAACTACGGCAACTATTCCTTATATTTATTTGTAATCGTATTAGTAGTAATAAGAAGAAAGAGAAATGGGATCTTCAAGAACAGAATAACTGTCGCTGTAACAGACACATATAAAACAGTGTTGTCTATAAGTGAATTTACGTGAATGATATTTTTTGATAAAAAGTTCATTTATATCTGAACCAAATGATTCCAATATTTTGTCTTTCAAATAAAGAATTAACAATCAGAAGAGATATTATTAAGAATTGATATTCTGTAACCTTTTTGGATTCCTACATATTTATATTTTTATAACAGTTTTAATACGGTAACGTTTGATAATAAATATTTCCTGATAATATTCATTTCGATCGTATAATATTCTACTGGAAATGAGAAAATCCTAGTATCTTCGCTTAAGAAAATTAACCTTTTACAAAAAATTGTGATGGGTGTACTTAATCAAGGGAGATACTGTAAGCGAAAACTAACAAAACAAAAAATAACCTCACTCCCAAAATCAACAAAGAAACTGAAATTCTGAGGAGTATGGGGTCACATCTTCGTTGCTATTACTCCCAGGTCCACTCTAACCAAGTGTAGTAGTAACCTTCATGGTCCCATCTAGAATTCAAATAGATGTTTGAAAATGATTTGAGTTCCCATGAGAGGTTACATGAAAACAGTCTTACATTAGTCTTTCAGAGGCAATATCAAGAACATAATCTCCGATATTGTTTTCCCACTTAGCACAATAATGATATATCTATCAAAATAAGGTTATTGATGAAGCGACTTATAATATAAGAATAGTGATCCAGAGAATAATGATTACATTTATCATTTGTTAGTTTTATTTGTTTAAGATATATCAACTCATTATGGATTAATTAATGCCGAAATATGTTTCATTATATAACTGATTACAATCAAAACTATTATTCATTGTATTTTTTAAAAATTTACTTTTTATTTGGAAATAATCTGTTGTTTGCACACAGTTAAATGGAATAAGTATTCCGACTTTCAAGTTGATCTATTTGACCGCTAGTTGGGAACAGGTACTACCACTCCAGTTGCGAACAGGTACTACCGCTCCAGTTGAGAGGGGACCTGGGTTTAATCGCCATAAAAGCTTGACTCTTTACTCCCCAGGGAGCCAGAACAGGAGTCTCACCACCAGATGCAGCTTAGTGTTATACCCAGGACATCTCTTTCGGAAAGGCTTACTCCTCTGGAGTCGGAGTATTTTAAGCCTCACCAACAAGGTGGCTAATAATTTATACAATTATATGGTTTCAAGTGAATAATAAAAAATCCTCTCCAAATAATTTTACCTTCTAGTAGCAATTTCCAGTACAAATAATTTATATAGTAAAATGGTTTAAAGTATTTCTATTGAACATTAATGAAGGGGTCCTCCACATTCCTCAAAATTCCAGGACAGGAGCCTCACTACAAGATGCCATAAATGTCATATTCAGAACACCCCTTTTTTGGTGGAATGGGGTTCTTACCTCTCGGCAGAGGATTTATTTGGTATATTCTAAGCTACAATTAAAGGGCTGTTTATCATTTGTAAATAATATTAATAATAATATTTGATTTTTTAAGGGTGGGGAGCGTTTACGAAAATTGGTGATCATTATAACAACGCTGATGATAATTTCAATAGATTAAAAAAAGAAGATAAAAATGGTGGAGTGTGGAGTGTTCGCTATTGCGGAAATTATAATCGTTAATAATATTATTTGCGGTTGCTATGAAGGTTGTTATGGAGGATTTCTATTTGCGAGAAAATATCGCAAAGATAAAGCAAAAGGAGACAGGAAAAAGTAATTGGAAAGAAGGAGTGGAATAGAGAAGAAAGAGTAGAAAGAAGAATTAATGAATAGTGACGAGAAGATGAGTGGGGAGGTTGTAAAAAAAAGAAGTAGAAAGACATAAAGAAAAGGAAACTACTATGAAAATAATTGGAACGTATTGAACAAGCTTAGTTATCAAGACCCTCACTAAATATATATGAAATAAATAAGGACAAAATTAATGATAATAATAATAATAAGTAAATGAATAATTGAAAATTATGTTTAATAAAGATAAATAAGAACTCGAGAAACAAATAGGACACACACACACACACACACACACACACACACACACACACACACACATATATATATATATATATATATATATCGATCAACAAATTCTATAAGAGAGAAACATTGAAACAAAATGTAGCCATGGAATTGATAGATAACAAAAAGGCATATGAGTTTATTTTGCAAACGTGGATAATAGACTATCTAAAAAAAGTAAACTTCTTCACAAGAGCTACGGAAAACTGCAAAGTGGAAGTAGCAGTATGAGGGTAAACACAAGCGGAAGTAAATGTCCAAGGTGACATATTCTAGGGAGACTTCCTTTTTGTCATTTCTTTTTATTTTAGCAATGATGCCACAAAAGTATATTGTAAGAGCATACAAAGAAAACTACAAATTTACAAAATCACAAAAATATTGGTTTGGTTTGGTTTCTTTGTTTAATAGCATATCAATCTTTGTAGGTTATTTAATGCCATAGCCATTCTCCTAGAAGAACAGTAGTGGTACTATTTAACCCATAGCTGGGAGGATAAGGGGGATTCATACCTTTCCCAAGGATATTTGCCCGAAAGTGAACGTAATAGCGCGACTGAAGTACGAATTCGCTTACTACGATTCCGAAGTCCATCGCTTTAATCATTACGCCACGATGACACCCCCACAAAAATATTGATCATGAATGAAAATAAACTAGGAACACGAAGACAATATATAGGAATGGTCTTTGGATTAAAAAATGCGACATGCTTATAATAAAAAAAAGGAAAGGAGAAACAACGGAAGAAATAGAATCAGGAAAATATGAGAACACTTGGAAAAAAAGCAACTTACAAACACCTGAGAATATTAGAAGCAGATATCATCAAGTAAACAGAGATGTAAGGAAAAGTTCAAAAGGAGTATCTCAGAAGAACTAGAAAATGCATTGAAACCAAATTCTGCGGCAGAAATCTAATCAAAGGAATATATACGGGAACAGACTCCTTTACAATATACAATGGATCCTTCTTAAAACGATGAAGGAAGAACACAGACAAACGGACCATAAAACAAATAAATAATATTTACGGACTCTGTCAAGAAAAGGAGGAGGAAGGATACTCGCCAGAATTGAACTTTGCGTTGATGTAACATTCAGGCTGTCGAAGAATATACAAAAAAGGCAAAGAAAGTTTGAATACTGCATCCAAAAACGGCAGTATCAACAGAAATAACTGAAAGAAAAGAATCCTGGAGTCTACATGAGACATTTTCCCACTCGGATTTCAATGAAAAAATACCAGTTCAATTGCTGTAAAAAGCTCGGAAGGAGTAAAATCATAAAAAGAATAGCGAGAGAGAGAGAGAGAGAGAGAGAGAGAGAGAGAGAGAGAGAGAGAGCAACAGAGAGAGAGAGAGAGATGAGGCAATCAGTCCACAAGGAGTATAGGATGGCACGACTTAATAGGTAATGTGTTCTATAAGGAATCGTGCAAATCTAATGAATTTTCGCTATACCAATACAATAAGCACAAATCAGAACCTGATATAAAACCTGATCCCTCTAATTAAACCAGAAGACCTGAGTAGAAAAATAATTAGAGAATAACATGTCAGGTTTTGGACTTTATTGATCCAGCAGATCACAGAGTGAAAGATTAAGAATGTTCAGATCACAGAACTTTTGAGATTGACTGGAATTGAGAAGACTTGCTTTTTCCTTCTCTTAGACTAGTTGCCTTTGCAAGACTGAAGATCCCTGTCTTCCAAACTATTTACCCGTTTTTGAAGGAAGCAGAGACGGGTTCATGCCTTTCCCAAGGCCATCAGCACAAACTGAAACACAAACTACATCATCGAGAATTTGAGCTTCTGTCTTCCCGTCTATTTCTTACAATGAATTTTAAACATAAACTAAAACACAAAAAATAATATGTTACTCTTTTTCAGTTTCATAATATTTTTTTAAAAAGAAATTCTTTTGTTGGTGCCCTGAATTTCGTCAATGTCGATATAGACTGACACGAAATTCAAACATTTTAAATGCTTTAATATGATCTGATACCCGGTTCACAGGCTAAACCATGAAGTAAAAAAATGATTATTGGATATCATGTCTTAGATTTCGTGTTGCTTGATCCCCGGCTCAGACACACTCTCTCTCTCTCTCTCTCTCTCTCTCTCTCTCTCTTTCTTTCTCCCTTTCATCAACAAGAACTGTTCCTGCATGCAACCTGCAAATTTAATCTAATAGCCTAATGGTATATGTACAAACTAAAATATATATGATATCAATTATTCCAAATACAATTAACTTGTCCACAGTTATATCATTTCAAGCATTCTTGTCTTATACAAATGATTCAAGCAATTATATGGTTTCTAGTAACTATTCCTATTTAATAATAAACGTTATTATTTTTACACTGTTTTATGGTTTCAAGCATTTCAACCAGACACAGATAATTTTCAAATATATATATTTTATCCATAAATGAGACTCTACACCAGGTCAAAGTGGACCTGGGAACACTGGCAGTTTAGCGTTATATCTAGAACATCTCTTTTTTCGGGTGGGGTGGGGAGTAATCTTCTGCAGGAAATACAGTCAATATATTGTAAAGCCCACTGACAAGTTAACAAAATCTTCTGGTACTTTAATGCTCAAACGAACCACCGAACAAATGCCAAAAGAACAAATCGAACTAAAGAGTACAAGGGAAAGAAAAAGAAAAAAAAGAAAAAAGAAGAACGTGTTAAGTAATGGATTTTGCTGTTCCTTTACATTCACTGAATGAAATAAAAAGAGGGCGAAAAGCTAAGTTGCAGTACTTCGCCAGAGAACGGAAGAAATATGGAATATAAAGATAACGATTATGGCAATCATTGTGGATCACTGTGAACGATTCACAAAAAAGCAAACAGAAAAACTGTTGGAATTATTCGAAAACCGAGGAAGAATCAAGACAACGTGCTATATCAAAAAATGTTCAATAATGAGAATGCAAGAATATCAGACTTGCTGTCACTTGATTTTTAGTGGGATCCGCTAGTTACTACTGATAGGAAAATTCAATGCGAAAGACAATAATCATTATCATCATCATGATCATGATAATCATCATTATTTTCATCATTATCTTCTCCTGCTCCTCTGAAAGAAAACATAGGCAAAATATGAGTTAGTGGGTGTAGAAGAATATAACAGGCATTGTCCGTTATTCTCGTGCAAAGTTCTATTGTGGCTGGCAAAGATGAACCTTGTGAGTCATTCACCGCAGAAAGAAGCTGGGGCAGTGAGATTGAGTAAACGGGGTTGGGACATACAGCTGGGCGGTGGGTGGTGGAGAAGGGTTGGTTGATGACACAGCGGGTTGTATGAAATATGATCCACGAGATGAATGAATCCGGGAGATTGGGTTGGAGGGGAATGGCAAAATAATAAAATGAGGAAGAGCAAGGAGAACAGAGAGTTGACGAGCAAAGAGAATTGGAAAGTAAGGATGGAGACGAACGTAATTGAAAACGAGCAAATAGATAAAAATAAATAAAAAAAAGAAATGAAAGAAAACTAAAGATGGGAACAGGAAACGAAGATAGGAAAATAATCTGGTATTAAATACTAAAAGAAAGTTATATAAAGAACGGACAAAAATAATACAACCAAGGGATTTTCTTTCCCATTGGCATCAGCTTCAGATTCGCCGCTTATCAGATTTTGAGAAGGGGAATCTATTTTCGAAAAATAACAACAACTTCGTGGACATGTGCATGCGTTCATGTCCGTATGGACTTGGATATGTGCATCTCTGAGTGTTATGTGTGTCGTAATGTGCGTGCATTTATCCCTTTTGTGCGTCTGTGTTTTTGTTACCTCTCAGACTTCCGCCCTGTGCAAAGCAGATTTTAATGCTTCAGCTACTGCAATTACATCTTTATTTAACAAAATGTAGACTGACCATTAATTAAAAGGGATCGGTATATAACATTGATTTTTTTCTTTTTGATAGAATTAAAATATGGAGCCTACGAAGAAATCAAATATATGCATAGATTACCTTTTGTTCCAGCAAGGAAGGAATAAATTCATAAGTGCTTTGCACAAACACACACACACACACACACACACACACACACACACACACACACACACACACATATATATATATATATATATATTGAGAGAGAGAGAGAGAGAGAGAGAGAGACGGGGATCGAGGTAGAGTGAGAGATGGATGTTTTCTCCATCGGTATTAATGATGATCATGACTTCAATTTCCGGAAATGACTGATAAAACCTATCCTAATGCAGAAATGACCACCAAAGGAAGTGGTTATATATATATAAAGAAGATGAAATGCGAATAAGAACAGTGCATAAAAGTGCTCGATGCTACCATGGTGAACCAAGTCTAAATCCTAATGTATTCAAATGATGTACTGTTACACATGGATTGCAGAATCATATCTATCTATCTATCTATCTATGTAAGCGTGTACGTGTTGATAATAATTGTAATTGTAATTCATGATTAGTTGTTATCAATATTTTTATTTAATAATCCGTGACAGCAGTTTCATGTTCAATACAATTTTTCATATAAATTTCATATCAAATATAATTATTTAAATGAATGTTATTTTTTTAATCCAACTATTTGAATTGTTGGTTTTCATTCCCATTACTCAGAACTCTTGTATTCATTATTTTTAAGGCAATTTCGTTCGATGTAATATTGTGACATTTTTCTTTTCGTTGCTTCGAATTCAGTCATTCTTTTTTGCTTAATTCCATCTGATATAATATCATCCATTTGTATAATTGGAATGAACATAAAACAGCTGTCATAGGCTGTTTGATAAACGTATTATTATTATTATTATTATCATTATTATTATTATTTACTCCTTTTGAGTTTTTCACATCAGCGTTAGCTGATGGTTTTTCACTGGAATTTTAGTGACAGCAAGTCTCCTCAAGTCTCGAGGACGTGTCTCAGGATTCTGGCCGTTCTCAGCAATGTTGTCATTTGGATAGTCTCCATCCGTCCTCCAACTTCCAAGTCCTCCAGGCCTTTTAATAATCCTTTCGATATTGTGCCAAAAGCACCAATCACATTTGGTACAATCGTCATTTTCATGTTCCACAGCTTTTTCAATTCTCTAGCAAGGCCGAGGTACTTATCATTTTTTTCACATTCCTTCAGATTTATTCTGTGGTCCACCGGGACAGCAAAGTCGACAATTTTGCAAATTCTTTTTTTTTTTGTTGTTGATTATTATAAGGTCTGGTCTTCTGGTCAGGATTAGGTGATCCGTTTGTATATTAAAGTCCCAAAGGAGTGTCTTTTTCTAGGACAGACGCTGGGTTGTGCATATACCATTTGTTAGTATGGTCAAATTTAAATTTCTTGCACATTTCCCAGTGGATCACCTTGCCAACCCAGTTGTGTCTCGCCTTATACTCCTTCAGTGCTAATTTGCTGCATTCGCTTATTATGTGATTTATCGTTTCATCTCTGTCACCGCATAGCCTACATTTACTGTTTTGTTATGTCTTATCTATCCTCGCTTTGATATGATTGGTTCTTATGGCGTTTATCCATTCAGCATTTTCGTTATGTTTTTTGGTTGCCCTATTTTCGTCCAAAATCGTTCGGTTTCTTTGGCATTTGGTTGTTGGTATGTTTTTGTGTCACTCCCTCCTAATTGTTGATAGAATTTTCTTTCGTTGTTTTGGAAAGTCCTGTTTTTTCTGTATTGTTTTACCCTTTGTCGATATCTCTTTAATCTTCCTTCTTTTGCCAGCACTTTCTGGTTTATTTCCTCATGTTGTACTGTTATTTTTTTCTTGTGTTGCCTGTTCCTTTTTGTTACCGCTTATTTCAGCACCTATTTCTTTTACCATTCTGGCTTGTTTTTGTGTTTTGTAATTTATGTTTCCAGTCGAATTTCCCATCCCGGTTTTGACTGTTTCTTCGCGCGTTTTGAGGGGATCCCAATTTTCTCACAAACAAATTTTGCACCTGCATAGATTAGTTCATTTAAATCGGTTATATCATTCGTTAGCCTGTAAAGTATTATGCGATTTATTTTATTCATTTCTATCTTAAGTGTTTTCCATTCTGTGTCTCTTAATGATGGTAGAGTAATCTTTTTATACTCTTTACATTTTCTAGATTTGTCTTTTGTTCTTGCAATAGTGTTTCATTATGGTTGCTTGGTAGTGTATCGTTTGGAAGTGTAGTGTTTTCAATTTCCGAAGTTGGCAGTTCTTTTTCGTTGGATTGTTTTTGTTTGACACCACTTGATGTGTCTGGTACTGTATTATAGTTTTGTTTATGTGTTTTTATGGATTTCTAGTATTTCAAGGCTAGAAAACCAACCCTTCTTAATTATTGTTCTAACTCGATCGGCAAGCTTTTGGCTAGTTGTCTGAAAATTCGCACATTCTTGCCAGATCTCTATCATTCTTTTCCTGTATCCTCTTTGTGAAGGGTTGCTCCTAAAATAGCATTGTAGAGCAAGTTAGTTATCTTCCCCAGTCCATGTTTTGCATTTAGGTCTCTGATCGTTGTGGTTTCTTATGTCGACGTTTATGTACCTGAAAAAAGAGCAGCCAACATTCGTAGGATGACGATCGCTTCTCCCATGTTGGCTATCAGGAGAGCACCTGCCGACCATGACACCCAAGCCTGTTCCTTGGGTCCCACGTTGTGTAATATTGTGATTGGACATTTTAATCGTGGGTGGTACATTGTGGCTATACCAGACCCAGGGGTTGTTTATATTATTATTATTATTATAACTTTTTTTTAAAAATACTGAGAGTACTCTACATGAAATTACTAAGCATGAGAGTATATATATATACATATATAGTGTCATTGGAATTAATCATGTTGGTGAGTTACAACACAGATTGATCGGTTACTTGAAATCCTTGCAAATTCTGCAACTGAACTGGAGGTAGAAAGATAGAAAAGAAGAACGCATAGTTAAAAAAAGAAAATAGAAAGAAAAAAGTTGGAAGAATTGAAGCACTAAGGAGAAAGTAAAGAAAGCAAAGTTCAGAGGAAAAAAGGCAGAAAATTTGTGTGTGTGTGTGTGTGTGTGTGTGAGAGAGAGAGAGAGAGAAAGAGAGAGAGAGAGAGAGAGAGAGAGAGAGAGAGATTGAATATATCTAGATATTTGCCAGTAACTATTCACAGATGTATTTGAACTCTTAAATTTGTTTATAATGCAGATTTGTTTTGTTAACAAATTTTCCATCTGAAATCGTTAGACATCGAACGAAAATATCCATCTGATTTTCCAAAAGGTATTTCTTTATCTCGAGAGAGAGAGAGAGATGTCATCAAAAATTATTGAGAGAAGCTTGATTTTTTTTAAAAACTTAATCTAAAATCTAAACTTTTAATGAACAATTACATCATAAACTGAATGATTCAATTCTTCGGAAATTAAAAATAACAGAAAATTAAAGGAAAATAACTTTAGTATGTGAATGCTTCTTTTTTAAAATTTGGTTTTAAAGTCAACTCTATGACATGGTACAGCATAATAAAATGGGAGGTATTATTTTTGGAGCGAACCTTTTATATGCTGACTCTTGTTCATTGCTGACACAAATTCATAGCCAATACTGGTGACGAGAAGAAAGAAAGAAGAAAAACAATGAAAAAATAAAAAAACTTGAACAACGGGTACTGCCAATTAGAATCAAACTCTTTTACACGAGAAATTAGCCGACATTCTTTTAAAAGCGAGTGGATATAGACTAAAATGAAAGCACAGAGTGTACCAGATGAATAAGAACAAATTATGATATAAAGATACAATAAATCAATAATGACTTATCCTGGAAGGCGAAAAGCTGTCTTAATTCTCTCTCACGGTTTCGATGGCAGTAGAAAGTTGGTTCTAGTGGCAACAGATGTTTATCTTTGAGACATGAACCCAGCAGCACAGCAGACTCCTTTGAAATCTTTAGGTTTCGTGTCAGATCGTGGAGTTTTGCTTGTGTCAAGGAAACTAGCTAGACGTTCTCTTCTGGCTTGTATGCGCCATGTCACTATTTTTGGAACCAGAGCTATATTCCATGTTACCATCTGGCTCAGGAACTGTGAGGTCAGAGCGATGAAGGATTGATTTTATTACTGAAGGAACATCGGTATATGGACATGAAGCTTTTTCTTGCAGTTTATTCCTTTTAGATTTACCAAGCAGAGATAGCATGTAATGTGATCTTTTCCTACCTTCCAGACCATTGAAATGGCAAATAGTATATTCTTACTTTCATCATTTCTCCTATCCCTCAAGTTCTCCACAGATGCTTTATAGCAAACATTGGGAGCGAATTGATGATCTTGATCCTCTAGTTTAAGTCCAAAGTAATTGCCATATGCCTTCTTCACAAAGTCAGCGATTTTTGCTTGATCGTTAGAAAGAACCACATTACCGCAGATATGATAGAACATGTCAGGTTTATTCTTACACTTGCGATCCATTTTTAAAGGAATACAAATGAAGAGAAAAAATAAATCAACACTCAGCTCCTCGTTAACACTTAACCAGAGGGATAAGCCCCGCCTCCTTAAGGTATGCGAGTGTTAGCGAGTAGGATGGTACACTGTAGTTAGGTGCACATGCAACATAATATGCTATACTAAACACCAGTAACCCACGATCAGCTGTGACAAGTAGAGTCCACAGGGTTTTGAATAAGTGTTATTATTGTGTACAACTTGTGAAGTATTCAAGTACATCTTAAAAACCATACCTGACCAAACACAATGAATGAAACTTTTGAATGCAACATAAAATGGCGATCACTTGATAAAGCTTTGACCTTTGGAAAAAAAAATTAAAACAGGCCAGTGTAATTTACTTATCAGGGTATACGCCGTAGAATAAAAAATTATCAGATTTTTAAATAAAAAATGTAGAGGTGTGTTCAGCTTAAAAACATGTATGATAAAGTAATTATAACTTGAAGTCAAGACGGTCGACTCGATGAAATAAGGATGAAAGCGTGTCAATTTGAAAAAAAGCCCATGTTAACCTTTCGCCTCAGCCTCTAAATTTATGCTATGGATTTTTCTGCAATTTTTTATAAATAACATCGATTAAGAAACAAACTTTCATTTAATAAAAAGAAGAAGCAGAAAAACAAGATTAATGCATATAATAAATATCATCACCAGCGTCTTTCACCCGAGGTCTTAGGTAAAAACTCGATGAAGGATTGGAAGAAACAGAAAATAATAATAATAATAACATTAATAATAATAATAATAAAAAGAGCAGGTGATGTCTCTTAAATCAATCTTGCATTAAGTCGAAATTGTCCACATTCTTACATAAATCAATAATTTCTAACTCAAATATTCACACTATGATTTCCGAATTGCATTTTCATATCAGACATTCATTGTTTCCCTAAGCAAAAACTCGTTTTGTAGTCGACGCCAGTAATTTACATACAAAACCTGTCGCATATAAAAATCTGCCTTCGTTAAAGTTACGTTGAACTGCATTATATGTAATATTTACTCCCCCACCTCCAAAAAAGAAAAAAAATGAAAAAAAGTCCGCTTACAAGTATGGCGACCGAATGTCGGCAAAAGAATCTGGAGTGAACGCAATTCAACCTGAGCATTCCCAGCGTCCATATTCTGGTCACGTACTTCCGGTGCAATATTTAAAGAAAATGGTAAGCCAGAATAGAAACTATCTGATAACGCTTCGCCGCGCGCATTTGCATGGCACAACAATTTAGCTTATTTTTGTCTTTCTTTTGTTAGGGTTTCGATTGAAAACGACGGCTTCTGCTATTTTGACTAAACATACCCTATCAAAAATTTTGCAATGCGTGCCTTTTTACAACCCAAGTAGTGCGTTGCCCATAACCTGGTACTGACCAACAGAATAGTTATGTTCATTTAAAGAATTTTTCGGAAAACTGAACTCCTACCTTCTGTAGTTCATATGAAATTTCATTCGAATCATTTTTCGGCCTTTTTCATGACTAATTTATTCTCCCTTAAAGAAAGACTCTTGTTCTGGTCTCACTGTCTTCCACGAGTAAAACAACATCGGGATTAAACTGAATTTATATCACTGTAATTTTATGACCTTTGAAGATATTTTCTTCTCAAAGAGAATGCTAATGCCATTTGGATTTCTCATGATTTGATAGGCATTAAACAAAAAAGAGTGAAGAATTCAGTTGTATATATCAACACTTAAGCCGATTGCTCTGTTCTACCAAATATTAATTTAATTTCTTTATTAGATTACATTACGTTGATGCAAAAATATTTGTAGTTTCAGTTATTTTAAACTTTGATAAATATTTTGGTTTGGTTTGATTGATTTGTTTAATAGCACATTAACTCCTTATGGGTGAATTGATATCAAAATTTGATTCATTTGTAAACGTTTGATTATAATCATAACAATATTTTCAATGTACCATTATATTTTTTAAAATTGCACTTTTTTTGCACATTCCAATTTTTGCAATTATTTAAATTATTCCACTCTAAACATTCATACTTGCACTCGTGTATGTACATAGCTCCATCTACAAGTCAGCAGTGTCCAGCGAATTTTTCTACAATAAGTTAACAACAAAAGTTAGATTGTAAACTACGTAGTTATTGATCGGTTCCATTTTTGGTTTCAGTTTGTTTAATCTTATGTAAAACTTCGTGGGTTATTTCGTGCCAAAGTCATCCTTCTAGCAGGACAGTAGTGATGTTATTTAAACTATAGCTAGGAGTGTAAGGGAATTCATACCTTTTCCAAAGATATTAGTCCGAAAGTGAACGTATTAGCGCAACTGGAGTTCGAACTCGCTATCTACGATGTCATAGTCCAGCACGTTAGCCCCAACGCCACAAGGTCTCTCAGTAATATGACCATGATACGGATATGTGAAATGTACATAATGCATATACACGGGTGTGTTGAACATTCACATGCATAAAATGTTCATACGCATAGGAATCCGAAAAACACGAAACACTGATGACTCTCTTGGTTCAGGTACGAAACTTTTATAACCTTCTTGACTTTTTTTTTTCGACACGAGGAGAGAGAGACACAATTTCTGCTATGCTGACTGTTCGTCCAGCGTCAGCTCTCAAATCACTGACCCAACCAACGCGCGTGCACCCCGCAGCAAACAACTGGACTCGTTTAGATTCAAATCTCAAATAACTGCTTTTTTTCCAAAATACCCAAGAATCCCAGCCCATCGCTTCTGGGTATGACGTCATTCACATCCCCAGTCCCGTTTCCTATCCGAGGTTTTTACTATGACATCTGTGATTGTCACATCCTCCCCGCGCGAGCGTGAACACCTGCACTCAATGTGTGCACCTAACTAACCCGAATGATACGATATAACTAACGAAAAATGATACTATAAAAAAATCCTTCTGCAATTATATAACATCTCCTTCATCACTTGAGAAAGATTTTTTTAATACTTATTCCAGTAAAACACTTGAGGCTATAGGCTCGTAGCTTACCAACTCTTCCAGGTTGGTTCCAAGACAGGGTGCCGTAGGAAAGGAGTACCGTATGTTTTTGAATAAAAAAACATTTTTGTAAATTCCTCTTATCATTCTTCAGAGTAACACATTTTTTTTCTTACGGTCAGGATTATTAATCAAAAAGGGTTGTCTTTGCTTATTTTTACACAAAATAAAGAAAAATGATTATCAACAACAATTTATCAGCAATGGTGTCGATGATTTAATTATCAATTCCAATTCATTTTAGACAGTTAAATTAAAGACGGCCAAAAGTAAAATCGGGCGATTATATCTTAAATTTTTTAAATTGAATCTAAAACAACGGAAATTTCTCGTCATATCAACTAAACTTTAGGCCAGAAGATCATACATTAAAGAATACAGATCATAACATTGCTTCTAAAAATGTTGCTGCCTAGTCACCAATGCGCTTTTGCAGATGACAAGGACCAACTGACGTCCATTTGTGAAGCAGACTAACTCACAAAACAATTCGAGAGAATGAAAACAGTTGTTTGACATTTGTATCAAATTGGAAAATCAAAACATTACTAATCATTCTAAAACCACAATTACTTTTTACAAAAAGAAATGCCAACATGCAGATCGGTGTAATATATGCAGGGCAGACCCGATTTAACGACCTTTAACGTACTGCGATATCTTATTTTATTTTATTGTATTGAATTAATTTAGTATTGGGGCTATTGCGGAGATGGTAAACAATTCAAAAAATGTTGTTCACGGTATTCTTAATGTCTACAAGGATTATGGTTCTTCTGAAGCAAGAAAGTCAACAGGTAGGCCAAGAATAACGACCAAGCGAGAAGATCGTGCTATGGTAAAGGGGTTAAAAAGGAACGATTTAAAACTGCTGCTGCTGTTTCTCGGGAAATAAGCATTCAACTGGGAAAACCTTTATCAAGGAAGACTGTGTCTCGTCGTTTAGTAGAACAACTTTTAGCTAGAGCACCTGTAGTGAAGCCACTGATATTTTCCAAGAATAAAAAGTGTCTTCTTGCTTTTGCAAACCAACATGTGTTATGGTCTTAAGAAAAATGGCAAACAGTGCATTTCAGTGATGAATCTAAGTTTTGTTAATTGGCTCAGATGGGAAAACGTACGTTCGTCGAAAAGTTGGTGAAGAATTGTCACCAAAGTGCCTTAAGGCTAGTTTTAAATTCGGTGGAGGAAGTGTCATGGTTTGGGGGATGATATCTGGTGATGGTGAGGGCCTTTTGGTGCGATTATAAGGAAAGGTAAATGCAGGAGTTTATAAACAACTTGTAAAAGGTCATGTCTTGCCTGTGCTGAAAAATCCAACGAAGCAACCTTCCATATTCATGCAGGACAATGCCCAATGTCACAAGACTGGTTATCATGAACGTCTTCAAGGCAGAAAATGTTACTGTTATGGATTGGCCTCCTCAAAGCCCAGATCTTAATCCTATTGAGAATGAGTGGAAGACACTAAGAGAACGTTCTAAAGCCAGAAATCCAAAAACAACAGAGCAGTTATGGAATGCCCTTCAGGAAGAATGAAATAAGATCACTCGGCAAGATATCAATAGAATAATTTCTTCATGCAGCCGAAGATGACAGAGTGTGATTGAAGCTAAAAGCTTCACATTAAATATCAAATAATTTCTGCATTTTCAGTAATATTTGACTATTTTGTTCATTTTTTTCAATCGTTCTGATCATTTTGGCCGCGCTGGGTTTTGCACTAAATCACTAAATCATTCAATACATTTTATTATCATCTCAAATAACACCAAAGTTTCACAGAATAACAATTAATATTGTATTTATTGTCTGAAAATTATAGAATCTAAAACAACTTAGATAAAAAGTTATACCCTACTTTTTCTGACGAAAGTATGCCGTTCTGAACATTATGGCCGCCACTATATATATATATATATATATATATATATATATATATACTAGGCTATGACGAAGGAACTTAGATTCATTTATGATTTATTTACGTGAATTTATCTATGGTAAGTAGTTTCTTCATATCCAATGAAATTAAAGGAAATAACGTGTATGAAAGAGAGTCAAGATGTGGACTGCTACAGTTCGTTGAGGGCAGCGGAAATGTTTTGATTTGCGATACGGAGATCACGGATTTGTGTGAAATACTATCTTTCTACATCATTTTGGCATGGCTTCGGGAAACGAAGATCAAGTGGAGGGTTGTTCACACTGAGTGTAGGCACATGGAGGCTAATAAAGCGGATGCAGGACAGACACGCAGTCACAGTCGAAGGTCTGGTCAGGAATTGATGGCAAATTGTTGTGGTTCTTCCTTCTGTGCTTGTTGTTCTTGAGAGCGACCCAGTGGATATTTTCAAAGGAAGAGACAACGTGGTTGGCAGTGAGAAGCCAGGTATCACGGTTCTGATGCCGTCCTAGCTCTCAGCGATGGTGGATATCAGTTTGTTCAGCAAGATCCTTGCGAGGATTTTTTTCTTCGATGGTGAGCAGAATAGCATCTCGGTAATTAGAAAAGTCAAATTTTTCCCCTTTCGTCTTGCACAGGGTAATGATGACTGAATCGCGGGGATCTTGTTGCTTCCAGCAAGAGACGAAAAGTTCGTAGAGTTTTGTATGTTTCACAATTTCTGGTGAATTCTATCGATTCCAACTGCTTTACCACATTTCACCTGCTCTATTACTTCTTTAATCCTTCTAATGGTGAGCAACCCATCCAGTTCCGTTTTAACTGGTCGTTGAGGAATGCTGATAAATCCTGAATCCTAGACAGTACGGTTTGCGCTAAACAGTTAGTGAAAATGCTCTGACCAACTGCTTCGTATGGACACTGAATTTATGAAGAACGTTCGAACGTCTGCTCTGCGCATGTGATTCCGGACCTGATACGTAGGGTCGTATATTATCTTTAAGGCTTCATAGAAACCCTGCTGTTTCTGGTGTCTCGATACAATAGTGTTGTTTCCGCGAGGTTGATCCATCACACGTTTTTGATCTCTCGAAGCTTGTGCCGGAGGTCACAGCACAATAAACGGAACGCAACTTTCTTTACAGGGTAAGATAACTTTTATCAGAGGGCCCCTCCTTTCGTTGTTTTGGGTTTATAGTGGAGCTTAAGTTTGTTGCGAGCTAGGCGATGATAATCTGTACTGGACATCACATTGGTATAGATAATGCATTTCAGGTCTCGCTAGCATACTGGAACATTGAATGAGGTGTTCATGTTTGGATCGAGGATGCGCCTAAGTTTTTTCACATTGTTTTTCAGCTGAAAATGGTGTTTGTGATGACGAGGTGATGCTCTGCACTGAACCCTATTAGCAAGCACCCGTTCTCGATGCAGTTACCAACACCGTGTCTCCCGTTCAATCTCTTCCAGGCTACAATATTTTAATCCACTCAGGCGTTGAAGTCACCAAGGATTAAGACGTTATTTTCAGTAAGGGTACCTTGTCCAATTTGATCTGGGTAATGGAGATGCTTCAAATTGCAATTTGAAGACCACAGAATTGCATGAAATACTATCAATCTAGTCACATAGAATACGAGGTATGATTAAAAAAAGAATGAGACTGAATCTTTAGATATTTTAAATGTAAAATCCAAATGAAATACATAGCTAAGCAACTGATATAATTAAATGTTGATGTCTAGATTGCTTATTAGATGTCTAGAAGATTCAGGGTCAATTCTTGATATTTTTCATCAGCAGTTTTGAAGAAACATTGAATTTTTTGAGTGCTTCATATCCATCAGACATTACTCTCTCATTTTTTTTCTTGTTTCCAAAATTAAAATCCATCTCAAGTATAATTTTTGAACACATACTTGAAAACATTGGAAGAAATACGATAACGCTGTTTCACACCTTCAAAAAAGAAGTTTTAAAGCTTCTTCGACAAATCGAAAATCGCAAGAATGAACACGTGGAATACAAAAGGAAATATTTTAAGGAAAATTAACAATTCATCTATTGTTTATTTCTTATTGTTCATTAAAGCAGCTGTCAAGATAATTCTTGATCACAGCTAGTATATATAGTTGCGTAGTCATAGAATTCTTTTGACGTAGGGAGAACAATTACCATTTTAGGACTTCCACGTTTGAGCACCCAAAACGTCTAATATATTCCCCAGAGATCCAGTCGCACCTATATAAGAAAGAAAAAGAAATAAAGACGGCAGATATCCAATCGGCTAAGCCCCTGTCTTCGAAGAATGAAAAAGACGAACACGATCCAAGGTTATAATGAGAATCTTGAACATTTATAACAAAAAGAAAACAACTGCTAACAGCAACATGAAAGACAGAATGTCCTATCGATTAGAATGTTTCTTTTGTATGGAATGTTCTGTGCAACAATTTATGGACCAGTGTATCAAACAGGTGAAAGGTATATATAAACCATAAGCCTGAAAATGAAAGTTCATGTGAGAGATTCAATACGTGGAATCCATCTGTTTCACTGAGACAGTTTGGCTGTCTTTACTTTAGTTTTCTTCGGTGTTCGTATCGATTGTTTTTCCTTCCTAGCATCTTCAATGGTTCATTCATTCTCTGCACAAAGGCTTCTCTACGGCAGCCTAGTTTGTGAATGCTGGGATTGGCTGGGTCCTTCGCGGAGCTCACCCTAAATAGATACCGACTTTTCTACATGTCTTTACATCTTTGCAATTGCTTGAGGAATAACTTTCTTCGCCTGTTTTCTATTCCACGCCCACTTTATCAACTTCTTGTTTGAGTTTGTTTCAACCAATCACCGCCTGTCGGGCTGATTGCTTAGGCGCTCTCCGCCAGCTACTTTGGCTTGAATTTCGGGATTACCTTCCGTTCACCTTCCCACTCGTTTTTCCCATATCTCTGTAACCTTTATCATCATGCCCCACCTCTCTCTCTCTCCCTTCCTTTCCTTCTCCGTATCAACGCGTATATATATAATACAAGTTGGATTGAATAGTTTAACAGAATTTTCACATAACTTCATTTTTTACATTTTCTTTTTCTGTCAAAATTCAATTACATATTGTATGCATACATTTTATTACGGTAAGTATTTAAGCAAAATAATGTGTATGAAAGTTAGAACTTAAATGATTATGAAATAAAACTTTCCAATATTATCAGAATTAAAGTTTTTCAAAGCCTCATTCTTCTTTTTCTTTTAATGTTCTTTTTAAAGATTATTTTTGTAAAAGTTAAAATCACTTTCTGATTGGTTGATTAATAAAGGTAGATTTTCGCAAAATTTCTGGTCAATGAAAATAATATTTGATTCCGAGCGAAAGGTATAGTTTCTAAATTGTTAATTATTAGATATCACCTACAAATTTATTGCTAAACTTGTTCTCAGTATTCAAAGGATAGGTCGTCATATTCCGACCTGCTATCAAAGATTCCTGCTGCATTCTTACTTGGTCGCTTCTTTGAATAATCTTTACCGCTTTTGGTAATAATTTCAGTCATTAACAAGATCAGGAAAAAAAGCTATAGACGTTATTGGTTTTCTAATTCTTAAATATTTTTAAAATCTTAATTATATGACATCACAATCACTCAAGTGTACATCCAAGGGGAATTTTTCATTAGACTGGATATATCAAAAGTCAACTTGATTTTCTCCAAAATCACAACTACTCTAGTCTCTTCTAATTCTCTTCTCTTTTCTATTTCATTTTCCATGGCTTATTTTTGGCAATATCTAACGTCCAATAATTTGCACCAAAATTCCAATTCATAAAGTAAATATCGAGTAATTAATTGGGCAACTTCTCAAAATCTTTTTCTGGACAAGTTTCCTGGCAGATTGGATTTAAATAAATGGCCGCCGCAGCTAGATTCAATGAACCAGACGATAACTCAATGATTAACATCCGCTAACAAACGGATTCATGAAATCGTATTTCTCAGCCAATTATTCGCAAGTTGAATTCGTCGAAGCCCAACCCACCATAATATTTTTCGCTCCAATTTTTCAATCAATCACAATATTAGTCAATCAAATTACCTCCTCATCGTATTCACCCGGAGGGCGAAGAAAGGATGCTAAATTAAGTAGTTTAAATTCTTTACTGACACGTATGCTTGATATATCTTAGTAGTGTCTCCATATATTTTACGGGTGAATTTTAACAGGAAGGAAACGGCTTTCTTGTGTTGGGAAAGGAATAATAAGCCAAAAAAATCTAAGAATTTCGATGTTTCTTTCCATCATCTTCAGATACATGTGGTTTACTGAATGAAAAAATATCAATAAATTTATTAGTTTAACAGCATATAGTTACTCCCAGGTAAACTCTGACCTGGAGTGATAGTACCTGTTAAGGTCCTGTCTATGGATAGAATCGATTTGTTTGAAAATCCTTTGAATTCAATTGGAACAATTGAAACTGTACAAATCGTTTGTATTATGTATTTTTTATTGAAGCTATTAATGTTTACAAAGGATCATTAGCATCAATTACTTGAAATCATATAATTGCTTGCAAAAAAAATTGATTTCCATATTAAAGAACCTATACCATAAAAACAAAAAAAAAACAAAACCGACAAATCGCATGACGCATAATAGATGGTCTTATTTCAAATCATCTAATGACTTCCGGTAACGAGGTTTGAGACATCCCACCCGACGCGTCTAAAGGTTCGAGGGGTTTGAAATACTAAAAAAGCCTCTTGGGTACAAATGCTTTCTTAGCGTATTTTTGTCATGGTAATATGCAACAAAATGTATCTTCACAATCATTATAAACATATGTTTTGTAATTTCCGTATTTTAAGAGCAAATGTAAATCATTTTAAACATTTTCTCCCACAGATCTGACTCATGAATGGATCTGAATAAAACCGGAGTAATAGCAACGAACTCCACAACTCGAGCTTCACCGTTAGATTCAATTTTGTGTCATAACCGGGTAATGCTTTCTGTTTTTTGGTCCATGTGTGTGTGTGTGTGTGTGTGTGTGTGTGTGTGTGAGAGAGAGAGAGAGAGAGAGTGTCTTACTCCTCTATAGAGGATACAGTCGACAAGGCGTTCACGAATTTGCTTTTAAGGCTTATTGAAATCTTCCTTAAATATTTTGTTTTATAAATTGTTTTATAATCATGATGTGATATCATTGATGTGATATTATTATATGACATTGACCAAGTTTGTTATCACCCGGGGATCATCTATTTAGGAATGTTGCATGTCGTATGGTCATAGTCACCAATCATAGAATGAAATGTTGTGTCTGTTTTTCTGTCAGTTTGTCTCTATTTGTTGTCAAGGTGACAACATACCATACGCTGCAAGGACTTTAAAACTTTACAATGGAGGTGAAATAACCCGACAAGATATAAATTTGCCAAAATTTGATTAAGATTATTCCCAGGGTTTTAAAAACGGTTTCCAAGATTTCCTAAAAATGAGATTGAGTTCTGATTTACAATTTAGATAATAAGAGTTATGCCCCTGGTTAAGATCACAGACACTCTTGGACACAAAATGAATTTATATTTCTATACAGAAGAATTTTCTTAATTATTTTACAAACTTTTCGTTTTAAGCAAATATACCTCTGAAGTTGATTTTTTTAGTAGGAGCTACTATAATGTATTAAGCTTTCAATTATTTCTTCTTAGAATATTAAACTTGAAACATTTATTGATTCATCATGCTTTGATCGATAATTTTATTTTAAAATCGGTTTTATTTGCTGGAGGACGTCTCGGGGTAGTGTGGCTGGTAGTATGTGTGAATTTCTCGAGATTGTCTTTTTGCCTCTAAACATTCATTAATTCCTCCTGTCTGATTCAATAATCTTAATCTAAAATCGATTTTATTAGCTGCAGAACTAAAGTAGAATATTAGTATTTTTTTAATTTTGTGTTTATTATTCAAATTTGGAGTTGAGTAAAAAAATATATGAACTTTTATTAAGTATTTCGTTTTTTGAATTTTCAGAATTTTATTGAATTTAAGGAAAAAAATATATTTCTGTATTTTTCTAACCGGGCAATATCGTGTATGGACCTCGCTCCAATCATAAAATGTACATTGACTCTCAATGGATGTTGTTTAGTTTCTCTTGGTACATTAAAGGACATCGGAAAATATTGATACAAAAAATAATAAAAAACAGATTTTCATTATTTTTCACATCATTGGCCCATAGAGTACAATGTTCTCCAATAGCCCGGGAGACCGAGGTTCAATCCCAGGTCAAGTCATACCAAAGACACAAAAACTGGTACTTGATATCTCATTGCACGTATCAAGGGTAAAGTGGAGCAATCCAAGGAAGGAGGTAGCGCCCTTCCCTACACCTAGGTGTAGTAGAAAGGGAAAGGGAACCTTCAGGTCACCCTCTATTAAAGTCGCTCTCAACTAAGGTCACCTACTTTGCTTACTTTATATATATATATATATATATATATATATATATATATATATATATATATATGTTTGTGTGTGTGTGTGTGTGTGTGTGTGTTTGTGTATATATATATATTCATTAATTTTTTTCTTAAAATACATGAAAATGTTAAAAGTTCATAATCTAAATATTATTTAAAAATCATTCAATATTTATAGACTGATTTTCTTTCTAAGTAGCAATTACTTCTAAAATCTGAAATATCTTTAAAGGATATAAAATTGAATTGTTAAAATGATATAGCATGCATCCTGGAGATAAATTTTATTGATGCATTAGTTTTTCAAGTTTTTTTTTTTTTATCGTTTCAAAAATCATGGTTGATCCGAAGACTGTCGGTATAGTCTTGTATATTCTAGGTGAGAAAAAAAAATATTTACAATGCTCCCTTTTATGCAACTTACTGCCCATAAATTACCCTTTTAAAAATGAATAGTTAATTTTCTTCTAAACCAAAGATAACGGGATTTTATAATTTCTAGTGGATATTATACAGGGAAAACAAATATTATCAGATAACATTCATTGTCATACTCTTCAGGACTGAATATCTGTTACCAAAAATAGGAATATGAAGCAGTTCAAAAACTAGTACACACACACACACACACACACACATATTTATACATATATATATATATATATATGATCAAAAAATTATTGCAGTTTTATTTTTAGAAAGATTACGTAACCACTTTATTCGTATGATTCAGGGTTTTCGAACTGTTGTCTTTATCTTCATTGCTGTATTCACAGCATTTTGGCCGATATGTCCTCCGGCCTTCTTCAGGTGTTTGTCGAACTTGGGAGCCTTCACGTAACTTCGAACCACCTACTTTATTTAATCCTCGGGGGTCGCTTGTTCTGATTACGTTCACCATAACCGAGTATAAGTGCTAAGTATTCCTGTATTATTACTCGCCTGCAATCAGGATTGAACCTGCATAATAATCAGTGAATAATTATAAATATGATAAAGGAGGTAAAAAAGATTGCAGGTTATGCCTCGAAGAAAAGCTATGCCTCTTATAATACCTGGATGCCAATCAAATAAGTGGGTTTATTTTAAAACGATGACATTTAATTTAATTTCCCCCCTAACTAATTTGCATAAAACACCGCAAATACAGTGCCATTTATCACAAAGAGAGAAGAAGGTAAAAAGTGACAGGAAGAGGAGAGATGATAGATTCACCGTCCTTTGTTCATGTATCCCTCACACCCTCTTCCTTAAATACAGTCCCACTCTTATATAGCCGCGGAAGGAAGGAACAATATCACATTTTTAAAGATATATAAACTCCTTTACTCGAAACGTCGTAATACGCAAGAAATGGAGGACTATTATAATTGACAACATATTTAGATTGACCTATTTAGAGCCCTGATTCTTTCGGGATTTTTTTGATACAGAACCGGTTGTCAGCCAAAGTCTTTCCTGCCGTCCGCCTGAACCTGTCTACTAGATGGCAGGTCTCCGAATGACCGCACTGACCTTCCCTAGACTCGAAAAACTTCGCATTATATATTTACAGGAGGCCCACACTTTTTTTTCTTCTCGATTAATTCACGTGATTCATTTCCGTCGTCCATTGCTTACACAGGTACGTATCCTGTTTTAAAATCCTTAACTAATTAGTCTGTTAAAGTTCAATATGCAACATCACAAGTTTGAATGATAATAAACCACAAAACCAGTATACTGCAATCCCTCTGACAATCATGTGGACACAACACTCGTGAAACTCGTGAGTAAAATTGTGCAGCATCTCTTTAAATGTATGTTTTAAATCAGCTCTGCTCACTACGGTAATTAAAAAATATCTTGATCGATTTGGGGCAAAAGATTGCACAAAATGTTTATATTTTATTTCATTAATATATCTATAGTTACCAATTACTCGCAATGTATAAAAAGGGACCAATACGGCGAAGACAATGCCAAAATGAAATCAAAGTAAATTAAAAACGTTTATCATTAAAATTGTTCACAATTACTTAAAGTTTCAAAAAGCAAGGTGCTACAATTTCCAAACATTTTACTTGATAACTTTGCTTTTAGTATAGTTTTCTCCCTTGTCAGCCAATTTAACCTTCTACCAATAAAATTTTTCTTTTTTCTTTTCTTTCTTGTTCTCTGCTTGCTGTTGCTGCTCTCAACCTTTCTATCTTTCCTTGGACATTTTACCAGTAATTATATATATATATATATATAGGGTGATTGAAAAGTAACTCCCAATTTTAAAATTCCAGTAATTTATTTCTTAACAATAATCTTTACAAGAAATTGATAAGAGAAGAAAGCAGATAGCATGGAGTTTTATATAAAATTCGGTATGGCCACCAGAATTCCACACTAGCTTCTCAGGAACTCTTCTGAGATGGAGAGATATAACTTCTGGTATTCGCCCTTCAAGTTCTTCCAAAGTCATTTAATTGGTTTAAACACTTTTAAAGAAAAAAGTCCCTAGATGTTAAGGCAGACGTGATGGCTGGCCTCTCATGTGGACCACAGCGTCCCATAATAGCGAATTACTTTTCAGTCCCCTAATATATATATATATATATATATATCAACGATGATTTTGGAGTAGAGCTTTCCAAAAATCTACTCTTTCAAGTCTATTACGAAGCAATCAAAATTATCTTAGAACAAGTCATAATTATTCTAAATCACTTTTACAGCCTTTTTTATTTTCATTCTTTAAAAGGTTGATTTAGATAGATTTTGCCGATAAATCTTCATGAAAATATGAAACAGAGGTTGTGTGCTTATATATATATATATATATATGTGTGTGTGTGTGTGTGTGTGTGTGTGTGTGCGATGTAAGTGTATGGACCTGAAATCTATTTTATACTCACTTTGGGATTCTTAGGTATTCGTGTTTCAAGGTCACTCAATGTCGTCAGCGAACAGAATTTTCAGCCACGAACAGAAAAATATTTTTCAGTATCAGTGAATGGAATTTTCCACAACACTAAGACCATTGATTCTGTGAGTCGTATCAGAAATATTTTCGGACTGCTACATAAAGCAAGTAATATTTACTAACTTCTCTGCGTTGTGTAATAACCAGTTTCCTTATGCAACAGAAATTAAAGAGAAAGATTCCGCCAAAATTTGATGTCTTCTACCACGGCACAAATAGACGTTTGTAATATTACGACACTGAATAGACATTTGTAACACCACGGTTCTTACGGGATTATGTGTGTAGCGCTACGCCTAAAGCGTCAGTCGGACCCCCGTTGTAACCTCACCGTGAGAAAAAGTGATGAACACACAAAATACCATCTTGGTTCGCTGATACAAAAGCTTATTTACAAATACTCTTCATTTGTAGTCACTGAAGAGAGAGAAAACAGAGCATGAACTGAGTCGGCCACTTTAGATAGACCAAGAAAAATAAACTATCATGAAAAGAGAGCAAGAGGGTAGATACAGACCATAATATCTTTTCCCTTTTTTATTGTAGTTTTCGCACGTGTTTGCCTGCTGATTTCATCTTCATGACTTCCCAGCAGTAGTGAGACTCCTTCGCTGAGCTCAATTAAGATGGGTGACGTAATTTTCAGCCGTCTTCACATCATCGCGTCTCGTACCCAACTGACTTTCTTTTCCTGTTTTCTATCCCGTGTCCACACTAACGGCTTCTCCATGTGAGTTTCTTCCAGCCAATCAGAACTGCTGTGACATTTCTATTCTTAACCCGGGTGTCCGCTGCTATCCCAACCTAGACTCACCCCCGTTTACCTTTCTTCTCTCTCTCTCTCTCTCTCTCTCTCTCTCTCTCTCTCTCTCTCTCTCTCTCTCTCTCTCTGTGACTACTTCGAACCTCTTTCTCATATATGTCTTTCCTTTTCCCATATGGTTGACCAGTAAATCTAGCTAGGAAATGACTTATTACAAAAACAATCACCCAGTGTCCCTAATTATATTACATTCTAAGCCAGTGAAGAAGCAATCAGCTTCTCTATGAAACCAGCTGTAAGAGACGACATCCCCAGATAGGTAACGGGTTTGGTTCTGAGCGAATAGATTTACCCTGATCGCTCCTTTCACTTGTCTGACCACCTTGGTTCCAGATAACCAGAAACCGCTATCTTAGTTTTCCTTGTGACACCCAGTGAACTCAGCAGTTCTGCGATAACTGCCATTTTCAGGGTAAAGAAGTCTTCATCACCAATACAGCTTGGATGATCAGTTAGTACCAGACTAACCAACCCGATGCAAAGACATCCGAAGTACAAACTGACCAGTTCAGTGCAGCAATGCCTAGCAACTCAAGGCGTATTCCCTGGCCTACGAACAGATAACCTTACGCAATGACAACACCATTCCGCAAGCGGTGGACACTACAAGGACCGATGAAACATTTTGAAACCTTCGAAACATTTTGAATTTATTAACTTTAAATTAATAATAAATCTGGCAAATTTGTTATAACCTAATATCACTGTTGTTACCCTTGCCACTTCCGTGTTATTTCACTCATTTTTTAAAAGTTTGTATGGTCAACGACCATAGACTGCCCTGTGACAGTTCCACTGCCCAGATACTGAGCACTTAATAACAATGACTCTCGTGGAGACTAATAAAATTTAAGATGGCAGTTTTAAAATGGATCAGATGAGATGTCAACTGCATAAAACCAAGGAGTACTTAATTTGCGTTGATAAATAAAACAGATATAGAACGGTGAGCTGTCAAGTATCAGCAGAGCAAGCTTGCTCTGAAACAGAGATTTAATGAATTGTATTTGGAATAATATGTAGTTGGATGTAAAAATTAATATTTTATTCTAAACTAAACATAGTTAAACATTTGAACTCAAGTAATATTAATGACCTAGAGTCGCCAATGATTTAATGACCTAAAGTCACCAATGATTTATATATATATATATATGTGTGTGTGTGTGTGTGTGTAAATGTTTATTTCCACTGAACCAAATCTTATACATATTTTTCCCTTCCCATTGTATATCTATTGATTTGTAAACAAAGGGTGATCTGTTCTTTAAAAAGACCTTTCACACGGTACCGTTAACATCTACATCTTCAACCTCGACTACTGCATACAATACATTTTCGAAACAATGCAGTCAGGAAATTGCGGGAATAACATTTGGTAAATGAGATGAGATTAGAGCAACTGACTAGAGCTGAATGGGTCTGTAGAAAATTGGCAACATGACTCAAAACATAAAACAACTAGTCAATTAGCAGTCGCCATTTTAAATGGACGCAAAAGAATGGTGAACAAAAAAATCATAAATACTTAAGTGGTCGTTGAGTGAAGGGAATTTGAACTTTTTTCAAGAGTAGGTTGAAAAGGGTTTTCATTTTATTAAGATAAATTCTCACGTGTGCCAAGGTCGAACTGATGAAATATAATGAAGTCAATAACGTTTTTTGACGCTAAGGTCACACCATGGTCATTAAGAGCGCATAATTACAATAATTTACAGTCTCTCGTTTGAACGATTAATTCTAGTGACCTCAGTTATCCTTTACCCGTTCGTTGCTCCTCCTCTATAACCTGCAACCTTCTCTCAACAACTTTTTCTTATCTGTAACTCTTGAATATGACTCCTCAAACTTTTCTTCTTTCTATATAGAAATTGCTGAAATCTATTTGTATTTTTCTTTCATAACTCGAAGGAAAGGATAAATTATTTCTCTTCCGACTCTAACAACTGTCCTATTCATCTGTCTGTCCAGCCAGTCCAGTCAATTTAAATTATCGTCTTCGCGAAACTTGTCCAATAGTCTTGAAAAGAAACAGAAGTGGTAAGTTTTCTTGCCCAAATAACCTTTATGGTGGACAGAGCAGGGAAGCAAGCAGAGACAGCAAGATACAATCGCTAAAAAGAAGCAAAAGAACGAGACAATATACTCACAAGCAAGCACACGTACGAAAAAAAGAAGAAAAGAAAACTGTTTTTCACAGCAGAATAAAGAAATAAAATTTTAATTAGTTTCCAATCTTTAAAAAAAAAGAGAAGCAACTAGCGATTATCCGTTCGTCTTGAGAAGATATCGAGCATTTCAGCGAATAATCACGAAACAGGCGCCAATCATGTTTTTTACTTTTTATTTTGTCCTCCGATCGCACTTGTAATGAATCATATTAGCAAAAATAGCTGCACAATGTATCCTCGGCCTTTCCTAAAGAAGTCACCCAGAATGAGTAATAGGCCACCCAGAATGAGTAATAGGCCTTACAGTGTCAGGCTGAATTGTCCTTTTCCTAGACTGGTTGCCAGTCAAGTTTAAAAAGCAAAATGTGCCTTATTGTCGTAACTACTCCATATATATATATATATATATATATATATATAAATTTATTCTTCAATCCAGTAAATCCGAAGTTGGGAACAATTCCGTCAGGACAATTAAATTTTTCAAAATTTCGAATATTTAAATATTCCTGGTAAAGAGCTCAAAATAAATGATTTCACAGAGCAAATATTATTTCAGGAAAAAAACAAAATTTCGTCACATTAGGATTTTAAATTTATTTCCATCCTGTTAAGAGCATTGATATGAATCAACCCCCAACGAAAATTTTCTATGTCGGGTCTGAAGAAATCTTGTTAAAAATTTTTGGGGAGTTTTTAATTCATATCAATGCTCTTAACAGGATGGAAATAAATTTATAATCCTAATGTGACAGAATATGTTTTTTTTTCTTGAAATAAAGAAATCACACACACACACATACACACATACACACACACACACACACACACATATATATATATATATAAATATATATTACCCAACTATAAAGAATTGGTAAAAGTTGTGACTTGGGTGATTTTCTTTTATCTCGCAAATAGATTAATTGTTAGACTGTCTATACGATATTTTACTATTATTTTATTTGCCACTGCAGGCACAATTGTTTTAGATGTTTTTTAAGTTTGTAAATCAAAAAATTCATGCTTTGATGAATACCAAGATTTTGATAATTTTTTAAAAATAATAATTGAATTTATCTAATACACACGCCCATTCACATGCATATACGCACGTTCGTACATATACACATTATATATATATATATATATATAGAGAGAGAGAGAGAGACTACCCTTATACAGATCGAATGTAACCTAGTAATACCAGCCATATATCCGAGTGATCGATGATTAAACCGATTCCCTTATCAAACTGACCTGATGAAATAGATAGTTAAACACTTGACAAGGTGAAAACCAAGACTCGGTCAAAGACCAATTGGATCCTTTTTTAGAGTCATGCAATGATGGATAACAGGATTTGAATGATTAATTCATATAGGAGGAAGGTACTCTGTAATAAATTTTAAATAATTTATTGAAGCTTAATGAGAGGTAATGACTTAGTTCCCTGTCTTTTTTTTCTTTCTATAAAACGTTTAGGATACAGGTATTGCTTGATATTCTGCAATTGATAAGAAATGCAATGGACGTACTCAAGGTGGCAACCATTATATATATATATATATATACATTAAAAAGGGTTATTTTTTAATTCCAGATTCTAAAAGTTTCATGTGCTAAATTTGACACAAACATCGGACGGGAGAAGATTCACCTGTTTAATAAGTGTATTTAATTGAGTAATTTCATTTAGTTTTATTTTGTTCTGCTCGTTAGTATCTGATTGCTTTAATATTATCTTCAACATATGTTTTTCGTATTTCTTCGTGTTATTGCTACAATATCTATCTATCTATCTATCTATCTGTGGATCATTAAATAAGTTTCCAGACATTTTTCTTATGGGCACTTTTATTGATAGTACGCACACGAAACTCTGGTCCCCTTCCAAGTAATCTCCTCCGGCTGCAATGCACTTGTACCGTTCCAACAACTTCTGGGACACCCAATTGAAGTCCTCTTGTGTGAGCGTGTCAATAACCTTCGTCACAGCCTCTTTCATCTCCTCAGTTTTCTCAGAACGACAGCCTCTGAGCTTAGGGAATAACTAAAAGTCACAGGGAGCAAGGTCCGGACTATAAGGAGAGTGAGGAACTGTCTTGATGCCCATCTTGGTCAAATAATCTGTGACAAGGATGGAGTTGTAGACAGATGTATTGTCCAGGTGGAAAGGCCACTGGCCCGATTTGAAGAGTGCTAGCCTTTTCCAACGGAATCTCTTCCTGAACTCCCTTAAAACCTCAACATAGTAACCCTAACTCTAACCCTAACCGTTTGGCCAATCAACTCTGGAGTATTGACTTCCTTACTCCTCCCACACCTCTCATCATCCCTCACAGACTCCCTGCCTTCCTTGAATATCTTATGCCACTCAAAAACTTATGCTCGATTTATGCAAGATGCTCCAAAAGCAGTCTGTAGCATTCAATACGTTTCTGTGGCATTTTTTCCAAGTTTAAAACAATTTTATTGCATATCGTTCTTCTAAAGTGTCAGATTACATTTATGAAATTCACCAGCTGTGACAATCAGGCTTTAGTAGGGTGTATTCCAATTGCTGCTGTAGCAGTTCATTTGAAGCTGAAATCATAAGAATTGGTCAATCATGTAGCAATAACATACTGAATTTTCAAGTCTGCAACAATTTTAAATGCCCATACGAAAAAGTCTGGAAACTTATCGTATGCACCTCGTGTGTATATATATATATATATATATATATATCGAATCGAATAACTCTAATGGTAAACCAACAAAGTAAATCAGCAGATTTAAAACTTGTTAACAACGGCACTGTGTTCATGGTTTAATTGCAATTCAGCATATGTGGTGTGTTTAGACAGAGGTACTATTTACCAACCCCTCCGCTCGGGCAGGATATGACACAAGGTCAATTTTTAAGCGGAGTTTAACAGGTTTGAATTCAGAGTTTTCCTTCTCCTAGACTAGTTGCCTCACCAAGGCTGAAGAACCTAGTCCGTCCTACTATTTACCCATAGCTGGTGGGAGAATAAGGGGGTTCATACTTTTCCCAGGGGTATTTGCCCGAAAGTGAACGTAATAGCGCGACTGGAGTACGAACTCGCGTACTACGATTCCGCAGTGCATCGCTTTAATCATTACACCACGAGGACACTTCATACAGAGGTACATCAATTCAATCAAGAAGTGAAAACCGATTAAGGCATATATTCGCTCTAAATATATCTCACCATATAAAAATGGTGGAAATGTTGATAAGACTATTTATAACAAAAACGGATGCTTCAACTTCCGTTAAAATGTGCTTATGTGCAAGGTTCTAAGCTTGCTCAAAATACACCAGTATGAAATATTTTAAAGGAAAACTCTAGCACTATAAAATATGAAAATGATCTTACATAGGCCATCATCACGGGTTGCTTGCATATATAAAGAGTGTTTTTGAAAGAGTTTTTGAAAGAGTTTTTAGGTCTGTTATAACATACCAAAATTACGTAAAGACAGAGCTGGATAAAACTGAGATGCTGTTGAATTTAAAAAACAGAACGCAATCAGCAGAAATAGAATATTATCAAGAAAAATGGAATATCTTTAAAAAGATAAATAAAGGCATTTCAAAACATTGCCACTATTTTCAAAATTAATTCTATTGATTTTATTTTTTTTTGTTTTATATTAGGGCTTCTAGGATTTGTTGTCGTAGCTTATTATTTTCGTGTGCTATTATAGTGGTGTTTTCAGCAAGAATTTTTCTAAATTTAGATTTGAGAATAGAATGGGTTTTAAGATGTAAGACTATGGAACTAAAATCATTTAGGTGAATCGTAAACTGTTTTGAAATACGTATTATTTTCTTTGGAGCCTCAGTCTCCCAAGGGACATTTGAACATATATACGACGTTTGTCCTATCAAGAAGTTCAGTGGAGGGGGAAGAGTTATTGGAAATAATTAGGTTGGAGGTTTTAGATTTGTTGTACTAAATACTGATAAGTCTTACTTTTTTAGTAAGATCGGTAGGGAGAACATTTTTGATAAGCTTTTTAGTATATGTTCATCTATCATAATTACTATGAAATTGGTTTTTGTAGTAAAGATCCATTGTTTGTTTAGGGTATTGTCTATGTAAGGAATGGAGTAGCGCCCTCCCCTACATTTCAATGTAGTAGCTATTGAAATGGGAGCCTTCGGGTCACCCTGAATTATGGTCGCTAATTTTACTTACTATTTTATGTTCAGTTTTATAAATGAAATGTTTCATTTCTGTATCAAAAATGTAATTGGGAAACCCATTATTGATAAGGGTTTGTTTTATATTTTTTTAAGTTTGTTAAGAAAGATACTTTGAAAGAAAGGTTTTGCTCTTAAATAAGTGTTTTTATGATTGTTCTTTAATAATGAAAGAGGCATTCACTATGGAAATTGAGGGTGTAGGGACTAATGTTGGTAGGTTTTTTATATGTGGAGGTAATAAATCGGGCAATATTGCTTGCATCTATTAGTACACCGAGAAATGGGATTTTATTATTGATTCTGATTTCTTGTGTGAAATTGAGAACATGTTATAAAATGGCCGAGGAATTTCGGATCATTCCTTTGAGTTTAGTTAGGCTGAGAACCTTTCGGCTCAGCAGATGGGTTAGTTAGGTGCAACATTGAAGCAGGTGTTAACGCGGGTGCGCGCGGGCGGATGGAGGTGTCACTCAGATGTCATAATAGTCCGAGACGATACTGGGTGACAGGGTGTAGGTGACGTCACGCACCGGAAGCGCGCAGAGGTTTGTGTGAGAATTTGAAGAAAATAAGAGTCGGGTACTGGACGCCAAACGAGAAGGATCGACTTTTGGAGCTCGCAGGCGCGAAGCGAACGTGCGCTCTATGGGGGCCGCTCGAGTTTGTGTCTCTCCTCCTTACGTCGAGACCTTTAACTCAAAGTTAATAAAAAGGTTTCGTATCTGAACAAGAAGTCGTTACGTGTTTTGAATTTCGAGATTCATATGTTCTATCGTTATGAACATTATATGTCGATTTCGCACATACCGTTAATTGTGAATATGGTACAAACAGAATTAATTTGAAAGATCTCTGTATTGTGTTAATTTCATCAGTGCTATTAGTGCGAAGGAGTGTTTTCAGCGTACCTTAAATAAATATTAAGTTTATTGATGGTCACTGGGCCACAGGCAAATTGAGTTGAGTGTTCGCCAATGGTCCGGGAGGCCGGGGTTCAATCCCAGGTCGAGTCATACCCAAGACCCCAAAAATGATACTTGATGGTGCCTTGCTTAACACTCAGCCCTACAAGGTAAGGATCAAGAGTAAAGTGGAGCAATCCATGAAATGGGGTTGCGCCCTCCCCTACACCTCAGTGTAGTAGCTGTTAAAGAGGGACACTTCGGGTCACCCTCGACTAAGATCCCTTTACTTTTATTAATGGTATTAAAAACCTTATTTTCAAGGGCTGACATGTAAAAGTTACTAAAAATGAGTCCCAAAACTGTCCCCATTGCAATTCCATCCTTTTGGATGAATATATTTCCATGGGGATTTCAAAATGGTACCTCAGTAGTGCTGAATAAAAGTATTTTCCGTAAGGTATTGGAGTTGATTTTGAGTGGAGGAAGTGTTGCATGGGGGTAAATATTATTTATAATTATATTGATTTTTTCTAGAAATGGAACATTAGTGAATAAATTTTCTACGTCGAGAGAGGATATTATTCCTTTGTTTGGTTTATGGGTTTTAAGGGTTTCGATAAGTTCTTTTGTAGATTTAATACTGTAATCATGGGAAATTTATGGGGTATTTTCCATATTTATAATTATAATTATACACTTCATAATTATAATTGCAATAAATTGTAATTATGAAGTGTATGATTATAATTATAATTTTGGAAAAGTATGGGGTAATTAGATCCTTTATGATTTTTGTATGTTGATGTGTAGGTGTAGTTACGTGTGAAATTATTGGTCGAAGTGGATAGCCAGGTTTATGCATCTTAACAGTTCTACAGATGTATCCAGGTTTGCAATCACCAATTATTTTTTGATTATTTTATTTTGTGAAGGTCTGCGCTATTAGCATTATTGAGTTTTTTTTATTTTTAGACTTGAGTTGGTTAGTTGGATTATGATTCAGTTTTGTAAATTTGTTTTTATGGTTGAGGATGGTCTGTAGTTTAGAATGGTAATCAGATTTATTAAGGACGATATAAATATTGGTGTTGTCGTCGTTTTTTATAATGATGTCCGGATGCTTATGGAATTGTTCGACAGGATTTTTACTTGTCGGGTTACAATGGTGGAATACTTGTGTTTATTGTTGGATCTATTTTTGTCGCTTCATCTTTTAGAAGGTTGCGTAATAGGGCTTTAGTTTTGACTTGGAATTTTTTTTCTTGGAGATTTAGTACATTTTGAAATTAGATTTCAATTTCAGTTCATTTTTGTACATGGGTGAATCCTTTAAAAAGTTGACAGGTTGGATCCAAGTTGAGGATATCCTTCTGTGGTCGTGTCAGTTTGTGGTCGGAGAGGTTTAGGAATTTATCATCGTTATTCGGAAATAGTACGGAGCCATTATAAAGGTCGTTAAGTTTTCATTGTATTTTGAGTTTATGTTGATATTGATTTTTTTTTAAATCCTGTATGGCAGTTTGTGTTCTACAGCTTGTACTAGTTGAATTGAGAGAGAATTTTTTAATTTGTTACGAACATTATGTGCTTCAGTGTTTAGGGTATTTTTTTCTTTATTGTTGGTAATTTGTCTTTTTACAAGACTAAAGCGATACTTTTGGGTGTCAGTTTCGTGGTGAGCTGCAGGATCATGTATTTTAAAATAAGTGAAGTTGAGTAGAAGTCTTTCATTTAAGTATGTTTAATCAAATAATAAAGACGCATTTTTTCTATATAATTTTATTATGATCCTTTCAAGTTTCCTGATAAGTGTCTTGGTTTCAGGTTGCAATTGGTGGATGGATTTACCAAAATTGTCCCGAGCTCTTTCGGATCTTTCATAGGCCATCATTCACACGTAAAACTAATCTTGTGACATCCATAAAACTTCAGTCTTGAAATGTAAATTCATGAAAGAATCATCTGATGATGAGGATGTCCTAAGGGTGAAATCCTTTGGACTAAACAAACTTATATATATTGCGAAAACTTTCTGCCCCGCCTTAATTCTGCGTGAAGCCCCACTGACCCCACCCAACGTCTTAACTCCCTTGACGTCGTCCTCCACCTCTCTTGAGCAAAAGATTTTCGCCGGCTGGACCGCGAGGCAGAAGTACATGGCAGTCAACACCTGCGAAAAACGCCGGGAATGTGCACAGACGAGCAAAGTCAATGACAAACAATGGCGTCGCCGCCCTGCGGTCATTAGCCTAATTGTATTGAGTGTTCTTCAATGGTCCGGGAGACCGGGGTTCAATCCCATCTTGAGTCATACCAAAGATTCAAAAAATGGTACTTGATGCCGCCTTGCTTAACACTCAGCATTATAAGGTAAGGATCAAGGGTAAAGTGGAACAATCCAGGAAATGGAGAAGCGCCCTCCCCTACACCTCGGTGTAGTAGCTATTGAAAAGGGGGCCTTCGGGTCACCCTCAACTTAGATCACCTACTATATATACATTGCAAAAATTGTTTTCTACCAACGTTTATGGGTCTATTCATTCGTTCATAAGCTCTCTCATCCCTCTCTCTCTCTCTGTCTGCCTTTATATATATATATATATATATATATAACCCTCATCGAGAAAAAACGGCTCAGCATAATGATATCTTTATCGGGACAATACTCTTCAGTTCCTTGATTTAGCAAATAAATCAATTTTTAGATCAATTTTCCATGTAATCATTTTGAAGTATCTGTGTTCGTGCAGAACATACTTTTTTAATCTTTCAAATAGACAACTGCTACATTCTAATAAATCCTTCACTTCTTCTTTTAACGGGAACCGAACATGTTCATTGATCATCTAGTGTGTATGTTTGCATGTGTGCGTGTGTGTGGAGGGTATTCATACATCAGTGACCAGGCACAATTTAATTTCTTTTACACACTCTTTAATGTATATGATTTGTGGAAATTAGTTAAAGAAACTGGTGATCCTGTTTCACCGAATATCAGTAGCCCCTTGGGGGTCACGTGGCGTCCACTATAAAAAGAGCTCCAACTGAAGATTCTTGCTCTTTTTTCCACTCCCGCCGCTGTTAGCAACAGGTCCATTCGTAGCAGCCCTTGACGACAAACGTATTTGGTACCTTCCACCAGCCAGAAGCCAAGAGCGAGGAACGCACGTGCTGAGTTAAAAGGAACCAAGATCACAGCTAAGTTCCAGCAGGCTTTTTATCTGCATAACTTTACCTTATAACTTCACCTGACACAACTTCACCTTATAACAAACCTTACAAAACCTTACCTAACCTTACTCTTATACGCCTATCACCTATGAACTTTGAACTCTTTTTTTGAACTCTTACATATTAGTTATTTGTTCCATTACGTGTAAAACCCTGTTTGTTGTTTGTTGTATATAAACTTTGTTACACTAAAAGTCGTTCGTCTCCTTTCTTTAAAAGCTGTCACCCAACTCCCTATTGTTGTTGAAGTACGGTTTATTCTTTTACAAAACGTAAGAATAAACCGGGCTTTTCGGGGCTTATAAAAATCCCCACAGATTAATGGAGAAAAGTTGGATTAATTTCAAGACAAGAAAAGAGTTTAAATCGAAAAATGAGTATTTCATTTTGTAAAATGAATCATTTTTATAAGAAAGTTACGGACTTACTAACATGCTTATATCTATCTTTATCCTTAATTAGTGCTATCACTCACAAGTTTTCCTGGGTGTCCAATTCTCGAGTTCTACGAATACTTGAAACCGTACAAATAATTTATTATTATTATTATTTACTCATTAGAGTTTTTCAAATCAGCGTTTTTATTATTAGTAGTATTATTAATATTAAATAGCGTTATTATTATTATTGAATAGGAATAGACACCCGATAATTGCTTATCATTATTATTAAATAGCATTATTATTATTATTATTATTGCTATTATTAAATAGCATTATTATTATTATTATTATTATTAAATAGGAATAGACACCCGATAATTGCTTGAAAAAAGTCAACCGAAGAAGTATTTGCTTATCGTAAACCAACCCACAACAAACGAATAAATATAGTAAGATTCATTTGCTTACCATACGATCAGTTTCTTCGGAGGCAGCATCGATCGTTTTTCAAAACATGATTTTCGCATCTGTCCTTTTAAACTTCTTCCTTTGTGCCTTAATCTTCTTGTTTGTGGTTAACGGCTCTTGTGACACGTCAGGACACTATGGCGCCTGCTTGACAACTAATAACCTTTCTTCTCCGCCTTTACAACGATTTCTATGGCAGTTTCTCTTCGGCCTTTTTCGACGTTTAGGGATTTATTTGCTGAACAGATACCATCTTGGTTCTCATCACAACTTCCAATAATCTCACCCATCTTTCCCTTTCGGTCTATCTCTGTCTCTGTCCCTCATTTTCTCTCTCTACCTTTTTTATCATGATTATTTTTTCTTCCAATCACGAAAGCTGTTCTTGATTCGTTTCATTTCAAGCCCAGATATACAAATTCTGGGCTTTTACATACGATGAATTTTCGTGAAATAGTTCTTCCTTCTGAGATTCATTCCGCACAAACAAAAATCCCAAAGCGTTATACAGTAGCAAATTGATGAAAACATATATTAGACTTAAGTGATGCATAGTGGTTGGTTGGTTATTGTATTTTACGGCGTTTCAACCCTTGGGATCATTTAACGCCGAACTATGTCATTTTCATAAGTTTCAAACAATTCAGTTTAGCATAAATATAATTTTTGTTTACGCTCAGTTAGATGTCAAAATAGTTCTATTTCAAACAATTCAGTTTAGCATATGTACACCATTTCAATGTCAAAAACAACTCAATTTCAAACAATTCAGTTTAGCATACAAAAACAGTTTTATTTCAAACAATTCTGTTCAGCATAAGCACACAGTTTAGTTCTATTTGACCCATAGACAGAATCCTATAAGGTGCTACCACTTCAGGCAAGAGTGGACCTAGAAACGATGGCAATGAAGGGATATTCCACATTCGCCAAAGCTCCAGCATTACTGGAACCTCACCACCAAATTGTTTAGTGTCCTAGACTGGACATTCGTTAGTGGGGTCTTACCCCTCTGCAGAGAACTGACTGTGCAAATCTAAGTGGTAACGGCAAAAGCGAGTAGAACTGACTTTAAAAAGAAAATGTTTTCGAAAAGTAATAATGAAAATATAAAATATCTTAAATTTTATAATTTTCAAGAACTTGTAAGAAAATATATAAGTTTTATACATAATACATTTTTATAGAAATTTTATTGTTTTTTCTTTGAATCAACATATTTAAGAGTTTTAATTTTCCTCACATTTTAGAATATTTATCATTGAAAACATTAACCAAACAGAATTATATTTTCAATATAACATACGAGCAATGTACCCGTTTGGTTTCCGTTCGAACAGCGGTCAATGGCGGAATTAATGCTTCTGTTTAAAAAGGAATAACATTCAGATAAATATTTCATACTTATTTCTTATAGAAAAAGAATTAGGTTCAGTGTCACTGTAAATTAAATTAGAGATGGCTTTATTCCCAAAGCTAATATTTCAAATGCGTTCTTAAATAAAATTCTTGCCAAGATATGGCATTTTTGCTAAGTTACACATACACACACACACACACACACACACACACACATATATATATATATATATATATATATATATATATATATATATATATATAAACACAATGACCCCAGGCACACAGGAACGAATATAGAAAGTTAATATCGCTACTGGATTAAATTTGATTTGTGTGTGTGAGTGTATGTGCACGCGCGTGTGTGTAATACAACAGGTCAGGACCTTGAAAAAAACAAACAAAACAAAACATCAATTATATTCTTATCGCTAAGGAGCCCAGGAGTTATCTAAACGATATTGGCCAAATAGCTTTTACACTTGACGCCTGACAAAACCGACTCATATAGCTTGCAACCAGGATGTTGGTGAAAAGAAGGTTAAGTAATAAAACAATTTTTGATTTTTCTGTGTGTAAAGCTGTAAGCAACAAACACTTAATTGTCCGCTCGATCGTTTGACAATGAGTAAAAATAATTTTTTTTTTTTTTGTTCGTCATTTCTATTTATTGGACTGAAATAAATCCATTTTAGTGACTCAACTCCTGAATATCCAGTGAATATAAAAAATGAACGAAACAAATGAATCGGTTCATATTTACTATGAATCAAAAAACTATTTTAAAGGATTCTTTTTCTTAACTCTCCAAACTATCTCAAATTATTGCTTTCTGTAAATCAGTAAATACTAGGGACTCTCTGAAAGTAATATATATATACAAACAGGTTTGGCTAAATACCGAGGATTGTTTCTTTTTAAAAATCTTCAAGTGAAGACATTCAAGACTAGTCTTTTCATATCTAGGTCAAGTTGGTAAGGAAAGTACACTATATTAGCCTAAGCGCTTTAGACCACTTCGCCAATTATCTTTGGGGGTTGTGTTAGATCGTTGGTCGCGGTGAGTTTTATCTATATTTATTTGGAGTGGTTTATATTTCTTTTATTCAAGTTTATTGAATGACTAATATAGCTTATTATCTTTACCAACTTTGAAGTAAAACAGAAAAAGAAAAGAAAATATTTAGTAAACAATTCGTTACTGACGAAATATGGTTTAAAGTTTAGTGTCTTATCGATAATAATAAACGAAAGAAATAAGAGGAAAAAATTTCATATTGAAAAAAGAAAATAAAATATTTAGTAAACAATTTGTTACTACTGAACCAACGAAATATGATTTAAGAAAGAAAACTTTTTAATGGATGTCTTTAGTTAATGTTGAAAAAATATAAGAAAATATTTTGTAAACAATTCGTTAGAATAAAAAAAAAATTACTTACTACTGAACCAACGAAATATTGTTTAAAGTTTCGTGTCTCTGTTTAAATCAACCAATAAAGCAGAAAAAAATCACGTGTAAAATCTGTGGGGTTTGAGTGGCTGAGGAATCAGGGGTTGGGGCAAGCCTGTGTTGTTGTTAGATATCTGACTCCATATTTTGGTTATACTATTTTACCCCACGTTGACTGGCCGGCGCAATGCCTTGCCCAAAGTAAGTCCCAAAAGAAATATACAAAAAGAAAAGAAGGAAATAGATAAGAGACGAAGACGTTTCTCTTATACTTTCCTTTATTTACTAGGTTCAACAACCATTCCGTGGATGAGGGGGGTTTTCCTGAATACATTGAAATGGTTGAATCCCTCAGTTTAAAGTGTCAAAAATACATTAATTCGTTTCATGTATGTATGTGTCCGCATTTGGTATTTCGGGCTTCCATAAGGGTTAGTTTTCTTTTGGAAGTTTTGTCAAAGTCCGGTAAGAGTTAGTTTACAGTTCATTCGTGGGTCTTGTATATTTCAGCATAATGCTGACCGATAGAGAGAGGACTGCCACCAAAGACGTACGCGTGGTGCCCAAAATACCAGACAGCAAAATGGTGTTGTTGGTTCGACGGACACTGCCTGAAAGAGAAAGATTACTTTGCTCCGTTTGTCAAAAGAAAAGCCTTTTTTTCTTTTTACGCATGCGTCATCCCCTTTTCCCGTTATAGACCCCTGGGAGTTTTCGGCAAATTTGATAGTTTTCTTTTTATTTATTTATTTATCTTATTTTTACTTTTTAATTTTTTAATTTATTTATTCGTTCCCTACAAATTCTTGGAAAATGGAAGTAATATTTTTCATCATTATTCGCGTTCGGCTTTTCTCGGAGAAAAACGACTTATTAAAAATATATTTTTGAATTATTGTAAGATTTTTGGACAATCAGTATATAAAAACACTCCTGAATTCGAATAAAATACTCTCTGAAAATTTTAAACCGATTAGTGGTATATAACTGGAGATTATCGGTTAGTAACAAACATTTACATTTTTATTAATATATATATATATATATATATATATATATATATAATTTTATGGTATTGTATTAATTTCCATAAACTTTTAATTAAATGCAAAAATAATGATAACAATTTTTCCATTAAAATAGAAGCAATAGTGCGTAATGCTGGCAATCTCAGAATTAAAGAGGCTTTATTAAGTTAAACCCTCAGATTAGAATTAAACATTGAATATAACATTCATCAACATGCACATTTTAAATACATATTTAAGTTTAAAAATAAAATTAAACTAAATCAAATTAAATTGATTAGGACAACTGAAGTCACGTCTATTCCACATAGTGTTTAAACACCCCACATGACACCATGTTTACAACGTTCAAAATATTTGAACCTCCAACATTGTTTTCATTTATAAAAAAATGTCTCTGACGATGAAATTTTACTTTGAAATTAATTAGACTCAAATAATTATTATTTCGCATTGCAATAGCCCTCTAAATTAATTCACTACAGTAAAATAAGAAAATTTGTGCAATACTTCAAGCAAATTACAAAATACTTTTCCGCCTTGAGCCATAGCCCACTTATAAATGTAGCCGCATATGTCACTTTTACAGGCTGATTTATAACAGGCTGATTTCTTTTATTGTCAATTTATGTATATTTTATCTGAAAAATATCAAAATTGTTCAAAAATACATAGATATGTTTCCCAGAAAATTGATAATAAAATAATGAAATATTTTAGGCAAACAAACAAATATCAATAAAAAAAAATGTAAAAACGTAAGTAAAAGGAACTTAACATTTTCTCTTTAAAATGGATTTTCTTTGGACCTTTGCTTTTTTTTAAACATTCCACAGTATTCTTTCGAACTTCATCTGAAGAAATTTTTTGTTTATTGTTATAAAATATAGTGACAACAATTTTTATTGCAAATATAAGTCCTTTTTCAATGAATTTTTCACATGTAAAACTATATTTTGGAGAATATATTCCCAAAACTTGTTCTGCATATACTCTTTTTGTGGATTCATGATTGTTTATTATAAATTGATCTGCATATTCAAGTATAGCAAAACAAGCACAAACCAACTCCACCATTTGTCTAAATGGGACAGTAAGGCATCCTCGAGAAAGTTAATCAAAGTATTCCTTATCTGTAGCCTTATCACTATCATTGCCTACCATGATCTGGGAACACATTTCACATTGAAAATGTTTAATTAATTCATTCGTGATACATCCAAAAATTGTATATGCTACTTCTTTGCTCTCTGGTGACAATAAGAGCTTATTTATTTCTGATTCATGATGGGCCAAAATATTAAGTATTTTGTCATTCTTTTGAATTAGCTTGAGGTTTTCCTTCGAAAAGTTGATGTTTTAAAAGAGACCGACAGGTCAATATTCTCTCAATACTCAATACTTCTCGAAGACTCACCAAAAATCTACCACCACTCATCTGTCAATATTGGGAAAATCTATTTTCAAGAGGGTCACTTTGAAACTTACGGGTGAAAATAAACTCATACCCTTCATCTAAAAGTTCTTGCATAAGCATAGCCTGTCCGCTCAAAGTTAAAACAATAGCTTTGGAAGTTTGCTTTGTCAGACAAAAATCTGAAATTTGTGCCCAAGACTCAATCCAATCAGATAATCTTTTGTAGAAATCAATTTTTCCATCATCTAAAATGATTGCATTGTTCAAAAAATTAGTTGGGAACTTTTTCATTGAATTTGCTATTGTCCACCAGCATGATATCAATCTAAGGAAGTTTGACATGTCAGCTCGATCAGGAAAATAGCTCTCACAAGCTGAAATAGTTGTCTCATGAAAAATGGCAACAGCTAAATTCACATTTTGTTTATTGTCACTAGGATGCAATGCTTTGAATGTTAGCTTTTGGAGCCATGCGTGATTTAGCATTTAGAGCATTATCTTTGTTATATACTTTGTGTAAGTCAGACCAAGCTATATATCCCTCCTTATAGGAAACAGAAATATTTAAGATCTCATATGTAAAAGCAGGAAATACAAATTTCTTTTTGTTCAGTAAACTATTACAAATATTCTTTTATAAAAGAAGAGAATCAAAAAACAGAAATATTTTGGGGTGAGGATTAGGAAGAGTTATATAATGTGTTTTGTCCCCCTCAAATTTATCAAGTAAAATTTTAAAGGCATTCACATTGGCTGAATGATTTTCTGATAAAAAATCAAGAATTTATCAGTTGAAAAATACATCTTAGGATTTCCTGAGAAAGCCACTCACCATTTACTGCTACTTCAGGACAGGCTTTAACAACTAACGGTACTGTTTTTTTTAGACCAGTAATCATGAATACCATTATTCCTTTCATTTGCACCAATGTACTCCCCACCATGAAATTGTGTTCCTTTTTGAAGGTACATTTCATCAACTAATAAAACACAGTCCTGAGAAAGATGACCTTTTTTCCAAGAGTGATTTTACTGCTGTAATTGATCTCACACCACCCCTTTGGATTTTTTCTAATAAAGAAAAAGATGGTAATGGAAATTTCTCCAGAAGTAATTTATAAGCTTGTCATGATGTATTTTCCTATTTCTCTCTAGTTTCACTTATGTTTTCCACACACATTTTCTTTATACATCTCCCTCCCCCCTCTCTTTCTCTCTCTCACGTGCGCGCGCGGGGTTTCAACGAGGTGTAATGATTAAAGCGCTGGACTGCAAAATCGTAGTACGCGAGTTCGTAGTCCAGTTGCGCTATTATGTTCACTTTCGGACAAATATCCTTGGAAAGGTATGAACCCCCTTATCCGCCTATCTATGGGTTAAATAGTACCACTACTGTCTTTCTAAAAGGATGGATATGGTATTAAATAATCCGAGAATGTTGATATGCCTTTAAAATAAACAAACTCTCGCTTCACGTAGCCTTCGTTGCTCTTTGAATTCACTTATACATTTATCTGTAACCTTATCTTTCTGGAGTGAGTATCTGTCATTTTCTCTTCAACTCTCACTCTCTGTCTGCCTGTCTGTCTGTCTGTATGTCTCTCTCTTTCTTTCTCGAATATGTTCTTGTTAGTTTTTATATCTTCCTTAATCTTTCTCCTGATCCTCTCACCCACAGTTCACTTTCACTTGGTTGTTCATCAATCATCTTCTCTCTCTCTTTCTCTCTCTCTCACTCTCTTTCTTTCTTTTTCTCATTTTGAGTTTAGTTTCAGTTTTCTCTTCTTCAGTCATCATCCAACCCCTCTCACTTTTCCAAGATTTAGCTTTTTTATCCTTTGAATTGACTAATACATTCATCTATCATTTTTTTCATGGTTATCTTTTACTAATCCTCCCGTTCTCTCTGTTTCTCTCTCTCTTTCTCACACACACACGCGCACGCGCGCGCACACACACACACACACACACACACACACACACACACACACACACACACTCTCTCTCTTTCTCTCTCTTTCTCTCTCTGTCTCAGTCTCGCTCTCTCTAATCCTCTATTTATTACAGAAGAATTTTCAATTTTACCTTATCCTATTCAACCGACGCCAATTTTCTATCTTTTCCTCGAGAGGATTTTTTGATAACGGCCTTTTCTGTTGATTGACAGCTTTCGTCGACATTGCTCTCCCAACAGTCTTCTTAAAAAGAATCATTTGATCGCGTGAGTGGGGGTTGGGTCAGATATGTCATCTGTCGAAGATATATGATGCGGACATATGTTTCCATACTCAATCTATCATATTCCTCTTCCACACGACTTTTTTGTATAGTGGTTTGTCTTCAGCGCCGTCCGTCAGTATTCGAGCATAGTGTAGACTTTAGTATGCCCAAGCAGTCAAGAAGATGCCTCTATCTTGAAAAGATCAGCGTAATCCATTCTATAATTTCTATTAAGTGTTTCTATGTACAATTATTAACGTCTGAGTGACTCTCAAAATAAAATCCTTGTGAAAAAAGTAATAAACACATAGTTTACTCATTTTCAAGTCCATATTTTAAATTAATTCCTTATTAGGTTAATTAACTTTCTTTCTTTCTTTCTCAGTTTATATTTGATATATTTATATATATATATATATTAGCGAAAAATGGAAACAATTTCGACAGTATGTAAATATTGAAATATGAAAAACAAAATATTCATGCATTTATTTATTTATTTATATTTGAAAATAAAGTAGGTTTGAGGCTTTGGTTTTTCGTTAAACCATCTTCAAGGTGACGTTAGAATACGATGTATCAACCAAAAATTATTTTCAAACGAAAAAATAAATTCTTAGGATTCTATAATCGTTAATTTGTTATGTTTTGACCTTCGACCCGGCCCCCAAAAATGCTATTCCAAGGTGATGCACCGGAAGGAAGTGACACATTCTAATGGCCAGTAATCGAAAGAGATCGCGTGGGCGGATTAAGGCTTATAATATGGGACAAGGTGAAGGTCCCACTATGCCAATACAGACTGATGCACCGGAAGAGAGTGACCTCTGAACTGTATGACAGTTATTTCCGCTTGATGACGATTAAACATTCGATTTCAAAGATTCAGTGGGCGATCGTGTGGGCGTTGAATTATTATTTAACTCAGTTGAGTTTGAGTCCAAGAAGCAGTTGCCAGTAGAATTCCAGACAGCTAGAGACCAGATGTGGTAGGAAAAGCCACACCCGACCGAGGGGGCCCTCGGGAATCCCGATGGAGTGGACCCCAGCATCAGGAGAACAAGAAAGACACAACCTGGCGGTCATAACAGTGGGGTCAAAATATTACAGTTATGTTCGATCTCCAGCTCCCTCTCACAGGCAACCCTTGAACAACCCTTTCGAACCCTTGCAATAAAGTGAGAGGTAAAATATTGTTAAAGAAGTGCTTCTTGCGTCTGTTATCATTGCGTCGGTATGTATCCAGCATATATATGTATATTTCTGCATGAATCAGCAGATGACAATATAACAAATTGTGTTTTGTTTCAGAATATGATGATGTAATTAGTGTTCGAAATATTTTCAAAAAAGGAGAACGTACTTGTTCTTGATTAAAAAAAACAAGAATAAGAATAAAGAATTTTTTAAATTCTCAAAAATAACGTCTGTGTGTAAATTAATTGTGTAAATTTATTTACAGTTGTTCTATATAAATATTTCATTGTACTGTGAACACATTTTTGTGTCTTTATTGAATTTTAAATTCTGTTTAACTTTAAAAAAATCTTTTATTGGTAAATTTCACATATTTTATTTATTCTAAATATATTTTGCAAGACACATTTATTTCATGCTCTTTTATTAGGACGTAATAGATGCTTCTGAGTGACGTAACTTTTGACGTTAGCTGAACTAAAAAATAGAATGTGGTGTAAAAGCGAATTTGACGTTGGACGATATTACTTAAAGTGAGGGTATTACTATATATATATATATATATATATATATATATATATACTGAAATAGGTTCACATAAAAGGAAAATTCTGTCAGCTGACATGTAGTGGTGACAACATGAATATTCTAGTCGTTCCTCAAGGAATTGTGGCATAAACCTTATCACGTTAAACCAAGTCACTTCCAAGAGGAAGTTAAAAGTTGCCATTATGGACACTGTCATATCTGCTAAAAGTTTAACAGATTTTCAAAGCAATTCAATATTTCTGCCAATTCATAAAAGTAACTAAATGGTTTTAAATAAATAAGTTTTCCTCATTTGTAGCAACACTGTATTCTAATTCTATTCTTGTATTTTTCATGTTTAATTTTGCATAGTCATTTCAATATTGTAATGAAATACTTCTTAAGTTTTTTTGTACTTCCCCGATTTGTTGAAGGGAAATTGAGCAAATACAACTGCTACATTGTTATTAACATTTTATATTTACTAAAGGTTGCTTAACCTGGTACACAACTGGTTGTTTACTGTACTTGGTGCTCATAACTTGTCATATAATCAGAACTGAACAGGAGCAGGCAATTTAATTTCGGGGATATTACGGGAACGGGTGCTTTCACAGTAACCTAAAAGTAACCAAAGAACCGTAAGTGTCTAAACTTAGAAAAGAATGTTGAAAAGAGTCACCAAATTTATCGCTGTGGGAGCATAGCATTGGTAAGTTAGATTTAAAGGTACTAACCTTGTGCTAGTGTATTACCATAGATTACTATACTTCCACTAATTAGAGAGACGTCCGCGTGCCTTAAAATCCATAACACAGCAATTGAATAAGGTTAAGGAATGAATATTGCTTTATATTATAAGAGAATTGGTCAACTTTTTAATAAGAAGTGTTATTCAACAGCTTCTCTTCATATGATGTTACTAAGAAAATAATAGATTTCGCATTGCATTCTGATTTTAAAATATATCAAAGAGAGGACTGATATAACGACGCGCGGTAAATGACTCCTTGTTCTACTAAAGTTGTGTGAAAACCCTTCTTATTAAGTCCTACGGTGGATCAGATTTTGGAATATTGAAAAGGAGTGTGAAGTGTTCTAATTGGTAGGTAAATTGTATCTTTCGTAATATTTTAGGTGCGACAAAAGGAAATGGCTGTACAGAAAGCGCATTTTTGTCATTCTTATTCTTTTGAGTTGTGAAGAGTGTTATTACTGGTTACTTTCTTACTATGTCCCGTAGAATTAACTAAGTGGGTAAAAGAGCAGTGAGCAGTTTACCCAAACGTTAAAAAAAAAAGAAAAGAAAAGAAAGATCCTTGCCTGTGAAAACGGCAAGTCAGCGATATTTTTCGCGTCGGGGCATACATTTGTCAAGCATTACTTCTAAACCTAGTCGTTTCCACGAGAAAATTCAAAACAGGCATTTCCATGTTATATCTTGTAAAAGCTAAACAGATAGCATTCTTTTGAAAGTATTTCAATAATAATGACATATCACAAAAATAACCAGCTAGTAATCAACAAAAACCCTTTCCATGCAAGTAAGTAATTATTCAAAACCTCCGCTAAGGGCGGGATGCAGTACAAAGTCAATCTTTAAGCAAAATACAGCTGGTTTAAATTCATAATTTTCCAAATTACCTTCGCTAGAAACATAGTCAGTCCTACTATTTATAAATAGTTGGAGGTAGTACAGACGGATTCATGCCTTTCATTGGGAGATTAGTTTGAAGGTAAAACGCGAACTGCCACGCTCATGATTTGAACTCGAGTCACCGATTTTATTATCACCGATAACTATTACGTCAAATGTGCTTATCCTAGCTAGTGTGCCAATTTGTACTTTTCTCTACGTGCATCTTCATTCTAGTGTTTTACAAACATTTTAGTTCATGTATATATTTTGATAAATGTGTTATTATCGTTAAGATACTTATTATCGTATCATGCAAAAAGCAAAAAAGAAGAAAAAAGCTAATAACTTCAACAACTTTGTCTTTACGAAAATAAATCTGATATTGATTCCCAATGCCAACTCTCATATTGTTTAATATTTCCAACTTTTAGTATAAACGGATAAATCGCTTTTATATTGTTTTTATTTAATTTATTCCTTTAACCAATTATAAACAACTTCAACAGTTCTAGACTTGCTTCTTAAATTAGTTATATTAGTTCCGGGTATTACAAGATGACACGTAATGATAAACCAAAGGTCTAGATTTTGTTTATTCATTTAATAACATGTCAAACCCTCATGGATTATTAATGCCAAAATTTGATACATTTGTACAGGTTTGATTATAATCATAACTTTTTATTTAATACAAATAATTTGCGCACCATTATATGCTTTCAGATGTTCTTTCTAATTCTAATCTTTTAATCACAAATATAGCGTTTCAAGTAACTATTCCAATTTAATAATGATAATTTATCACTCACATACACATATATATGGTATAAAGAATTTCTATTTAATACAAAGAATTTGGTGTTATATTGTTTAAAGTATTTCTACTTCGTCCGATGAGATTCTAATTGGTACTGTCACTTCGGGTTAAGGTGGAAAGCTTGATGTGTGTTGATGCTTGCTAAAGTTTAATGTTAGTATTTTATGAAAAAAAAATTAGTGTTTACTTTACAATTGGTATTTAGAGTAATGTAAGTAATAACATGATTTGAATTGTTAGATGATGCAAAAAAATAAAAAAAGATTAAGGTTAGATTTAGCCGTTAAAACATGTTATTGATTCTTTTTCCAAGCGGACGTACGACAAAAGCTTGAAAATTTAAGTATTGTCTGAAGGGATATTTTTCATTAATTCACGAGGGAACCTGAATGAAACTCTCTTGGCTTCTCACGATGGTGTAATGGTTAACGAGCTAGTTTTACAGATCAATCATAAGTGAATGGTGAAATCGATCCTTACTAGGCACGCAATACATTTAAACTAGTGCCACATCTAAACTAAGTATTCGACCTCATTTCAAGTACATTATTAAATGAGAAAGTGTGTGTGTGTATGTGTTTGCGAGAGAGAGAGAGAGAGAGAGAGAGAGAGAGAGAAAGGCGGGAGGAAAAGAGCGAGAGAGAGGGAGGGAGATAGAGAGAGATATCTTTCGATGTTAACAAATTTTAAGATAATTTTGCGAAAATGGGATACTAGGAAATTTCTATCACTCTCTCTCTCTCTCTCTCTCTCTCTCTCTCTCTCTCTCTCTCTCTCTCTCTCTCTCTCTCTTTAAAATCATTTTTGCTTCGTTTGTTTTGTTTCTTTGAATACTGGGTATTGCGTCGTAGAATATAATCTTTCCATATTAGGATGCTTTCTTAATTTATCATTCAGTAAAGAAATATAAGCCATACGAAAAAGCTTCCAGCGAGAAACCAGTTTTTGACTTTGTAAACAATTTTCAGTTTATAAAAAAGAGCGCATGGAACTTTTTACATATACGGAATATTTTTTCATTATTTGAGGAAAAATGTGCACAAATTATTTGAATATTCAAATAGATTTATATATATCTGGTGCCGCTCGTATGGCAATGCTGACTAACGAAAAACCTTCAATCATTTATAAATGGTCTTACTTCAAAGATAGCTCTTTTTATAATAATAATAATAATAATAATAATAATAATAATAATGATAATAATAATAATACCATCTGCCGAGAATAAAGACTATACTGATGGCTTATTGTGCCTGGGAGGGCGAATATCTAATCAAATTTCAGTCACTAATGCTGCTTTCTTTCCTCTATGGGCGTCACAATGCGCACACACACACACACACCCACACACACAATAAAAAAGGAATTGATTGATATAAAACACGCTTCGCTTTCGAGTTGGATTTCAAATCAAATTAATTCAAATTTCTTAAATAAACTGGAAATTTCATTTTTTTTCACAATTTTTACTGAATATAAAACATATGAATTTAAAAAATTACATGATAAACCTGAAAATTAAACTATGGGAAATTCAGTGCTGCGATGTATTTAATTAATCCACGAGACATTTACCATCCATATTCTCTTTGGCCACGAGTCGCGGTTTAATGGTTAACAAGCTAGTGTTTCAAACCAATTATGATTAAGGAGGAACGTTGATCTTCGCAAGATATTCTATTCTTCTGACTGAGTGCCAAATTTAAACTACGTTTAATGTGTTTAAAATGGATGGGGTAACGTTTTGAGAGCTAGATAAGGAAGCCATTACTTGTGATCTCCATTTTCACTGGGTGTCATTTTCTTTTGGCTTTATCGCAAACTAGTCGACACTGAGTAAATGACAGCGACTAATATATAAACTTCCGAAATGAAAAATTCTTATTATATCATTCAAGTTAATGTTCTCATCTTTCTTTTATCCTCATAACAATTCTGCCGCTGTATCCACAACCCTTATTCAGGTGTCTTTTAACCTTCTGAGGATTTATAACCGAACCCTTTGTCTTTAATTCATGAAGATAGTACTTCATAAGAGCTTCTCTTGTAAAGTTGGTTGTTAAAAAGAAACAAAATATAAAAAGTCTTACGTTTATTTTGCGAGTTAAAACTTCTTTTTCGACCGGTCTTGAAAATAGGTTTGCTTTGGTTTGGTTTTATGGCATATAAACCATTGTAGTTTATTCAATGCCAAATCCATTTTATAGATATAAACAGTTCTATTTCAAACAATTCAGTTTAGTACTCAGTTTAAATGTCAAAAACAATTCTATTTCAAGCTATTCAGTCATGTCAACACATTCAAGTGGTTCCAAGTATTTAATTTATGTATCTATGTATCACTAACAATTCAATTAAACATCATTCATTTATTTACACACAGTTAAATGTAAAAACAGTTCTATTTCAAACAATTCAGTTCAGCATAGGTACACAGTTTAAATATATAAGCAGTTCTATTTTAAATAATTCTATCTAGCATAAGCTCATAGTTTAGTTTTATTTGACCCACAGATAGGACCCTATCAGGTGCTTCCACTCCGAGCCAGAGTGGACCTAGGACCGATGGCAATAAAGAGATACTCCGTATTCCCCAAAGCTCTGGCATTACTGGAGCCTCACCATCAGATTGCTTTGTGTCAGATCCAGGACACACGTTAGGGGAAACTGACCCCTTTGCAGAAGTGTTGTTGGTGTTTTCTGCAGCCCCAATCGACTGGGCTATCGTAAATAGGAGGGTTTGAGGAAGTTTTTTTTTAGTTTATGGAAGAAAGATTCTTTTTTTTTTAATCTTGGCCCACTCGCAAAAAATTGAAATGCCCCCAAATCCACGTCTATTTTCCAAAACTCTCTATTTTTTAAAAGGTAAATCTCCTTCCATTCACATGTGACTAACCACTGCTAACAACTCAGTAGTCACTCAACTTTCAATTTGTTTTTTCATGAACTTTAACTCGTTATTTTTCGATCACTTTTCTGCGAATGTTCACCACATGCGGTTGGTTAGAGGGGAAAATCACTACACCATAGTAGACTGTTCTCATTCGGTCGTTCATGCCTAGAAATAAAGGCATTGGTTCAGAGGTCTTTCTTTGAATCTATGGCCTAGTTGGTTGGGTTTGGAGTGTTACAACATACAATGAGAAAAACTTCATTTAAAACAAGACAAACAAGGAACATCTAGAATTTAAACAATTTTTATAAAACAATAAAGCGTCAACTTGGATTTGAATGTTCAGAAGTCCCCTTTTACAAATAGTAAATTTTTGAAGTGGTGGAAAATCAGATATTAGGAAAAAGCGGGGAAAGGAGGAGAATGTTTTTAAAGAGTACTTATTCATTTTTTTCTTTTCTTTTCTTCTCCTTCTTTTATGGTCAGGTAGTGGAACTAGCAGAAAAGTAGTTTCAGCTCTTAACTCGAGGGCGGACGTTACTTCTCGACTGATCACTGGATCTATGTGCTTCCTTGGGTCTCTTTTGTCCTCACTGACCGGGTTCACAGAAAACTTGAGTATTTATCTCTCCCCACCGGCTCCAAATTCGTCACTCCAAAATCGTTCTCTTTTTGGCGCGACCGCTTCCCATTGGCTACTTTAATTTTTATTATCTTTATTTTTTTATTTTTATTTTTTATTTTTAACCGGATGGATGCGTGGAGCCGATGCATGGCGACGCGTTTATACATTTTGTATGTGGCAGCTGACGAGTCAACATCCCGTTGGGAGTTTTATTGTTAATTCCTAAATCCCCACAAATCTACCTGAAAGTTGCGAGTTCAATCCCCAGGCCCAGGTATAGCGGAAAGAGAAACGACATTACAAGGGGGAAATAGCAAAGAAGTTGAATTAACTGATAAAATGCGTGAAGGCATGGGCAGTGGTATGAGAACAATCAAACTGTGGATTAGATAAAAGTTAAGATTCAAAATTCACTGAAGATTACCATTTATTATATAAGGTCACCTGACGAAGAATGAAGGATGCAGCGACCAAAACTTTGTGTATAACAACCAGGACGAGAATAATAGTCTGAATCGTGTAAGCAAGATAATAAGTGCTCCAGACTTTTGGCTTTTTTTGCTAATTTTAAGTTTTCCTTTTTTTGGGGTACCTTGACTTGATGTAACTGTTAATGAGTTCTTCTCATAAATCAATTACAAGTGAACAGAGACTTCGATTCTCCATATCTCCATAGGAATCACATATGGCCTTGTGCTAAATCTAAGATTTGTTCAGTAATTTCTTTTTATTTGATTTCATGTCACTTCCTACCTTTTTTGAAGGAGACCAATGGTAAATATCCAAGACAAACTCTTCAATCTTAGTTTTCATTTATTAATTTCAGACTAGTTAATCAAGATTTGTTACTTTTTGTGGCAGCCTTTAGTTTGTTTTATATTAGTTGCTATGTATATGATATTCCCTCCCACATTTGCATGGGTAAATATAATATCTTTTATGGGGAGATTTTACTTTTGTATTAAATGCTGAGGAAGGCGGTGTAGATTTGGGATTTGTTGTTATTTGATCCATAAGAACAGTCATTATATTTAAAGGCAATCAAGACATGAAACTGGTTGAATTATATCACGATTGACTGCCTCCTACTATCAGTGAACCTGCTGCCGTGCTGTATGTGCAACAATAAAGCGTCAATCACATGAACACTCGTTGAGCGACTGGCGGTCAAGCGCGAGACTTGAAGACTTTGGAAGGGAGTCAATTAGTAACTAGCAGACGGACAAGGACTGACCAAAATTTCGGGCCAAACAACCTTCTACAGTTGGGGCTTGGCTACGATTTCTCAAAGAAGGAATTTTTCCTTGATCAAATTGAAAATACCACTTCTTCCTGTTTTGGAGACCTGTACCTAGGGAACTTCTGAAATCAACAATAAACTAACGGTTAACTTTCCAATCTGATCTCGTCATCATGTCTTCATCTCGACTTAATTTCTTCATCTCTGCTTTCTTCGAGAACACGCAACGCTATAATTATCTATGAAATCAAATATGTATAAGACAAATTAACAACAGTATATATATATATATATATATATATATATATATGAGCGTGTGTGTGCGTGCGCGCGCGTGCGTGTATGTTCATTTGAGTAAAAATGTTGTACACGGTTGATGCACAAATAAACGAGACTGATATTTTATTGATAACGTTTTCAATCCAGATTGAAAATGATTTTATCTATGTTGACCTTCAATACGTGTTTGCCTCACAAAATTCACGTTCAGCTGGGTAATCCTGCATTATTATAAGTGTTTATAGTTAATTGCATCGCAAAAATGAAATGCAAGATCAAATTCATTGTCAATCTTCAGGAAAATGTAACAGAAGAATTTAACACTTTGACACAATATTACAAATTTGCAAACGATATGAATGATATAAAGATATTTGTCGTGAAGGAAAAAAGAATTAGAATGCCCAGTACAAACTATGAGAATATTCAGCGAAGATATAGGAGTGTAATTTGGAATTGAAAAATGCACCATGCTTATTATGAGTATAGGAAAAGGAAAAAAGAAAATAACGTAAGCTATAGCACTACCAAATCAAGAAAGCATCAGAACACTTCGAGGAAAAGATAAATACAAATAAATACCAGTGATATTAGAATCAGATACCAATAAAAAAAACAGAGACGAAAGAAAAAATTAGAAATGAGTACTTCTGAAGATCAAAAAACCCTTCTTTAAACCAATCAAAGAAATAAATGATGATAGAGAAGAAACAATCATTTTACAAACAAATGCAGAATACAAGAACAAACACGAATGGTTGGGAAAGGGATCCACAAAGAATCGTGCAAGAGACTAAAATTTGATCGTACTAACAAATAGTGTATCCACAAACTCGAATCTGTCCTATAAAATGAAACACATAAAATTCTCTGAGACTTTAAAATATAGGGTGTTTCAATATACATGGGACCCACGTGACCGCTAATAACTCTACTAATAATAGTATTGTGTTCTTTTCTGTTTCATGTTTGAAAATAGTATACTATAGAAACTATTAATCCTCGATCACAATGCCTTGAAAAAAGAGAAAAATATTTTGCGTCACAATTGTCCTGGAGGCAACACCCCACAAAGCAGCAGCTGTGCGACCACCTACCACCCATCACGAAACCTATCCAAGTTAGATGGAGCAGACATGCAGGACACTGCTAGAGAAGTAGGGACGAACTCATAAGTGATATACTCCAATGAACCCCTTCACATGGCCGAGCAAAGTCAGGGCGACCAGCTCGCACCTACATACAGCAGCTCTGTGAGGATACGGGGTGCAGCCCTGTAGGCCAACCGGAAGCGATGAACGATAGGGAGTGGTGGCGAGAAAGGGTCAGGGATATCTCTGATGATGGCACGACAAGCTGATGATGATGATGATCTATTTGGTGATCGAATCCTTCAAAACTGTCTCAAAATAGATACAATCCATTAATATGATAATGATTTATTACTGAGACAAGAAATTAAAAAAACGATTGCATTTCCTAAAGATGATACAATAACAATTAAAGAAAACATTGATTTGATGTCTCTAGCACAAAGGATATATTTTTATGGGACATTATCGAAATGACCGCCATTCCGTTAGTCTCAGTAATAAATCATAATCATATTAATGGGTTGCATCTATTTTGAGATACCCTGTTCAAACGGGCAACTCAATCCAGGCCAGATCTGATTTAGTTCGAATTAATACGAAAAGAACTTGTCTTTTAGTGAATTTTGTCTTCTTAATGGACGTCAGCGTAAAAGTGAAGTAAGATGAAAAGCCGGATAAATACCTGCACATTGCCAGAGATCTGGAAAATTCGTGAAACATGAAGATGACGGTGATGAGAACTGAGGTCAGAGCCCTTGAAAATGTCCCTAAGAAACTGGAAAAATGACAATTGGAGATTAAAAGAACAATCGAGAAGATTGAGATTATAGCACTGCTAAAATCTACCAGGATTTTGGAACATGTGATGTGTCTTGCTGTCACTGAGACCCATCGAAAAACACTTAGTAGAGCTGTCGTGAAAAAATCACAATAATTATAACTGAAGCCCTTTGAATAAAGACACAGAACGAGAAATAAAATTCGAGGAAGTTGAAATCTCAAGAAGAATTGAAACTGTCCATTGGTAAAACTGGCGAGAATACTTAGAAGAATCCTAGAGAGATTTGCAATAACTCGATCTCAAGTAAAAATCAGTTACCCATAATGGAAAAAATAAAAGTAGTGAATCCGAAATTAGAATCGTTCCGACCAGACTTTTTTCGTATGAGCACTTTTATTTATAGAATACACATGAAACTCTAGTTCCCTTCGAAGTAATCTCCTCCGGCTGCAATGCACTTGTACCGTTCCAACAGCTTCTGGAACACCCAATTGAAGTCCTCTTGTGTGAGCGTGTCAATGACCTTCGCCACAGCCTCTTTCATCTCCTCAATTGTCTCATAACGACAGCCTCTGAGCTTAAGGAATAACCAAAAGTCTCAGGGAGCAAGGTATGAACTTTAGGGAGGCCGAGGAACTGTCTTGATGCCCATCTTGGTCAAATAGTCTGTGACAAGGATGGAGTTGTGGACTGGTGCATTGTCCTGGTGGAAATGCCACTGACCCAAGTTGAAGAGTGCTGTCCTCTTCCGACGAAATCTCTTCCTGAACTCCCTTAAAACCTCAACATAGTAACCCTAACCCTAACCCTTTAGCCAATCAACTGTGGTCGACTGACTTTCTTACTCCTCCCACACCTCTCATCATCCCTCACAGACTCCCTGCCTTCCTTGAATCTCTTATGCCACTCAAAAACTTATGCTCGATTTATGCAAGATGCCCCAAAAGCAGTCTGAAGCATTCAATACGTTTGCATTTTTTCCAAGTTTAAAACACAATTTTATTGCATATCGTTCTTCTAAAGTGTCAGATTGCATTTTTGAAATTCACCAGCTGTGACAATCAGGCTTTAGTAGGATGTATTCCAATTGCTGCTGTAGCTGTTCATTTGAAGCTGAAATCATAAGAATTCGTCAGTCAACTCATAAACCCTCAATATAGTATTTCTTATTGACTATCTGTCCATTGGGAACCCAGAGCATGTAGATCATGCCAGTGCTGTCAAAAAAAAGGATCATCAAAAGTTATTGGGTGGATTTGCTCTGTCTGACCTTCTTGGGTCTGGGAGAGCCAGCATGCTTCCACTGGGAACTCTCTTGGTCTCTGAGTCATAGCATTAGATCCAGTTTTCATTGCAGGTCACCAGAGCATCAAGAACTACGGGATCTCAATTGATCAGCTCGAGCATCTCCCCGCTGTCATGGCAACGTCTTTCTTTCTGATCTTCTCTGAGCTCCTTTGGGACAAACTTCGCGCAAATCTTCCGCATCTTCAGTTCCTCGTGAATAATTGTGTATACAGTTCCCACACTGACATCAAACTGTGCACTTATTGTCTCTATTGAAACACGACGGTCTGTTGTATTTTGACCTTCGACCCGGCTAAATATGCCATTCCAAAGTGATGCGCCGGAAGGAAGTGACACATTCCAATGGCCAGTAATCGAAAGAGATCGTGTGGGCGGATTTGGCTGATGAAATGGGACATGGTAAAATTCCCATGGTACACTCATAAACTGATGCACCGGAAGAGAGTGACCTGTGAACTGCATGACAATCATTTCCGCTTGATGACGATCAAACATGCCATTCCAAAGATTGAGTGAGCGATTGAGTGGACGTAGAACTATTATATAACTCTGTGAAGACAGGAAGTCAGTGAGTTGGGGTCCAGAGACGTTACTGATAAGATGTGGTAGAGAAAGCCCGGTGGAGGGGACCCTTGGGGCCCTGATGAGTTGGGGATAAGAGACGTCGGAGACAAGATGTGGTAGGGAAAGCCACACCCAGCCGAAGGGGCCCTCGGGACCCCCGATGGAGTTTTGGAGACCAGTTGGTGATAAGATGCAGTAAAGAAAGCCATAATCTAGTAGAGAGCTGGGCCCCTGGGCCTCCGGTTGAGCAGCACTGGAGAACGAGAAAGACATAACGTTGACGGCCATAAGAGTGGGGGTCAATATATTGCAGTTATGTTCGGTCTCCAACTCCCTCTCACAGTAAAGCCCTGAGTAATTCTTTTCGAACCCTTTCAATAAAGTGAGAGGTACATATTTTACTAAAGAGGTCTTCGCTCGTCATTATTCATTGCGTCGGTATGTATTCAGCATATATATATATGTATATATATATATAGTTGTAGCATATGACCATGCAACAGGTCCTTATCCATGAAATTCTTTATTTGGCCAAACAATTCTTGTTTTCTGACTTCCTTACTCCTCCCACACATTTAGTAAGATGTATAGCAATAACATACTGAATTTTCAAATGTCTACGAAAATTTTAAATGCCAGTACAAAAAAGTCTGGAAATTTATTGAAAGCACATCATATATATATTATGGACACAAGTCCGTAACTGAAGTTACAAGTGTTTACTCCACTCTTCTAAGATTAATATTGTGCCCATTATTCTACTTTTTTTTTCGGTTTATACCAGCTCTGCTATTACAGAATCGTGTACTCTTTTCATGCAACTATTCTTATTTGCTGTTCTTCTAGTATATATATATATATATATATCACCGCTTGCTGAATTTTATTCTCATAGTAATTCAATCTATGATATATAATTCCACTATTAAAAAGATATTTATCTATTTCCTAGCCCATTTGGTCATGTTTACGCGGATGTGTATCTCCAGCTTGGGAAGACATGGCCCAGGAGGTGACCGTGTCCGCTTTAAGAGTACAGATCTACCTATGAGACACATTATGTTAAGTGGTCACGCATTTACCATGACTGGTTGATTTGGCATCGCTTCTGTGCGATGTGGACCATTGGCTCCGTGGTAGAGTTTCGGCTCTGTAGTCGTCGGTTCGATCTCCAGTGGTGGAGATCACGGTATACACTGCTGATGAGACCTAATAAAGTCGAAACAGCTGTCCAGTGGTTCCGTAATTTTCAAGTCATGATAATTGAATATATATATATATATATATATATATATATATGTAATTTTCTTTAGAATCTATGTTTATGTTGAGAATTACTCCAGTTGTAACATTAAAGTATGAGCAATAAAATGAATAAAAATGGCTGAATCTGGCTGGGAGATTTCAGTTTGTGGAGATGATTGTTGGCGCTCTAATTCCCACCACTTTTGACGAAGATATATCTCTCCAACGCAGACTACGTACTGTGAATGCACATTCTCGTAAAGATTATCCAATCAAAATGACTCCAGTTTAATGCAATAACGTGGGCCATTCTTTGTCCATAGAAACACTATCGCTTTCCGATTCACCAAGTCTGTGATGTAAACAGCTACGACGGCAGAGTTTAATCTTCACGCAGTCTTGGAGCTCAGCCATCAGGTAAGTTCAAATTACAAGAAGTGCTAAATTTGGTTCTCGATTTTGTCCTTGTCTCGAAAGATTTTGTCAGCGTTTGTAACGGAAGGAACGACAGTGGAAAAATACTGTACTGATTTTTCGATTGAAATAGAATATTTAGCTTTAAATTCGAGGAGAGTTTTCTAAAAATAATTCTATCTGGCAAATGGAAAATAAGAAATCAGCTGAAATTTTCTGAAAAAGGTTAAATTTTCATCTGCAAAAATTATCAAGTTCTTAAAACATTGATTTCTTTTGACGAATAAAAAGCTACGCGTTTGATTTCAGCAGCAACAACAACTACAACAAATGAACAATTAATATTTCCACTGATTCTGAGAGATTATAATGAAAATTTTTAAAATTCACATCTAAACTATCATGAAATTTTGTAGTTTAAAACACTAAAAAATGACTTGATTCAGTGAAAAATTCATCTCACTCTTCTCTATCCTTCACCATTTCCCTCACAGGTTTATTAGATTATAATGTATCACCCTTAAATAAGCACGAATTTTTAACAAAAAGTTAATTTTCTTTTAAACCAAAGATTTTTTTCTTGTGAAACATTATCCTATAAAAACGTATATTATTGGGCATTGTTCATTACCAAGGTCAACAAACTTTAAATTCTGCAACCGAAAGTATGAATATGTAACAGTCCCCAAAATTAGTCCAATACTATACTTTTATTTTGATGTCTGATGTATTTCCATTTTTTTTTTTCGATGGTTGGTTGATTGGTAGGTTTATTCTAAGGTATGTCGACTTATGGATCATTTAATACCGAAGTAAGTTTTTTTGCCAGTAATTATATGGCTTCAAGTCTCTAATGATAATCCTTTGTAAACAATTTTAGTTTTTAGTAACTATCAATACAAATAATTTGCACACAATTATATGGTTTCAAGTATTCCTATTTAATATCAATAATTCTTAAACAGATCTTTTTGACCCATCGATAGGACGCTAAAATGCACTTCCTTTTTAAGTCAGAGTGGACAAGGTGCGACTCCATACTCCTCGTATCTCCAGAACTTGAGCCTCCCCACCTGATCTCATTTAGTGTCTTATCCAGAATAGTTTGCTTTTTGCTTAGAGAATTTTAAAGGTAAAGACTTTGGCAATAAATATTAGCTGATAATATCAGTTTTAATTGGATTATGCTTCAATAGAATCAAAATCCTGATATCTGTGGTTTAGAAGAAAATTAACTATTTATTAAGAATTGGCTGAAACACACACATATACACATACTCATACACACAAATACGTGCGTGCGTACCCAAATGTACAGGTTTATGTGTGAGTGAACAACAATATTTATCAATGGCAAGAAGCAAGATTCTATTTAAAGGTTTTTCTCTATCCAAGTTTTAAATATTTAATTTTCAGCTAGCGATGGTTTATTTGAATGTTTAAGATTGCATATAAGTTATTAATCCCGAAAGAATTCACTGATATATTTGAATTTTTATGAAATGATTCTTTTTGCAATCCGTTTCTCACTTGTTACCTTAAATCTTTCTCTAAATAATGTATCGACATTTTTTTAAAAAAACAAACAAAAATAAAATGAAAGCTAAAATATTCTTTAAAAATTATTTTCCCCCACTACTATTGAGACCCATAGTTATTCTCTTAAGTAATTCACATTTATATATTTGTCTTTTGCTTCTAATAAAGAGCCGCCAAGCTATATAGCCTATTTAATTTCCGAACATTTTTATACCCTCATCTATTCATGTTACTAGGTTAACGAATATTTAACCAAAATCTACATCGTGGTCATCGTGTAATAAGCGAATAGCAATTCCCCTGGAAGCTGTGGAAGTGGGGATACGCGAGTAATGGTATTCAGCAACCCTTAACACCCCCTAAAGAGATATGAATCAAGTATAAAAAAAAGGAGATAACTGAAAAATGCTTAAAAAGAAAAAGATCAAAGAGGATATGTACTTAGTGAACTCTTCGGGTGGCACGTGCTAAATAAATTTTTAAAAATAAAACAAAATAGGAGAATAATTGTAACTTGACACCGAGATTAAATCTACGACCTAAGAACGGGGACTTAGCTTAATGGGGTTTGCTTTGAACGTTGACACTGGCCGTGGTCTGGCAGCGGTATGTCTACTTTTTTGTTTATTCACTTGTTTATATTTTTTATTGTTTCTATCTTTATTTTTTTTAAATTTCTATCTTATTTTATATATATATATTTAACAATTCTTAATTTCTTTGCAAAATTTGTACATCACTTGAAGAGGCGGAGTAAAACACGTCGAAATAAATCTATAATGGCTTGCTACTTTGAGTTTTTTCTTTTCCTTTACAGACATAATCGCTCTGTGAGTTTTTATATATATATCCTGATAGATCTGCATTCTAATAGGCATATATCAAGCACTCCCGAATACATGAGACATTTCATATAATTACATGTATTTGTCATGTATTCTATATATGAATATTCCAAACTCATAGCTTCTAGACACTAACCGGATATAAGTGGCATATATATATATATATATATATATATATATATATATATATATATATATAAATGATGATAAATAAATAAATAAATAAATATATATATATATATATATATATATAATCCATGGAAAATATTCTGCAACCCTAGGTTTCATGAAGTTTTTTGCAAAACAACAATTGAAAAGATGGAATGAATTAGAATTTCGTTTGTGTGTGGTTGTGTGTGAGTGTGTGTGAGTGTGTGCGTATGTGTTATAGTTACGTGTGGAGGTGAGTTTTTAGGTTAAGTCAGGACAGGAACGTAAAGCGTTGGG